>CP106724.1:196856859-198056859 GCA_025506655.1 Gossypium rotundifolium
TCTTGAGGCTGAGCCGCTATGCTCGGGAATTGTGTCAGCGGAGCATGAACAGCATGTCCGCTTTGAGGACGGACTTAGGGATGATCTAAGGTTCTTGATTGCTCTACAACAAGAGCGTGAGTTTTCATCCTAGTGGAAAAAGCTAAGGTAGCCAAGGGATCAAGGAGTCCGTAAGACGTAATCACGAAAAGAATAAGCGAAGAAAGGCTTTGGATCGCTGGATCGAACAATAATGTGGAGAAGAGGGCTAGATTTGGGGAATCGAAAAGAGCCACAAAGCCTACTCGGTGGCCACCTCGATGTACTAGATGCGGAAATCCCACTCGGAGAATGTTTGGTCGGAAGTAGAGGGTACTTTGAATGTGGATCGTTGGATCACCGTGTAAGGATTGTCCTCGAAGTTAGCTAAGAATCACCCGGAGGTCAAAATCGTGCTCGAGTTAGAAATGAAGGACCACCACGGAGGGTCGAGGTGCATTAGAGGCAATGATAATGGTAACGGGCGTGGTCGAGGTGCTGAAGGTGCAGAGGCGAGGCAACCAAGGTTGGTTTATGCAGTTGGCCATCGCGAGGAGGAAGATGTGCTAGATACGACAATGGGTAAGCTTCTTATTTCTGAAATACCCTCAATTGTCTTGTTTGTGGTTACGTTAGTTCGCTCTTATGTAGCTAGTAAAGTGTATGGGACTTGGATTATGGACGTAGGAATGTTTCTAGAAAGTATGATAGATCTTTAAGATCGAGTACGTAACGATGGCGTAGGGTGATGAGTTAAGGATACGATTGGACGATAGTAAGTAATTTCGAGGCAAAATTATTTTAAGGGGTAGAATTGTAACACCCTAAATTAGGGTTATTTGTAATTTAAAAAAATTCCATGTGGGCTTCAAGAAATAAATAAATATAATTTTATTTGACACGTTTAAGGGTCTAAAATAACCCAGCTAGGCCCGACCCATATTAAAATTTCTTTTAAGTGTGTACAAGGAAGGAGCTAAGGTAAAGATAGGGCTTAAATAAAATTTAGGAGAAACTTGACACAAGATTGTTATTGGCGTGTTGGCTTGGTGAATTAAGGGCTTGCAAGGGAGGTCTTGGGTTGAATCTTGGAAAGGGAGAATTCATTTTGTTTCTATTTTGGGCGTTAAAGGAAAGGGGCCGGAAGGAAGGTCTTAAGATTAAATCTGGGGTTGTATGGCATGAAAGTCGGGCTGGTGGAGTGGCTTGGGGCACCACTTAAAGACCTTGGTGCATGGTCTCGGGTTCGAGACGCAAGGAGTGATATTTTGGGCTTTTATGTTATAAGGAAATGGCCAAGAGAAAGGGTTTATAAATAAATGCAAAGGGATTTGACAAGAAAGTCAAGTGAGGAGCAATGGCACAGGGGCGTGTTAAGGGGTTGCTTGCTTGGGTTCGTGTTCGAACCCAAGGCAAGATGCTGATTTAATTTTTTCTCTTCTCTTTTTTCTTCTTCTGGCGTGAAGGATGGGAGAGTTGGTTGCACAATGGACTTTTAATTGAATGAGATAAAGCTCATTATTTTTTTTTGGAAGGGGATTGTATTAGTGGTTTAATTTTGTTTAAATTGTTTAAGATAGGATAGGAGATAAAGTGCTATTATCTTAGGTGATAATTAATAGTTTAATTATCAGCATAGAGAGGAGAATTTGGCAGCATTAGGACTCTTTGGGGAGCTATTTTTGTACAGCAAATAGAGCAAAGAAAATTTCCAGCAACTATTTACTTTTCTTTTCCTTTGCTACTGCTTTACTACTGCCGAAATTCCCTAGGGAATCCTTCAAAAATTTCCAGCTTTCTCTTCTTTTATTTAGCCAAAACCAGCTTTGATATCTCCTACTTGTTCTCCTTTTTCTTTCTTCCACCATTGGTAGAATAATCCACCACTTTGTTGCTAAATTTCTCTCTTTGTTATTGAAAAAATTCCAGCATCTTTTCCTACTTCTTGTTCTTCCTCTTTTCACATAAGCGAACCTTGTTTATTATTTTAATCAACAATAGCGAATTCTCTTCTCCTACTTTGAGAAGTCTTGGCGAATATCAAAGCAAGGGTGTTCTCTCTTTCTTTTCTTCAATCGGCTTGGCAAGGTGGTAAGGATCTATTTTTATTTTGGTATTTAATTAGTGTTCAAAGTCAAGGCTACTAATTTTGGATAAGTGCCGATTGTAGGAAGTGAAACCGATTCACACTTGGAGTGTGTTGGCTAGCGTTCAAAGCATTTGAGGTGAGGCTTTGTATTCAGCGAAACCCCTTTGGATTATTTTGGTTTGGCGAATGGCCTTAGTACTAACATTTGTTAATGGTCGAAAATAGGGCAAGGAAGGCTAGTGTGGTGATTGACTTTTCGAGATTTAGAATCATCGTCGGCTGACGGTGTGTACATACACACTTTATGATTGATTAAGCATGCTAAATATTGTGTGTAAATCGATTCATGTAGCTTTGGATTTGATACCGTAACGGTATAGCGATAGTTCGTAAGTCTCTGTCATTATGAGTTACTATTTGATGCTTTTGGGAAGCATGGCATATTTGGCATATGTGATTTAATTATATGTTGGCATGAAATCTATTGTATATCATGAATTGATGTGGGATATATGAGTGGAGGGGAATTGATTTTCGTGTCGATTTTACACGATGATTTGGTATCACATTGTGACTACGGTCACCGAGGTTTGGCACCTCGGAGGTTTGGCACCTCATAGCGTCTTGTCCAGTGGCTTAGCACCACGATGGGTTGGCCCCACTGGATTGTATTATGGGATCGACGCCAATGATTTGGTATCACACGTGGTTGGCCCCACCGGTGGTTTGGCACCACATTTAATGACGATTATTGTGACTTAGGTCACCAGTGGTTTAGCACCACCGGTGGTTTGGTACCACACGGGTAGAAAAGGCGTTTGGATGGCTAGGTTGGGTATTATATTTTGTGCATGTTTATTGGTTATAAATTGTGTATGTTGTTGTACTAAACCGGGAAAAGGGTTACACACTGAGTCTTGGTGACTCACCTTTTCCTTTAATATTTTTCAGGAGACTCGTAGATCGCGGATGTGGAGCCGGATGGACTCGAGGTGGCCATGCAAAGGAAATTATAGACGAGATGGACTTTTAATTATTTATGTTTTATTTTGGTTTTATTTATTCAAGATGTAATAAGGCCTCCTAAGATTATTTTTTATTATTTTACCTGTTTGGATGAATTATTTAAACTGTTTTAATAACTTTAAAATGATTACACAAATTTTCCTAAATTCAAACGAAAATGTTTTCTTTCGTACCATCGGGTACAACAACAAAATTGGTAACAACTTGACTTAAATTTTGAATGAACTAAGTATTGTTTTCTTTATACACCTCAACGGTTTTAAAATAAGACAACATCTTTTACTCTAAATAAAATCGGCTAAATAAGGGATTTCAAAATATTTTCATCTATAACATACCGAATTTGGCCATAGTGTTTGGGCCGAGTTTGGGGTGTTACATGAATCCCATCTATATTCTCAATGATAACATCACCCACCTTAAGAACTAAGTCATCATCCTCAACAACTCTTCCAGCCTGCTCACCCGTCAACATATCCTTAAGCAGAAACCCTTTGCTCCTCAGTATCTTCCATCATTGGATCATCCTCCCGCCTTCTCACCTTCTTAGAGGCCACCGGCAAAAGGAAATCAATGTTGGAGACCATGTGTTTTATGATCCAGTGTATTCAAATAATAAAAAATTATTAAAATTATATTTATGTCAAACTATAATTTTATTAAATAATAATTAAAAATAAATAATATTTACCAATAATTATTAAAATAATTTGTTAACTAAGTAATATTAATTTAATAATGATACTATACAGGTATTATTTTAAAACATTTTCACAATCTTTGGTGTTATTGTGTATATACCTATTAATTTTATAATGATAAAATGGCAACACAACCTCTCTACTTTTTGTCTCTTAACCAGGGTTAAAATTTGGAGCCGCAATGAGTTTGCTTTACTGTTGGTGTTATAAACACTAAAATAACTCCTGTGTAGAAAGTATTATTCCTCGAGATTCAATCATACTGAAATAATTGGTGATTTAGGGAGCCTAAATTGACGTTCATAGATTGTGTTTGTTGATGGGGTGTTGTGATACTCTTACCAGGTGAGATTGCTGGTGCTGGGCACTCAAAAATGGATTCGGAAATCATCATCAAAAAGATTGAATAACAAATTCAAGAACTTGACAATATCCAATTTTTTTACCACATCACTTCTACATTAATTTATTTAATCATTTTAATGTTTAAATTTTTCTTGAAATGCATTAGAGCCTATCCTATTTTATTCTTGTTAACTTACAATCGATTCTTTTGTTTATATTATTTGATTTTTAAATGCATATATAATTATTATATGCTCATTTTTACACATATTTTATAAGTATAATGCGAATGGAATCTTTTGAAGAGAAAAATGGATGCAAATGGAGAATATTAAAGACTATTACATTTAATTATGTTTTACTTTTAAAATTTTGTGGTGTTTTAAAACTTCAAATTTCGGTTTATTCAGTTAATTCGATTAACTTTCAAGAGAAATGAACATTATCAATGTATTTTTTTTGATATATTTTAAACTTGTTTTAATAAAAAATATATAAATTTCGATTAATTTGATTAACCATCTGAATTAATCAAAATATTTCAATTCGATTAACGGTTAAAGAATTATACAATTTGATTAATTTGGTTAATATTAATTAGGTTCGATTAATCGTTCGAACACTCCAAACTGATGGTATCGATGGAGTCGCATTCATGATAGTCAATTCTATTCTAATATTGGCCGAAACGCTGGGTTTTGGTGATCAAATTATCAATAGGTGACGGAGTTGATTTAGACTTAATCTTGAACTTTATAAACTTAACTTGATATTAGACATTAACCCTAAAAAGAAAATTGTAACATGACAAACATTATGATGTTTGCAATGCAACTTAAAAAGAGAGAGAGAATCAAACTTCAAATCTTGGCATGGGATTATTGATTGAAATAAAATGATAAAATAAGAAAGGGGCACTTTGTTAATATGCTTTATACTTCCAACTTTAATATAGAAAAATAAAAAAGAGGGGGAAATGGAGGGGAGACAATGCTACTGCTAACCACTAAAGCAAGCACGGATTGTACTGCTTGCTAAAGGTTTCCGTATTCATATGCTTTTGCTTTCCATTTTCCTTTTTCTTTCGGTTTTGAGATTCACAACTTTGGTTGTTCTGTAATACTTCTAGGTTTGATTAAATTTAAAATTGAGCTAAAAGGTAAGATTTCTAAGTAGGATAAGCTTGTTTTAACATTATTTTTATATCTATAAAATTTGAATTTGATATATTATTTAAGAAATATTGAATTTCTTATCGCTTAATTCAACAAGCGTGTTGATATATGCTTTTGTTTTTTTTTTTTTAAGAGAAATTCATTAATTCATTTAATGAATGAGATCATACAATTCAGGGGGAAAAATAATAAACATCCGTTGTAGGCGGTGAAGGACAAGCTCCATTAACACAACAAAAGCTTCAGCCTCAGCATCAATAGAACATTATGACACGTTGACAATTGGCTCTGTCATAAATCAAGTACAACATATCTGGAGTGATTGCAAACACTATAATAAGGAAATCAACGCAGGATGGTCCAAAGCGACGGCATAAACTGACAAAAGAATCGAGTATCCACCAAACTAAAAAGGATAACGATAAAACTAACCTTAAAATAACTTGCAAAGGCAATACGCATGCATAAGAAAGATTAAAAAGCGTGCTATAAGAGTAGACAAAAACTTTTAAAAGTGAGGGCTTATTAAACAATGAAAAAACAAATAAAAAAAACATATAAAATTTAAGACAACACGGGTCCAAACCAACTCATGAAATCATTTATTATTCTAAATACTCTCAAAATAGAAACATATTAAGAAGTCAACAAATAGTCACCCACTTTCTAAAAGAAATTGTTGATGGTCGGTGGTGTTTTAGCGATAATAGGCATTGTCATTTGTCCATCACAACTTGTGAAGACAACAAAAATACCCACAAAATAGATCTGCAAACTGAAAAGAGAGAAGGCACATGGAGTGAATGAGAAGAAGAAAGAAAGAGAGCGTTGATGAGTAAGAGAAAAAGGCGAGCAGTAGCTAGCCGGAAGGCTAGCACCGCTATTGGGCAAAAAAAAAAAAAATAAAGAAGCAAACGACTTGGAGAAAAAAAAAAAATTTTTTTTAGGGTTTTTATATGTTTTTGTTTTTAATCTTTTATTTTTAATGATTGATAATGAAGTTTTTGTGTTATAATTTAAACACTTCTCTCTTCTTTTAACTCAAAAAGGTGTTTAAGACAAAGATTTTGGCTTGTTGGTTAAGGTAGACGTCTTAAGTTATTAAGTATTTAGGTTAAATTTTTACTGTGCGTAATTGTGATGTGTGGATATTTATTTCACCACTTGTGCATGCTATACAGGGGCGAAGTCAAAATAATTTTTTAGGAGGGCCGGATGAAATTTTAATTTTTTATAGTTTATATCTTTATAATTTATAAATGATTAAATTGAATTTTTATAATTTTAAAGGGGCAAAGTGTAATTTACATTTACTAATATAAAATTTTTAAAAAAATTTAAAGACCTAAATAGCATTTTTACATTTTAGGGGCAGGGCCCATGCCAACCCCCAGACTTTGCCCTTAATGCCATATGTGGATTTGATCTAATTTTCTACTTGTTGTGCTTTGTACTGATTTAATTTTATATTATATAATTGATTAGACTTAAATTTGCATTTATTTTGTACTTATAAATATATTGTATTTATAATAATAGAACTCTAAAGAATTTGCTTAATTATTCCATGCTTATTAATCTTTCTAATAAGGATTTTTTATAAGCGAATTTAATTGCAATACTCTTTGATTATACACTTTATGCCTTGATTTGATCCCCATTCATAATTCAATTACCCTGTAATTTCAAATTCTAGTAAGACATAGATAAAATTGAAATAAAATTTTAAAAATAATTGGGATTAAAGTTGAAACTTTGTGTTAAAAGTACTATTAGAATTAATTATTTGTAATAATTGAAAAGAAATTTTTATTTAACTAAGACATTAAAAGAGATTTGTTATACACCAATGATCACCTATGAGGCCAAGACATTCGAGCTCAAAATTTTAGAAGCCCATAATCTCACAAGATCAACACCCTACGAGCTCATACAGCAAGGACCACACAATATAGACAAAAAACTTGATATCCATGCATCATATATGTATGTTGTCTTAACATGACAACCTATACCTATAAGAACAAGACATAAGTAGGTCGGTTGAGTTTCAAGGAGTATAAGACTAATATGAAGATGACACATAGCGTTTGAGAGAAAGACTAGAAACACCCCTTTTAAGACCCATAAACATCGGAACTATTAACTCTCTTCCTCCTTTATCATACTCTTAACTATCTTTCTTCTTCCGCTGAAACTTCAATTCCCAAATAAAACTCAGACTCTAATAACTTTCACCTACAATTCTCCACCCACCAAATGAACTGTCATTCACCACTACATCCCAACTTTATATCAACAAAACCCTAACTTATAATTTTTTTAAAATATTTATTTTTAACAAAAAAAATGAAAAATGAAATTCAATTTTACATGTCTATAAAAAGAATTAGCGTAATGGTTTTGTCCCATTCCATTAATCGTTTTAAGTCAATTATGAAGTCTTAAATTAAGTGTATTTTATCTTGAATTAGGTGGATTAAGATTAACCTATCTATTTAGTAGCTATAAGTATATAATAGACACACTACTATAGCATGGATCCAAGGAAAATGACAAATCTATATATTATATATATTAACTACATATTTTTTCTAACATATGACAAAAGAAAATCTCAAAAGATAACATAGGAGATTAATGCAATCAAGCGAGAATCAAGTTCTAATCTTTATCATTTTATTTTCTAATAATAAATAAATATATTTTAAGACACCCACTTTGTTTCCAAGTTACTTCCCAACCTTTTGTTTTCATTGTGACATAAGATTCAACCATACACCTCAACATATTTAATAAATTCACGATTAAAGATTCCAATATTTATTTCTTTTATTCATAATATTATTTTCAAGAAATAATTAATATTTCTAATCTCATCCTTTATTCTCCAAATTTTAAATTTTATTTCTATGTTAAGAAATAAATTTTTTGGGTACTAATTTTATGCTTGCCTTAAAAGAAAAATGAAAATTTTAAAAAGAAAAACAAGGAGAGAATAGTTAAAAGGAAATTTAATGTTGAAGAATTTGTCGAATTCCGACAATAAAGACAAAACATAGGTGTGCTAAAAGGATTTTAGAAGTGATGTGTTGTGCTCATCGTGATTTGAGTTTTAACTTTTAGATTCTTTTTAAGTTTATAATAAATTTTTTGTCTTAAAATAATTAAGAAAAGAACCCATTAAAAGATTTGTACTTTGATGTGCCAAATGACTTTTAAGTTTAAGATTATAAAATCTATTAACTTAATCTCCTCTCTCTTTAAAAAAAAAAAATCTCATAATGTCATCTCAATCTTCTTTTGTTTACATATAGGTCCTCTTAATTTTGTTTAATTCTTTTAAATCTCTAATATTTCGTAATTATATTAAATCCCGAATAAATTCAAAATCCAACCAAGTAAAATTAGATTATTTTATTGATAGATTACATTACAATTAGTCTCTTTTAAGAAGACATTTTCACACCTTGATTATCAATCCAGGGCTCACTACCTTCTCATTTGATGATTACTTGAAAAGACTAACACTACTAGAATTAGTTTAGACGGCAGCGTTCTAATTTTGACAAATACTACCAACTTTAGTCGGTAAAAAGGTTTTTTTTTTTTTTAACTAAAAAAAAATTAACTGAAAGGGGTGGCTAGATTGTGCAAGCTAACTTTGCTTGTTGCACCAAAATTCCCATTGACATCATCCAAATTCCATAACCCATCCCATAGAACATCGACCTCGTTCGAAGTATCGCTGCCGGAACCCGAAACGTTGCCGTCAAATTCCATCATAGGATAGAACAAGCCTGCTTGTTGTTGTTCTACGGTTGCGTTGGGGTATGAAACAGCAGTCGCCATTTCTTGTCTTAACTGTGGCACATATGGAAGTACTGATGATTTATGTTCAGTTTCATCAAGCAAAGACATGATCCTTTTCATGTCCAATTGATTCAACTGTAACTGTTGTTCATGTTGCTCTTGTTGTTGAAGTTGCAGTTGCTGTTGTTGTTGTTGGAGGAGTTGTTGCTGTTGGAATTGTTGTCTTTTCAGCAAACGAGCTTTGGATTTAAGATCAGAAGTGTTATTATCTGATGGAAGCTTGTTCTTTTTCTTGAAATGGGTCCTCCAATAATTCTTGATCTCATTATCAGTTCTTCCCGGCAAGCTTCTCGCAATCGTCGACCACCTACAAATCAAGATCATGAGCATCGAATACGAATATATTCCCGATTTTCAGACAAAAAATTTCCATGTTTGAGATCATATTATTACCTGTTTCCCCACCTTGCATGTAACTCGATAATAATACTCTCTTCATGTGGGGTTATTTGTCCCCTTTTAAGGTCTGGCCTTAAATAATTCACCCACCTCAACCTACAACTCTTCCCATTCCTTTTCAACCCTGAAAAAACATAACAACAACAACGTACTTTAAATGTTAAGATTCGAACATTAAACTTACGAAATGTCACATTTCCAAGTGTTTGTTTACCAGCAAGCCTAGCAACAGAGTTCCATCTGCCTTCACCATGTACCTTAACATATTCAATAAGGAGTTTATCTTCTTCAGCAGTCCAAGGACCTTTTCTCCAACCTTCTTCAATGAAACCCCAACCTAAGTGACCAGCCATCATTGCCCAAGACATGACTAACAACAACAACAAAAAAAAAAGGCTTAAAACACACTTTTGATATTTAATGCTTTTTGAAACTTAAAAAGTGGTTTTTTTAGTGCAAATTGTTTGTGGCATTTGAGGTTTAGTGTGTCATGTATTTATATGTGAAGTAAAGGAGAGACCTATCAGTCATTTTCTAAACCATCCCTTGTATCTTTTCTCTCTTTGTTTTTAGATTAAGATACTGTCATATCATTTGTTAAATTACCAATATAACCTTATAATTAGGGATAGAGTAATATTTAGTCCTTGAATTTGGTAACTTTATTTTACACACTTTGTCTTGGAACTTAGGAGCTTCTCTTGATCTTATCATTGAATTTAAATTTCGTTAAAATATTATGATATATCGTTATCAATTGAATTTTTTATATTTTTTAAATTATAAATTTATAAGAGAAATTAGATATTATATAAAAAATTGATTACAATGAAATTATCCAAAGGAAATTAAAGTAAATATCAATGAATTGTAAGAAAAATTTGGAATGTCAAGACATTGGGTGACATTATCCAATTAGCTTACATTTGTTTGATGCCAAAAGAGACAAAACAAAATTTAAAGAGAAGGAAAAGAATCTCATACCTTTCTGCCAAGTATAATCTTGGGTTTATACAAAATCATTATAAATAAATATGTTCATTTTATATATTATTAACCATATTTATTACGAAGTAAAACTTTTATACCTTAATATTTTTTTATGTGACAGTATTTTTTTAAAATGATTTTCTAATAGCTTTTAAAAGGCATAATTGAAATAAAATATATATTTTAAAAAGTGGGTGGATGATTATTTTAATATTGATGTGTAATGAAAATTGAACAGGTGTTAGATTTGCTTACATGTTAAAGTGATTGTTGGTCCAAATAATCTTTCATTAAATCATGATTTTTTTAAATTAATAAATATTGTTGGATTCCATATTGGTTACTGGGGACATTAAAATATTCAAACTGTTTTTGGTGATGTTTTGTTTTAGATGGTCACCACTGACAGGTCGTCTTGTTCTAGATTTTTGTCTTCAAAGACAAAGTTTGATTACGCCATTTGGGTGCATGCAAATTCCATCTTCTTTTCGATTCTGATAATATGTATACATATTTAAAATAATATCTGAAATTATTTATAATTTTTTAATTTATAAATAAAAAGATAATGTCTTCAACATACTTAAATTCACATCTTTTATATTGACAATAATATTTATACGAAAATTAATTTTTTATTTTGTAAAATATATTTTTATGTTTAAAATATAAAAATTTAAATTTTAAAATGCTAGAATCATTTTTAAAGAAAATCTAAAAGTCTTAAAATAAAACCATTTTATCAAAAAATTTAAATTCCAAATCTAAAATTAATAAAAAATTAAAATCAAACTGAATTATCGTAAACACTTCGAAAAACATAAAAACAAAATCAATCAAACCAAACAAGACTCAATCTCTAATATAAACCCCGACAAGCTATCCCTCTATATTTTGACTCAAAGACAACAATAAAAATAAACGAGAGAATTTTTGTTGTAATCCAAATTTCATATTTGCAAATTTTATATTTGATTGCCATGTGAGGGATTTTCTCGGGAGACAAACAAGGTGTAGTGATATAGAAAATCTGTACACCCACTTGTCACTCTAATCTCTGTTTCATATTTAATTAATCCAAAATTAAACACTAATAATCCGTGTCTTGTACGGATTTTCGCACTAAAGAAAAAAGAAAAGAACAGTAGGGTTTCAAAGCTGAAAGACTTGACTGACTACTTGTACTGCTTAAACTTTTGTTTAACAAACAGCTAAGCATGTGAGCTTTATTATTATTTTAATTTCTAACTAAATAATTTGTGTTCAGTAAAGGGGATAGAAGTGTAACATTATTATATTCTTCTTTTGCATTGCTAATTTTATTCGAGTTTTTTCCTAAATAATATTACTGTTATTACAACAATTAAAAATTCAAATTTAACGAATTTTCTTCTAATTTAAAGATTATTATTTGAAATTAAAACTATCTATTTAATTTTTATTAATCAGAGTTAAAAATTGGGTTTTTCTTTTAGATACTACTGAAGGATACAATAATTTTAAACTATATTTTGTGAAATTAAAGAATTATATTGTTTATGTTTAATTTTTAAAATATTTTAAAAGTAAAGTGTTGTCTAACTCTTTTGGTGATAATTATTTGATGTCTTTTCAGAGAAGATAAATAAGATTAGGATTAGAGATGTTGTGGGGCTTCTTAAGCAAACATTAATTAAATTATTCCTCCTTTGGTTCCTTTTCTTAATTGCAAGGGGAAATTTTTAGCACGCTTTTTTCTAGAAAAGTTAGGGAAATTAATTCCATCAAATTATTTAACTCATCAGATTGATTTTTAAGAATGGTGTTAGGTTGATTATTTGTTTATATTAAAATATAAAGTAAAATTTAAAGGTTAAAATATGATTTAACTCCTTATACACTTCATACATTTGAAATTTAGTTTTCTTATTTTATTTTTAGAATTTCGTTCTTCTACTTTTCAAATTTTAAAATTCATATTCAGTTGCTATTACCGTTAAAATTCATTAGTTAAATTCAATAATGTGATATTTTAAAATAAAAAATTTATTAAGTAGTGATGTAATAAAAAATTATGTTGAAAATACTTATGGGAATTTTTTTCTTAAAACACACATTTGAAGTCATGATGATAGAATAATTATTTTTTTGTTGGAGCAGTGTTCTTAAAAATGGCTACAGCATTGTAATTGAAATAAGTAACAATGTTAACTATTTAGACTAATTAATGACATTATAAAAGTAGAAGGAGCTAAAATTATGTCAAAAATAAAGTATATGGATTTAATCCAAGTTTTAGCATGGTATAGGGGCCAAAATTGAAATTTGACCATTGTCTTGTAATGTACGCAAGGCAAGCCCTAAAGATGTGTCTATCTCTAAGGCTCTTAAAGTATTCAAATTATATATAACCACGAAACATTTTAATTGAAAATTGAACTATATTAACTATTTGGACTAATTAATAATATTGTGAAGATCTATGATCAAATTATATTAGAAATTAAAGTAGAATGATTAAATTTTAAATTTAAGTATAATAGAAGGATTAAAACTAAAATTAAAACATTTTGTAAAATGAAAAAAGGTGAAGAAAAGGAGCATCGATGGGTGTCCACGAGTCAATATATATTTATAGGTTTAAGTATAATAGAAAGACTAAACCTAAAATTAGACCATTTTGTAAAATAAAAAAAAAAAAAAAAAAAAAAGAAAAGTGGGTGTCCATGTCTCAATTGGAGGAAGGGTTTTTTTTTTTAATCAAAATGCAATTTAAATTTATTAATAAGTTATTGGTTTAATAGTAAAATTGAGGTTACGAGAATTTTGAGATCTTCAAATTCAAGTTTCGTTTTATGTAAATAATATTTGAAATTTGTTTTAGATTTTAATGTGGATTAGATTGAATTAGATTTGAATATTAAAACTATTATTTGTTTAAAGTTAAACTTGATGTTGGATTAAAATATTCCCTTTAATTATTTAAGATAGTTTTATATCTAAAGTTAAATTCAAATTTTAATATCGAGCTGGTTAGTGATTGACACAATTGCTAGGTTAGACCAAATGAATGATCCCCGACTCAAGCCAACAAGAATGGTATAAGAATGGGCTTTGGGGTCCATTCTCCGACTTAGAGAATCACTTTCGGCAATATGATAGGCTATTGTTGGGCTCAATGGCCCATTTAGCAAGGCATGCAAACCCATTTCTTGGGTGTAGAAGCCCACCATTGAGGACTTGGCCTAAAAGGCCTATTGACGAGTGTATGCGAATGCCACACCCTAAAATTTTTTAATCCGCATTTTAAATGGTTGACCAAGTGAGATTGGTAATGACTCGCATTTGAGCTAGTCGAACCTGCGAAGATTTTACTTGTTTCATTTTGGCGTATTTCACTTCCAGATTGTTCCGTCAGGTTCTGCCATCTTGCAGATTCCTATTCCGCATTTGGCGAGCTCTTATGTTTGCGAACCCTCCAACGGAAAGTTTAATCGTTGTGAACATATTTGTTTGTTTTAGTATCCGCAATAAGTGGGACATATACAATATACGTGTCAAGTCTTATATAGGAAATGCGTGTCATTTTGCATGACACTTGGAAAGCCTCGATGATTGTGTCTAATTAGTGGAATCGTGTGTGCATGTAATATGATTAGGTATCCTGCTTAGAGTAGGATTACGGGCTAATCCTTATATAAAAATGACAGAAGATTAATAGAGAAAAAGCTTTATTTTCCTTTTCTTTGTTCATCTTTTTTATTTCAAAAGAAACTTAGAGTGTCATTCATTACTTGAAGAAGGAACCAGTTATTCAGTTTGATTAACAACTAACCTTTTCAAGCCAATTGTTGGTAAATTCTTGGTCCTACTTTAGTTTAATACTAGGGAATGAAAGAGTAGTTGGAATCATTTATATAGGTTTTCATTGGAAGTTTTGGAGTGAAGGAAACTTTCTTCTAGTTAATTGATTGCATGTTACCGATTCTTATTTTTACGATTAAGTTTCGGTTGTTTCTGTATTTAATAGAATGCTTATTTTATTTAGCTAAAGAAAAAGGAGAAGGCCCTAGTGCAAAAAGGAAAGAACCCATAGAGTAGATAAAGCTTTTCCTAGTAATCTCTGGTGAGTTCCTCTCACTTGTGCTTCTAATAAATTCCATCTAGCTTAATAAAAATGTTGTCTTTCAAGTATGTTAGTATTTTTTTTTTTTAAATCAGTTGTGCATGGATGCATTAATAAACTAGAAGAAATGATAATTGATTGAATGTGCATGAATGATTAAAAACAGACACTCTTCCTTGGAGCACAAGCTCTATATCCGAAATGGTGGAAAAAGGGAAATGGAAGAAACTGATGAGATGTGAATGTGATGGGAAAAATGAATGAAAAATATGAAATGATATGCAATTTTCATCCAATAGGGAATGTAAATACAAACTGTGATTGGTGAATGCCCCGGCCTTGCGGGGAAACACATAAGTGTTCGAATTAACAATGAGGATTTGCGTAGGTTCGGTTGGATAAATGAATATTGGCTCTATGGAGCAATACCATGAATATGAAATCGTTGCTCTTCATAGCGTTGAATGGATCAGAAGCTAACTCAAGGAATAAGGTCCATGAACTGTTCCATGCAAATCATGTATGTAGTCTATAAAGTTCTTGCACGTGAATTGTACTTAATTAGTATGGGTATCCACGTGACATGTACTTAACTGTGATAAGTACTCCACATGTGAACTAACTTTGATTATGTTTTAAAATTTACCTATGATATGTAAATAGATATAGCTCACATTCGCATGTAAACTGAAGTTAATGGTGACTTTGTACTTAGAAGCAAACAATATCTGCCAATGAATAGTGATTGATTTGTGATATGTATCTGCCAATGGGTTGTACGCAATTATTATGATGCATCTGTGTGTAAGTTATGTGGTAATATCAAACGTTTTAATTATTTAGCTTGGTTTTCATTTCTTTGAAACCTTAATAAAAAGGCTATTGATTTTCCTTGGAACTCACTAAGTTCATTTTGAACTTACCTAGCTTCCTCTACCATTTCAGGTTTTGTAAAGCACCACAGACTCTTGTAAGGAACTCAGCCAGACTACAAACTCATCTTTGAGCCATTCATTGCTTAGTTCATAACATTTGTATCAATTGGGGTGGCCTATAGTCTCAGTCTCTTTTGTTTGAATGATGTATAAAGTGAACCTGAGATTTCCTTCATATAACAGTTTATATAAACTAAAATATGACACTTCGTCAAAATTTTAACTTTTATGTTATAAACGTTTTTTGGCATACTTTTATCTTACCATGGAAAGGTGTTATATAATCTATAATACGCCAAATAATATTTTCAAATTGGTTTACTAATTCTTATTGAATGGTGTAAGTATAGAAAACTTTATATTTAATTTTACGTAACTATTTTTATTTTTCGGTAATATCTTCGTTCGCTGGTTGATCCGCTGAATTGGGTGTTACAACGAACATCGCCTACACCCCTTTCAAATGATTAGATGAGATACATGCCTCAAATGTACACCTTTCCCTTATCCATTCAAGAAGAGGCATGGGGCCAACAACTTGTACAAATTGGCAGGTTGCTTAGCCACAGATGATAGCATGTATAGAGAACCCCCGAACAATTATGACATCTGTAATGTCTTCAACTCAACTCGATTTCATCGGATTCGGATATCGGGTTTTACTTTGCATAACTTAGCAAAATTTCAAAATAGACAACTTGAATTTATGAAATTAAACATATTTCTTAACATTTTATAAAAAAATGTCATTGTTAAAGGAACAAAGAGAAGTATTTAAAAATTAAAATAAAATATTACATCAAATTGGTCACAACTTAATACAACACAAGGTTTATAAAAATAGAATCTTTAATGCATAATCCTCTTAATTGTCAATTTTCCTAAAATGTCCACTATATGCATAATATCCCAGATCGTCATTTCCTTGGTGTACTCTTGACTTATCCCTCCTGAAGAACTCACTTATACAGCAATACCTGAAACATAAACATACCATTTGTAAGTTCAGAGGAACTTAGTGAGATAGGAATGCAATTTACCTAACTCTTCCTCTTGATTATTTAGATTTACTAAATTTGTCTTTAGTTGATACCCTTACATCATCGAACACACATATATATATATATCTATGCGCCACTTACCATACTTAATAAATCATCATTAACCTAACTCATTGGTTAACTTCAAATCTTACCAGACAATACTACCTCTTCTTCTCTATTCAGACAACTTGGATCATTAATATCGGAACAATTGTTCACAACACTATTCATTGGAGGATTCTTACACCTTTGGTAGATACCCAGGCTGCATTGAATACCAACAGTATACCAACCAGATCATTTTTCTATTTTAATACCCAACCCAACTCATACGGATGATTAACTAATAGATCATTCAGAAATATTCTTCACCACTCTTGTTACTAAGCATAACAATTCCCAAGTTAACAGATAGCGCAAATACCAGGTAATTCTAGAATCGAAGTTTTATACTGAATAGATATGGCGAATACCAACAACTTAGATTTCCCAATCCTACATAACACGAACGAGTTCAGCACTAATGGGCACTTGTATATCTCTTATAACTAAGAGTACATCCATATTCTAATCTAACAGATGACCACGGCGGATAACCTCTCTGAACACTTAGATTTATTCGACTACTTCACAAAACTATTCAAACTAAAATAACTTCAGACGTATCATATCCTTATTCGAGACTTATCTATCAGAGAACTTCTCATAATTTATCTAGAACTTGCCACAAGGGCGATACAAAATTCACCACTTAGACTTAGCAGAGTATGCCACAAGGGCCCAACAAAATACGTCACAAATGTGACATATAAGGTACGCCACAAAGGCCAAACAGTAGTACACCACAAAGGCCAAACAAAATACACCACACAGGCCAAACAGAATGCGCCATAAAAGCATTACTAAAAATGCCACAAAGGCTCTGTTTGGATGCCACCTAAGCACTCCAAGTGAACTGCCGTGTTTGCGATATGAATTTTCTTAAACTCACAATCACATGAGGTTTGCCCATCATCACCCTAGGACACGCGAAAACCCTAGTCGATAAATGCGATTCATTTTCCATTTTTAGAATGTACCATGACCATGGTCTTTTTTCAGACCATTCGTACCGAAATTCATGTTTATTGTCTCGATGACTTTATCGAATACCACCGTGATGTCAAAACTCACATCACAAATTTCTCATCACTCCGTTACACCCCTACTTCTCCAACACTTTCTATCATGCCTCACAACACATAGCATGTAACACCCTGAAAATGGGCCTAAGCACTTTTTGATTTAATTATACAAAATGGGATGTCTTATGTGTTATGAATGTATGGTGAACTTTTTTGGAAACTTGGAAATGTTAAGTTTAAAAGAGAAAGGTGAACATTTTTGGAAACTTGAAAATGTTAAGTTTAAAAGAGGAAAGTGAACATTTTTGGAAACTTGAAAATGTAAGGAAATGTTTTAGAAATGTTAGAGGAAAGTGAAAATTTTTGGAAACTTGAAAATGTAAGGAAATGTTTTAGAAATGTTAAGTTTAAAAGAGGAAACTAAAACAAAGTGGCCTTAAGAAAATTAGTAGAGGGAATTTGACATACAATTGAGCTTGGGAAAAGTGGCTATAAGGCGCCACTTAAGGGCCTAACATGTGACGCCATCTACATATGCAATTGGGCTTGTGTTCGAGCCACAAGGAAAGCAAAAAGAAGTTTTATTTTTGCTACAAGATAGGTAGAAGTGGACGGCATTAAGGCACTGAAAGGGAGGTGTTTTATTTTTGTTAAAATTCGACAAATAGATGGATAAGTGATGGATTATTCTTAATAATTTTAAGTGAAGAGATAAAGAGAAAAGCTAGGAAAGGCTAGTGTTTGAGTGCTAGCCGAAAACTCATTCTCTTCTCATCTTTTTCATTTGTGCCAAAATTCTTAGCAAGAAGTGTCCATCTTTTCACTTTGTTTTCTTTTCATCTCTTTCTCTAGCCGAACCTTTACAAAGCAATTAGGCCTCTTTCTCGTTTTCTTTTCTTTCTCTTCAAAGCCACCACCTTTTTTTCTTTTGATTAGCCGAACCTTATAGCCTTGTTCTTTTCTTTTTCTATTCATTCGAATCATCATCTACCCCCAAGACAAATCTTTTCTCATTATTGACAAAAGTCGAAATCTATCGAATATCTGCTTAGCCCTAGCCGATTTCTCATTAAGCCTTAAGAGCCGAAATTGTGATCCACATCAAGGCCATAGCCGAATATCCTTGAGGAGTTTTAAACAAAGGGGCTGTCGATTTCTTCAAGTAAGGGTAAGATCCAAATTCGATTTTCATTCCTTTATATCTTTAGATTTATCGAAATTTAGGGACTAATCCCTATTGTTGTTCTTGGCCAAATTATGGAAGGGAAGCTTCGGGATTTAGTAGTTATCAACTACAAAGAGGAGATCTTTCGAGACTTTCAAGGATCCAAGGTGAGTTACTCGGTCAAAGGCCATTTATCATGTTTAAAGTGATTGAAAATCGGATCTAATATGTGAATCTATAGGGATTTCGACAGAGGTATACAAGGATTTCGGGATTTGAGAATCGAAAGGTAAGTCCATATAAACATTCGGCTCAGGGCCTATTTTGACACCCAAATCTATTCCTTACATGTTTAAAAGCTGAAACTAACCTATGTAGAGATCTAGCGTTTGGCTGAATACAAGGAGGAGTATAGCAAATATTTCGGGATTTGAGTGATAAGCAAATCGGCACCAAGGTAAGTGTTGAGTTATAATCCTAGTTGGATTTGGTTTCATGGCCGAATGGGTCTTAGTAAATTAACTATATGTTGGCCGAATATAGGCAGTTAAGGATCTAAAGCTTTGATCGGGATTTTTGGGATCTTCATTAAAGCACTAAGTAAATCAGGTGTGTACCCTTCCCTAAGATTTATTAGATTTAAGGCATTAAGATTATTATATGTGTTTATAAGAATGTGTAAAATATGGCTAAGGTACCATGCAATGGTACAAAGTACTCAGGTACGTTTCCTACTCCTACTAGGATTATGTTAAATATCTGTTACGACACACATATGACATTATAAGAATGTGAAATAAGAATTTGGCATGTTAATGCATGATATGTATGATATGGGGCATATGGGTTATATGAAAAGGGGAAGTGAATGTGGTGACCTAAGACCACGATAATTGAATGTGGTGACCTAAGACCACGATATCTGAATGTGGTGACCTAAGACCACGATATCTGAACGTGGTGACCTAAGACCATAAATTTTATAAGGGCGATGAGCACGTCGATTGCAAAGAATCGCCTTCGATGGTGTGTAGCGGATGGAGGTTGCCTTAGTAGTCCCCACGGTGTGATGGTTGGTATGGGTGATGTGTAGCGGATGGCATATAGGTTTGGGTTTGGGTTGCATCATTATTTCCTATCTCATTATATGAATATGCATGTAATATGTGAACATATGCCTAAATTGTTAAATTTTAGTGTTGGTTACACATTGAGTCTGTTGACTCACCCGCTTGGGAAACATTTTTCGTGTGATGATCGGTGATGGACCGGCCGACAGATGCTTAGGGTTGGCCATTCTCAAGAAGAAGTTCATTTTTATTTAGGCTATTTTATTTTAAGTATTTTGAATTTAAATTTTGGGAATTATTTGATGTAATAAGGCCATAGTAGAACTACTTTACTTTGCTTTTATTTATTAAGCTTATAAACTTTTATTTATTAAAAGATTAAGTAAATTTATTTTAAAACAAAGCCCAAACGTTTTGTCACCTAAAGTAAAGGACTTTAATAATGAAAAAAAAACTTGTTTTCAACTCAAGCCCAACCCAGAACAATCTTTCTTTCAAAACACACAAGTTTTTCCTAAGTAACAAAAGAATTTGAAAGCAGTTTACACCGGGAACATACCAGATCCATCAAGGCTCGTGGGCGGGTTTGGGATGTTTCAATTTGGTATCAGAGCCCAGTTTTAAACTCTCGGCCTTGGGTTTAAGGCCCAACATGTTTTCAAAGTTAAGCCCAAAAGGAATTTGTGAAAATTTTTAGGTTTTTGGCATGGCACCTAAGTCTCCGACCCGCGGTCCACCAGGTAAGTACTTCTATCCATTGTGTGATTTATATTATGACTTGTAGAAGGGTAGAAATGGAATGGAACGTAGATTAGTATGATAAGTACTTGAACCCTAGGGCTAGTTACCCAACAATTACATAAGACTTAAATGCCTAACTAAACAAACCCATGATTAAGTCGCCGAGTTAGGGTGTGGCAACCATGGTGCGCATGTCTAGGATTGGTTTCGGTGGGAGCTTGGTATTTAAGTAGTCCGCATGACTCACCTCCTCTCCACTCGAATCCTACCTGGTGCGTAGCCTCGGTTCACCCTAACCAAGAGGACTTATACATGGGCTAACCCCTAACTAAAACCCGAAAGGGACTAGCCGTATTTTTTATGAAAACCCTAGTTTTATAATCACCAAATTACCCCTTGAATAATAGCAAAAACTTATTTTGGAAAATTTTCAAAATATTTTTGATTTATAAAAATTACAAAAATACCCAAGTGGTAAAATTACAAAAATACCCTTGGTTTATGAAATTTCCAAATACCCACAATTCTTATCAAAATTTCATTACCTTATAAAATGTTCAAAAACCCTAATTTGCAAAATATCAGAATACCCTAATTTTAGAAAAATTTACGAAATTACCCTTAACTTGTAAATTACCAAAATACCCCCGAGTTACAAAATTACCATAACGACTCCCGATCTTCAAAAATTTTTGCAATAACACTGATTTGGAAAATAAATTCTCAAAATAACCCTCAAGTTTTGTAAATTCTAAAAATATCCTTGATTTATTAAGATTTACAAATTTACCCGGGTTAATTACCAAAATACCCTCGAATTTCAAAATTTTAAAATACCTCCGGAATGCAAAATTTCCAGAATACCCTTATTGACAAATCACCAAAGAACCTTATTTTGACAAATTATGAAAATATCCCTATAGGACAAATTACGAGAATACCCTTAGGATAGGAACGGATAGAATGTCCGAAGAGTGAATGTGTATGGGAGATACTAAGGAATGGATGTGCTTTTCTGTGAATTAGGATAGAAGACTTGAAACTTTGAATGATCGAAAGAACTGCTACTAAACTCTTTCCATAAAACTTCTTCGCGAATAATTAGTGAAACAATGGCTAATGCATAAAACTTCTTAATCAGATTAAAGCGCGGTAGTAGAAATGAGCTCCAGGGGATGTGGTCACAATGTTCGAGGATGCGGTCAAGGTAGAATAATTGTATCGAAACCCGTTAGATCGGGTCAAGGGTCTGACAATGAGTTACCACCGCCACCACCACCACTAGCTGTTGTTGTTGAGCAGCAAGATCAGACGGAGAAAATGCTGTATCGCAGGCTATGCTACGAGTTCTTGAAATGGTGGCTAGTGCTGGAGGGAATATGAGAGCTCGAAAATCTGTACCCGAGAGACTCCGAGCCAACGGAGCTGAGATGTTCCATGGAGTATCTGGTGTGGCACCCAGTACAGCTGAATACTAGTTGGAAGCGACCGAGTGCATTATGGATGAGCTCGACCTGACCCCTGAGGAGAAGTTAAAAAGAATGGTGGCACTGCTACGCGATGAAGCGTATCAGTGGTGGCTAACAGTTCGGGATGGTGCCACAGCTGAGGATCTGACCTGAGAGTATGTTAAGACAGCGTATCAGAAGAAGTATGTGGGAACCAGATATATCGATGAGCAGAGGAAGGTATTTCTGGGATTGTTTCAAGGAACAAGTCTGTAGCAAAGTATGAAGCTAAATTTATGAGGCTGAGCCGGTATGCTCGAGGAGTAGTGGCTACGGAACATGAGTGGTGTGTCCAATTTGAGGATAGATTAAGGGATGACATGAGGTTATTGATAGCTCCACATCAGGAGCGGGAGTTTTCCGCGTTGGTAGAAAAAACTAAGGTAGCCGAGGGAATCAAAGACTCGGTTAAGCAGAGCTCTGATAGGAATATACCCAAGAGGGGTTATGGGTTATCAGGATCATCGAGAAATGTGTAGAAAAGGCCCAAAGCTGATGGGCCACGGGGTCAGCAAGTTGGTACAAGAGGACAGTATCGTCCTTGTGATCAGTGTGGAAAGAAGCACTTAGGAGAGTCTTTGGAAAAGATAGGAGGATGTTTCGTGTATGGGTCAAAGGACCATATGATTAAGGATCGCCCAGAAAAGCGGATGAGAATCGCCAAAGAACTCGTAATGTTAATCGTGCTAGTAGAGGTGGACAATGACCTTCGGTGAGGTTGTGGTCCGAATAATCGAGAAAATGGTACTGGTAGAGGACGTGGAACACCGGGCTGAGGTGCTGCTAATACTGAGGCAAGACAGCGGGTTTGATTTATGCGGTTCGCAGTAAGAAGAATAGAGACGCGCCGGACGTCATAACCGGTACGTTTCTTCATTCATGGCAAGCCTTATTTTGCTCTTATTGATGTGGGCTCGACCAATTCTTATGTTGCATGTAGTGTAGTGGAAACACTAGGCCTAGACTCTAACTTTCTGATAGGGAGATGACTGTAGTAAGCCCATTAGGCCAAACTGTAGTGGTGGATAAGATCTTTCAGAATGTATCCCTAGAAATTCAGGGAGTGAGCTTTCGGCCTGACTTAATGGAGTTACCTTCGAGAATTTGACCTCATACTTGGTATGGATTGGTTAGTAGAGCACCGGCGTGTTGGATTGTGCGGCTAAATGAATGAAACTAAGGACCCTAGAAGATGAAGTGGTAGTAATGATAGGAGAAAGAAGAAACTACTTGTCTAATGTAGTTTCGGTGCTAAAGGCTGAAAAGATGGTTCTTAAAGGGTGCAAGGCATTTTTAGCCTTCGTAAGTGCGCTAGATGGAAAGGAAGAAGGTGTTAGTGGAGTTAGAATGGTAAGGGATTTCGAAGATGTGTTCCCGGAGGAATTACCAAGAATACCCCCAGACAGAGAGGTAGAGTTTAGAATTGATTTATCGCGGGAACGACTCTCGTGTCAATTGCCCGTCATGAATGGCACCAAAGGAGTTGGTTGAGCTCAAGGCTCAAATCCAAGAATTGCTGGATCGTGGGTTTATTCGACCCAGTGTGTCTCCATGGGGAGCACCGGTCCTGTTTGTGAAGAAGAAGGACGAAACTATGCATATGTGCATAGACTATCGTCAATTAAATAAGTGACCATCAAGAACAAGTATCCTTTGCCAAGGATTGATGACTTGTTCGATCAGCTTAAGGGGGCAGCAGTGTTCTCAAAGATCGACTTAAGGTTAGGATATCATCAGTTGAAGGTGAAGGAGATGGATATCCATAAGACAGCCTTTAGGACAAGATACGACCACTATGAGTTTGTGGTAATGCCGTTCGGGTTGACAAACGCCCCAGCCGCATTCATGGATATGATGAACCGGGTTTTTCAACCTTATTTGGATAGGTTCGTCGTTGTGTTCATCGACGACATCCTCGTATACTCCAAGACTGAGGAGGAGCATGTTGAGCATCTCCGAATTGTGCTGCAAGTGTTAAGGGAAAAGAAGCTCTATGCCAAATTTAGCAAGTGTGAATTTTGGCTTAAGGAGGTTGCATTCTTAGGGCACGTGGTGTCTGCTGAAGGAATAAGGGTGGATCCTAGAAAGATCGAAGCAGTGTTGGATTGGAAACCACCTAGTCGGTGGCAGAGATTCGTAGTTTCTTGGGATTGGCAGGCTATTAAAGAAGGTTCGTGAAGGATTTTCGTCAATAGCCGCGCCTTTGACAAAGTTGTTAAGGAAAGAAGTACCCTTCGTATGGACGGATAAGCAATAGGAGAGCTTTGAGAAGCTTAAAAGGGTCTTGATCGAAGCTCCGATTTTGATTCAGCGAGGCGGGAAGGATTTCGTAGTATATTGTGATGCTTCCCATACAGGATTGGGAGGTGTCCTTATGTAAGATGGAAAAGTAGTCGCTTATGCGTCTCGATAACTGAGGCCATACGAGGTTAATTACCCCACGCACGACTTGGAATTAGTGGCAGTGGTCTTCGCTCTTAAGGTGTGGAGACACTACCTTTATGGCGAAAAGTCGACGATCTACACAGACCACAAGAGTCTTAAGTATTTGCTGACTCAGAAGGAGTTAAACTTGAGGCAGCGAAGGTGGGTTGAATTGCTGAAGGACTATGACTGTTCGATAGAATATCACCCGGGCAAGGCAAATGTAGTGGTGGATGCCCTAAGTCGAAAGGTGGTGTCGGATCTGAGGGTGTTATTCGCACACTAGAGTTTGTATGATGATGGAAGTCTGCTGGCAGAATTGCAAGTCAAACCAACATGGTTGAATGAGGTAAAGGAAAGTCAGTTGGTGGATGAGGACCTAAGTGTTAAGTTACAACAAGTACAGAATCGGAGAGTTAGAGGACTATGGTGTTAGTGATAAGGAGTATTGTGCTTCAAAGGAAAGGTCCATATGCTTGGGGACGAGGAGTTAAGACAGAGGATTCTTCTGAAGCGCATGGTAGCCCTTATACTATGCATCCGGAGGCACCAAGCTATCAGGGATCTAAGGGAACAGTTTTGATGGCCTAATTTTAAGCTGAAAGTTACTGAATTCATGGGGAAATGTCTGACGTGTCAGCAAGTTAAAGCTGAACACCAAGTTCCATCGAGATTGCTTCAGCCAATCGAGATTTTGCATAGAAGTGGGAAAGAATTACCATGGACTTCGTTAGTGGGCTTCCCTCACGCCTACTAAGAAGGACTCAGTATGGGTAATAGTGGACCATTTGACCAAGTCCGCGACTTTATCCCTGAGGGTTGATTATTCTCTTCAAAAATTGGCTAAATTATATGTGGCGAAAATTGTGAGGCTACATGGAGTGTCGATGTCTATCATTTTGGATAAAGACCCAAGATTTACGTCTCGGTTTTGGAGGGCACTTCATCAAGCTTTAGGCACTAAGTTGGATTTCACTACGGCTTTTCATCCACAATCAGACGGGCAATCTGAACGGGTAATCCAAGCTTTAGAGGACATGTTGAGGGGCTGTGTGATGGATTTCAAAGGAAGTTGGGAGGAGTATTTGCCCTTAGCAGAGTTTGCCTACAACAACAGCTATCAGGCAAGTATTCGAATGGCACCTTATGAAGCACTGTATGGTTGGAAGTGTTAGACTCCTACATGTTAGACGGAATTGGGAGAACGTCGAGTTTTGGGTCCAGAGTTAGTGGCAGAATTCGAAGAAAAGGTTGAGATAATTCGGGCACGGTTAAAGGAAGCATCCGATAGACAAAAGTCGTACGTGGATTTCAAACGGAAGGAGATTGAATTTGATGTGGGAGACCAAGTATTTCTTAAGGTTTCGCCTTGGAAGAAGGTGATGAGATTTGGTCACAAAGGGAAGTTAAGTCCAAGGTTTATAGGACCCTATCGAGTGTTGAAGTGAGTTGGACCAGTGGCATACCAACTAGAGTTGCCACCAGGGTTGCAGCAGATTCACGACGTATTCCATGTATCCATGTTACGTCGCTACCGATCGGATCCATCTCATGTGGTACCAGTTGAAGAAGTGGAGCTAAGGCCAGACTTATCCTACGAGGAAGAGCCGATTCAGATCTTGGAACGAGACGTGAAAATATTACGGAGGAAGTCAGTTCCCCTAGTCAAAGTGTTGTGGCACAATCATGGATCGGAAGAAGCTTCATGGGAGTCAAAGAAGCAATGCAACAGCAATACCCTCATTTATTTTAGCCAAGCAATTTCGAGGACGAAATTATTTTAAGGGGGTAGAGCTGTAACACCCTGAAAATGGGCCTAAGCACTTTTTGATTTAATTATACTAAATGGCATGTCTTATGTGTTATGAATGTATGGTGAACATTTTTGGAAACTTGGAAATGTTAAGTTTAAAAGAGGAAGGTGAACATTTTTGGAAACTTGGAAATGTTAAGTTTAAAAGAGGAAAGTGAACATTTTTGGAAACTTGAAAATGTAAGGAAATGTTTTAGAAATGTTAAGTTTAAAAGAGGAAAGTGAACATTTTTGGAAACTTGAAAATGTAAGGAAATTTTTTAGAAATGTTAAGTTTAAAAGAGGAAACTAAAACAAAGTGGCCTTAAGAAAATTAGTAGAGGGAATTTGACATACAATTGGGCTTGGGAAAAGTGGCTATAAGGCGCCACTTAAGGGCCTAGCATGTGACGCCATCTACATATGCAATTGGGCTTGTGTTCGAACCACAAGAAAAGCAAAAAGAAGTTTTATTTTTGCTACAAGATAGATAGAAGTGGACGGCATTAAGGTACTGAAAGGGAGGTGTTTTATTTTTGTTAAAATTCGGCAAATAGATGGATAAGTGATGGATTATTCTTAATAATTTTAAGTGAAGAGATAAAGAGAAAAGCTAGGAAAGGCTAGTGTTTGAGTGCTAGCCGAAAACTCATTCTCTTCTCATCTTTTTCATTTGTACCGAAATTCTTAGCAAGAAGTGTCCATCTTTTCACTTTGTTTTCTTTTCATCTCTTTCTCTAGCCGAACCTTTACAAAGCAATTAGGCCTCTTTCTCGTTTTCTTTTCTTTCTCTTCAAAGCCACTACCTTTTATTCTTTTGATTAGCCGAACCTTATAGCCTTGTTCTTTTCTTTTTCTATTCATTCAAATCATCATCTACCCCCAAGACCAATCTTTTCTCATTATTGAAAAAAGCCGAAATCATCGAATATTTGCTTAGCCCTAGCCGATTTCTCATTAAGCCTTAAGAGCCGAAATTGTGATCCACATCAAGGCCATAGTCGAATATCCTTGAGGAGTTTTAAACAAAGGGGCTCTCGATTTCTTCAAGTAAGGGTAAGATCCAAATTCGGTTTCCATTCCTTTATATCTTTAGACTTATCAAAATTTAGGGACTAATCCCTATTGTTGTTCTTGGCCGAATTATGGAAGGGAGGCTTCGGGATTTAGTAGTTATCAACTACAAAGAGGAGATCTTTCGGGACTTTTAAGGATCCAAGGTGAGTTACTCGGTCAAAGGCCATTTATCATGTTTAAAGTGATTGAAAATCGGATCTAATATGTGAATCTATAGGGATTTCGACAGAGGTATACAAGGATTTCGGGATTTGAGAATCGAAAGGTAAGTCCATATGAACATTCAGCCCAGGGCCTATTTTGACACTCAAATCTATTCCTTACATGTTTAAAAGCCAAAACTAACCTATGTAGAGATCTAGTGTTTGGCCGAATACAAGGAGGAGTATAGCAAAGATTTCGGGATTTGAGTGATAAGCAAATCGGCACTAAGGTAAGTGTTGAGTTATAATCCTAGTGGGATTTGGTTTCATGGCCGAATGGGTCTTAGTAAATTAACTATATATTGGCCGAATATAGGCAGTTAAGGATCTAAAGCTTTGATCGGGATTTTCGGGATCTTCATTAAAGTACTAAGTAAATCAGGTGTGTACCCTTCCCTAAGATTTATTAGATTTAAGGCATTAAGATTATTATATGTGTTTATAAGAATGTGTAAAATATGGCTAAGGTACCATGCAATGGTACAAAGTACTCAGGTACGTTTCCTACTCCTACTAGGATTATGTTAAATATCTGTTACGACACACATATGACATTATAAGAATGTGAAATAAGAATTTGGCATGTTAATGCATGATATGTATGATATGGGGCATGTGGGTTATATGAAAAGGGGAAGTGAATGTGGTGACCTAAGACCACGATAACTGAATGTGGTAACCTAAGACCACGATATCTGAATGTGGTGACCTAAGACTATGATATCTGAATGTGGTGACCTAAGACCACGAATTTTATAAGGGCGATGAGCACGTCGACTGCAGCGACTGCCTTCGATGGTGTGTAGCGGATGGAGGGTTGGCTTAGTAGTCCCCACGGTGTGATGGTTGGTACGGGTGATGTGTAGCGGATGGCATATAGGTTTGGGTTCAGGTTGCATCATTATTTCCTATCTGTTATATGAATATGCATGTAATATGTGAACATATGCCTAAATTGTTAAATTTTAGTGTTGGTTACACATTAAGTCTATTTGACTCATCCCGTTGTGGGAACATTTTTGAGGTGATGATCAGTGATGGACCGGGCCGGCAGATGCTTAAGGTTGGCCATGCTCAGCAAGAAGTTCATTTTTATTTGGGCTTTTTTATTTTAAGTATTTTGAATTTAAATTTTGGGAATTATTTGATGTAATAAGGCTATAGTAGAACTACTTTACTTTGCTTTTATTTATTAAGCTTATAAACTTTTATTTATTAAAAGATTAAGTAAATTTATTTTAAAACAAAGCCCAAACGTTTTGTCACCTAAAGTAAAGGACTTTAATAATGAAAAAAAAGACTTGTTTTCAACTCAAGCCCAACCCAGAACAATCTTTCTTTCAAAACACACAAGTTTTTCCAAAAGAATTTGAAAAGGTTTACACCGGGGAACATACCAGATCCGGTCAAGGCTCGTGGGCCGGGTTTGGGGTGTTTCATAGCATATGTACACAATCATGAAAACTATGCTCATTTTCCTAATCAAATCGTAATTCCTTACATATTGTCCACACATCAACACAATCATGCATTTACATACAGTTATTTCATAGAATCATATGCATCCATACACACAACACATTACATACTTATAGATATTATACGAAGATCTCATCTACACATTCAACAGTTAATCAAGTACCCAAGCATTACAATTAAAGTATCAACTATAATAATGAATTTAGAATAACTTGTAGTAGTCGAGTCTAGGGACTCACCTTACTATAGGTCATAATCCTTAATTCTAAACGTCTTTCACCAATCAACAGCATCAACTGCTTAAAAGAACATGGATTTACCATTAAAACCCATTTACGGACAAATTACTAACATCTTATCTACAAATAACCCTCATACATGACCTCTTAATTATAACTTACTGCCTATATACTTCATAGTATCCTTACTCTTAACATGCAAAGTTATTAGACTTACCAAGAGATGAAACATTTTTATTTATTTCCAAAATTCTTAGCTTCCAATTTAATGAAGAAAGATGACATTAAAAAGAACTAGAGTGAAATCTTCAAGGAAGAAGAAAACTTTCCAATGAACCCTTCTTATATATATATACTAGTTTCCCCTTAGAGGAACTTAACAAGTGTCACTTGAATTCATAATTTGTCCTTCTTAATGGCCTACAGATTTTGAGAAAACATATATGAGGATCCTGAACTAATATTATTTGACTGGCCAATCCAATTGGCTCCCAACTAGAGCTCTGTACAAACTTAACAAGTACAATACTCAAACAAACTAGGCATACTATAAATATTTGGTGATAACTCATACCTTAAATACCCTTTTTGCTAACATATTCCTTTTCCTTTAATTAGCGAAATAACTTGAAACATAATCTTTACTTACTTACACGACGGTTATTATACGCCCACTCTTGTTCGCCAAAAGAAACAATTGGGTGGATTATACTTAGCCAAGCAATTATTTCACCAGTACACGTCTAAGCCTTGGATCCACTAGACTTGGGGTGTGACAACATCCTTCAACGTCACAATCTCATCATACAACACATCTTGTCTCATTCTATTCTTGAGAGTTTTTCTCTCTAAAACACATGCACACACGTGTATTCTCTTTATGTGTGTGTGTGTATGTGTGCCATTGATTCTAAGCCCCCAACCAACAAAAGCCACTATTTAAGAGGTTAAAACATTATTCGAGGGTTTACTATTTCACCATATTTGCAGCATAAGCATACTATTGCTCTCCATACCTTGTCTATTTTTGACTCATTTTACTTATCTTTGTTTAATGGTTGACTTAACCATCGATGTGTGCCTTAAAGGACAACCTTTGATGCCTTCTCATGTTTGTATCCTCAATATTGGTGTTCAAAGGATGATTGTCACAAGATAGCCACAAAAGGAGATCTTTTCCCTTTACCCTTGCCTCCATCACTTGTCTAAAATTCTTTCCAGGGATGTTAGTCATTCCATTGTGTTGTCCTTAACATTGTTGTTTGTCTAAGGCCCTCTTCACCAAAATAAGATTGCTCATTTACTCCATCATTTGCTCGAGACCCTATTCACTAAGAGAATGTCCTCATCATCGAGAGTATCATTCCTTAATGCCAGCATCATCATCATCATCCGTCTGAGACTCTCTCTCACCGACGAAGATCATTCTTTAACCTATTTCCTTTGAGATCACTCGTCCAATGACCTCCTTACGAAGGAAGGATATACCTAGGCACCACATAAAACTGAACGTTCATCCTAAACCATAACTTTCCAAGTACCATCTCCACCTCTTAAAGCTAAAGTAATCATCAAGAAAGACGAGAGTTCCTCTTTTCACTTCCACCAGTTACATTTGCACATCTTCTCAATCACTTTCCTTGCCGCCGGTGCGCATTGTCAATAAACCCTCACCGTTACAGACAACAAACTTTCTCATTCGCAATATTAATTATAAAAAAATATATGCACATTAATAGAAATTATTTTTTAAATATTTTTCTTGAGTCATTTTTTTTATGGAATACTTTTGGTTGAGTCAGAAAATCACTAAGAGTGGAACCAATTATTAAAGTATTTTCTAAGCTTTAAAGCTTTTGATTTTGATAAGATCACCATTGAGATTGTTCTTTTAAGAACTAAAAAAGAAATTGTACTTCAATTGGAATGTATATGATTCCCAGGAATTCGATATTATAGGATGTTATCTACAACTCAATATTACTTTTCATCAAATAATAATAGCTTTCCATCTTACGCCAATTAATATGATTCCCAACTTCGCTTGGGAATTCTTTTCATTACAAATAATTATTAAATAAAATATAATTTTTATTTTTAAAATATAAATACAATTCCAATTTTATTAAATTAATTTTTAAATCATTATCAATTTTAAATGATTTAATAAATTTCTTTCATTTTATTACTGTTATCAAATATATAATTCTTACAATTTCTTTATATATAAATAATAAATAATAAATGTTACATTTAGTAATATTATCATAATATCTTCCCAATTTGTTAGAGTTATACCACTAAAAATATGATACTTCATTAATTAAATTCTTTAAATTATTAAAATTTATGAAAGGGTAAACTATAGAAATAATCAAGTTTGGTTGCCTCAGATTACATCTAAGTCACTTATGTTTGAAATGTTACGTTTTAGTCACTTACGTTATCGTTTTGTTACGAAGTGGTCACTCTACCGTTAAGCACTGTTACCTTCCTAACAGCAGTCCTGCATGGCAGTCCAAATGGTTTTAAATGCCAACTTGGATGTCCTACGTGGCAGTCCAATTTAAATTTATTTAATTAAAAACCTATTTTCATCCCAACAACTGGACATTCAAGTTGACATTTAAAACTCATTTGGACTACCACGTAGGACTGCTGTTAAGAAGGTAATGGAGTTTAATGGTAGAGTAACCACTTCGTGACAAAACAATAACATAAGTGACTAAAATGTAATATTTCAAATTTAAGTGACTAAAATATAATCTGAGACAAACAAAAGTGACTATTTTATAGTTTACCCTTTATCAAATTATTTTAAAAATTAAGTTTAAAACAACAAATTTAAATATATAAAATGGATATTTAGTTTGAATGTAAAATATTCTTATTCTTACGAATAATTTAAATTTCAGTAACAAATTCACGTATCTAAAATATTTAAATTAGAATTAATAAATATAATATTCGGATATATAATATATAAATACCTAAAAAATAGATAGAAATTTTGTCAAATATTTAATTTTTTATTATACATTTAATGACTATATATATTTATATAAATAAAAGCATAAATTGTCTTAGATGGCCTTACGTATAAATTGTTTTAGGTCTACTTTTGGTTATGGTGTCCTACTATGTATAAATTTTAGATTTAATCTCTTATTTTAATTTGACATAATTTAGTCTCTTAACTTTTATTATATCATTAAAACAAATATGGGACAGTTGTCGCACCTCCTCTTTCGAGGAGAGTTTTATATAGAGGTATATATTTGGAAAAAAATAAAAATAAAAAATATTTTATTTGAATTATTATTTTATTTTGGATAAACTATAATTAAGGTCACTAAATTATTAGTAAATTTACATTTTGAACACTCAACTTCAAAAAGTTATAAATTAGTTATTGAGCTATCCAAAAGTTTTCATTTAAGTCATTGGATTGTTAAGGGTTTTTTTTTTTAGAAAAAAAGTTTTGCTAACAAGCTCCAAGAGACAATTCAACGATCGATACTAATTCATTGTACCAGTTGGTGTAGGAGAGTACTCATCAATGAGTAGAAGATCACATCTTAGATCCAATTCAATCTAACGGTCGGTGTCGAAGATCGAAGAAGAAAACTATTTGGATTTTGGTTTGCATATTTGTGACGTTCATAGTTGTTTCATGAAAAAATTGAATTGTAGAAGATGAGGGGAAGAAGAGCTTTTGATTGGTGTATGCGGTGTGAACGAAGAAGGCCATACAACAACGATTTTAACAGTCCAATAACTTAAATGAAAACTTTTGAATAGTTCAATAACTATTTTTGTAACTTTTTGAAGTTGAGTGACCAAAATACAAGCTTACTAATAGTTTAGTGACCTTGGGTGTAATTTACCATTCTATTCTTATACTTGTGCATATATTATATTTAATTTGTAAATCTATTATATATATTAGTATGGTTAATATATTGTTTTTAGAAGGCTGAGTTGGAGGATGCTTTTTTATCTTGGATATAAGTTAATATATGGTAAAATTATAGTTTAGTCTCTTCAAAAATAATAAAAATTTGATCAAGTCTTTCTAAAACTATAAAAAAGATAAGCCAATCTAATAATAAATTTATATTTTAACTTTTATAATAATATATAAGTTAATCTCGATCCCTCCAGAAAAAATTTCTAGCTTCACCCCTAGAGCAAACTCCTAAATTCGATGGGCCTTTTGTTGATCCTATCTTATGATTTGCGTTCGAATACTAGCATCGGGGATTAATAGCTACTTGTAAAACCATTCGTGTTGTGTGCCAGCTAGTTGTTCATGTTCTTGAGCCATTAGTTTTTCTGAATGTAAGTCTACCAATATAATATAAAAAAAGTTTGAAATATTATAATATTTCAAATAGTAGAATGAAATTAAAGTTGATTTCCAATGAAAAGGATTTTCTTTTCAATCTTTTAGTAATTTAATGAGATGTCATTTGAAGTGTTTGTAATGAAATCGAAAAGACAACATTAAAATTATGCAAGTTCCATTTTGGACAAAAATAGAAATAATACTAGGATTAGAATGATTCTCAACATCCTAAAATTTATACGATAATATATTTTTATATATTTTTGGATTTAAAGATATTGCGTTGGCTTGTTATATGGATCGTTAATGGTGAAGTACAGCCAACATGATAAATGGGATTACGAAGATTTTATGCCAAATTAATTTTATTTATTTATTTATCCTTTCAAATTAAAAAATTAAAAACCAAAAGTTGTTTAGTATTGTGAGACAACATAATGAGTTGTCCTTTTCACCAAACAAGACATGTTCAAGGTAGGTTAACTTTCGGCCTCCTAAGTTTAACGTCATCAAATTAGGATAATTTATAATAAATTAATGTATTTTTTTGTTTTAAATGTGTATGATTAAATTAAAATTAAAATTTTATATATATAATTTTTTGGTGAATTAACAGGATAAAATTTAAATAATAAACGCGACTAGCGCAACTCAAACTTAGGCTACACATAGGGTGGTGAAAATCCTTGACTATCAAGTCATCACATAGGATTCAATTTTGTGTATATATATTTAAACCATAATCAAAGTTTCATATGTATAATTATATTAAATTAAAATTTATGTATCAAATTGCACATTAAATCAAAGTTCATGTATAATTTTAAGATTCGCCATTTTAAAATATAGATTGAGTTTGAGTTTTGATATTTAAATTCAAGTGTAACTTATTTTGATTCATTTTAAATTTATAATATGTAATTTTTATTTTACATTATGTTATTTATAATTTATAAAAATTAAATATATTATATTAGAATGTATGTATTAAAACATATATTATTATAATGGGTTTGATTGAGTTAGTGTTATCCATTAACTGGGTTCTAACTCGGTTGTAAAATTACTGAAAGTGTTTTCCTTTTAATAAGCAATGAATATTTATGATTTTTATTTTTATATAAAATTTAAAAAATTACATACACATGATGGGATTTAAACTCAAATCACCATAATATTTACTCCATTAATTTTACCATATTAACCAAAGTCATATTTAATATTTAAATTAATTTTATTTTTTTACATAATTATGTCACACACATCTTGAGTGTGTTGTAACCCCTAATCTAGTTTATATTAAGTTGTTTATATTTAAAAATGTAACAAAAAATAAATAATAATGGGTAAATTATCAAAAATACCTTTTTTTATAAAATTTACGAAAAAAACCTATTATCCAATTATTTATCGGAAAGGACCATTTCTCCCGAAAACGCGTCCACGTCAGCGCGATTTCAGGGGATGCAGCAGGAAAATGCGTCCCTAGGGGAGCGTTTTTGTCACATCAGCAAAAAACACTTCTTTGAGGGCGCGCTTTGTGATGCGGCAAAAACGCTCCCCCAAGGATGCGTTTTAACCCGTATTTTTTCTTAAAAAAAAACTATTCTCGAATTAAATTTTCAAAAAAAGGTCATTTTTTAAATATTATAAAAATAGATCAAATTTTTTAAAAATTTACGAGAATAAACCTTTATAAAGGATCAAAATGACAACACTATTTTTTTTAAGGTGTCACCAATTAATATGAAAATATAACTTACAAAACAAATCTTTATATAGACCCAAAGTTTCATTTCTCTTATTTTCTTGGGCAACGTGGGATATGAGATATGTGTATATATAGACTCATGAATAATTTTGCAGCTTGTTCCTAAACAATGTGGGATTCCTTCCTCTTTTAACTAACAACATGAGATTAAAGGCTACACTATATTTGATATTTTTTTACAAAATAATTTCTATTTTTTATATTTTGTTAATATTTTCTCATATTATAAAATTATTTTTGAGATCTTTAATCTTGTTGCATTTTAGAATTGTTAACATATACAAAAGAACTATTAAAAAAGAGAACAAATTGCACATATGAAACTTGTATATTCAATAATCTTCTATTCAATTTTAAATGTTTGAAGTTAATATCAATGCAATTCTAATTTTAAAATAATTTTCCATTATTTAAATTTAGAAGTTATACTTTTAATTTTTATTATTTATTTTATTTTATATTATGAATGTTTGATTAATAAATAAATGGTGAGTATTTGGTACTCAAATAGTATTTTTTGTAATTTTAAAAATTGATATATCTTTTAAATATTTATTTATTTTTAATATTTAGTATACTAATTAATTTTTAATTCTAATTTAATTTAATTTTCATCACCTAATGAATGCCGATAAATTTATTTCAGATATATTTTGACTAGATAGATAATCTATTTAAACATAGTATATAATTATGTTAAATAAGTTTTTATAGAAATATATAATATACATAAAATATGATAATTATTTTTCATATTTTATATCTAGATTAAATTACATTAGTAGTCACTTAACTATATTTTTAGCTATCGAATTATAAAACTTTCAAAATGATCACTCACCTATTAGTAATTTTTAAATATTTATTTTTAATATTTTACCATACTCATTTTATATTTTATATTTTTTTACTTATAGAGTTTAAAAATTTTATTTATAATGTAACAAATGTTAACTTTTGTAAAAAATTTAAAATAAGTAAAAAGATCAAATATAGTATAGCATTTAATCTCATGTTATTAGTTAAAAGATGAAGGAATCCTACATTGTTTAGGAACAAGCTGCAAAACTGTTTATGAGTCTACATATACACATATCTCATATCCCATATTGCTCAAGAAAACAAGGGAAATGAGACTTTGGGTCTATATAAAGATTTGCTTTGTAAGTTATATTTTCATATTAATTGATGACATCTTAAAAAAAAATGGTGTTGTCACTTTGAGCCTTTATAAATGTTTATTCTAGTAAAATTTTAAAAAATTTGGTCTATTTTTATAATATCTAAAAAAATGACTTTTTTTGAAAATTTAATTCGAGAATATTTTTTTTTGGAAAAAAAACACGGGCTAAAACGCATCCTTGAGGGAGCTTTTTTGCCACATCAGCAAAGCGCGCCCTTAAGGAAGCCTTTTTGCGATGTGGCAAAAACACCCCTCGTGGACGCTTTTTTCTTCTCATCCCCGAAATCGCGTTGACATGAACGTGTTTTCGGAGAAATGGTCCTTTTCCGATAAATAATTGGATAACAGGTTCTTTTCCATAAATTTTGTAAAAAAAGTATTTTCTTGTAATTTGCCCAATAATAATATAATTACTAAATAATAAATAAAATAACATATTTAAAAATTTAAAATATAAGCATCTAAATGAGTTTTGGTCAACCATTTATAAATATAGATGAACATTAACAAAATTTTAAACTAAGTCGAGTTGGTTTGAGTAAACATGTACGATATTGATATCATTCATAAGCCGACTGATCCAAACTTGATCTGACCGGATCCATAAACAATTTTAATTATTATAATTTGGTTCTAGAAAAAATTACAATTAATTAACATTCAAAAGATTTTAATCGAATACAATAAAAACCAAATAGATTAAAACCAAAATTCATCGATTTGATTTGATTCGATTCAATTCTTCATATTTTATTTTTTATATAATATTTTAATTTTTTAATGTATCAAATACATTTTATTATTATCCTAATTAAAATTGGATCGAATTAAGCGGAAAAATCAAACCAAAATAAAATGAAACACTATTGGCCGATTTTCATTTTTTTCTTAAACAATATGTATGTTAAACATCCAACCCATAGTTTCTATCATACCTTTCAATAGGAGGTCAAATGCATTTTATCGAATTCGAACTCACATCATTCTGCATAGACAATAATATTAATACCAATCAAATTAAGACTCAATCGAGTTAATATAAATATTATAAATAGGAAAAGTATATATAATACTAACCTAACCCTAATTTCTTTTTAAATCGAATTTTGAAACCGTAGGTGGATATCACCGATTCATCATTTTATACTCAAAATATGAAATCTAAAAAAGATGGTGGTAAATATAAAACGTATTTTCCAATCAAAGTTACGTGTTTAGCAGCCATATGAATAGTCCTCTTAAATCCCATATAACAATATGGTGAAAAATGACCTGTGAAACATAAAATTGGGTAATTTTGATGTTTCCACCAATATCATTAACCTTTTCTTCATCACAATTATTGGAAGGTTTAATTCTGTCTCCGGTCTTTGTATTATTGGGACTTTTGAAATTTAGTCATTCTACTTCGATTTTCAAATATTTGGTCCCTCTATTTGTTTGTTATAAAAAAAATAAAACTCAATAAATAACATATATTCAAATTTAACAGAAGCCAGTAAGTTAACGATGTTATCGAATTAATTTTAAAATTAGATAATCGAGAGATTAAATTTCTAAAATTAAAAATAGAAAGACTAAATTCTAAAGTTTTGAAAAGTATAAGGAGTAAGGGTAGAACTAAACCTTATTTGTGAAGTTGCTTTTTTGTCCTTCTTATAAGACAAAAAAGAAGTTTCCACCATTTATTGACAATGCAAAGCAATTTGGTATTGTAATATTTTAATTTGAAAGAATATATGTTTTGAAACTTAAATATTTGTCAAATATTCTATCATTAAATTTCAAATTTCAAATCCAATACTCTATAATTGTTGGCTAATTTGAAAATGTTTGTTCAAAGGTAAACAAGTGTGATTTTCATGTCCTCTACTATTATTTATATATTAATTACTAGTTAGTTAGAATTAAGTAATTAACCTTTAATTAAATCATACCTCTTAATCAAAATTCAAAAGATTAGAAACCTAATTTTCCTAGGATTAATTTATGGAAATAAAGATTCTCTTGCTCACAATGCTTAACTATTAAATTAAATTAATTGTGTTTGCAAAACAGTATTTTATTTTATTTAGGTAAAACACACTTGTAGTTTGAAATTACCCATTTACCTCATCAGATTTGGAGAAATTCACATAAATTTTTTGACTTCTTAAAAAATTACATTCAATTTATTTAGACATGATTATTAGTCGGGTCATTCGCCCAAAAATAAGAGGATTTGGGCAAAAAAATATACTCAAAAATGAGTTTGGGAAAAAATAGGCCCATTTAGAAAACAAGTAGGATCTCAGGTAAGCTTTTTTTGGCCTGAGTCCGACCCAACCCGAATTTGCAAAAAATAACTACTATTGTTTTATTGCTGTTTTTTCACTGTTTTGTTTCCATTTCACTATTATATTGCTACTATTTTGTTGTTATTGTTTTGATATTGTATAACTTTTGTTTTATTGTTAATTTTGTTACTATTTTATAGGCATTTGCTGGTTAAGTTACACATACCTTAATGTTATTTAAGTATAATTTTTTTTAAAATTTATTTTCAATTTGTTAGGAAACATTTATTTTAATGTTTTTAGTGTATTTGATGTTTTATATTTTTTGAAATTATTTTTATATAAAAAATAATATATTTTTTTAATATAGGCAAGTCGGGCTAGACTGGGCTTGGGTTTTAGCTTTTTTATCTGAGCCAAGTTTGAGAAAAAATTTAGACTCATTTTTCGGTCGAGCCCAAGCCTATCAAACAAGTCTAAAATTTTGTTACAACTTGGCCCGATTCATGGTCACCTCTAACTATATTCCTCATTAAGTGATATGTACAAAGCCCAAAATTACCCGGCCCATTAACAAAACCAAACCCAAAACTAAAATAAAAAACCAGCCCAAAGGGCCCAAAACCAACCCAACTCTCGAAAACACAAAAAACAAAAAAACCTAGCCCTTTTGCCCTTTGCCTCGACTTCCGACTCTTCCCCACTCGCCTCTCAACCAAGACGTCGACACCGACCGTCTGTCACCGCTCCACCACGCCCCACCACCGCAAACACGACAAAAGAAGACAAGAATAAAAATAGCAAAATAAAAGCAAAAAAGCAATATTGTATCCTTTTTTTCTTTCTTTCATTCTATATATAAGCCGAGCAAAAAGCAATGTATGTGGAGATTTGATTCAAAAAATCAAAAATTTACAAACTATCGTAAATAAAAAACGCGAGAAAATCGAAAGGAAAACAGAGACTTTCAAGGTTGATTTCATTTTATTTTCTATCATTACTTATCTATTTTATTTTATTTTATTTTGTTATTTCAAAACTTGGCAAACAACGATAACAAAGAGGGAAAGAAAATACCGAGAAAAGGGGTCGAAGGAGTTTTTTTTAACTTTCGTCACTGTACTGTCACTGCGGCGATCGGCGACGAGCCAAGAACGTCCCGGCAAGGCCAAAATCCCACCGAGAATCCCCACCTGCAGAGAAAACACAGAGAAATTTCAAATTTTTTTTTTAGAAACAGAAGAAATGATTTTTTTGGCTTAAAATCAGCCTTAAATAGGACCAATGAAACGACACCGTTTCACTCAGTTCTAGGCCAAAAACGATGCTGCTTCGGCGAGATCCGCTGCCACCACCCACCAGAGGATCCGCAGAGCCATAAATGGGCTAATTGCCCACTTGGTCCTTCCGCTTTTTCAGTGCTTTATAATCGAACTTTTATTATTTTAAAATCTCGCCAATATTTTGTTTTGTTTTTAATTTGGTCCTTTTTGTTGTCTGCGCTTTGGGCCAGAGGGGTTTATTACATATTTGGTCCCCCATTTTTCCCCGTGTTCTCTAGAGACCCCCGAAGTCCGTTTTATTTACAAATTGACCCCGAACTTTGTTTTATTTATCATTTAGCCCCCCCAGATTACTGTTTTGTGTACAATTAGGCCCCTAAAATTTCATTCTATTTTCAATCCAATCCTATTTTAGTTTGAATCGCATTTTTTCATATATTATTACTATTATCACTATATTAGTATCACTATTACTATATTATAATTATTATTTACATTTCGTTCCAATATTTTATTATCATTTCTTACCATTATTATTATTATTATTATTATTATTATTATTATTATTATTATTATTATTTACCATTATTATTATTTTATTGCTAATACTATTATTATTATTTATTTTACCAAAGATTCTATTACTTATTACTATTATTATTATTATATTAGTATTGTTATTACCTTATTATCATTATTATTATACTATATAAATTATACTATATCATGTTATGTTACATTGTATTATATTATATTATATTACATTATATATATTATTTTATCATCCTAAAGCCAATTCTTACGTATTAAATTGTTTTGTATGTTATCAAGTTTATATCATATAAATTTTGTTACTCATATACGCATATATATATTATAATATTATTGTTATTATACTATGGCAATGTAATATATGTATTTATTTACATCATATTCCTTACACCTCATGTTACTATCGTCATTATAATATGTTTACCATCATTATATCTTATATATTATATTATTATAGTCATTATATTATCCTTTTTTATATGTGCATATTGTTATTATTACCGTATCTCTCGTGATATACACGCCTCATCATTCTTTTACGATAACATCGTGTTTTCACACTTTCACGTAAATGTTTTTTTCAAAACCTTAACTTTTATGACGACCAACGTTCCGCGTTAGCAATTCGAGAAAATCGAGCCCTAACTCACTGGGTTCCGGTTTCTTCTCGTTAAAGCTGAACAACGGGATATCCTTTTTTGGAATCACAATTTAAGTTTTAAAAAAAATACTTAATCCCGAAAATTCAAATGTCGTGCCCTAACTTACTGGACTCGACACTTAGATACTTCGGGATAAGTTTCTTTTCCTAAAATAGAGGCAATCTTCCATATTTGAAATCTCGGAGATCGAGCCCTAACTTCATCGGGTTCCGATTTCATTTGACGAATAACTAAGATCCTCTTCAAATAAAAACCAAGTTTCAAAAGGCAAGCTTAGTTTCGGAGTTTAAAGTATTGTGCCCTAACTTATCGGACGTGATGCTTTACCTCTTCGAAAATAAGAAAGCCTTAACGCCCTTCCAATTTTAAAAATAAAAGCATTGTATTTTCAATCCTTTAAGTTTTCAACAAATAGGACATCAATCAATCGCTTTGGTACCAATTTTGGGCGGTCGAGGGTGCTAATCCTTCCTCGCACGTAATCGACCTCCAACCCGCTTTCTCAAAGTTCGTGGACCAAAAAGCACCGCTTTTAGTAAATTAAATGTTTTATTAAAACGAAGGTGATCCGATCACACCAAATAAAGATCGGTGGCGACTCCTTTCCTTTTCTTTTTCAAAATCGAGTCGACTCGCTGCTTTACTATTTTCATCAAAAAATGGTTACGACAGCTTGGCGACTCCACTGGGGACGCGAGGGTCAAGCCATAGATTGATTGATTTTTGTCCTTTTAATTAAAATGGTTTTGAAAAATCATGCTTCTTTTAATTCACCTTCAATATTAGCCTCAGAATACTTTGGCATAGCATTGCATGACCGTTGTGGTCACACCTTTAAGTGGGAGCGAAGCTATGCCTTCGTGAGGTCTTCACCTCCGCATGGGCTAGTGGATCGCTTTAATACATCCGCATTCTATGTCTCCATGAAGTTTTCACTTCGCATGGCCATAGGGAAATGTATTCTCGAACCGAACTCGGTCCGTATGAGCCTATAATGGGTGAGGATCGAGGAATCACTGGTTCGAGTACTCGAACTTTAGAACTAAGTCATGATATACCAAACCCTAAGAGCCCACCTTAGGTAGAGCCATGGCAAACCTTAGTGGTCACCCAGATAGACGCTTGCTTATTTTACTTGCTTTATATTCCATGGTACTAACTTTTGTGTTTCTTTCTTTTTTGCATATCATTTCATATTTTAAAGAGACATCGATTCACGGTCCGCTTCGAGTTGGGAAGTCGGTTATGGAAAGTGAATTCCTTGATAAAGTAGAAGACAATGCGTCGTCCGCATATGGTCGAGCAATGCCAAATAGAAAAGGAGATAGCTTAGTCGAAGGGTATGTGTCGAACTACTAACTTCACCAATATCGTTGTCACGCAGAATCGAGCTCCAAGAGTTGAAAGAAATTTGAACTCGATGGGATGATGAAGCGAAGCAATGTTCTATGGTACTTACTACGACCGCTTTACCCGCTGAGGTCAAAATAGACAAGCACCTGTTCCAGCAATGACCCGCCTCGAATGCCGCTTATAGCTATTTTCTCCTTCTAAAAGTGGATCTGGTTCCCACAAGAGAAGAGTATACGACCTTGCTACATTGCCCAAGAATTCAAGTTGACAAAGCTTATTCCAAGGCGGTTAATGGCCCAACCTTCGCAAAAGTTGATGAATATCACCTAATGAGCGAACAAAGGTCTCAACTAGAATGCGAAGAAGGGCGAGGTAAATGCATACCACGGATATGTTTGAGAGACTTGATCCGGCGCATCCCGACACGAAGAAAAAGATAGACATCTTGGCCTTGTGTATTTACTACCGTAATCTTCCAAAGCTTTAAGGCACATTGATGAAGCGCTTATTGATCTATTCACCGATTGGACAAAGGGTCACACCTGCTCTCGCCATCTTAGCCGAAACATTCAGATCCTTGACCGCATGTCGGAGAAGAGGTGAAGGCAGGTTTATTGGATGTGCGCAGCTGTTATTGGCTTGGTTCCATAGTCACTTTTGGAAAATAGAGAAAGTGTCTTGCTTGGCTCATGTCGAAAAGTACTCCCGCTAGAAGAGATAGCAACTACGCCTAGAAGAGAGGATGTGTCCGAAGAAAATTGGATCGCGCTTTTTCAAAACCTTCAAGAGGACGACATCGAGTGGAAGGCTCTCGATGATTCCCGACAGATCCTTTATCGCTATGAAAACTTTGACCGGGTTCCCTATTAGAATTTGGGGTGCCACCGCCACGCCTTTGTTGGTCCTAAGACAAGATAGTTCAAGACAGTTTGTACCAACGACATACGGGCTAGCTCAATGCGAGTTCTCATATGAAGGGGAAGCTATAAGAAAAGGGTCAAAGAGATTTCTAGTGCCTGGAATCAGATTCACAGAATGAGAAGATTATCTACAGTGCCCGAGGATGACCCCTAATACCTTGAATGGAGGGCTAGGAGAGTCAATGATAACATTCCCGAGCCAAATCCGTATACGCCGATCAAGAGAAGAATGCATGCGAGTGGTCCCATCGAATTAGAGATTGTGAAGCAAGATTTTGAACGGATGAGCTCAAACTCGGAAAAGGATAGAAAGGTTGGAGGAAGAAAAGATGCTCCTCCAATTAGAAGTGGACGGTCAAAATTCGAGGTCGAGAAACTCGTAAAGGAAAAGCGAAAAGTAGAGGAAGACCGAGATAACTTGAAGACGAGTACAAGAGGATGCGCTTAACGATAAAAAAATGCGGATTAGGGAAAACTTGAGCAAAGGGCAACAAGAGGTCGAGAGGAAAGAGCCAAAGTTAGCAGCTTGAGAGAAAAGTTTCATGAAATACGAACGCAAAAGGAAGACTTAGAGAAGGGCGACGAAGACCAAAAGAGAAAAGGGATTAGAAGCTAGAATAATGAGCTTGGGCGATCTCTACACCACTATCAAATCGAGACTCGGAAGCCAACTAAAGTCAAGCCCGAATGAATAGAGGAAATGAAAGGTAGGGTTGAAGAGATTAGAATCGGATTACATAGTAGCGAGCTCCGGATTGAGCTTCGAAACGAGAGAGACGTTGGGAGGAGGAGCTTCGCCATTCTTGCGAGCAAGTTCAAGCCGGACTACCTCATGGGTGAAGCAATAATCCAGATTCGAGAAGTAGCGATCACCCATGACTTTGGGTGAGGAGGCTGACATATTGGGCATGAGATATGGGCTACTACCGGGTCATGATGAAGAGCTAATCTCCCTGCTTGGAAAAATCAAAACCTTAGGTCTTAGGGCGAGAACATATTTGTAATCTACTTTATGTAAAGGGTTTTGCCTTCTAATAAAGTTTTCTAAAATGAAGTTGATCAGAATCGATGTCTTTTTCCTGCATTCATGCATTTGCATTGCATCATATTACATACATTAAAATTTATAAAAAGAAGCCTAATTGGTTAAGATTAACAGAGAAACAAGAGAGAAGAAAGAGGAAACTGAACCGAACATTACTACGGACTCGTGCTAAGACAAAGAAAATGGATCAAAGATTTGAACAATTTCGTAGGAAATGCAAGAACAGATGCAGAGCAAATGATGAAACTCCAAAGAAGAAATGAAAGACCAAATGCAAGAGGCTCAGAGAAACATGATAGCACAGATGGTCCAGATGATGAATGCAAGAATGAGCGAGGAAAAGGTCCAATGCCTCCGATCGATGAGGATAGCGAAGGTGCTCCCTGTGTTTTACCCCGCCACATGCAAGAGCAAGACCAGGAGTATGTCCTAAGGCCACCAAGCATTTTTTAGACCTCAACAAGGGCGGTGTGGACGCTAGACCACCCATGAACTCCCACGCTGCTCGGTACTCCAATCCAGAGATAACCCGCTAATCCTATTGTACCCGATTTAGATTTGATAGAGAAATTGGGGCGAGAGAAGAATCTTCAAAGCGCTCGAGGATCGCTGCAAATGGTTAGAAGAAAAGTTTAAGGAAATAGAGATCACGACCATCGCTACGGGTAGACGCTAAAGACTTGAGCCTAGTCCTGCACTCATACTTCCGCCAAAGTTCAAGACCCCAGATTTTGAAAAATACAATGGGACCAGCTTGTTCTCAAGCGCACATCACAATGTTCGTCGACGGATGGCGGGATATGTTAACAATGATCAACTGCTTATTCATTGTTTTCGTGATAGTTTGCCGGGCCGCGCCAAATGGTACAATCACTCACCGCACTCAGATAGGTCATGGAAGGACCTAGCACAGCCTTCCGAAATAATACGGCACGAATCGATATAGCTCCCGATCGAATCACGCTCCAAAATATGGAGAAAAAGCCAAACGAAAGTTTCAGGCAATATGCCCAGCGGTGGAGGGAAGTAGCCACACAAGTTCAGCCACCGCTCCTAGAAAAAGAGACAACCATGCTGTTTGTCAACACGTTGAAAGCTCCTTTCATTAATCACATGCTTGGAAGTGCCACTAAAAGTTTTTCTGATATTGTGCTATCAGGGGAAATGATCGAGAATGCGATCAGAAGCGGTAAAATAGAGGCTGGAGAAAGTGCTAGAAAGACGGTCCCAAAGAAGAGAGAGAATGATGTAAACAACATAGGTAAAAGTTATTCAAAGCCTATTACTGTGAGCCAGCCAAAGACTGTGACCCCCGATCATCAGAGCCCCTTTAGACAGGAGTCCAACACAAGGCAAAATACGGAGAAAATCCAATTCACGCCTATCCCAGTCCCATACAAGGAAATGTACCAGAAATTATTTGACGCACACATTGTCTCCCCCCATTACTTAAAACCCTTGCAGCCCCCGTACCCTAAGTGGTATGATGCGAACGCACAGTGCGAATACCACGCAGGAATCGTGGGGCATTCTATAGAGCACTGTCTCGCTTTTAAGAAACTAGTGGAAAGACTCATCCAGATGGGCGTTATAGAAGTCGATGACAACTCTTGCAAGGGGCACCCGCTACCTAATCACGGGGTCAACATGATAGGCGAAGATGCGAGAAGAAGAGTTAAGAGGGATATTTTCGATGTGAAAACCCCAATGAAACAAGTCCGAAGGAAATGATAAAAAGGGGATTGGTTGTGACATGTCCAAGGGGAAAACATGAAGAAACACGAAAAGGCTGTGAATTTCATAACTTGGAAGGGCACGAAATCCAAAGTTGCACTGAGTTCAGATTGCTGGTACAGGCGCTGATGGACAATAAAGAGTTAGAATTCTTTGAAAGCAATGAAGGCTAGAAAGAGGGAAACATCTGCGCGTTGGAGGATGAGTTGGCAGCAAAAGCCTCCGAGGTGGGCCATCCTTTAGTCACCATCTCACGATCAAAAGACAACGGAGTGAAAATAAATTCAAAAATCGTGATTCGAAAGCCTACTACTTTTTCATCCGAAGACAACCAAAAGACTCTGAGGTTATGATCAAACGTGACGATTCCTCGAAAAGGGGGTCCGTCCACAAAAGAGAGCCAGGAGTATCCTAAGATCGTGATCCGAAAACCTGTAGCCTTTTCATATAAGGATGACAAGAAGGTCCCATGGAACTATAACTGCAATGTGACGATTCCTGAGAAAGGAGATTCGCCTAACACTACAAAAGAAAACCAAGAGGAAGGCTCCTACACGCGCAGTGGAAAGCGCTACGACCTGTCAAACACAAGAACGGAGCACTCAAAAGGGAAAAATTTGATGGGCGAACAAAAGAAAGAAAAAGGGACCAAGCAAGAGACACATATAAACGAGCCAGTGAAGGAGGAAGAAGCTAGGAATTCTTAAAGTTTCAAGCATAGTGAATACAAGGTCGTAGAGCAACTACATAAATAGCTAGCTCAGATATCGGTGCTAGATTTACTATTAAGCTCAAGCACACCGTAATGCATCGATGAAGGTATTGAATGAAACTTATGTTGCAAATGATATAACAGCTAACAAGTCGGATCGCTTAGTTAGCAACATAAGTGCCGATAACTTCATTTTCTTTAACGATGATGAGATCCTCCGGAGGTACGGGTTCCATCAAGGCTCTCCACATTACCACGCAGTACAAAGGATACACATTACCGGGGTACTAGTCGATAATGGATCGCTGCTCAATGTTCTACCACTATCGACATTGAATCGACACCGCTGATAGTTCTCATATGAAGGCTCGCCACAACGTAGTAAGGACATTCGATGGAACCGAGAGGAAAGTCATGGGAAGGATCAAGTACCTCTTTAATCGGACCAAGCACATATGAGGTGGACTTTATCGTGATGGATATCCAAATTGCCTTATAACCGCTTCTAAGGGAGACCTTGGATACACTCGGCAGAGCAAAGGCCCTCATCGTTGTACCAAAAGTTGAAATTAATCTCGAGAGGCCGCCTAGTGACCATAAATGTCAAGAGGACATCATCGCAATCAGAATAAACAATGCACCCTATTTAGAAGCCAACGATGAAGCAAATGAGTGTTCCTTCCGTTTTTGAATTTGTCAACGCAACATTCGTCACGAGGGAATAAGGTCCCAAGATCCTCAATTATCCAAAACCACGAAAATGGGTCTACAATCGATGGTCGAGAATGGAGCCGTGCTGTGGAAAGGACTTGGAAGGTACCTCCAAGGAGAAATCGAGGTCCCAAGACTAAAAGAAAAGCGAGACTTCTTCGGCTAGGATTCAAGCCAAACGCAAAGCAAAAAAGAGAAGAGTTAGAAAAGAAACAAGAAAGAAGGAAGGCACGATCGAGGGGAGATGAGATGAAATGGCAACCGATGATAATTCCTCATATTCGTGAGACCTTTATATCGAGAGGGTTATCCATCCGGACGAGAAACACAAAATGAAGAAATCGTGCATGTCAACGCTTATATCCGAGGAGGGAATTGAGGAAGAAAATCGAATGGCATCCGCCTTATGAGCCGGGTAGCGTTTCTAAACAATTGATCATGGAGGAGATTCCTATAGCCTTTAGAACTCATTCGTAGTAATACTGAACACACTTATTGCTTTAAGTCTAGAAGCAATAAGAACCCTTTTGTGAAACATGATTTTGTATAAGACATCGTTATTTTCAATGAAATACATCTCCGCTATCTTTTGAGCAAATTTTCTTTTATGTCCATTTCATTCATTCATTATTCTTTCTTTAAATATTCTTCTAAACATTTCTATTCTTCATTTATCATACCAATAAACATGCCAAGATTCTATGATTCTATGAGCCTTTATTCATTTCCATAATGTGTCTCTAGATATCAATGATTTGAGTAACGCTACCAATAACTCAGAATGTCCTTTTGAGCAAGATATGGGTGCGGAAGATTTTCAAGATTTTGGATATAACCAAGGCTGTGATTTAGCTCCTGAACTCATAAGGATGGTAGAACAAGAGGAGAAACAAATCGCACCTCACAAAGAATCGGTGGAAATAGTGAACCTAGGAAATGGGCAAGAAAAGAAAGAAGTGAAGATTGGAGCTAGTATCACCGCAGAGACAAAGCAAGACCTTATTGAGTTACTCCAAGAATTCAAGGATGTCTTCGCATGGTCATATCAAGACATGCCCGGTTAAGCAATCGATATCGTGGTACACCGCTTGCCCATAAAAGAAGAATACAAGCCACCCAATGTAAACTTTGAGGATGAGGCCGATGTTTTATCGAAAATAAAAGAAGAGGTAAAGAAGCGCTTGACGCAGGTTCTTGCAAGTGGTTAAGTACTCGAATGGGTAGCCAATATCGCCCCCGTCCCTAAGAAAGATGGGAAAGTACGAATGTGTGTGGACTACGAGATCTAAACAAGGCTAGCCCAAGGACAACTTTTGTTACCTCATATCGACACCTTAGTGGACAATACGACGGGTTATTCATTGTTCTCGCTCATGGATGGCTTCTCGTGATACAACCAGATAAAGATGCTTCCCAAGACATGAATAAAACCACATTCATAACCATGGGGAACCTTTTGCTATAAGGTAATGCCATTTGGGTTGAAGAATGCGGAGCAACATATCGTAGAGTCATGGTGACCCTATTCCATGACATGATGCACAAGGAAATTGAGGTTTACGTCGACGATATGATTGCCAAGTCTCGAACCGAAAAGGAGCATATCCAAGTCTTAAGGAAATTATTTTGAGGTTGAGGAAAGTCCAATCAAGCTTAACCCGCTAAGTGTACCTTTGGAGCCGTGTCGTGAAACTGCTAGGATTTATAGTCGATGAAAAGGGATTGAGGTCGACCTGCATAAGGTCAAGGCTATACAAGAATTGTCTCCGCCTCGACGCAAAAAGAAGTTCGAGGTTTCTTAGGAAGATTAAATTACATTGCTCGGTTCATTTCACAATTGATCGAGAAATGTGATCCCATATTTCGCCTTCTTAAAAACACAATCCAGTGTGTGGGACGAGGAATGTCAAGACCTTCGACAAAGTAAAGCAAGACATGTCCAATCCTCCAAGATTGACACCGCCTAATCCAAAGAAGCCTTTAATCCTCTATTTGACGGCATTTGATAATTCAATGGGATGTGTGCTCGGCCAAAGATGATGAGTCGGAAAAGAAAGAAAAGCAATATACTACCTTAGCAAAAGTTCACCGAGTGTGAAACAAGGTACTCACCGATTGAGAAAATATGTTGTGCCTTGGTCAGACAACTCGAGATCGAGGCAAGACATGTTGTATCATACGACCGCTCATCTCAAGCTAGACCCATCGAAATATCTAATGGAGTCAACTACTCGAATGGACGGATGGCCCGATGGCAAATTTTACTTTCGAGTTTGACATAGTTTATGTAAACCGAAAGCGATAAAAGGGAGTGCAATAGCGAATTTTCCGCTAGTAGAGCTCGCGATTATGAGCCTCGGACTTTGATTTCCTAATGAAGACCTAATGTACGTAGCAACCATCGATGAAGGTACCACGGAGGTTGTCCTTGAAACCGAACTCGACGGGCATCGAACGCTATGGGCAATGGAATTGGGGCGCTTCGTGTCCCCAAACGGAGATCATTACCCATTTACTTGTAAATTGGATTTTGATTGTACAAACAATATGGCGTAGTATGAAGCTTGTATCATGGGCATCCGTGTCGCTATTGAACGCAAAATTAAGGTGCCGAAGTATACGGAGACTCGATTGGTAATTTATCAACTTAAAGGAGAATGGGAGACGAGAGATCCCAAATTGGTCGAATACAAAAGATTGGTCCAAGAACTAATCAAAGAGTTCGATGACATCACTTTCAGTTATCTACCAAGGGACGAAAATCAGATGGCTGATGCTCTAGCCACATTGGCTTCTATGGTACAAGCAAACAACAAGGAGGACATGAGGCCTATACAAATGAGCATTTATGAGGCCCCAGCCCATTGCTACAACGTGGAAGAAGAGGAGCAAAATGATCACCCGTGGTATCACGATATACTACAATACGTGAAAGATCATAAATACCCCGATCAAGCAACCGAAAATGACAAAAGGACGTTAAGAAGACTGGCTTGTGACTATGTCTTAGACGGAGAGATCCTATACAAAAGAAGAAAGGATCAAGTGCTATTAAGATGTGTGGATGGCGCTGAGGCTAAGCAGATCCTAGAAGAAGTCCATGAGGGTGTCTGTGGAACACATGCCAATGGGTTCGCAATGGCCAGACAAATCATGAGATTCGGGTATTATTGGTCTACCATGGAAAGAGACTGTATCGATTATGCTAAGAGATGTCATAAGTGCCAAATTTATGGGGACAAAATTCATGTACCACCTCACCTTTACATGTTATGACCTCCCATGGCCTTTTTCTATGTGGGGCATGGACGCCATCTGGACCAATCTCTCCAAAAGCTTCCAATGGACATCGGTTCATCTTCGTGGTAATTGATTACTTCACTAAATGGGTAGAGGCCACTTCATATGCCAATGTGACAAAATCAGCAATGAAAGTTCCTAAAAAGGAGATCATATGTCGATATGGAATGCCCGAGAGGATCATATCGATAATGCGTTAAACTTGAATAACAAAGATGATCACGTAAGTCTCAGAGGCAATTCAAGATCGACATCACAATTGCCACCGACGCCTAAAGATGAACGTGCAATTGAAGCGACCAATAAGAACATCAAGAGGATAATAGGAAAGATGATCGAGACTTACAAAGATTGGCACGAAGTTACCATTTGCCCTTTTCGCCTATCGAACGTCAATCGTAACCTCCACCGGCAACTCCTTTCTCATTGGTTTACTAATGGAGGCGGTTTTACCCATCGGTTGAGATTCCGTCCTTCGAGTATTGTCCGAATTGAAATTGGATGAGGCGAATGGATCCAAACTCGATATGATCAATTGAATCGATCAAGAAAAGAGGTCAAAGCTATCCGTCATGGTCGATGTACCAAAAGCGAATGATGCGAGCATACAACAAGAAAGTGGCCCAAGAGAATTCCAAGAGGAGACTTAGTTTTGAAAAGATCCTCCCATACAAAAGGATTTCAGAGGAAAATGGATGCCAAATTGGGAAGGACCTTATGTAGTGAAAAGGCTTTCTGAGGGCACTAATCTTGGCCGAGATGGATGGGAAAATCTACCCAATCCCATAAATTCGATTCGCTAAGAAGTATTATGCTTGAAGAAGGGAAAGGCTAAAGTGAAAACCCGCAAAGGGCGCTTTACCAAAAAAAAAAAAAAAATCGGAGAGGCCGAAGTGAAAACCCGTAAAGGGCGCTTTGAGACCAAAGGGCTTTGAGTCGAAAACCCGATAAGGGCGGCCCAAATTAGCACGAAAAAGGAGGTATGTGACAATCTTTTCCCCCAGAATTGGCAAAAGGAGGAATGTTACACCTCGGAACATCTACAAAGCATCGCAGATCTCCTAACGCCCATGATCTTCTAAGCATCCGGGTGAAGCTCAGTCATGATATCTGGGCACCTACTTTTTCTTTTTACCCATTTTTGTACTCCAATAATGTTTACTTTTGTTGAATTAATCCAATTCCATTCTTTATAAATTCCATTGTTATTTTAAATCTTTGAGTTGTTTGCAATTGAAATAACGACCCATTGACCCATAATGCTTCCATAAAACGAGTCCCGCCTATTACTCTGGAAGCCTCTAAACAGCGTAGGAACCTAAAACAAGACTATTGTTTAGGAACCACCACACTTAGGGGTTGGAAACATTCGAAGAAGAGAAGTCCAAAATTATGACCATTTCTTCAGATTCGCAGGCATAGACATCAGACAAGATGTTGCGTCTGTGCCATGACCTCGACGAGCGAGCGAGCAATTACAGCCCTAAGATTTTTTAAAGGAAAAATAAATCGTTCTCATGACATCTTGCATTCATGCAAATGTCCTCCGTAATATCATTTAGTTAGGAGCATCCGATTTATTACAATCATTGCATCTTAACGAAAGATCATCATTCTCACGACATTCTGCATTCATGCAAGTGTCATCCATTAGTTAGGAGCATTCGAGTCATTCTGACCATAGCATCCTCACCATTTGGCATAAACACAAACATATAAAATCAAGTCTACAGGATATGTCCCTAGAGGACGGTGTAGCAACACAATCGAAGATTATCCTATTACCATCGACCAGCGGTGGAATGGTGGTCCTATTGCCACTGACCAACAGTGGAATAGGTGGAAGATTGTCTTATTGCCACTGACCAGCAGTGGAATAAGTTGAAGATTATCTTATTGCCACTGACCAGCAGTGGAATAAGTTTACCTTATTGCCACTGACCAGCAGTGGAATAGGTTGAAGATTGTCCTATTGCCATCAACCAGTGATGGAATAGGTTGAAGATTGTCCTATTGTCATCAACTAGTGATGGAATAGGTTGAAGATTGTCCTATTGCCACTGACCAGCAGTGGAATAGGTCAAAAATTGTAGATCTTGTCGCCCTAACCAATAGTGGGGCAAGATCGAAGGAAAATCTTGGCTCCCTAACCAGTAGGGAACATGATTTAGGCCACCATCTTATTGCCACTGACCAACAGTGGAATAGGTCAAGATTGTAGATCTTGTCACCATAACCAATATTGGGGCAAGATCGAAGGCAAATCTTGGCTCTCTAACCAGTAGAGAATATGATTTTGGCCACCCTCCTATTGCCACTGACCAGCAGTGGAATAGGTCAAAAATTGTAGATCTTGTCGCCCTGATCAGTAGTGGGGCAAGGTCGAAGGCAAATCATGGCTCCCTAATCAGTAGGGAACACGATTTAGGCCACTGTCCTATGTCCCTGACCAGCAGTGGAATAGGTCAAAAATTTGTAATTCCTATCCCTAACCAGTAGGGAGCATGGTTAAGCTTTAGTCCTATTGCCTTAACTAGAGGTGGGATAGGTCAAGATCAAGACCTCATCTCTCCGGAGATGCAATGAGCAATCTAAAATAAAACAAGTCACATCCCATTAGAGTCGCAGCAAGAGCAAATTGAAGTGACATATCGGTGGAGTGGATTGAAACAATAAGATGTGGAGGATCAGGATGAGGCTACTTGAAGAAAAGCACCTGAGAGGCCAAGACTCATGAGGCCGGGCAACATTGGCTTTTTGAGTCTTTGCTCTATTCTCGTATACGAAAATGAGCAAAGAGGGCAACAGACAAAGCCCAAAATTACCCTACCCATTAACAAAACCAAACCCAAAACTAAAATAAAAAACCAGCCCAAATGGCCCAAAACCAACCCAACTCTCAGAAAACACAAAAACAAAAAAAAACCCTAGCCCTTTTGCCCTTTGCCTCTGACTTCTGACTCTGCCCCACCTGCCCTCTGCGCCGCACGTCTGACACCGGCCGTCTGTCGCCTGCTCCACCACGCTCCCACCACCTACAAACACGACAAAAGAAGACAGCAACAAAAAATAGCAAAAATAAAAGCAAAAAAAGCAATATTGTATCCTTTTTTTTTTCTTTCATTCGGCTATATAAGCCGAGCAAAAAGCAATGTACAGGGGAGATTTCGGATTCAAAAAAAAATCAAAAAATTTACAAACTATCAGAAATAAAAAAAACGCGGAGAAAATCGAAAGGAAAAACAGAGACTTTCAAGGTTGATTTCATTTTTATTTTTCTATCATTACTTACTGTTTTTTTATTTTATTTTATTTTTGTTATTTCAAAACTTGGCAAACAACGATAACAAAGAGGGGAAAGAAAATACCTGAGAAAAAGGGGGCCGAAAGGAGTTTTTTTGAACTTCACGGCGGCCGACGACGGCGCCGGCAACGTCCGGTGCGGCCGAAAATCCCACCGGAGAATCCCCACCTGCAGAGAAAACACAGAGAAATTTCAAATTTTTTTTTTTAGAAACAGAAGAAATGATTTTTTTGGCTTAAAATCAGCCTTAAATAGGACCAGTGAAACGACACCGTTTCACTCAGGCTCCTAGGCCAAAACGACGCTGCTTCGGCGAGATCCGCTGCTGACCCGACCCACCAGAGGATCCGCAGAGCCAAGTAAATGGGCTAATTGCCCACTTGGTCCTTCCGCTTTTCAAGCTTTATAATCGACTTTTATTATTTTAAAATCTCGCCAATATTTTGTTTTGTTTTTAATTTGGTCCTTTTTGTTGTCAGCGCTTTGGGCGAGGGGTTTATTACATATTTGGTCCCCATTTTTCCCGTGTTCTCTAGAGACCCTCAAGTCCGCTTTTATTTGCAAATCAATTCTAACTTTGTTTTATTTATCATTTAGCCCCCTGCATCACTGCTTTGTGTACAATTAGGCCCCTAAAATTTCATTCTATTTTCAATCTAATCCTATTTTAGTTTGAATCGCATTTTTTCATATATTATTACTATTATCACTATATTAGTATCACTATTACTATATTATAATTATTATTTACATTTCGCTCCAATATTTTATTATCATTTCTTACCATTATTATTATTATTATTATTATTATTATTATTATTATTATTATTATTATTATTTACCATTATTATTATTTTATTGCTAATACTATTATTATTATTTATTTTACCAAGATTCATTACTTATTACTATTATTATTATTATTAGTATTGTTATTACCTTATTATCATTATTATTATTACTATATAAATTATACTATATCATGTTATGTTACATTGTATTATATTATATTATATTACATTATATATATTATTTTATCATCCTAAAGCCAATTCTTACGTATTAAATTGTTTTGTATGTTATCAAGTTTATATCATATAAATTTTGTTACTCATATACGTATATATATATTATAATATTATTGTTATTATACTATGGCAATGTAATATATGTATTTATTTACATCATATTCCTTACACCTCATGTTACTATCGTCATTATAATATGTTTACCATCATTATATCTTATATATTATATTATTATAGTCATTATATTATCCTTTTTTTATATGTGCATATTGTTATTATTACCGTATCTCTCGCATATACACGTCTCATCATTCTTTTACGTATAACATCGTGTTTTCACACTTTCACGTAAATGTTTTTTTTAAAACCTTAACTTTTATGACGACCAACGTTCCGCGTTAGCAATTTGAGAAAATCGAGCCCTAACTCACTGGGTTCCGGTTTCTTCTCGTTAAAGCTAAACAACGGGATATCCTTTTTCTGAATCACAATTTAAGTTTTAAAAAAAATACTTAATCCCGAAAATTCGAAATGTCGTGCCCTAACTTACTGGACTCGACACTTAGATACTTTGGGATAAGTTTCTTTTCCTAAAATAGAGGCAATCTTCCGTATTTGAAATCTCGGGAGATCGAGCCCTAACTTACTGGGTTCCGATTTCTCATTTGACGAATAACGGAAGATCCTCTTCAAATAAAAACCAAGTTTCAAAAGGCAAGCTTAGTTTCGGGAGTTTAAAGTATTGTGCCCTAACTTACTGGACGTGATGCTTTACCTCTTCGAAAATAAGAAAGCCTTAACGCCCTTCCAATTTTAAAAATAAAAAGCATTGTATTTTCAATCCTTTTAAGTTTTCAACAAATAGGACATCAATCAATCGGTTTGGTACCAATTTTGGGCGGTCGAGGGTGCTAATCCTTCCTCGCACGTAATCGACCTCCAAACCCGCTTTCTCAAAGTTCGTGGACCAAAAAGCACTGCTTTAGTAAATTAAATGTTTTATTAAAACGAAGGTGATCCGATCACACCAAATAAAGATCGCCTAAATAAATTTTAAATAAAAGATAATTATATACTTATTATTTGTCATGTATTTTATACTTACTTTATTCATTTTCTCCGATTTTAACTAATAATAATAATAATAATAATAATAATAATAATAATTAATTTAAAGTTATATCTATGTAGTACAAAATTGTATTGTAATTAAATTATAATTGATTTTGATCAAACTTAAATATTTAATTTATATTTAATTCAATTATATATTAACCTTAGATTCATTAATTTAATTTTATATAAAATTAATTAATTACCATTATTTAAGTCTTAATGAAAAATAAATTTATTAAAATATGTAAACAGAGATGTAAATATCTCAAATAGTATAATTTTAAAGAATACTATATTATAGCATATCCATGAATCCATCATGTGGCAGAAGAAAATTTATAGAAAAATTAATATAAAATCAAATAAAATTTTAAGTTGAAGCGGTAAAGTTAAAACATTAAAACCATATCTTCAATTCAATTCTCATTATATATATAAATAAAATTATATAAAAATATAAAACAAAACAAAAATACCTTAAAATATATTTGTTATTAAATAAATAGCGAGTATTTTAGTAATTATAAAATTGAGTTAAAACTCAATTAACAGATGACACAATTATATCTATATACCTTAATCATGTAATTAAGAATCTGATCAATTGTATACCTCTTCGAAGAGTTTGCACTACTAGCTAGAGTAAATACATTGGTTTCCACTAAAAGAATACAAGAAAAGAATATATTATATTTGACTAATATAAAATAATAGACCGAAAGGAAAACACAAGTAAATAATTAGTTAGGTAAGGTCTATTTGAGTTGGTGATTATCCACGGTCTGTAGGGCAAAATATCAGCAATTTGAACTGCAATTTTGATTTTAAATAATTAAAAGAGAATGTGCTAGAGTTATATCTACCATTCGGTTATATTTGTTTCATGTAAAATAAGATGGTCGATGTAAAAGATTTTTCAATCAACGTAAAATTATCTCTTTATTTCTATAAAATGTCAACATTTTCATGCACATCACTTCTTTTGTTTTAATTATAAATTTCATAAAATTTACAATTTAATCTTTAACATCATAAATGTTCATTATTTACTATAATTTCACCTTAACATAACTTTATAATCAATTCACTACATATCGTAAATCTCAAATGTATGTTTGTTTCATTGAAAATAACTTTTATGAAATATTTTAAGAAATCATCAAACAACAACAAATATTTTATACTGATTCATCCAAACACAAAAAATATTAACTTTTTCATAAAAATAAATGATTTTTCAAAATTATTTTTCAAAACCATTTTCATTAAATACAAATAAAATCTTATATTAATTTTCTAAAGTAAAATCCGTAAATAATAAATTTATCTCAAATCACAACCTTAAAATTATTTTCTCTCTCTTTCACAGGGGCAACATAAAGGGAGTTGACTCCTCTAAATTAAGAAATAATACTTTTTGTTTTTTAAATTTTATAAAATTATAAGTAAAGTAAATGATTAAATTTAATTTTAATTTTAATTTTTAAAATTATAAAATATAAGTTAATACAATGATAAAATTATATATTAACTCTCATAAAATATATAAATCAATTTTAATTTACCAAAAATAATTTCTGATTTCACCTTTACTCCTTACTCTAGTCCGTTTGAAAGTTCATTTCACTATTCATAATAAATTTAAAATTATATCACTTTTCATATATTTTATAATTAAATTTAAATAAATCATTTTTATTGAATACAGATTTGAGCAAGATTGGTATGCGTTGAATGCATAAAATCTTTTATTAATATAAAATATTTAATATAACATTTGGTATCTGAGCTTGACATTTTTTAAATTTAGTATCTAAGTATTTTTGTTTAATTTAGTACTTAAATTGACAATTTTTCATAATTTGATATCTAAATTTTTTGGAGTCAATTTGATACTTAAACTTGACACTTTTTCCTAATTTAGTACCCAAACTTTTTTGTCCAATTTGGTAAACAATATGCTTAAATTTGCTTAACAAAGGGATATTGAAGATGAAAACAAGAGTTTTAAAATCCAAAATAAAATAAATTCATTATGTTAAATTAAAAAACTAAAATAAACTAAAAGTAGGAACATTTAAAATACAAAATGAAATTCCATGTCACCTACCACATATCGATTATACATTAATTATTTTACTATCTCATAAAAAATTGTTAGTATATTGAAGTAATTTGTATATGTTTTACAAACTTAAGTACCAAATTAGAAAAGTTTTTGAAGTTTAGGTACAAAATTGAAGAAAAAAAAGTTTAGATACCAAATTTAAAAAAAAAAGTCAAGTTAAGATACCAAATGCAAGCCGGTGGTTAAAGCAGTTAGATGACTGATTCTCAATTCAATTGACTTGTCTAATTTAATTGAATAAACTATTAAAAAATATTAAAAATAGAAAAAAATGATTTAACCAATTCGATTGCCGCCTAATCGAGGATCGATATCTTGATGAATATTCGGTCCAACTGAGTTCATCCACCAATTCCATCCAAAAACAGTGAACAATTTTTTTCTTTATGATGTAGGAAATTAGCTGTCAATAATGGCAGGTAAAAAGTACACGAGTAATTTGCTTAGGCCAGTTTTGGATTGAATATATATAATCAAAACTAAGAAGAAAAAATGAGTCAAATTTAATCCCCTTTTTTGCATATTTTGACCGTACCTGTCATTAATGTCCCTAAAGGTTTTAGCCTAAAAGTTAATAATGGCCAATGGTGCTTTGTCTCAATACTTTGGATTAAGGACCTAACTTTGATGTTGAACAATTCCCCCTTCTTTTTGCATTTTCTCTTCAATGGTTCAAATTAATTTTTATTTTATTGATTTTTTAAAACTTGCAATTGAGGACAACCTAAATTTTGAAGCCTACAACATGTTTCTAGTATTTTATTTTGATGACTTTAGGTGTTTGTTGAATGCACTATAAAAAAATTATATACATATGTAATTATTTAAAAGTTAATATCACTTATCAATCAATTTTATTTTAATTATAAAATTATTAAAAATCATTATTTGTTTTATAAAATTAGTTTGAATGTCTTTTCTAAAGTTTTTCATCTATAATTTCAAATAATCTTCATAACATAAAAGCACATACTCCAACTATTCCAAAATATTCATTTAATACATATAATATACATCAATTCCCTTTCTCATTTCTCTTTAATTTAGTTGAAAAACTAGATAAAATAAAACCCAGCCCCTTCATAATTAAATTTTATTGAGTGTTTTTTCTATTTCTCAAGTAGTGATATCTGTATATTTATACGTTATGAGTATTGTTTATTGACATGACATATTAGGTAGATTTCATGCATATAGACACTTATCCTATTCTAAACTCAACATGTATTTATAAAATCTTATGTACCTTATCATATGAGCTCATTATAATCTAACTCAAATCCATTTAAATTTTGGGTCGATAATAATAATTTCTAAATAAATATCTCACATTTTGAAAGATGAAGTCATTAAAAGCCAAAGTTGATCGCATATGAATTTGGGCATTACCCACTAAAAATCAAAAGAATGTTCCCTTTCGCTTGGACAAATTATGTCAATTGAGAAAGCTTTTAAAAATTTCCTAGAGATAAACTAATTTAAATGGGTTTTTTTTTCATCCTAATCTAACTAATAAGTGCCTCATTCAACGTATTTTTTTAATCCCACACGAATGTACAAGTATTTTGCTTTTGATTTAATCAATATATAAATATTATGCTAATGTAACTTTTAATTTGTAAATCCGTTGTTTGTTTAAATATTTGAGTTTTCCGTAAAAAGTTAGCTCAAGTGGTTGTATTTACATTTATTAGTATCTTATAAAGTAGACGTTTACTTTTTCTAGCACCCAATAAGGTGTTTAATCTCATTATATGCTTTTTTTTTGACATAATGCTTTAAAGTATTTAAACTTCTCTCAACCCATAAATAAAAAGATAATGTGTTCCAGTACACTCAAACTTACACCCTCCTGTATTAACATCAATGCTCATATGAATCAAATTAAAACTCGATGGACAATTACATTTAAATTTAATTACTAAAAACAAACCAAACACATGCTCCTAAATTTATTAATTAAAATTTGGGTTTTGGTGATATGGGTCAATGAGTCAGCCTCGGGTCATTGAATCAATTCATCCTTCATTATTATAAATTTCCCTTTTTCCATGCCTCCCACACGATTTGGGTAGGCAAATATTGCCATCATCCTTACAATTATCCACTTTAATCTTATTTTATTTTTATAAATTGTCTTCTTTTCTTTTTGCCCTTTTTTGCTTTATATTTTTTAATTGAAATTAATGATCGACTTCCATGTTTGTTCAAAGGGTGAAATCAAGTCTTCCATTCATGTGTTATGGATATTGATCTTTTTGTCTCTTTCTGTTAATTATTTTCTGGTCATCAAGCATATTTAATTGTTTTTCTTTTAAATTACTGAAGCACAGCTCTTTATTTCTTAATCTTCATTAATTAGTTCCAAATTTTATATTGTAATATTAGCTAATGTAATTAGGATTAAAATTAAAGACAAAGCTAGAAATTTTGTTTAAAGAGAACCGAAATAAAATTAGAAAATTTGGAAGGTTAAAATTAAAAATCTTGTATTAAAAATGTTTAAATTGAAACTCTTACTTTGGAGGGGAGGCTAAAAAACAAATTGCCCCTACCTGTCCCTTGGCTACGCCCTTGAGCCTAGACCTGTTCATGAGTAGAACCGCTCGAGTTTGAGTAAAAATATAATTTCAAAAAATAGGCTTGGACAAAAAAATGAGATCCATTCCTCAGGTAAGGCTTTTTTGGCTCGAGTTCGACTCGAATTTGTTAAAAAAAAAAAAAAAGAGAGCTATTTTTTTGCTATTTCTTTCTACTATTTTCTTGTTGTTTTCTTACTATTTTTCTATCATTTTAGTATTATGGTACTACTATTTTATTGTTATTGTTTGAATATTATATACCTCTTGTTTTATTGTTAATTTTGTTATTATTTTAGAGACATTTATTTATTAAGTTGTACTTATTTTAATATTATTTAAGTGTACATATTTTTAAAATCTATTTTCAATTTATAAGAAATATTTATTTTAATATTTTAATATTTTGATATATTATATATATTTAAAATAATATAATAAAATTTAAAATGGGTGGGCTGAGTCAAACCTTAATTTTAGTATTTTTTTTTATCTGGGTCAAATTTGAATAAAAATTTAAATTTATTTTTGGACTTAAAATTTTAATTGGGTCTAAACTGAACCCAACTCAACCCACGGTGCATAAAAATTATTACAATTTACAAAATAATGGGTTTAAGTAAAGGATGCTAGTAAGATACATAGCTTTTAGCCTGCTTTTCAACCTCCAACGTATGAGGCAGGGTAGTATCACTGGGTACTTACAGCAAGGCCAACAAATTGACCCATGCATAGTCTTACTAAGCCAACCAACAAAAACACAAAGGATTAGCCGATTCCCTCACAACTCACACGAGCAAAAAGATAGGTCCAAAGCAACCTCTTAGTTAGGTATAAAAGCTAGATATCACTCTCGTTTTCATCATCTTCTCAGATTATCATTACTGCGTTGACATCTTCTTGTTTACTTTATGTACTCAAAATATTTACTAATGTAAGTATTAAAGAACGTATCGAGCACAAGTTCTAATGCTCATATATTTCATATATGTCTTATATATCTTTTGATGATTCAAATTCAATCCTTAAACTCAGTTAACTTATATCTAACTTAATTCCTTAATTATTTGTGAAGACATAAATACGTGTTAATATTTTCTTTATTTACTAAAAAATCATAATTTGGGAATAAAAAATATTAGATTTTCTAATTAAAAATACAAAATACATATAAATTAAAAATACTAAAATGTATGAATTATCGAAATATTTGGATTCGAATATCAAATTTGTTAAATACCGTCTTTTAAAAATAATTAATAGATAATTAAAATAAAATATAGGTTTAGCCTAATTCAAAGTTTTACCACTACATTCTTTGCCACACACATTGGGGAAGCAAAATATTATGTCATGAAGAGACCTACCCTTTGAGAAAGTCTATGGTAAAACAGATGAAAACTCATATCATTTTCATCATTTTTTTTAAAATTTAAAAGTTTGCAATTCATGATTTAATGCTGACTACCAACAAAGGCCCCATTCAAAAAAAAAAAAAACCTACATTTATCAATATAAAATAATATTTTTAAATAATAGTCAATTGAGTCTTAACTCGATTGGCATTAATATTATTATTAGTATAGGAGGATATGGGTTCAAATGCGGTAAAACGCATTATCTTCCTGTTTAAAGGTTGGGGAGAGGCTATGAGTAATGTTGCACAATCGTTAACAAATACACAGTAATAAAAAAATATTTAAGTATATTAATTTAAAACAAATAAATCACAAGATCGAAACAGGAATAACAAGTAAAGTCGGACGATTGTCTCCTAGGATACAACAACTGGATAAACACCATAGTAGCGCAACTGTGTGATCAACGGACTAGGCTTGCCTTCTTTCTATCATTGAAAAATAGTTTTGGGAGAGAAATTTTCAGAGGAAATTATCAGAAATCAGTCTTACTGTGTTCTGATTATTTTCGGCATAAAAAGAGATTATTGAAAACATTGACTAATATGGAATTATAACGTCATGAATTAAAGTCATGAAATCTAAATTAAGTGATGGGCTAGAACTTTAGTCTCGCAATTTGTGCAGCTTTAAGTGATTTTTTTTGTAGCGACCTAAAATTTGCTTGGGCGCTAATTGAGGAAATTATTAAAAATTTGAAAACAGAGTTTCAATTTTATTTAAAAAAAGGAGTCGCCACCGATCTTTTTTCTAGGTGTGATCGGACACCTAATAAATCCTCTTTTTAAAGAAAAATCTTTTTTTTGAATTTTCCTAAAAAAAGGGCCGGGTTTGAGTCTGCGTCAAAATTCCAGAGAAAAAATAGGGTTCGGGAGTCGGTTACGTGCGAGGAAGGTATTAGCACCCTCGCGACGCCCAAAATTGGTATCTCGTTAAACGCTGTTATCTTAATTTTCAAAAATACGAGTTCAATTTAATATTTAATTGTGATCCGATTGAGACATGAAATTTTAAAAAAAAACGAGAATTTTAAGACTAGAAATTTTTTTAAACACGAGAATTTTGAAAACACTAATTTTTTTTAAACCCAAAATTTTGAAAACACGAAATTTTAGAAATACTGAAAACACGAGAATTTTTTGAAACACGAAATTTTTTGAAAACACGAAATTTTTGAAAACACGGAAATTTTAAAACACAAGAAATTTTTTTTTTAAAAAGAACATGAATTTTTTTTTGAAAATACGAGAATTTTGAAAACACGAGAATTTTTTTTGAAACACTAATTTTTTTGAAAACACGAAATTTTTGAAAATACGGAAATTTTAAAACACAAGAATTTTTTAAAAAGAACATGAATTTTTTGAAAATCCAAAATTTTAAAACCGAAAATTATTTTTTTAAAACACGAATTTTTGAAAATACTAGAATTTTGAAAATACGAGAATTTTTTGAAACACGAAATTTTGAAAATATGAAAATTTTGAAATACTGAAAATTTTTAAAACACAAAAACTTTTAAAACACGAGAATTTTGAAATACGAGAATTTTGATAACACGAAATTTTTTTTAAAACACGAAAATTTTTTGAAAACACAAAATTTTGAAAAATCGAAATTTTATTTTTTTTGATCTTTTATTTTTAAAAGGATGATCGTATTTAACACGAACCGATGATATTCACCCAACATAGCGATGAAATCAACGACAAGTGTTAAACCGATTCGTTGCCTTATTTATTAAAAATATTAAAATTAAAAGTAAAATAAAACACAATTAAAAAATAAAAATGCTAAAATATTAATAATATTAAAACGAGATGTCATTAAAATACACGAATTAAATTAAAAGTAGGTAAAAAGAAAATTACCGAGAAGTTCAAAATTACGAGCTTGAAGAATGGGATACACGACCCGAGCTCTTTTTTTTCTTTTTTCTTTTTTTCTTTCCTTTTTTTTTTTTTTTTTCTTATTTTCTTCTTCTTCTTTCTTCCTGCTCTTGCTTTTGGGCTTTCTTGAAAATGGGTCTTTGGATTGGGCTGATTGCCCCTTTTTTTTGGGCCTATCTCCTTCTTTTTCTTCTTCTTCTTCTTCTTCTTCTCTCTTTCTTCTTCTCCAAAGTGTCGTCATTGTGGTCGCCTCCCTTCAATTCTGGTGTCTGACCTTCTTCTTTCTTTCTTCTTCTTCTTTTTTCCTCCTCTTTTCTTTCTCTTTTTCTTTCTTTTTCGTGGTTTTTTTTATGCTTGGGGTTTGATTTTGGGAAAAATCCCTTTTATAAGCGTTTTTGTGCAGTGTAGTGGTGGCTAGGGTATGGGAGGCCATCCTTAGGTCGGTGGTAGGAAAATCGAAGTGGGTCTTGTGAAATCCATGGATTTTGGAGATTTTTGATGAAGGACCAGATTGTAAATGCAAGAAAAATTGTTGGGGCCAAAGTGTAATTTTAAGAAAGTTAAGGGTAAAATGTAATTTTGAAAAGTTTCGGGCCAAATGTAATTTTAAGAAAGTTTAGGGTTAAAATGTAAAATTTTTTAATTATTTTTTAATTTTTTTAAATTTATTTTTTAAATAAACCCGTAATAAATTCGGACAAAATTTAGTGCTTATAATTTGCCCTCTTTGCTCATCATTGAAACAGGATAGAAGCAAAGACTTAAAAGCTTAAATTTTGTTCGATGTCCAATATTTATTCTTTATTGAAAACAAAATTGAAAATACCTCGGTGTGTGACTTGAGGCTCAACTCACCTCTCATGAATGTGAATTGATTTTGAAAACAAAATTGAAAAATACCTCGACGTGTGACCCGAGGCTCAACCCACCACTCGCATTATGAGTTGATTTTGAAAACAGAATTGAAAATACCTCAACAGTGACTGAGGCTCAACTCACCTCTCGTAATATGAGTTGATTTTTTGAAAACGAAAATTGAAAAATACCTCGGCGTGTGACCTGAGGCTCAACTCACCTCTCGCTATATGAGTTGATTTTGAAAAACGAAAAAATACCTCAACAGTGTGACACGAGGCTCAACCCACCTCTCGCATTATGAGTTGATTTTTTGAAAAGCGAAAATTGAAAAATACCTCGGCGTGTGATCTGAGGCTCAACTCACCTCTCGCAATATGAGTTGATTTTGAAAAAGCGAAAAATACCTCGGCGTGACTGAGGCTCAACCCACCTCTCGCATTATGAGTTGATTTTTTGAAAAATGAATTGAAAAACACCTCGGCGTGTGACTGAGGCTCAACTCACCTCTCGCAATATGAGTTGATTTTGAAAATGAAATTGAAAATACCCAACAGGACTGAGGCTCAACTCACCTCTCGCAATATGAGTTGATTTTTGAAAAACAAAATTGAAAAATACCTCGGCAGTGACCGAGGCTCAACTCACCTCTCGCAATATGAGTTGATTTTGAAAAACGAAAAAATACCTCGGCAGTGTGACTGAGGCTCAACCCACCTCTCGCATTATGAGTTGATTTTTTGAAAATGAAATTGAAAAACACCTCAACAGTGACTGAGGCTCAACTCACCTCTCGCAATATGAGTTGATTTTGAAAACGAAAATTGAAAAATACCTCAGTGTGTGACTGAGGCTCAACCCACCTCTCACAATATGAGTTGATTTTAAAAACGAAAAAATACCTCGGCGTGTGACTCGAGGCTCAACCCACCTCTCGCATTATGAGTTGATTTTTTGAAAAACGAATTGAAAAACACCTCAGCAGTGACTGAGGCTCAACTCACCTCTCGCAATATGAGTTGATTTTGAAAAACGAAAATTGAAAAATACCTCGGCAGTGACACGAGGCTCAACCCACCTCTCGCATTATGAGTTGATTTTTGGAAAAGCTCGAATTGAAAATACCTCAAGATGTGACTGAGGCTCAACTCACCTCTCGCAATATGAGTTGATTTTTTGAAAAGCAGAATTGAAAAATACCTCGGCGTGTGACCCGAGGCTCAACTCACCTCTCGCAATATGAGTTGATTTTGAAAAACGAAAATTGAAAAATACCTCGACATGTGACTCGAGGCTCAACTTACCTCTCGCAATATGAGTTGATTTTTGAAAAAATAGAAAAAAATAATTTTAAAAAGTATCCAAATTTCAAAACATATCATCTGGTGGAACTTGAATGTCTTCCTTGTCCTTGGTTCGGTACAGTTATCATCAAAACCTTTTGCTTTATTGGAATACTGTAGATATGTCATGCATGATGTTATCATGATATGCACATGTTTGGTCTTAAATACTTTTATGCCTACATGATTATGCCATACGCCTCGGCTTGTTTGTCAGATATCTCTTTTAATTCGACTCTCATGATGACCGCATTCATTGCTTGATTCTTGATTTCCCTTTCGGGTTTTGTACCCATCCTCGAGTAATCCGCGTTTCTCGTGTATCACCCTTTGCCCTTGTTGAACTTTGTCCTTGCTTTGAGGCTCTTGTACTTACCAAATTCTCATCCGTAATACTCAACATTCCTTTTGTTTAGAGTATGTCATTTCACTATTTATCATTTAGACAAACCACACATGAGATGCATGAAAATAGCAAAGTAGGTACGAAAGAAATACCTCACATTCATATTTATTTCAAAAGCAATAAGCAAAGAGAATTGACAAGGAAAAGCTCAATAAAGAAGACATTATAAAGAAAGGAAAGCGATTCAATTGTCACAAATGCTCTAGATATTCAACGCATGAACTTCTCCACATTTCTTCATCCTGGATCTCTTGAGCACGGCTTCTTGTGTAGAAGATTTCAAGCTTCCTAATCGCTTCAAATATTGTAATCTCGCCACATGACTCTCCGCTCAAATCGTCTTGCTCATTTTGTCTCGAACCTCCTTCATTAGGACGCCTTTCGTGTTTTCATCCTAATCTTTTTGTTTATCAAGACGCCTTTCGAGTTTTCATCTTGATCTTTTTTTTATCAAGACGCCTTTTCGGTTTTCATCTTGATCTTTTCCTTTTTTTCCCTTTTTTATTATTATCAAGACGCCTTTTCGGGTTTTCATCTTGATCTTTTTCTTCGCTTTTTTTAGGCATAGTACTTTTCACGGCATCCGAGTTCATCGGATTAGGTAACTCCTTCCCATCCATCTCGGTGAGAATCAAAGCTCACCAGAGAAAGCCTTCTTTACGACGCACGGCCCTTCCCAATTTGGTGCCCATTTTCCTCGAAAATCTTTTTGTATTGGGAGAATCTTTCTCGAGACGAGTTCCCCGCGAAATTCTCTTGGCGCACCTTCTTATCATGAGCCGTGATCATTCTCTTCGGTACATTCGTCCGGCATGATTGCCTTCAGCGTTTTTCTTCGATAAGATTTAGCTGATCATATCGAGCTTGAACCCATTCTCGATTCTTCTAGTTTCGACTCCATTAAGACTCGTAGAGAGGGATCTCAACTTCAATGGGCAAGACAGCTTCCATTCCATAGACCAGGGAGAAAGGAGTTGCTCCCGTAGATGTCCGCACAGATGTGCGATATGCATACAAAGCGAATGGTAGCTTATCGTGCCAATCTTTATATGTCTCGGTCATTTTCCCAATAATCCTCTTAATGTTTTTGTTAGCCGCTTCTACTGCTCTGTTCATCTTTGGGCGATAGGATGAGGAATTATGATGCTTTATTTGAAACTGCTCGCATACTTCTTTCATCATCTTGTTATTCAGATTTAAAGCGTTATCTGAAATTATTCTCTCAGGCAAACCGTATCGACATATGATTTCTTTTTTTTAAGAACCTGCAAACTGCAGTCTTTGTCACACTAGCGAACGAAGCGGCTTCTACCCATTTTGTGAAGTAATCTATAACCACAAAAATGAATCGGTGTCCATTCGAAGCTTTTGGGAAAATTGGTCCTATAACATCCATGCCCCACATAGAAAAAGGCCACGGAGAAGTCATAACATGAAGGGCGAAGGGCTACATGAATTTTATTGTCAGAATTTGACATTTGTGGCACCTTCGCGTAATAATTAATGCGCCGCTTCCATCGCAACCAAGAATAACCGAGTCTCATAATCAGCTCGCCATAGTGAAACCATTGGCATCGTCCCCACAAATTCCTTCATGGACATCTTCAAGTATTTTTCTAGCTTCAACAGAATCTACGATCTCGTGAGCACTTGATCTTTTCCTCTTTTGTGCAGGATATCCCCATCAAGGACAAATCCCACCGCCATTCTTCCGATTGTTCTTTTGTCGTTCTCATTTGTTTGCTCGGATACCTTTGATTCTTGACATATTCTAAGATATCATGGAACCACGGCCACCATCTGCTTTTTCAATGCTAAAACAATGTGCGGGGACCTCATATATACTCATTTGGAGAGGCATTATTTCCGCTTTCTCTGCTTTGCTTTAAACATTGAAGCTGGGGTGGCCAAGGCATCACCAATTGGTTTTCTTCTCGTGGGAAGTAGTTAAAAGTCACTTCTTTGAATTCTTTGACCACTCCACTACGAGATTTCGATATTTGACCAATTTGAATCTCTTACTTCCCAATCTCCACGGATTTGGTAAATCACCAACGCCGAGTCCCCGTGACACCTCTAAGATTTCGATGTTTCGCTCAATAGTCAGACGAAGTCCCATGATGCAAGCCTCATATTCCGCCACGTTATTGGTACGTAAGAAATTTAATCGGCGGTGAACGGATAGTGGTTCCTTCTCGTGACACTAAGATCGCTCCAATCCCATGCCCCAATGCATTCGATGTACCATCAAAGCTCATCTTTCATGATTTCTCTTTGACGAATCACACTCTTTTTCTCGCAATGCATATCAAATCCTTGTCCGAAATCAAATCTCAAAGGCTCATATTCCTCCGTGGCTCGAGTTGCTAAGAAGTCATTTATTACGCTCCCTTTATTGACTTTTAACTCACATATACAATGTCGTACTCTGATAGTAGGATCTGCCATCGTGCCATTCTTCCTAAAAGTGCAGGTGATTCCATCATGTATTTTATTGGGTCCAAATTTGAAATTAACCACGCCATATGATACAACATATATTGTCTGAGCCTTGAACTACCTGCACTAAAGCACAATGTAATTTTTCAATTGACGGTACTTTACTTCATATTCGTGAATTTCTTGCCGAGGTAGTAGATCGCCTTTTCTTTTCCCCGACTCATCATGTTGCCCCAAAGACGCAACCCATTGAATTTTCGAACACGCTTAGATACAATATTAACTGCCTTCCGGAGTTGGCGATACTAGCAGACTGGAGGTTAGACAAATATTGTTTTATCTTGTCAAAAGCCACTTGGCACTCATCGCTCCACTCTCCCGGATTATGTTTTCGGAGGAATCAAAAATTGGGTCACATCGGTTGGTAAGTTGAGCAATGAATCGAGCGATGTAATTCAACCTCCCTAAAATCCTCGACTTCTTTTTGTGTACGCGAGGTGGTAGTTCTTGTATGGCTTTTATCTTATCCGGATCAACCTCAATACCTCTCTCACTAACAATGAAGCCGAGTAATTTTCCGAGGTAGCCCCGAACGCATCCTTATCGGATTAAGCTTCACCGAACTTTCTTAGTCTTTCGAACAATTTCTTGAGGTTCCCAGATGTTCTCTTTCCTCCGAGATTTGGCAATCATATCATCAACATAAATTTCTATCTCTTTGTGCATCATGTCATGGAATAGCATCACCATTGCCCTCTGATATGTTGCCTCGGCATGCTTTAATCCGAACGGCATCACCTTGTAGCAAAATGTTCCCCACATCGTTACGAAGGTAGTTTTCTCCATATCCTCGGGAGCCATCTTTATCTGATTATAACCCAAAAATCGATCCATGAAAGAAAACAATGAATGTTTTGTTCTGTTATCCACCAACATATCGATGTGTGGCAAGGGAAAATTATCTTTAGGACTTGCTCAATTCAGATCGCGATAATCCACGCACATTCGTACCTTACCGTCTTTCTTCGGTACTAGGACTATGTTAGCTACCCATTCTGGGTATTTGGAGACTTGTAGGAAGCCAGCATCAAATTGTTTCTTGACTTCTTCTTTTATCTTTAACAGCATTTTAGGTCTCATTCGTCTTAGCTTCTGTTGAACAGGTTTGCATTCTGGTTTCAGTGGGAGTCTATGGACCACTACATCTTCGTTCAACCCTGGCATGTCTTGATACAACCATGCAAATACATCTTTATACTCACGAAGCAAGGCGATCAAATCATGTTTGGTGTTATCTGAAATGGAGGTCCTAATCTTCACTTCTTGCCTCTTTTCTTCATTTCCCAAGTTCACTGTCTCAACAAATTCTTGATGGGGTAGGATCTGTTTATCTTCTTGTTCTATCATTCTTTGTAAGTCAGGAGACGAGACATAATCTTCAGCATTTTCCTCAGCTTCAAAATCTCCTAAACAAATAGCTTTCTCGAAATCGATTTTAGGACTTGTAACGGGATTGCTCATGTCGTTGATATCTAAGCACCTGAAAGGTGAATAGAAAAGAAAACTATAGAGGAGCATCAAAGTATTGGAACCAAACAAACATAATGTTATGGCATGATATGAGGTACATGTAAGGACAGGCTGTGAGAAGAAGGAACAAGAATGAAAAGACTATGGCAAAATACATCTCCATTAATGTTCATTTAAATGATAAAGAGCAAACATAAGCTCTTACAAAAGAATCCCACTATTACTTAGGGGCACACAAAAAAGAGAGTTAACATTGAGCATTACTCTAGAGAGGACTTAGAAACTACAAGAAGATCCACAGCAGTCCAATTGTTCAAAATAAATCCAAGAGGACAAGGGCATATCATTGAAACATCTTCAATTACATTATCCCCTTTGTCAACAACATTTATACTGAAGTTCTGAAGACCCCTTTCAATCCATAACATCGTGCTTTGTGGATTATCTCGCCCTGGGTACATCATTCCTGCAGATGTAAATGTTTTTGACAAAGGAGGATACGCTATGGGCTCCCATTCCAATCCCCGACCTGAGGCTCCTGCAAACCTCATTTCTTGATCTTTCTGCAACTGTGGATTGTATGGTTTTAGCCTCAGTGAATGATTAGGGTGATATGCACATGCAATGAATGAATGGATGAATAAATGAAAAATACATGTTAGTCATGAATAAATATGCAAGAATTTGGTGTTGATTTCAAGATAGCCCCATACTTAGGCATTTCATTAATCAAAAGAGTCTATTACAAAACGTTTTGCCATCTCTGATCTAACAGTTACACAAATTTCCTAGCCACATCGCCTTGTTTCTTTACTCGTTCTAGGAATTCTGACATGCTTGATCCTTGTCTCGGAGGGAATTGGTAACTGAGATCTTCTCGCTTCATCCGATAATTGCACAATTTGCACAAATTACTTTATTTAATTTCATTAATCAAACCGCCAAGATACATATCTTTTTCTTGGAGAGCTCTTTCATAGGCACAAATGTCTCTCGTTATGTCGGCCATTCTTTTCTTCTAGGGCTTTTAGGAGAGTATCCAAGTGTTGCTGATGAGCTTGTAGTGTATTTTCTAAATCTTGTATTTTCCTTCTTAGCTCTTGACGCTCAGACTGACTAGTCATTAATTCTGCAGACGCAGTTTCGTATTTAACATTCTTCTTCCTTAACTCTATCATAGCACGAACAGCTTTTTCCTTTTCCTTCTTCGCTTTCCCTCTCCAGAATTCCATCCCACCTTTGATGTTGCTTAATTCTTCCTTCCATTCCGTCGATGATTTGCCCAGCCCGCTATTCTTTATGGTGCCTCTTAATTTCTTATTTTCCAAATGAAGATCCTTTAAGTCATTTCTTATGATCTCACTTTCTTCTGGACTTTCTCGCTTCGGATTTTTCAATTTGAACATCTATCTTCACCGTAATTTTCCTCTTGAAGAGAACTAATTTCCGTAATGATGGCCTTTTCACGCTCAAATTCATGTCTTACTATTTCAGTTTGGACGGCATTTCTTCCGAGAAAGGATTCGAAAATATAATCCGTTGGTGAGGTTTGTTGACTATTTACTCGCCTTTGTCTCCATATTTCATAATCTTGAGTGATAGTATCAGCATCTGAGCTAACTCCATTAGGTAGATTTCCTTCCAAGACTTTGCAAGATCTCGGACTTTTTCATGTAACCTTCACCGTAAAAGCAAACTCGATCGTGCTAATCCTCCGGTAGTTGGTATGAACTGTCGGAAGCAAACCGCCTTTGAACCATTAACGGTGCATATCCAACTCCTCCCCATAACCCGAGTAAAGGTACCCAATCTTGGCTTCCGCATTTGTATAGCGAAGCGAAGGACGGATCCATGGTGCTCTCAAGTTATATCTTGGCGCGGAGGTTCAAAAAACTGAAACCCAGTCTTTGTTCAAAGGACATCCTTGACCAATCTTTCTCAAGGTAAGCTTCCAACGAGCAAATGCTTTTGAAAACATGTGGAAAGGTGTGCGCCCACTTTCCGTAAGGGCTCGAATCCAAACATTAAGTAGTCAGGCACATCCGATAAAACGCCCTTTCCCTTTTCTCCTACAACAATTTAGAGATCTAAAAGTCTCAATTAAGATAGTTGGGACGGGTTGATTCCTTGCCTCAACTTTTCAAAGAAATCCACTCATAACTTCTATATGCCCAAGAACTTTTGGGAAGACAATTAATCCGTAAATGGCTAAAGCAAACAAATCCACTCTCTTCACAATATCCGGATGGTTTTGAACTAAGTCTCGCAGAGAAAACCATGGAATACAACCGACTTCGTTCTTTTCTTTATCTGCTTTTCAGCCCATGTATCACCCATTCTCGTTAACTTCATTAGCTTTTTCTTGAAGGTCATTGGTTTGGGCTCTTTCACATATATCTTGGTCAATTGTGCATTGTTAACGCCAAGCAAGGCGGCATACTCTTCTATGGTCTGAGTCATATCTTTTGGTTGAAAATAAAACATTGATAAGTGGGTCCCGAATTGAACCATGGCTTGAATCAAGCTGTTCGCTCACGTTGACAATGATTAAGTGAGCTATATCCCCGTATTTTCAAAGGAAGATGCCCTAGTGTCCGAGTCCCATTGTTTCCAGATCCTAGTCAAGTCTTCGAGGTTATTCCGACGAACATTCATGGTCACATGCTCTAAGATTGGAGATACATCCTTCTTTAAAGCGTCCCTTTTACTTTCTCGAGTTTTCAAAGACCAGGTCTCGAACCACGGCATTTTTCTCATTACTTGTGTAATTGACTCCTCCATCGAAACCCGCTTTTGGCAACCGATCTCTAATCAACACCTTCCTAACAAGATGCCTATGATGCATGATGAAAAATAAAAATGAAGACAAATAACATTGGTTAGTAATTACAACAAATATAAACGGAGAAAAACTATGGACAATCTAACAAATTAAGATATTTAATTTTGCATTTTGGTGAAACCGACCTACTCTTTTTTTTACCCCATCATATTTACAAAATAAACTTACCCCACATGCTCATCGATAATCTACCTCTCTAAATTATTAAACGGACCCGATTTGCTTGCATAAAAGTGTAAATGTAAAAGAAATAAAAGGTAAGAAGTTTCTCCCATGTACTTATTTTGGTAACTATTAACTGACGGAGGTTCGCATGACTCTAATCGGGTGGCTCATACGGTTCACTATATGCGGTTTGGTTCTAAAAGGTATTCGAATTGTCCGTCTCGTCGCCTACTAAGGCTAGTACGAGCCTCTGCTATCGCCCATCATAGGCTCATGAGCTCAATTCGAGGATTACATTTACTTATGCCTATGCGGAGGACAAGTTAACTCACAAAGCATAAGTCATATGTAACCCTAAGTATTCACTAGCTGCATGGAGGGCGAGTTAACTCACGAAGGCATAGCGCTTTACTTCCACTTAAGCGAGATGAGCCCTGTAGAGAGCTCATGTTATGCAAAATGCAAGTGCACAAGTGTGGGAGAAACTCACAAACCTTTTCGCTTTTTATTTTAAAACTAAAAAACTAAAACCGTAAAAACTTAAAGTGAAAACAAAAGATAAGACAAGTTAGAAAAATATTTACAACATGATGCAAATGCATGACTTTTTTAAAAAACGAAATTTAAGGATCACGACTAAGTATTAATTTAAACAAGAGTTTTGAAAATTTTGACAACACGCGTTTAATTCCTGACTCGACTCTCAAAAAGTCCCAGTGGAGTCGCCAATGAGCGACCTAAAATTTGCTTGGGCGCTAATTGAGGAAATTATTAAAATTTGAAAATGAGTTTCAATTTTATTTAAAAAAGGAGTCGCCACCGATCTTTTTTCTAGGTGTGATCGGACACCTAATAAATCCTCTTTTAAAGAAAATCTTTTTTTTGAATTTTCCTAAAAAAGGCGGGTTTGAGTCTGCGTCAAAATTCGAGAGAAAAATAGGGTTCGGAGTCGATTCATGCGAGGAAGGTATTAGCACCCTCGCGGCGCCCAAAATTGGTATCTCGTTAAGCGCTGTTGTCTTAATTTTCAAAATACAGTTCAATTTAATATTTAATTGTGATCCGATTGAGACATAAAATTTTAAAAAAAACGAGAATTTTAAGACTAGAAATTTTTTTAAAACACGAGAATTTTGAAAACACGATTTTTTTTTTAAACCCAAAAATTTTGAAAACACGAAATTTTAGAAATACGAAAACACGAGAATATTTTTGAAACACGAAATTTTTTGAAAACACGAAATTTTTGAAAACACGGAAATTTTAAAACACAAGAAATTTTTTTTTAAAAGAACATGAATTTTTTTGAAAATCGAGAATTTTGAAAACACGAGAATTTTTTTGAAACACGAATTTTTTTGAAAACACGAAATTTTTGAAAACACGAAATTTTAAAACACAAGAAATTTTTTAAAAAGAACATGAATTTTTGAAAATCCAAAATTTTAAAATCGAAAATTATTTTTTTTAAAACACGAATTTTTGAAAATACTAGAATTTTGAAAATACGAAATTTTTGAAACACGAAATTTTGAAAATATGAAAATTTTGAAATTAAAATTTTTGAAAACACAAAACTTTTAAAACACGAGAATTTTTGGAATACGAGAATTTTGATAACACGAAATTTTTTTAAAACACGAAAATTTTTTGAAAACACAAAATTTTGAAAAATCGAAATTTTATTTTATTTTTTTGATCTTTTATTTTTAAAAGGCGTGATCGTATTTAACACGAACCGATGATATTCACCCAACATAGCGATGAAATCAACGACAAGTGTTAAACCGATTCGTTGCCTTATTTATTAAAAATATTAAAATTAAAAGTAAAATAAAACACAATTAAAAATAAAATGCTAAAATATTAATAATATTAAAACGAGATGTCATTAAAATACGAATTAAATTAAAAGTAGGTAAAAGAAAATTACCGAAAGTTCAAAATTACGAGCTTGAAGAATGGGATACACGACCGAGCTCTTTTTTTTTTTTTTTTTTTTCTTTCCTTTTTTTCTTTTTTTCTTCTTTTCTTCTTCTTCTTTCTTCCGGGCTCACGCCTTTGGGCTCTTGAAAATGGGTCATTGGATTGGGCTGATTGCCTTTTTTTTGGGCCTATCTCCTTCTTTTTTTCTTCTTCTTCCTTCTTCTTCTCTTTTCTTCTTCTCCAAAGTGTCGCCACTGTGGTCGCCTCCTTCATCTGTCGACGCCTTCTTCTTTCTTCTTTCTTCTTCTTCTTCTCCTCTTTCTTTCTCTTTTCTTTCTTTTTAGTGGGTTTTTTTTTTATGCTTGGGGTTTGATTTTGGGGAAAAATCCCTTTTATAGCGTTTTTTGTGCAGTGTGCAGGTGGCTAGGTATGGAGGCCATCCTTAGGGTCAGTAAATAAAATCGGGGGTGGGTCTTGAAATCCACGGATTTTGGAGATTTTTGACCAAGGACCAGATTATAAACGCAGAAATTGTTGGGGCCAAAGTGTAATTTTAAGAAAGTTAAGGGTAAAATGTAATTTTGAAAAGTTTCGGGCCAAATGTAATTTCAAGAAAGTTTAGGGGTTAAAATGTAAAATTTTTTAATTATTTTTTAAAATTTTTTAAATTTATTTTTTAAATAAACCCGTAATAAATCCCGACAAAATTTAGTGCTTACATTTTTATTTTAAATTCGTTTAAATTAGCTTAACTCTCGAAAATGAGAATTATCAATGGAAATTTTTCAGGGCACCGAAAACAAAGTGGAAGCAACTCAAATACAAAGAAATAAGGAAAGAACAGAAAAGCCACAAGAAAACAATAGCACACCAAGTGTTTGAGCAAATGCTCTAAAAAATATTTGATTGCTTAATGGAATGATTACAAATAAGGGAGAAAACCTCTATGTCGAAACCATTTTTTGTCGAATTTTGAAAAACGGGAATCGACTTTTAAAAATAGGGAGTCGCCATTGATCCTTTTTGTTTAGGTGTGATCAGATCACCTATAAAAATAATTTGGTCTGCGAAATTCGAGAAAATGGGTTTGGGAGTCGGTTACGTGCAAGGAAGGGTTAGCACCCTTGCAATGCCCAGAGTTGGTACCAAATTGATTAACGTTGTCCTAATATCGAAAACTTGAAAGTATTTAGGGTAAAAAAATATTTAAAAAATGGCATTAAATCGGAATTGAATCTCAAGATTAATCGTTTCAAAGGAATAAAAGTATCATACCCAGTATGTTAGGATATAACACATTTATACTCTGACACCGAGATCATCTTTGATATTCAAAACATATGAAAAGGGTATTTGGTTATTTAGTTGAACGAAAAATCAACACTCAGCACGTTAGGATGTAATTTTCCGTACTTCTAAACATACAAACATTGCCTTATATTTAAAAAAAAATATGACTTAAGATGCTTTTATTAAATCACGAGAAAAAGAAATCAAATATGAAAGAATAATATGCGAATACAACATTTATACAAATGGAGAATAATAATATAAACATACAATTCGATATATACCAAGTCAATAATCTCGCCACTCTTTTTGGAAATTATTAAGAAATAACGAAAGCTAAAAATATAACTAATCGAAAACAAATTATACTAAATATAGCATATTTAAAATAATATTCAAAATAATATGCATCAATGTAAGTAATATATACATAAATAAATAAATAAAACTTGATATAAAATAATACATATATACATATATTAAGAAAATGATTTAATTTAAATAATATATAAAATAACAATGTATAAGAGTATTTAAAATATTATATATCTTTTAAACCATAAAATAAAATCAATGATATTTACATAGTATAAAAATAATTTTAATGTATGTATACAAAATACATATATATATAATTAATAAATATATACATAACTAGAAATAAATAATATCTAGAACAAATTAAAATATTTAATATTAAATATTAATTAAAAATACTAGTTAAATGAATCAATAAATAATTAACTAAATAATTATCGGATCTGTACTAAAATAGAACAAAATTATAGGCCTAAAAGATAATAAATTACAAATGAAAAAAGGATTAGAATACAATACGCATAAATTAATAAGGACCAATTCAGTAGATAATCTAGTTAGCCAAAATGCGGCGTTTGAATAGGACTAAATTGCAAATGAATCAGAAAGCATAGGGTCAATTGCACAAATTTCCTTTAAAGCTAAAAGGCGTGGATCCGGTCACAAAACGGGTCGACGCTATGGATCCTATACCTTCTTAAACGCGCTGCTTTTGTATTATTTTAAAAAAGTTTAATAAACCTTAATCTAATTCAAAAAAAGAAACTTAATCCTTTCATTTTTTTTAACCCAGAACCCTAGTCCCTTTTTCTCTCAGTCGAAACCCTCTCCTACTACTCAAACGTCGCACTCAACGGCGAGAAAAGATACTGGGAAACTCGATTTGATCCGCCACCGTCTAACTCTGATCGCAACGGAGAGAACGAGGGCAGAATCCAACTCAAGTAACCGAATCACGCCCTAACGCTTTATATTCTCCTTCTTGTGGGATCGCTTCACTCCGATTACGGCGGAGAAAGCAGTCCTACGGTTCGTATTTTGAAGGTAAATCTTTCTTTTCTCTTATTTAGTTCCGGTTTTTTTTCGTATGCACAAAGTAAATGAATCAAAAGCTGATAAAATAAGATGAAAAAAATGGAAAGAAATTGAAATCAGAAAGAAAACCTTTGAATTTCTGTTTGATTTCTATTTTCTTTGTTTCCTCTCTATTTTGTATGTGTACAAAAAATGGGAATCCCCCTTTTTACAAATGGTTCCTCTGGTTTTTATAACCGAAAAGAAAATAAAAATAATCGAAATTACAACTGTTTTTCATTTGTTTTTTCTGTTGCTATTATTTGTCTTTTTCCTGTGTGTGTCGCAGTGATGGAGGTTTGTTTAACGGTGTACGGAGGCTGCGGAGGTGCGCTGGTGAAGGCTTGCACGTGGGTGGAGCGCGTAGGGCATGCGAGGATACGAACGGTCGCTCGCGTGGAGGCACACGCGAGGGAAGCTGAGGCGGCGCTGTAACGTTCTGGAAGGTCCCTAGGGTTTCTAAGAATGTAATGTTATTAGGCCAATCGGGCCTCAGTTTAGATTTGGTTCTATTTTAGACTATTTTAGGGGTTTGTAAGTGGGCTAGGTGTTTAGTGTTTGGGCCTATAAAAATGGATTGTTTTAAAAGACTCTGGTTTTGTAGGTTTGTAAAAAGGGACTGTAATTTTGTAATGGATTTTTATAATAATATATATATTTTTTTGGGCTTTTAATATTTTGGTTTCTAAATGCCTGGGCAAAAATGGGCTATTACAGTTGCCTTTCTTTGCTCATTGTCGTGTAACGAGAATAGAGCAAAGACTTTAAAAAGGACAATTTTTGCCCGGTCTTCAAATCTTGGACTTCTTTGAGTGCTTTTCTTCTTCAAGTGGCTTTATTCCATCCCACTGCATCTTCAGGGGTCTAAGAACTAACACTTCGATCCACTCAAGGAAATTAGATTTGCGATCTGCTCCTGCAACTTCAAGATTGCCAGATTTGTTATCTTCAATCTGCTCCTACATCTTCAGGATTGCCAGATTTTCTATCTTCGATCTGCTCCTGCAAACTCAAGATTGTCGACGGCTATCTTTAATTTGCTCAGATTGCCGAGATTCTTGTCTTCAATCTGCTCATCGCAAACTCAAGATTCTGATTTGTTGTCTTCACCGCTCCCGCAAACTCGGGATTGCCAGACGGTTGTCTTCCGTCCGCTCCTACAAACTCATGATTGCAGACGGTTGTCTTCAATCTGCTTCCTACAAACTTATGATTGCTGATTGCCGATTTGTTGTCTTGATCTGCTCCCGCAAACTCGGGATTGCAGATTCTTCGTCTTGATCCGCCTCACAAACTTAGGATTGCAGATTTGGTTGCCTTCAATCGCCCTCGCAAACTCGGGATTGCAGACGGTTGCCTTCAATCTGCTCTTGCAAACTCGTGGATTGCCGATTGCTATCTTCATCGCCTCGCAAACTCAGGATTGCCAGATTTGCTGTCTTCAATCTGCTCTTGCAAACTCAAGATTGCCAGATTTGCTATCTTCAATCTGCTCCTGCAAACTCAGGATTGCCAGATTTGCCATCTTCGATCCACTTCGCTCAGAAAGGCAAGATCTTCAAATTCACTGATGTTGCGACAACGCCCTCTAGGGGACCTGTTCTGTAAAATCAATTTTGTGTTTATGCTTATGCAAAATGGTTAGGATGCAATGATTAGAATGAATCTAATGCTCCTAACGAAATGTATTTGGGCGACGTTTGTATGAATGTAGAATGTCACGAGAACGGTCTTTTTACAAAGATTGGGATGCAATGATCGGAATGAATCAAATGCCCCTAAGTGGATGTCTCTTATGGATGACATTTGTATGAATGCAGAATGTCATGAGAATGATTTCTTACAAAGATTAGGATGCAATGATCAGAATGAATCAAATGCCCCATAAATAAATATGTCTTATGGATGAAATTTATATGAATGCAGAATGTCATGAGAATGATTTCTTGCAGTGATTAGGATGTAATGATCGAAATGAATCTAATGCTCCTAACTAAATGTATTTTTGCATGAATGCAGAATTACATGAGAATGATCCTTACTTAAGGTTGTCATCGCTCATCGTTTATCAGGGCTCTATCGCTCACGTATTATGCTGCCATCTGGTTCGGCTGGTATTCTCGACAAAAAACTCGAGGAAATAATTATAAGCATTCAATGATTTGCCCAACAGAACTTCAAGGTTCATCTCATTGTGACTCAGGGGTATAAGATCTGAATCTTTTCCCATCCATCCCATTGTTATTCAAAGGTATAGGATCTGTATCAGTTTCCATCTATTGATTACTCCCTAGGTGACTCAACCAGATGCATAATGTATGATATTTGCATGGATGCAGAATATCATTTTCTCTCTGGAGAATGATTTCCATTTTACACTCGAGTTAATGATGCCCATTTTTGTCGAGATTGTATCACCAACTATTTTTTAATAGAACATCCAATGAGATAGCCTCAACTTAGACTCTTCCTTAAACTTGGTGAGTCTTAAGCAATAATCCTATTTCGAGTTCTTGTATTATTCAGAAATTTTCAGAGTAATATACGAATCTCATTTTATGAAAATATTATTAGTCCACTAATCGTTATTTCAAAATGCCTGTACAAGACCATAACCATGGACAAGAAGAAAAATGATTAAGAGCATAGCTCGAAACAAATAAGCTAAGTAAAGATAGCAATCGCAATCAAGAAGGAAATTTATTGTGAACATATTTTGAAAAGAATAGTATAATCACAAATAACAAATTTAAAATGGGTAAAATAAAGACTAGGTGTCCCAGATATCGCAGCTTGAGCTTCTCTGTTCAAACTTCTTGAGGACCATTTTAAGCTCTATATGTGTTTAGGGGATCCGAAGTACTTTGTCGATGCCCCAAGACGTAGCATACTTCTTCATTATTAATTCAGGCATAGCAAGACTGCTGTATGCCCCACTTTTGATCAAAATTTGAGCCACCTTTTTCGGGTTTTCAACTCAAATCCCCTTTGGTCTCAAAGTGCCTTTTACGGGTTTTCACATTGGCCTCTTCTTTTTCTTCTTTTTCTTTTCCTCTCTCTTTTTTTTTTGAATTCTTTTTATTGAATCTGAATTTTTCGGATCCATTTTGGTCAATGTTTGTAGAACAGACTTTTTTCACTACATAAGGTCTTTTCTCGTTTGGCCTCTATTTTCTCTGAAATCTTTTTGTATATGAAGGATTTTCTTCAATATCTGGTCACCCTTTGGGAATTTTCTAGGATGAACCTCTTCGTCGCAAACCCGCATCATCTGACTATAATGGATAGTTATTAACTTTTCCTCACAAATTTGATTAATCACATCGAGATTGGATCCATTCTGCCTTATCCAACTTCAGTTCTGACAAAACTCAGAAAAAGGAATTTTGACTTCAATGGGCAAAACAAATGAGAAATATTGCCCCGATGACATTCCTGGCCAATGTTTGATAAGCATAGAGGGTAAATAGTAGCTTCTATATGCCAATCCTTACAAGTCTCGGTGTTTTTTTTTGATCTTTTGTTTTACTTTTTGGTTGCCTTTACTGTGATGTGGCACCTGATTTTTGAACAGACCACAAACTTTTGACATTATGCGGTTAAATAAGCTCATTTCGATATTTTCCCTTTTTTTTGCTGTTATTCTTCCTTCCTTTCTTTCTTTCTTTCTCTCTTTTTTTTTGAGGTTATGATGACTATCGACTTTGTAATATTGGTATATGAAGCAACTTTTACCATCTTAGTGAAGTAACCAACATCCACGAAAATGAATCGATGTTTGCGAGGAGCTTTTGATGAGACTGGATTGATAACAACCATGCCCCACATATAGAAAAATAGAGGAGGCACATAAGTCCTGTCTTTCTCCATTTGGCATTTGATGCAATTTCCCTTTCTGGGTAGACCGGTAGCCTAAACCTCATGATTAGCCTGACCATTGTAGAACCATTAACATGGGTTCCAAACTTAGCAACATCCTAATGTTTCAGTAGTCTGGCACGCCTTGATATGATCATGCAAAAATATCTTGAAATTCTTAAAACTAGCTCAATGATGTCTCGTCTTATTTTTGTGGTGAGTTAGGTTTTTTCTAAGCTCGCAGCGTCTCCTGACCCTTTGTAAAGTAGAGATTAGTTTCACTTGCTCTACCATCCTTAACAAATCAAAAGATAGGCTACAATCTTTGTCATCTTCAAAGTCCTTAGATCCTCTGGACTCATATCTCAAAAAGGGAGTCTGTAACAAAGTCGCTCCTGTCGTTGATATCTAGGTACCTATTGCAGGTACGAAGGTAAATTCTAAAGAATGAACGATTTTAAGGATGAATATTTATATGATATGATCACGAATAAAGAATGGAAGAATATTTGCATAGAAATCCAAATGAAAAAAGAATCTATAAATAGAAAAGAATTTGCTCAAACGGATGCATTTCATTGAAATAAAGATTTTGGACACAAGCCTATTTCACAAGAGGACCCTTATTGCCCCTAGGCTGAAAGCAATAAGTGTGTTCAGAACATTACTCTGAATAAGTTCTAAAAACTATAGGAATCTCTTCCGCAGTCCAATTATTCAAAACACTCCCAAGTTCGTACGAGCAGATATCCGACAAGGTTCCTCTTTCAATAATCCCTTCATGTATGGCGTATACATCTTTTAGCATTTCATCAATCGCATTTACTCCAACACCAGTGTGATTTGGTAGCGAATTATCGGCATTTAACATATCAGCCACTTTGAAAACACCATGCTTAATGAGTCTTTCCACGACTTTCTTAAAAGCAAGGTAATTTTCTATTGAATGCCCCAAAACTCCCACATGATAGTCACATTCGGTATTTTTATCGTACCACTTGGGGTACGAGGGCTGCAATGGTGCCAAGTAGAAAGGGGATACTATGTGATCATCAAACAATTTTTGATATAGCTCTCGGTATGTTATTGGAATAGGTGTGAACTAAAGCTTTTCTGTATTCATCCTTTGCCTAGATTCATTCTTTGAAGGAGTCTGAAGGTCTGTAGTTGTCAATCTGGGTGATCCCATAGTAACTTGCTTTGAATAACCTTTACTGTATGCTTCCACATTATTTACCTCGTCTTCTTTCTTTCTCAGGGCTGACCTTCTGGCACTTTCCTCGCATCTATTTTACTGCTTCTCACAGCGTTTTCGATCATTTCACTGGTCATTACTATGTCCGAGAAACTCTTCGTGGCACTCCCCAACATATGGTTGATAAATGGGGCTTTCAAGGTGTTGATGAAGAGCATAGTGTTTTCTGTCTCTAAAAGAGGTGGCTGGACCTGTATGGCGACCTCTCTCCATTTTTGTGCATATTGCCGAAAACTCTCGCTTAGTTTCTTCTCCATATTTTGCAGGGTAATTTTGTCAGGGGTCATTTCTATTATGTGACCTTACTACTTCATAAATGCCTGGGCTAAATACCTCCAAGAACCAATTTCGGTACAGCTCAACTGATTGTACTATTTAGATGCTGCTCCCACCAAACTGTCTTGGAAGCAATGAATTAGCAGTTGGTCATTGTTAACGTACCCAGTCATTCTCTGGCAAAACATAGTTCTGTGAGCCTCCGGGCAAGTGGTCCCATTGTATTTTTCAAATTTCGGTACCTTGAATTTGTGGGGAAGTATTAAATCTGACACCAAACTTAGATATTTAGCATCGACTCCATATTCCCTATCAACGCTTTCCATGGCCCTAAATTTGTCTTCCAACCATTTGTATCGCTCCTCTAACTGTTTTGGCAATTTAGCCTTTGCCCTTTCTCTCTCTACTGCCTCATCAAAGTCGGGAACATCAGTATTAATCGGATGGTCTACCAAATTAGAACCTGATCCAGCTTGGAAATTTGGCGGTACTGAGACACCCTCTTGAAATTGTTGAGGTTTAATTATAACGGATGTCCTTTGTGGCTGCACTTCATGACGTGTCGGGGTAAAACCCGAGGGATATAGTCGTTCCTCACTATCCTCTACAGTGTTAACCAAGAGGGCTTTCCCTTTGTCTGCCAATAACTGAGTCAATTGGGACATCATAGTTCTTTGCGATTCCATCATCTGATCCATCATATCCTGTTGGATCTTAGCAAGCTGCTCCTACATTTGTGCTTGCATCCACTCTTACATCTCATTCTGCATTTGTTCCAACTTCTCTAATCTTTTATCCATTGCTTTGGTTTTTCTCCTTGTACCGTAAGGGTGCGTGCTTGGTTGATTTTTGTCAGCTTCTAGATTAAGGCTGAAATAACTTCAACCAATTAGGGTCTTCTCATAAAATCTAATACGTATGATGTAATGCTATGTCAATGCAAATGCATGGTATGAATGCAAATAGAAAGAGAGACATTGATTCTGAATTCAATTCCATTAGAAGAACTTCTCTAGAAAACAAATTTATTTACATAAAATAGATTACGTATGCGACTTTGTCCTCATAGTCTAGGTGAAAACATCGATATTCTCCTTCATATCCGGACGCTGCAGTCGAATCTTTCAAATCCTCCCAAAAGATATCTCTTTTATTTCCACTTGGCTTGATTCGGATCGTGGTTCGCTGCTCACTTATCCCTTGCGATATTGATTAGCTTCTTTAAGAAAATTGAGGCATGATGACTCTTGCACAATTCTTGTCAATTTAAATCTTGAGAGCAAGGTTTTGTATTCCTCCACGGACTATCAACTTTCTTCTATCGTGTTTACTCAGACCATGTCCAGACAACCGTATTATAATCCATTTTATCAAGAAATTCGTTTCCTTATGACAAACTCCTCTATTTAGCAAACGAATTACTAATCAACATCTCCTTTCTATAATGATGCAGTGCAGTGCAATGCAGTGCAATGTAATGCAAGCATAAACACAAAACACGGTAGCACAAGAAAAACAACCAAAATAGATTACCTAAATGAGTGACCATTAGGGTTTGGCACGGTTTTACTTAAGGTGGGCTCCTAGGTCTCTCTATATGTGGTTTGGTTCTAAAGAGGGGGTACCTGAACCAATAGATTCCTCAATCCTCACCCGTTATAGGCTCATATGGATTGAGTTCGGTTCAGGGGAATACATTTCCCTATACCCATGCGGAGGTGAAAACCTCACGAAGACATAGGTACGGATGTATTCCGGAAGCAGTCCACTAGCCCGTGCGGAGGTGAAAACCTCACAAAAGCTTAGTTTCTCACTCCCACTCAAAGGTGCGACCACAACGGTAATGTAATACAAATGCAAATATTATAAGACTCGACATTATTACAGTTACAACACAAACCAATGCTTTAAAGGAAACATGATTTTCTAAAACAATTTTTCAAGTTTTCAATCAAAGGACAAGAATTAACCAATCTATAGCTTGACTCTCAACCAGTCCCCAGTGGAGTCGCCAAGCTGTCGAAACCATTTTTTGTCGAATTTTGAAAAACGGGAATCGACTTTTAAAAATAGGGAGTCGCCACTGATCCTTTTTGTTTAGGTGTGATCAGATCACCTATAAAAATATTTTGGTCTGCGAAATTTGAGAAAACGGGTTCGGGAGTCGGTTACGTGCAAGGAAGGGTTAGCACCCTTGCAACGCCCAGAGTTGGTAAGAAATTGATTAATGTTGTCCTAATGTTGAAAACTTGAAAGTATTTAGGGTAAAAAAATATTTAAAAAATAAATCGGAATTGAATCTCAAGATTAACTCGTTTCAAAGGAATAAAAGTATCATACTCAGCACGTTAGGATATAACACATTTATACTCTGACACCGAGATCATCTTTGATATTCAAAACATATGAAAAGGGTATTTGGTTATTTAGTTTGGATGTAATTCTCCGTACTTCTAAACATACAAACATTGCCTTGTATTTAAAAAAAAATGACTTAAGATGCTTTTATTAAATCACGAGAAAAGAAATCAAACATGAAAGAATAATATGCGAATACAACATTTATACAAATGGAGAATAATAATATGAACATACAATTTGATATATACCAAGTCAATAATCTCGCCATTCTTTTTGGAAATATCAACATTATTAAGAAATAACGAAAGCTAAAATATAACTAATTGAAAACAAATTATACTAAATATAGCATATTTAAAAATAATATTCAAAATAATATGCATCAATGTAAGTAATATATACATAAATAAATGAATAAAACTTGATATAAAATAATACATATATACATATATTAAAAAATGATTTAATTTAAATAATATATAAAATAACAATGTATAAGAGTATTTAAAAATATTATATAACTTTTAAACCATAAAATAAAATCAATGATATTTACATAGTATAAAAATAATTCTAATGTATGTATACAAAATACATATATATATAATTAATAAATATATACATAACTAGAAATAAATAATATCTAGAACAAATTAAAATATTTAATATTTAATATTAATTAAAAATACTAGTTAAATGAATCAATAAATAATTAACTAAATAATTACAGGACTGTACCAAAATAGAACAAAATTATAGGGCCAAAAGATAATAAATTACAAATGAAATAAAAGGATTAGAATACAATACGCATAAATTAATAAGGACCAATTCAGTAAATAATCTAGTTAGCCAAAACGCGGCGTTTGAATAGGACTAAATTGCAAACGAATCAGAAACCACAGGGGTCAATTGCACAAATTTCCCTTTAAAGCTAAAAGGCGTGGATCCGGGTCACAAAACGGGTCGACGCGTGGATCCTATACCTTCTTAAACGGCGTCGTTTTGTATTATTTTAAAAAAAAGGTTAATAAACCTTAATCTGATTCAAAAAAGAAACTTAATCCTTTCATTTTTTTAACCCAGAACCCTAGTCCCTTTTTCTCTCAGTCGAAACCCTCTCCTACTACTCAAACGCCACAATCAACGGCGAGAAAAGATACTGGGAAAACTCGATTTGAATCGCCACCTTCCAACTCCGATCGCAACGGAGAGAACGAGGGCAGAATCCAACTCAGGTAACCGAACCACGCCCTGACGCTTTATATTCTCCTTCTTGTGGGATCGCTTCACTCCGATTACTGCGGAGAAAGCAGTCCTACAGTTCGTATTTCGAAGGTAAATCTTTCTTTTCTCTTATTTAGTTCTGGTTTTTTTTCGCATGCACAAAGTAAATGAATCAAAAGCTGATAAAATAAGATGAAAAAATGGAAAGAAATTGAAATCGAAAAGAAAACCTTTGAATTTCTATTTGATTTCTGTTTTCTTTGTTTCCTCTCTATTTAAAAAATGGGAATCCCCCTTTTTACAAATGGTTCCACCTGTTTTTATAACCGGAAAAAAAATAAAAATAATCGAAATTACAACTATTTTTCATTTGTTTTTCTGCTGCTGTTATTTGTCTTTTTTGCAGGTGTGTGTCACACAGTGGAGGCTATACGAACAGTGTACGGAGGCTGCGAGAGGTACGCTGGTGAAGGCTTGCGTGGGTGGAGCGTGTAGGGCATGCGAGGATACGAATGGTCGCGCGCGTGGAGGCACGCGAGAGGGAAGCTGAGGTGGTGCTGGAACATTCTGGAAGGTCCCTAGGGTTTCTGAGAATGTAATGTTATTGGGCCAATCAGGCCTCAGTTTAGATTTGGGTCTATTTTGGACTATTTTAGGGGTTTGTAAGTGGGCTAGGTGTTTAGTGTTTGGGCCTATAAAAATGAATTGTTTTAAAAGACTCTGGTTTTGTGGGTTTGTAAAAAGAGACTGTAATTTTGTAATGGATTTTTATAATAATATATATATTTTTGGGCTTTTAATATTTTGGTTTCTAAATGGGCCTGGGCAAAATTGGGCTATTACAAATATTTGATTACTTAATGGAATGATTACAAATAAGGGGGAAAACCTCTATTTATAATTGAGCTCCCCCAGATCCAATTGTGATGGTCAAGATTAAAGTCAATCTACAATTGAGATTCTTAAGGGATTTACACAATCCTCTAAGATTAAAAAAAAAAAAAAAATCAAATCTTCTAATATTAGTTTCCATATTTACCATGACAATCCTAGTTTTCGCTATGTGTTTCATTAAGCCACCAAAGCTTCAAGTAGATGAGTTTCTTCACATTTTCATGAATCGAGCTAGTTCAAGTTGGCCAAATGAGTCCCATTTAATCAATTGACCTATATGGGACACTCTATGCACATTTGTAATGCCCTAGAACTTGGCCTAGGAGTTTAGGCCGAATTCCGGAGGTCACATAGATCACCGAAATGATCGATGGAAAATTTTACAAAACAAGTTGTCACAACTAACCGAAAACATTTAATCGTTTAGAATTCAGTCAGAAGAATTACATTTAAGTTGAATTTATGAACAAAATAAAATTAAAAGAGAAAATTTCGAAACATAACTTGAACCACAGTTTTTATAAAACCTTACAGATCAATATGGTAAATCAAAATGAAAACTGGAAAGATAACTAATAAATTATTTTCAATCGAGACCTCCGCATATTGCGTCCAGCTACAGAACACAGAAAGTACCTGAAAGGAAAGACACTATAGAGATGAACTACGCCAGCACAGTGTGAGTTTGAAACATGAACATACGGCAAAAGACGGAGTGACACAATAAATACTTCAGACAAGCATGTGCATAAAAATATCACTTACGAAAGTCTCAATCGGTATGTCAAATACAATATCAAACTACAAAAATGATTTTCCAGTCATATGCAATAATCAGATCATATTACATGACATTAACTATATTGTCAATAACTAGAAGTTCACACAAATAGACAAAATGTTCTGACAAACAGACGTATATTCAGATGCGAACAGATGCACAAGTCAAAATCCCACCCCACCAACCAAACACCACTTCGCCCATCCAGAACACCACATAAGGGCTTTGGTAGACCTGTCCACCATGCACACCATAGAACCATAATAGGTTCATTCACCCAACACACCACAACGTGAAACTATACCATTTGACTAATTGTATACAGCTAAGCTGATATACATATAGGATAGAGCGGTAAACCGCTATACAAAAGTATCGCAGTTAAAATTGCTAAGTCTGTCTACCTTCTGTTTATAACCAGATCCCAAAATTTCATGCTATGCAACAATGCACACATTACACAGATATTATAAAGAAACAGACATTAACGGTTCCAATTGAACATATTCAGATTTGATTACACTTGTATTCTAATATTTAGTTACGACAACAATAATAAACTCATACTTATTCATCACATAAACAAGCAATAAAAATTAAAGCCCAAAAAGGCACATATATATATGAATCAAATTAAATCGAGTCCCAAACACACTTACCGAGGCTTGACTGAGGGTCAGATTACACAGAAACATAAAATAGACAGTTTATGATTCAAAACAAAAATTCTGCAAAATAGGGCCACATAGCCGTGTGGTAGTGCCTAGGTTGTGAGAGGGTCTACAAGCACATGTGAAAGCCAAACACGCCCGTGTGGAGGGGACACATGCCCGTGTGAGTAGCCCGTGTAACTCACTGTCCAAAATGATTAAAATAAAGAGTAGAGGCGACATGACTGTGTGGAGATTTCACAAGCCCGTGTGGCACCAAAATTTACCCTAAAACCCTAAATTCCCAATTACACATGGCCGTGTGGACCACCTGTGTGCAGCACACGTCCGTGTGGCCACCCATGTGGTCATGAAACCACATCGAAACAACCTGAAAATCATGCTTTTGATGTCAAAACAATCCCCAACCCTTGGTAACCCATAATTATGCCAAAAAATACAGAATTTCATGCACTTTAGAAACAATATGATACTTCAAATAACTAATCTCAATAACACATAAGACATTATCAAATTTCACCGCAATTCGATACTAAAGTTAAACCGTTTTAGAACATACACATTAGAATGTGATATCAAGCAGCAAAGATCAATCTATTCGTCCTCACCAACTGTTTGGAAACCTCAATTTCACACATAACTTAAACTATAAGAACTTCCATTAAAAAATAAATAGAAATAGAAGCAATTCTATCATAAACCCTCATGAACAAAACTTACCCGCTTCACCTATGATAAAACAAACACAAGGACAATCTGTCTTGACAGACAAAACGTAACGTGTGTAAAACGGGAGAAATAAGAAATCAAAAGAACCAAAATTTGGAAAGAACAGAAATAAAAAAAAGGAACAATGGGGAAGCAAAAGAAAAAATGAAGAAGAACGTGATTTTATTTTTCTATTTTAAAGGTAACTTCCCCTTTTTCAAAAAAATAAAATAACATAAATATAAAAACACTTACAGGGATTTGAACACGAGACTTTGAGATACATTAACACATAACTAACCATCAAACCGACAGGTCCATTCTGACATTAAAATGCAAAGTTAAACCAAAAGGTTCAACCCACTCACTGACCTTAACCACAAACCTCAAAACTTTTAACCCCAAATTTTGGGATGTTACAACTCACCCATCCTTAAAAAATTTCATCCCCAAAATTTCCTACTAACAAGACAACCGTGTAAACACAAAACTCACCACTACGCTTCCACTGCGTACTCTGACATCAAAACATACTAAACCTTAAAATTTTGTATACATACCTAGAACACTTAGCCACTGAACCAGATCAATTCACTTTTCTATTACACACACAAGCACAATGCCATATTCAGAAAGTTAAATCATTTACAAACAACAGCACACAAAGTGAACAGTATTACACAATCATACCTGACTCAATGTTGCCGAGGATAGTCTCTAATTCGATGCCCCGTAGACCTGTATCTGAGACACGTTTTTGACTTTTCTAACAATCGCCAGTATAACGCTTCTTACAATGCCCATAAACTGACACACTCGCGCCACAACTGGAACCTCCCATATTACTCTTACTGACATTCCGCTATGACCTGACACACTTCTCAGATCGAGGCTTTAACCTCGAAGGACTACGATATATTTTCTTCCCGTAATTCACACACTTACCTTAAACCATTTCTCTAGTTCTCTCTAAACTAGCCTCGAAGACCTTCTCTAAAACTTCTCTCACTACCCGAGTCAACGCCTCGATCGTCCTTTTGAGTTATCGCTACCAGTAATTGATCGAATCAGATTGACTTGGACTCTGAAACGATCACGTCCCGGAGAAGTCGAAGACTCCCTGAGAGTCTCACCAGACTGACCCTCACGATCTTACTTATCACCAGAATCCATATCAAACTTCAAACTAACCCCAAGAATTTACAATACCGAAATCAAAACACAAAGATAAAAGTCTAAGCATTATAGTTCTAATTTTACAGAATTAATTTGAGAAGTTTAGAGTTTCGCACAGTCCAGCATCGGAGTCTCAAACATTTTATTTTCTCAAAAACTTTTTCGAAACACTGTGGTACAAATTTTTTTAAACCAACATGCGTGTACACGGATACGTAAAAACACATGCCAAGTTTTTGTAAACCTGGCTCTGATACCATTAAATGTAACGCCCCAGAATTCGGCCTAAAAGTTTAGGCTGAATTCTGGAGGTCACATTGATCATCGAAATGATCGATGGAAAATTTTGACAAAACAAGTTGTCACAATGAACCGAAAACATTTAATCATTTAGAATTCAATCAGAAAAATTACACTTAAGTTTAATTTATGAACAAAATAAAATTAAAGAGCAAAAAATTCAAAACAGAACTTGAACTACAGTTTTTATAAAACCTTACAGATCGATATGGTAAATCAAAATGAAAACTAAAAAGATAACTAATAAATCATTTTCAACCGAGATCGTCCGAGACCTCCGCATACTAAATCCAGCTATAGAACACAAAAGTACCTGAAAGGAAAGACACTACAGAGATGAGCTACGCGAGCTCAGTGTAAGTTTGAAACATGAATAGATGATAAAAGACGGAGTGACACAATAAATACTTCAGACAAGCATGTGCATAAAAATTATAACTTACAAAAGTTTCAATCGGTATGTTAAATACAATATCAAACCATAGAAATGATTTTCCAGTCATACGCAATAATCAAATCATATTACATGACATTAACTATATTGTCAATAACCAGAAGTTTACACAAATAGACAAAATGGTCTGATAAATAGACGTATATTTAAATGCGAATAGATGCACAAGTCAAAATCCCACCCCACCAACCAAACACCATTTCGTCCATCCAGCACAGCACATAAGGGCTATGGTAGGCCTGTCCATCATGCACACCATAGAACCATAATAGGTTCATCCACCCAACACACCACAACGTGAAACTATGCCACTTGACTAATCAGATACAATGAGTGATATACGTATAGGATAGTCTGATGGCTCATATACAAAAGTATCGCAGTTAAAACTGCTAAGTCTGTCTTCGTTCTTTTCATAACCAAATTCCAAAATTTCATGCTATGCAACAATGCACACATTACTCAGACATTATATAAAACGAACATTAACAGTTCCAGTTGAACAGATTCAGATTTGATTACACTTGTATTCTAATATTTAGTTACAAAAACAATAATAAACTCATACTTATTCATCACATAAACGAGCAATAAAAATTAAAGCCCATAAATGCACATATATACACGAATAAAACTAAATCGAGTCCCAAACACACTTACCGAGGCTTGACCGAGGGTCGGATTACACAGAAACATAAAGTAGACAGTTTATGACTTAAAACAAAAATTATGCAAAATAGGGCCACATGGCTGTGTGAGGGTCTACACGCCCATATGAAGGCCACCCACGCCCGTGTGGAGGGGACACACGCCCATGTGAGCAGCCCGTGTAACTCACTGTCTAAAATGCTAAAACTAAAGAGCAGAGGAGACACGACAGTGTGGAGATCTCATACGCCCGTGTGGCCAGGCCGTGTGGCACCAAAATTTGCCCTAAAACCCTAAATTCCCAATTGCACAAGGCCGTGTGGACCACCCGTATGGTCAGGAAACCATACCGGAACAGCTTGAAAATTATGCTTTTGATGTCGAAACGATCCCTAACCCTTGGTAACCTAGAATTATGCCAAAACATACAAAATTTCACGCAGTTCAAAACAATATGATACTTCAAATAACCAATCTCAATAACATACAAGACATTATCGAATTTCACCACAATTCAATACAGAAATTAAATTGTTTCAGTACACACACCTTAGAACACGATATCAAGTAGGAAAGATCAATCGATTCGCCCTCACCAACTGTTGGGAAACCTTAATTTCACACATAACTTAAACTATAAGAACTTCCATTAACAAATAAATAAAAACAGAAGCAATTTTATCATAAACCCTCATGAACAAAACTTACCCGCTTCACCTTTGATAAAATGAAAAACAAGGACAATCAGTCTTGACAGACAACACGTAAAGTGTATAAAACGGGAGAAACAAGAAATCAAAAGAACCAAAATTTGGAAAGAATTGAAATAAAAAGAGGAACAATGGGGAAGAAAAAGAAAAAAAATGAAGAAGAACGTGATTTTATTTTTCTATTTTAAAGGTAACTTCCCCTTTTAAAAAAAATAAAATAACATAAATATCAAAACACTCACACGGATTCAAACACGAGACCTAAAGATACACTAACTCATAACTAACCACCAAACCGGTAGGCCCATTCTGACATTAAAACGCGAAGTTGAACCCAAATGTTCAACCTACTCACTAACCTTAACCACAAACCTCAAAACTTCTAACCCAAGATTCTGGGATGTTACAACATTCGTCATGAGCTTTGATCAACTGCCCATGACACAAGGAGAAAGCCAAAAATTTTGTCAAATGAGTCTGAGATAAAAATTTTAAAATTTTGAAGGGGTTGAAGATAAAAAATTTATTCTAAAAAGGCTTAGATTATATTATTAATGTTTAGAAGAGGCCAAAATTATAAATTTTTCGTTTATGCAAATAACTAAAAGGCTAAAATGAATGGATAAATCTCAAAATTATGCATGAGCTATGGTTTAATGTACAATTGTATATATGAACCTTGATTTTGTGCAATTTTATACATGAAATTTTGATTTGATCCAATTCTTGTAAATTATTAACACAATTATTGATATAACATCATTTTATGTTTCTATATTGTATACATAAATAATTATATTTATCCAATATAAAAATATATTGATGTATTTATTTCTTTAAATGTGTATAGTAAATCAAAATTAAAGTTTCAAGTATATATTTGAACCACAATTAAAGTTTTCCATATATAATTGCACCAAATTAAAGTTCATGTATACAATTAAAAATTAAATCAAAGTCAATATATAATTTTGAGATTTATCCTAAAATGAGTAATCGATACTTGAGAGGAATTACTAATTACATTTTCCCGTTTGAATAGGGGCAAGGCCCCTGTCTGGATTGGATTTTTTAAATAAAAATATAAGAAGATTTAATTTTTAATTTTTTTATATTAGGATTAAATCTCAAGGTTTACCAAAATATAAGGATCGACGGCAAATTTTGACCAAATGTAAATGCTTGATCAAAGTTCAAGCAAAGACTAGGGCTAGTGCAGTGAAGGCCCAAACAATAAATAGGGAAGAGGCCTGCTTCAATTAGATTATCTGTTCTTGCTTAATATCAGGAAATTTTTACATATATGTATATATATAATTGTATTGCATTGCCTGTTTAATCAATATAGAAAAAGTTGTAATTAATGTTATTTGAATTACTCAAGTCGTAAATTTTAAGTTCAAGCTAAACTATTTAATTCGATTAACTTGAATTATACAATTCACATCAAAGAATTTTATCGAAGAGTAGCTTTTCAAGTTGTATCATTTCTAATGGATCCGATAAGGTTGGTTTTCGAGTTGAAAGCTTTTGAGAAACTTGTTGCATGGTTGGTCGAGATTGCGGCTTGGTTTGCAGGCAGGAAAATGCTAACTTTATCGTGAAGACAACTTCCTCGCCAATCAGGTCTTCAGGAGGCGGAAGCCGATAATCCAACAAGTCTTTCAATGTAAGTCGATGGACGATAGTCGATTCTGGTAATGATAGAGACAATAAGAGGTCTTCTGGATGCTTTCCCATTATCACTTCCAATGCTAACACCCCGTAGCTATAAACATCACATTTTTCATTTGCTTCTGTTCTGTAAGCTAGCTCTGTAAAGGAAAACATCCGTTTTTGTAACATTGCGTTTATGTCACTATTTAAAAACCGGATTTTATCGATAGCTTGACGAACAAAAAATCAAAATCTAAGATGATAGGTGTACCTGGAGCAGAATATCCAAAGGTGCCTGCAAATGAAATCAACTTAGACGAATCGGGGTTTAAAATCCTAGCGGTACCAAAATCCGAAACCCGAGCTTCGTATTCTGAATCCAACAAAATGTTGCTGCTCGAAATGTCTCGATGAATTACCGGAGGAAAACATTCATGATGCATATAGGTTAAAGCATTTGCCACACCTTTAACAACTTGAATCCTCTTGTTCCAGTCCAATTGCTTTGCTTTTTCTTCACTTGCAAGCATCTTTGCCAAGCTTCCTCCTTCCAAATACTCATAAACCAGAAATGAGTACTTGGCATGAGAGCAAAAACCGTAAAGCTTCACGATGTTTCGATGCTTCACTTCAGTCAATGCATCGATTTCATTGCTGAAAGATTTCAGATTGGCCACTTCGTCGTCATCATCGATTTCATGAAGTTTCTTCACTGCAAAAACTTGTCCTGTAGGAAGCACAGCTTTATAAACACTTCCAGAGCCACCTCTTCCAATGCAATATTTTGGGTTGAAATCCTCTGTAGCTTGAATGAGGCTTTCATACATCAATTTCCCATCAAAACCCCGTATTGTAACACAATTCTCCCTTTCTCCTGCTCCTTCTGGTTCAACCATATACCTTGCTCGGCTTGAGCGATTAAAAAAAGTTCCTAAAATGACGGACAGAAGGATCAATGTACTTAAAATGGGGGCAATAATCGAAACCAGAACCATTTTGCTGTATTTCCTCTTGGATTTTTTCATCATTGCATTGCAGCACAAGCCCTTGTTATGTTCAAATGCTTTTGCTGGTGCATTTCTGAAGGCTTTGCTGTTGGGGAGAGGGCCTGCCAACATATTATACGATACATCAACAGCTGTCAAACTCGACATCGTGTCGAAAGTGTTTGGAATATAGCCGGAGAACTGATTGTGGGAAAGATTTAAGGTCTCCAGGCTGCTTAAATATCCAAGTTCTGATGGCAATTCTCCAGTAAACAAGTTATGGCTCAGATCAAGATCCTGCAGAGAATGTAAACGACCAATTTGGGATGGTACCATTGCGGTTAACTTGTTATTGCTCAAATTCAAGTACAATAGTTTCGAACATTGTCCGAATTCTTCCGGAACCAAACCACTTAACCTATTAACTGCAAGGTTAAGGAGTGCTAATTCAGACAAAAATCCAAACTCTGTAGGAACATTGCCTGAAAGTTGATTGTCATTCAACTCGAGATTGAACAATAATTTCAAACCACCAAGCTCGTTTGGGATCCTCCCCACTAGTTGATTGTAAGATAAGTCAAGAATCTCTAACTTAGTTGCATTAGCAAGCTCAGAAGGTATTGAACCAGCAATGTTATTGTGTGAAACCTTGAAGCTTTTCAGATTCTGACTCGAGCCCCATTTCGGCGAAATCTCACCGAAGAACTTATTGTAACTCAAATCAATATAGTTCAACATAGGGTATACACCAAAATCTTCTGATATGTTCCCTGTCAATTCATTCTCTTCGAACCGAACTCGAACAAGTCTGCTGCAGTTCTTCAAATATTTAGGAACAGGACCTATAAACCGATTCGTATGCACCGACAATCGTTCGAGCAAACCGCCACTACATATAGAATCCGGTAAGTAACCCGACAATCTATTATTTCCCATTAGCAATATCTTCATAGATGTAAGGTTGGTTATTTCAGCTGGAAGTGAACCACTAAGGTTGTTCATTGGCAATTTAAGATCAACAAGTGATGCAATCAATCCTATTTCTTTAGGAATGTTGCCTGATAAATGATTAAGTGACAAATGCAACCCTTTGAGCTTGGTCAAGTTACCAATGGCGGGAGGGATTGAACCAGAAAAGTGATTAGCATTAACATAAAGTATTTTCAAGTTAGCTAACATCCCAATTGATTTCGGGATAACCCCATACAAGGAATTGTTACTAAGATCTAAAGTAACAAGTTCAGGGAAAGAGACGAAATCAAAACCTTGGAGCATACCTTTTAATCCCATGCTTGTGAGGTTGATATGGATGATGTTAACAAATCCATCATCACAAATGATCCCAACCCATTTTTCACAAGGTGAAAATGAACTGTTTGAAGAAATATCCCATGAAAAAAGTGATGCAGGTGATGGGTTTTCAAGGCTGTTTTTCCATTTGAGAAGAGCTTCAATTTGTCCTCCATTTTCATCACCATCTGCAAAAGAAGTAAACACAGCTACAACAATGATAAATAACAAAAATTTGAGCTCAAATGCCATTGATCATTTGGTTTGGTTTTTTCTTTTCATCACAAATGTTTTGTATCCATGTTGGCCTGATTTTTGTAAAGGCTTAAGTCAACTCCTTTGAATCTACATTGAATAAAAACAAGACTATAACACAAAAATAAATGAACAGATCAATTTTAAATTTTCGAAGAAGACAGAATTTGGTTAGAAAAATGAAAAGGACTTGACTAAAGAGTCTTGTTTTCATACAAGTATTCTATTTCTGTTTTCTAGAATGAGTGTTGACTGGGTCTTTATTTAATTCATACATTAACATATCCTGACAAATTCAATTGATAAAAGAAAGTTGATTAGGTGAGCCATGAAAGGGACTTTAAAAACGAATCTTTTGTCTCTTTGATAAACTTTACTAGTAAATATATTAACAAATATAATGGACTGGTAGTAAGAAATTCTATTTTTCTTAAACAAAATCATGAATTTAAGTATATGTTTCTCAAATTTGGTTGGATTTTAAATTTAATTAGGTTTAATGTAAGATATATAAGTGATTCAGAATCAAATCCTTAATTGAATCGATTAGGTCATTGTTTGTCAATTCAATTGATTTTGACTAATTTGATTGAGACCTAATCATGAGTTAGATTATCCGCCCAAGCTTATCCTAAAAATAGGAAGGTTTGGGCAAAACTATAGGTTTGAAAAATGAGCTTGAACAAAAAATAAGACCTAAACGGGCCGAGCCTCAAATAAGATTTTTTTGGCTTGAGCTTAGCTTGGTTTGGCCCGAAAATCTACCTAAACTTTTTTTCTACTGTTGTTTTGCTGTTATTTTGTTATTATATAGATACTATTTTGTTGTTATTGTTTGGATATTGTATAACTCTTATTTTATTATTAATTTTACTACTATTTTAGAGTCATTTACTTACTAATTTGCAGTTATCTTAATGTTATTTAAATATAAAGACTTTTTTAATGTATTTTCAATTTATTGGGAAACATTCATTTTTGTAATGCCTCAAAACCCAACCTAGGAGTTTAGACCGAATCCGAGGTTACAATGATCACCGAAGTGACCGTAGGAAAATTTTACAAAACAAATTATCTCAAATTCCATCACAAACATTTGTATCTCTTTACAAATCAAGAATGTTTAATCTTTTAGATTTCAAACAGAAATATTATAGTTAAGTTTAATTTATGAACAAAATTAGATTACAAGAAAAATTCAAAAGTAGAACTTGAACCATAATTTTTATAAAACCCTACCGATGATCGGTAAACCAAAATGAAAAATGAAAAGATAGCTGACAAATTATTTTAACCGAGACTGTTCGAGACCTCAGCATACCAAGTCCAGCATCAGAGTTTCAGAAACGAACCTGCAAGGGGAACACTAAGGGTGAGCTATACGAGCTCACTGTGAGTTTCGAATCGAGACTAAAATCAAAATTACGGAATTCAATTCAATGGCGCTACAGACTTATAGATGCTCACAGAGTCAGAAAATAAACTTGGAACCAACATCCTAACAGAACGTAACAACTCAACCACACCATGTAACACCCCAAACCCGGCCCATGAGTCCTGACCGGATCTGGTATGTCACGGAGTAAATTTGAATCATTTTGAGTGTTTGGTGAAAACTTGTTAAAATGAGGCTAAGGTTTTAAAACGGTATTTTAAAACTCAGTTGGGCTTTTTATAAACATGGATGTGTTGATAAACCCTTTTGAAAACGTTTGATCATGTAACATTTTAAAATCGTCAAAGCTATAGTTGACTTGGTTTATTTTTGTTACCCGATGGTAACATCTTTGAAAACCCGTAGGAGTTTATTAAGTTTAAAAGTTACTTTTAACCGGTTTACATATCTTTTGTAAATTCATTTGTAGCATAACATCAGTAAAATAAAATAACATCCAAATAATAAATAGCGGCCTTTTTACAATCCCAAAATAAAATGACTTAGAAAACAAATAATATTATCTATAACAAAATAAGTTTAAATCCAACGATAAGCATGGCCGCCTCGAGTCCTCTCCGGCTCCATCTCCGCGATCTACTCGTCTACAAAATAGTAAGGGAAGGGTGAGTCACCAAGACTCAGTGTGTAAATCCCCCACCCGGAAATGCACTCATACACAATTTATTAATTAACATGCAAACATGCAACCCAACCTAACCATCCATGCTCCTTAACTACCCCGTGTGGTCAAAACCACTAGTGACTAGAGTCACAAATTAAATGATGGGGCCAACCCATCGTGTGGTCAAAACCACTCATGACCATAGGTCACAATTTATCAAGTGTGGTCAAAACCACTGGTGGTACCAAACCACTAGGACTTAGTCGCAATTTATCAATCGGTGTGGTCAAAACCACTAATGACCATAAATCACAAATAATCTGATGGGGCCAACCCATCTTGTGGTCAAAACCACTGGCGACAGTCCATAAAATCATCCCCCTCCACTCATTAATCCCACCATCATCATGCTTACATAATCATTATCATAATCCCATATATTATGCATTCATGTGTAGCATATTATACAACAACATGTGATGGCATACACAACATATATCAAAGATCATGTAATAGGGGACTTACCCGAAATCCATGCTTACGCCCACAATACCAAATCACTACCACAATGATTAACAAAACAATAATATGGAAAAGTTTACTAATAAAGTGTGTAAGGAGTTTTACACACCTGTCACTACCGAAATCCCTAGATCCCGAAGATCCGATCTACGTCGCTAGATCTTCACCCTATATTCGGCCAATTATCAATGTTAATACCAAAGGCCTATTCGGCCATAACAACTTAATACCAAAGGCTCTTACCTTAAACGGATTTGGTTTCCAAACAAATCTCGAAGCCTTAATTAGCCCCTAAATCTATGGCACACATTAGTTTCGGCATTTAATCAATAACATATGGCCCTTGGCCGAATGATGTATCCCACATACCAAGCTTACCTTAAATCCCGAAAGACCTCTCAATCGGTTACGGCCTCCCTACAATCGGTTTAATCAAGTTAATAAGAATCATAGGCCATTCGACCATAACCATAGATCTAAAAAAATATCATTCGACCATGCCCACATACCTCTTACTAAACGGTTGAAAAAGAATCTCGAAAAGAAACTTATGTTCCCTTGCTATTCGGCCAAAGTAACACTAATGGAGGAGGAAGGATTTCGACAGCAAAAGTGGTAGAGGTTCGGCTAATAGAGGAAGAAAAAGGAGAAGGAAAAGAAGTAGGGAATCAATGGTGGTTTCGGTTTGTAAAAGAAGAAAAGAAGTAGATGGGAGATTGAGGGAGATTCGGCCAGCAACTAAGTGAAAGAAAAGAAGAAACTTGCTGAATGATTTTCGGCCAGCAGCAGTTTGAGAAAGAAAAGAATTATTGAAGAATTTTTGGCACTTCCTTAGTGATAAAACCGAATGTAGATGGCCCCCCAATGAGTCCCATAGTCGGCCATCACCTTCTTTTTGGTGATAAATTCCCAGCCTTTAATTATCACAAATAAAACTAGATTTATCTTACTTTTAATCTCTTAATCACTTCTTCAATAATTATAATGAAAATAAAGTAAAACAATACTACTCTTCAGCTGAAAATTAAAAGGAACAATGCTTTATCCTTATCACCTTAAGAGTCCCACATGCAGCCATCACTCTCCCCCTCCCTAACGCCAGCTTGCATAAAAAAAAAATAAAATCAGTTGCTGCTACTTTGGTTCGATCCTGGAACCTCACTACCGCAACCCTCTTTTCTAACGCCCCAGGCCATTTTTCCCAATTGACTTTCATGTCATGAACCCTCTCCATTTAATTTTAAAGCCTTCATGACCGGGCCCCCTTTCCTTTAACGTCAAAAGCCCAAAATAAAATGCTCCTTCGTCCCATCATGTCTCGAACCCGCGACCGCCACCTCTAAGCCCTTAAATGGCACCCCAAGCCTCTCCACCATACGACATTTCATGTCCAAACCTTGCCCAAAAAATCTATTAAGGCCTTCCAACTTAGCCCCTATCTTTAATGTCAAAAAGCCCAAAAATAAAACTCCCCTTTAACTCCCATGACTCGAACCTTTTCCCTTGAAACACCCTAGACGCCACCTTTTTAGCACCTAAGTGGCGCATGAAAGCCACTTGGCCAAGCTATTTCTTGTGTCAAACTTCTCAGAAAATTTCTCTTATCCCCTATCTCACCTAGCTTCCTTTCTTTTAAACACTTAGAAGAAATTTTTAGTTCTAAGTCAGGCTTAGCTCGGGTTTATTTCTAGACCCTAGAACATGCCAAATAAATCATAGTATTTATTTCTTCAAGCACACACACACATGGGAAACAAATAATTAAATTTCAAACAACCCCTACTTTAGGGTGTTACACACTAAGTCACACACAGTCAGACAGAGTACATGTCATATAGTCTTGCACCCAGAACTCTCAAATAGATGCGTATGAAATGCAGTCAAGTAATAAAACCCACCCATCCAGTCAACACACCTCTCTATCCCCGATCACACCCCATAAGAGCTGATTAAGCTTATCCAACCAAAACACACCACATAGGACCTCGAAAGGCTCATGTAACCTCACACACCATGTATGTGGACTAAGCCACTCAGATATTAATACGCAGTAGGGTTGCATATATGCAGTACAGTGCAATGCGATAATCCGATGTACAGACATGTTGCAGTTTAAACTGCCAGATCAGATAATGGTACGTAACAAAGCTGACGTACATGCGGTACAGTGTGGTAAATCACTGTAAGAATAAGCTTCCAGTTAAACTGCTAGATCAGAACAGAAACAGTCTTTCTTCTCTTCACAACCCAACCGAAAATACTTTATGCAAGTGCATGTATGCATTCAATCTCACAGAAATAATGAACAAGTCAACAGATAATCAGATAGAAGTAGATATGCACACACGCCCAACAGATTGGATTCAGAATCAAACATCTCACACAACAGTCACAAATAACACATAAGCCAAAACCCAGATCAGAATTCTTAGCCACCCTCACTGAAGATCAGCCATGGCCCTAACACACAGACACATTCTCAGATAAAAAATATACATAAAACCAAAATAAGTGACTTAGAACCACACGGCCGTGTGCTCTGGCCGTGTTGGAGGTCAAACACCCGTGTGAAGAGAGTCACACGCCCGTGTAAACCAGGGACATGGCTGTCGGAACAGGCCTTGTAACTTATTGTCTATTTGTACTAAAAAGAGTACAGGGTAGATACGGCCGTGTGAGGGACTCACACGCCCGTGTACCCATTAAACACGGCTGTGTGTCCAAAACACACACTCGTATAAGATCCCTATATCCTCAAATCAGCCACACGGCCGAGTGGCACCAAATTATCAAATCCCTAATTCCCAAATACACACGCCCATGTGCCCAGGGGACACGGCCGTGTGAAAATCAAAAAAATTCCCAAATTTGCCGCACGACGTGTGGCACCAAATTTTTGCCTGGAAACCCTAATGCCTAATTGTACACAACCGTTTGGACCACTCGTGTAGGGGCACACGCCCCTGTGGTTTCCAAACCACCCTAAAACAGCCTCAAAAAACATGCTTTCACTCTCTAAGCACTTTTCAGCCCTCGATAACTCGAAACTGTACCAAACCAAACAAGTTCTAAGCATGAAAATAATGGTACATCATCATAAATAACCGATTCATGGACACACACATAATTGTCGATTCTCACAAAGTTGAATCAAAAATTCACAAATAAATAAAAAAGGATACAAAACCCGTAACTGATTCGTGAATGAAAACGTTCAAATGCCGACTTGATGACTAAGAAATCAAAGCTCTGCGAATCCCACAACACCACCGTTTACAAAAAGATGAGGAGCAAAATGAAAATAAAAGCCAAAAAGGAGGAGGAGAACGTGAAAACAAAGAAAAAGAAAGAAGATTCCCAAAAATCAAAAAATCAAAATAAAATAAATAAAAATAAGACTAAATACTTATTTTTAAACACAAATTAAATCTACTTTTTAACAAAATAAAAATATACTTCTCAAAATGCACACACAAGGACTTGACCCCAGAACCCAGAGGCAAATTAACACACAACAAATCACCAGACTAGCAGGCCCATTTTAGAAACTATAATGCAGAAACTTTACACAAAAGCACACCCTTCTCTCTGACCTTAACCACAAAACTCAAAACTTTTAACCCTAAAATTTGAGGTGTTACAATTTTAATGTTTTTAGTAGGTTTGATGTAATATATTTTTAAAATTTATTTTTATTTAGAAAATAATATAAAAAATTTTAATACAGGCAGTGTAACAACCCGATTTTTTACCATAATAAGAACAGTGGTTTCGGGACCACAAATTCGAGTTAGAAAAATATTTAAATATTATTTTCTGTGTTTATTATCTGTGAATTTTCATGTGTGTTTCATATGAAAATTTGATTTTTTGTATGCTTAATTTAATAATAGGACTTAATCACGTAAAATAAAAATTTAGTGGTTATTTGTGAAAGGGTCGTATAGTGATTGTTCTATTAATTTGGAGGCTTTAAGTTGCAAATTACCCATGATATATTGTAATGGACGGTGAAAGACAACCATTATATGGTTTTTTCATTATTTTATAAAGGTTATATATGTAATTTAGTTAATAATGTTATATAGCATAAACCATAAAATAATTAAAGGCCATGGTTTCTTATTTTGCATGACCGAATAAAAAGAAAAGAATAAGAAACAAGAGTTCCTTAGGTTCGGCCATTTTTGGAACTTGATTAATGGTAAGTGTTAGCTCGGTTTTTGATAATTTTTATATTTTTGAGATCGTTGCTTCGAGTACTACTCGACCCATGCTTGAATTTTTGATTTTGGTGAATATTTTGAGTTATGCCATTGATTAATATTTGTGTTTTGTGATGTTTGATGATAAATTATGAAAGATATATTTTGGATTAATATGTTTTGTATTGGAGTTTTTGATGATTTTGAGTTATTAGGACTAAATTAAAAATAATAAATTTAGGGACTAAAATGTAAAATAAATGAAATGTATGGACTTGTATGAGTGTATGGAACATTCGGCCTAATCATGATATAGTCAAATTTTGAATATTTTGTGTTTTGTGCAATAAGGACTAAATTGTAAAAATATGAAATATTAGGGGTAAAAATGTAATTTACCCATTTATGTGTTTTTAGATTAAATTGAATGAAAATATGTTTTAATGAGCTTAATTTGAAATTTATTAGATCAAGAACAAAAAGAATCAGGATTGGATTGGGGAAAAACGAAGTTGATCGAATAGTCGAGAAACATAGTCCGTCGATACTCGAGGTAAGTTTTTAAGCAATTGAGTTGAATTGAAATTTATTTATAATGATGTAAGTAATTTAAATGGAAGTATATAGATATGTAATGAATATTGCCGAATGTGATAAGGAATTGTGAGATGAATGAGTTGATTTGAAATTTATATATATATATATATATATATGGTTAATTATATGTTTATGTGTATATGTATAAATGAGGAATAAGTTTCAGAGATGCACTAATGAGAAATTTCAATACCAAGCACTAAGTGTGAGAATTTTTAAATACCGAGCACTAAATGTGCGAAATTAGTTGTTATGCACTAAGTGTGCGAAATCGGATAAAGAGCACTAAGTGTGCGATTTTTTTTTATATTTTGAATTGAATTTGGTAAGTTGATATTATGAGATGTTATTATTTGAAATCAAGTATGTGTGACAATTTGGTTTGGATGGAATGTATTTATTTAATATATATAGTTCGGTTGATATAGGTCGATATGGGGAAATGCTTACAAGATCTCATTGATTACTATATGAATTATATAATGTAATTCGGCCATGTGTAATTTTGTATAAAGAGTTCATTTGATTAGTTTTGATCTTAAATATGTGATTTATATGAGTTTGAAATGCAAGTATAAATTCGGTAAGTAAAATATGTATGTGAAATCTATTATCGAATGCTTAGATGTTCGACCTTTGGGTATGAAAAGTGAAAGTTTTCGAAAGGTGATATAAATTATAGTTATGGTTATAAACCTTGATAGTGATTATATTAATTTGATTTTATTAATACAATGATATAATGCATTGTTGTTGTGAAATTGCTTATAACTTACTAAGCTATAATAGCTTACTGTATGTGTTTATTTGTATTGTTTTATAGATTTTGAAGTCTAGTTACGATCTCGGGGATCATCGTCAAAGTCTATCACACTATCGACTAACTTTGGTATTTTATAAGCTAAATTTTTGGAACTATGGCATGTATAGGCTGGGTTATATTTTGAAAGGAATGTTTTGGGTTATGTATATATATTATTCCATGTGAAAATGACTAAATCTTGATACTTAGGACTTTTGTGAATTCTGTTATATGTTTTAGTTGGTTATGGCATAAATGACTTTATAAATTAGTTCATGTTGATGAGCTTAATACATGGTATATATATTTATGGTGTTTGGATATATGCTTTGGATATGAATAATGGTAAGCATGGTGTAATACTCGGTTTAGGCAATGAAGTAAATGATGGATGTATATTTAAATTATAGTATGTGATATATTAGTTAAGTAATGTTTATGCCATGTATGTGTGTGTATTTGATTTGGTCACTTGTTAGATAAGAATTAAGTTCTATAATGCATGATTACATTTGGCTATTTTGACTCGATTTGTGTAAGCAAGTATGCACATATATGATGCTTGAATAGTTGGTTATTTAGGTTCGAATTTTTATTTAGTTTCTTGAATGTTAGATTGAATGATGTTTAGACATGATATATTTGATATTCGGCAAATGAAATAGTATGATTTGCTTATTATTGAATGGAGAAACTTAGTATGAATATTAAGGCTATTTGATGACTGAATTGAAAGCACTTGGTATGGTTGAACTTATGATGTCTAAATATGATTTTTGATATGCAACTTGTTTATGTTTTAACTTGTTAGTGAAGTTTGGTAATGATTCATATATGATAATACTAAATGCGTATATCACTATGATGTTTAAAATCTTTACTTGACCATTTTGTGTAGTTGTTTATGTTAGATACATTAAAGGACAAAAAAAGCCGTGTTATATGGATTATTCGGTTTAATATGTACATGTATTGAAGTAATATGTTCGATAATTAGCTTACAAAAAATTTGTTTTGATATAAATATATGGATAAGTGTATTGATAGGTTAATATATAAAGCTTGTAAAGGAAAGGAATGTTTGTTCTGGGTTGTATTTGGACTGGTAATACCTCGTAACCCTAGTTCGGTGACGGATATGGGTTAGGGGTGTTACATTTGATTGGTATCAGAGCTACAGTTTAGTCGGTTCTCAGATTAACGTAGCGCGTGTGAGTCTAGCTATACATGCCATAATTTTTCTTTAATAGTGTGATGACTTCTGATCGTGAAATGTGTTTTCTTCTTTTGTATAGTAAATGGATCTTGATCCTGAGCGAGCTGTAATAGATGATGTTGAGAGTGTGGCACCTGCTCCTACACAAGGGACCGTGCCGGTTGAATCTCAACCAGCTACGAGTAACCCAGATGAGGGGGCTAAGCAAGCCTTCTTTAGCATAATGAATGATTGGTTTAATCAGTATATCCAGATAAATTCGACTATTCAACAACCCCGAATTCGAATAATCCACCTGTAGTGCCTGTGGTACCTTTGATCATTAATCCTGAGAGATTAAATAAGCCTCCTGTTGATAAAATTAGAAAATACGGAGCTAAAGAGTTTAGGGCCACAGCTACTGATGATGCTAAGCGAGCTGAATTTTGGCTCGATAATACTATTCGTGTCTTCGATGAACTATCTTGTACACCCGAAGAGTTCTTGAAGTATGCTATATCTTTATTACGGGATTCTGCCTACTATTGGTGGAACACTTTGGTTTCGGTTGTTTCGAAGGAACGGGTCACTTGGGGTTTCTTTCAAACGGAGTTTCGTAAAAAGTATATCAGTTAGCGATTCATTGATCAGAAACGCAAAAGATTTCTCGAGTTAAAACAGGTTGTATGGCCGTATCTGATTATAAGCGTGAGTTTGTGAGATTCAGTCGATATGCCCGAGAGTGTGTTGCAGCTGATGATGCTATGTGTAAAAGATTCGAGGAAGGACTGAATGAAGACATAAAATTACTTGTCGGCATACTTGAAAGAAAAGAGTTATTAGTACTTGTCGAGCGAGCTTGTAAGGCCGAAAAGCTCGGAAAAGAGAAAAAAAAGCTAAGTTCGAAGCTAGAGATTTCCACAAGAGATCAGCAATTAAAACTTCTCAGACGGCATCAAAGAAGTTCTGAAATGATAGTAGCCGATCTAAGACTAATGTTGGGATTTCCATACGAGTGCGACCACCAATGAGTTCACAAGCCACCTCGATTGCTAGTGTTGGTAATACTCGACCGAATAAACCCAAGTGTGAACAGTGTGGTAGGCGACATTTTGGTGAATATTGGGGCAAGTTCAACAACCGAGTTTGCTACAAGTGTGGTTCGCAGGATCATTACATTCGGGACTGCCCGGAAGTAGCTAAAAAGGATAATGCTCAGAGTGTGAGATCAAGTGGTACTGCAGTTAGAGGTAGGCCACCCCGAAATGCGGAAGGTAGAAGTGGTACTCAGAGAGGGACATCGAATATAGCTATTCGATCCGAGGCTCATGGGCCTGCCAGAGCCTATGCCATTCATGCCTGAGAGAAAGCTTCATTTCCAGATGTTATCACTGGTATATTTACTCTTTTTAATACTAGTGTAATTGCTCTGATTGATCCTATTTCAAGTCATTCCTATGTGTGTGAAACATTAGTATCCAGTTAGACTTTACCAGTTGAGTCTACTGAATTTGTAATTCGGGTTTCGAACCCCCGGCGATGTGTGCTAGTTGATAAGATGTACAAGAATTGTCCTTTGATGATTCGAGATTCATGCTTTCCGGCTAATTTGATGTTACTACCATTTGATGAGTTCAATATCATCCTCGGTATGGATTGGTTAACCGTACACAATGCAATAGTGAATTGTAGATGAAAGACTATTGATTTGCGATGCCAAAATAATGAAATAATTCGAATTGAGTCTACTAATTTAAATGGGTTACCAGCAGTGATATCCTCGATGTTGGCTTGGAAGCATATGAGAAAGGATTGCGAAGCTTACTTTTCTTATGTGATAGATGGTAAAGTGTCTGAAAGAAAGATTGAATCTGTACCTATTGTATGTGAATATCTAAAAGTGTTTCGGAAGAATTACCGGGTTTGCCACCTGTACGGGAGGTAGAATTTGGTATTGAGTTAGTGCCAGGGATGACTTCGATCTCGATAGCTTCGTATAGAATGACACCGACTGAATTAAAAGAGTTGAAAGCTCAGTTGGAAGAATTGACAGATAGAGGTTTTGCTCGACTAGTGTTATTCGTGAAGAAGAAATATGGAACTATGAGAATGTGCATCGATTATCGATAGCTCAATAAAGTAACCATAAAGAATAAATACCCGTTGCCGCGCATTGATGATTTATTCGATAAGTTAAAAGGAGCCTCAGTATTTTTGAAGATTGATTTAAGATCGGGTTATTATCATTTGCGAGTTAGAGACTCTGATGTGCCTAAGACTACTTTTCGAACAAGATATGGCCATTACGAGTTTTTGATGATGCCGTTCGGACTCACTAATGCCCCTGCTATTTTCATGGACTTGACGAATCGGGTATTCAGACAGTATTTGGATCGGTTCATGGTTGTGTTTATTGATGACATTTTGATCTATTCGTGCGACAAAATCGAGCATGTCGAACATTTGAGACTTGTGTTATAGATTTTGAGTGATAAGCAGTTGTATGCGAAATTTAGTAAATGTGAGTTCTGGTTACGTGAAGTTAGCTTCTTGGGGCATGTTGTTTCAGTATCAGATATTCGGGTTGATTTGAGTAAGATTTCGGCTATACTTGATTGGAGACCCTGCGGAATGTTTTTGAAGTTTGGAGTTTTCTGGGACTTGTCGGTTATTATAGATGCTTTGTGAAAGGTTTCTTAATGATTGCAACTCCGATGACAAAGCCACTTCAAAAAGATGTTAGATTCGAGTGGACGGAGAGGTGCCAGAAGAGTTTCGATCAGTTGAAAACCTTATTGACTGAAGCCCCAGTGCTTGTTCAGCCAGAGTAGTGTAAAGAGTTCATTATTTTTAGTGATGCATCCTTGAATGGTTTGGGTTGTGTTTTGATACAAGAGGGAAAGGTTGTAGCCTATGCCTCGAGACAGTTAAAGCCATATGAAAAGAACTATTCGACGCACGATCTTGAATTAACAGCTATAGTTTTTGCTCTGAAGATATGGCGCCACTATCTGTTCGGTGAAAAATGCCATGTTTATTCCGAACATAAAAGCCTAAAGTACTTAATGACTTAGAAGGATCTGAATCTGAGACAATGACGATGGTTAGAATTATTAAAAGACTACGAACTTGTGATTGATTATCACCCAGGAAAAGCTAACGTGGTTGTGGATGCCTTAAGCTGAAAATCATTGTTTGCTTTGCGTGCTATGAATACATGTATGGCTATGTCTGATGATGGTGCAATTATAGCAGAGTTAAAAGCGAGACCGTTATTTGTTCAGCAGATTTATGAAGCTCAGAAAGTGGATAATGACTTGATAGCGACCAGACAGAATTGTGGCAGAGCCACCAGAATACACTTCCTCCGATCATCAATATCCCAATCCCATGTAGAATGTCATGTATGCAAAGCATATATAAAAAATGATGTATGAAATAAATTACCATCATATCCAGTTAAGCAGAATACACATAATCATACTAATCAACCCTTAAGGGTATAACAGTAATTTTACCCACCGAAGGTATTTCAATAATTTACCTCTAGGGGTATTTTGGTAATTTACCCTCTAATTTACTCTCTAGGGTATTTCGATAATTTTACCCTACAGGGGTATTTTGGTAATTGCACATTTAACGGCCTTTTCGAAGGCCTACTGTCACCTCGAGTGACATGGAACCCTTTTTAGGTCTCTACGGAACTATTGGGCCTAAAACCCATTTTAGGCCCAAACGGGCCCATACGCTGTGTGGCCCAAAATGCATGGTTTCGATTTCAGATTGGTAGATTTCGCAATCGAACCTATCGTTTGATAATTTTCCAACAATTTTGCCCTGGTGGGTCGGATAGTCCATTGGGCCCATTTGGCCCGTTTCAGCTCGATCAGGCCCATCACAGCCTCAGTTTTGCGAGAGTGCTCGTGACACTTTCAACGACTTATCAACATTATTCGTATTTTGATTTACCACTACGAGCGCTAGTACACTCGAGTGGTCATAGTTACCGATTTTTCGGCTTATCGGCATTTGGCCGATTCGTAAAACATCTCATGCAAACATTCAGAGAGGTGTGAGATTACACACATGATCACGTAGAGAACTATACACTCACGATCGCCGTTACCTATACCAAACATATCACACAATTAACTTACTGCAATAGAAATGGGAGATCTTTAATCCACACCTAACCATACGATTTACTAACACTTACCCTCACTAGCACGAGCAACTACGATTTGCTTCTCTAAACCAGATGTCGACTCCTTTCCACAACCTGGTGGAAAGTCCTGAACCGCTGACACAATATGCCGCTTAAACTTAAGAGCAGGGGCTATGAGTCCACTTCCATTAGACACACTTGTTGATCCCCCCTTGGACTGGCTATTACTTGCCTCTATGAAGAAATCTCGATCAGCCAAGTACCACGGTGAAAAATGGCAGTCAAGGGTTTTGGCTCTTACCAAAACTTCCCGAAACCCGAACGTTTAATGAGCAGAGAAGAGGGTAGGCTTGATCCTTAATACAATCGGCCTAGGCAGAGATGAGGGTTTCGACTTTTGTAGGGAGTAAAGAGAGAAAAAAAGAAAAAGAAAAGAAAGGGAAAGAAACATTACCTTGCTATCACAGAAGAACCGAAAAGACTAGGTAGATTCAGTAGACCAAAGAACACCAAGCTTTAGGCTAAAAGGTGTTCGGCTATTAGCAAAATAAGAGGGAAACCGATTCTAATTGGAGAAAAGAGGAAATTCGGTTAATGGAGAAAATAGTAGAATAGTAATGGAGAAGAAGAGAGGTTTCGGCCAAGTGGTGTTTAGGTAACCAGTAGAAGGAGATGAGGCTATTTGGCTTAAAGAGAGGAGAAGAAAAGTTGAAGAAGACAAATGCACGAGTGGTCAATCTCATAAGCAGATTTGGCCAAAAACAAGTGGAAAAAAGAAAGAGGGGAGAAAAGTGTACCAAGAGAAAACAAAGAAAATAAAATGCCAAATGAAGAGAACCCCGAAATGATCTAGCCGAAAATGTCAAGAACAACCCTCTCCGAATAAACTTTGAAAAACGGCACTCCCTCACTTGACCGAATGTACACTTTTGAAAGACCCAAAATCTTTGGCCGAAAATCCCCCTAAACAAACCCCCACATTTGGCCAACTCCCTACACTCATCCAACCCCATGATTCCCTCCTCTTTTTGCTCCACCAAACCCTCTCCACCTCCCATTCAAACCATTTGACCAAGTCTTCTCTCTCTCCTGCAGAGTTCTAGTCCCACTCCACCTCTTCTCCTCCTTAAGCACAAAATAAAAACCCACATATGCTGCTTGTGGGATTCGAACCCCATCCCACCTTGCTACCATACTGACACCACCACCACTCCACCATGTGGAGATCTTGTGTTATCAAAACACCTACAAATTCTTTTAACCCTTACCTCCAGCAGTCCTCTCCCCTAAAGTGCCCAAAAAGCAAAATTTTTTCCTATGGCCTAACTTGACCCTGGGACTTCATAGGAGTCCCGTAACCTTCCAAAATCACTTACCTAATAAGTCCAAATTTCCTTAATGCCGTTCTCATGTTCTCATAAATTTTAAACGCTCCCACACCCAAGGCCCAATGGGCCCAATTCTACTAGGCCCAAATTCAAGGTGTTACATATAACATACCATTCAAATGCTAACATTAACATTCCTAACTGTCATTAACAACAAATTACCAATTCACCATATTTCCAAACATGCCAAACACTTATAAAAAATTTAGCATCATAACTACTTATATATAAACTAGTTCACATAGCATACTTGAATTATTCCATCATTATCATTGACAGCAAAAGATACAATTTCTTCTTATATATGTTCCAAAAGAGTTACCTAGTTAAGCAAACAAGTTCAACTAACTTTACTAGAAACAAGCATAACAAGTTACTTCCAGTATTTACATTCATACAAAATATTTAAGTACTATAGAAATTTTTCCTAATACATGCCACTTAAACCAAAAACAAAAACCAAAATGACTACCGAGATGTTGATGATAATGTGCGAGCTTCCGAGTCGATCTAATCAAAGCAACGATTCAAAAGGTCCTACAAGAATAAATCAAACTATTAAGCATCAAAAAGCTTAATAAGTTTGATATTGGCTCCATTTATTAATTACGTGAAAACTACAAAAGTAATGCAAATTCAAAATACATCGACACACAGCCTACTAGGCACATAGCCCAAATAATCAGTGGCACACAACTTGCTAAGCACATAGCCCGAATAATCACCGGCACATAGCCTACTAGGCACATTAGCCCGAATAATCACCAGTACAAAGCCTGCTAGGCACATAGCCCAAATAATCACCTGCACAAAGCCTGCTAGGCACATAGCCCAAATAATCACCGGCACACAGTCTGCTAGGCACATAGCTCGAATAATCACTGGCACATAGCCTGTTAGGCACGTAGCCTGAATAATCACTAGATTCTATTTCATTATATATAACTAAATAAAATCCAAATTCAACCAATAATGAAATAGTATGAATATATTCAATAAGATTAATAGTAAGCATATAACGAACTTACCTGGACTGAATCGTAGAAATTGTAGAAGCTCAGGGACTATTATGCTATTTTGCCTTTTCCTCGAATATCTACGGATTCTTGATCTATAATGTAAAATTCTTCAATTATTAGCATATATTTCATTTCAAGTCCATTTTATAATTAATTCCATCTTATTTTTAAATTTACACAATTACCCTAAATTTTTATAATTTTTACAATTTGATCCCTTAACTCAAAATTCATCAAATTAACTAATTTTCTCATATCCATAATTTATCCAAATATTCTAGGTCCTCAAAAAAAAAAACCCTAATAAACATCAAATTCACTATCAAACTCTAAAATTTTGACATTTTCACAATTGAATCCTAAAATCAAGATTTAACAAATAGCATAATAAAGGCTCCAAATACATAATATTCATAAAAAAAATACAATATTCATCAATGGCAACTTCAAAATTTTTTAACAAAATAAAAAATGAAAGTACGAGCTAGCTGGACCTAGTTGCAACGATCTCAAAAACATAAGAATTACAAGAAACGATTAAAAATTTAACTCACATGCAAGGAAATTACTTTACCGATTCTCCTAGCTAGAGAATTTTACATTCGACTATGGAAATTGAGAAATGAAGAAGAAAACATTTTTCTTTTATTGAATTTTGTTTTAATTTCATTTTATTTATAAATTTACCATTAGTTCACATTAGTTTTTCTTATTTTCTCATGTTTAGCCATCCCACTATAATGACTAGGGCTTAATTATCATTTAAATCCTTCCTTTATTATTATTAAATCATTTAATAATTTAATTTCATTATTTAACAAGTTTTGTACCTTATTCAATTTAGTCCTTTTCTCCTAATTAACTATCTAAATGTTAATATTTCTAAACCAAATTTTAATATGACTCCAATGACTCTATAAATATTCTAAAAATAATATTTGTGAGTTGACATGATAGAAATTTGTGGTTCTAAAACCATTGTTTCATCACTACTGAAAATCGGGCTATTATAATTCTCCCCCTTAAGAAATTTCATCCTCAAAATTGTTACCTGAGAATAGATCCGGATATTGTAATTTCATTGATTCCCTGGTTTCCTAGGTAGCTTCTTTTGAACCATGTCAATTCCATAAGACTTTTACTAACGGTACTCGTTTATTCTGCAATTCTTTAACTTCTAGAGCTAAGATTCTCACCGGTTCTTCTGAATGCGTCAATTTCATCTGTAACTCAATTTCACTATGAGGAATCACATTATAGGGATTAGATCTATACCTTTCAACATTGAAACATGGAATACATTATGTATTTTCTTAAGTTTAGAGGACAAGGCTAATATATAAACTACAGGGCCGATTCTTTCAACAATATCATACGGTTCTATAAATCTTGGACTCAACTTTCCTTTCCTACCAAAACGCAACACCTTCTTCCACGGAGAAACTTTTAGGAATACTCGATCGCCAATTGCAAATTCTATATCTTTTCTTTTCAAATTTGCGTACGATTTATGACGATAAGATGCGACTTTCAAACAGTCCCAAATAAGTCAAACTTTGTCTTCTGTTTCCCGGATCAAACAATTCCCACCATTTTGGATTCATTCAGTTTTGACCAATACAACGATGTTCTACACTTCCTCCTGTAAATAGCTTCAAATGGTGTCATTTTTATATTGGATTGATAACTGTTATTATATGCGAATTCAACTAATGGTAAGTATTTTTCCCAGTTACCTTCAAATTGAAGTATACAACATCTCAACATATCTTCCAAAATCTAAATCACTCATTCTAATTGTTCGTCAATCTGATGATGAAACGTAGTGCTACAATTAAGCTTAGTGCCTAAAGCCCAGTGAAATTTACTCTAAAATCTCGATTTAGATCTCGGATCTCGATCTGAAATAATAGATGTCAGAACTCCGTGTAATCTCACAATCTCAGACACATACAGTTCTGCTAATCTCTCAAGGGTGTAGTCTATTCTGATTGGAATAAAATGTTCTAATTTCATCAATATGTCAACAATCACCTAGATTGAATCTTTCTTTCTCAGAGTTACAGGTAAACTAGATATGAAATCTATCGTGACTCGCTTCCACTTCTATTAACAAATCAAGCATTTAGCTACAAATTCACAAATTTCTCGTTTCATACCCGGCCACTAGTACATCTTTTTAAGTCACAATACATCTTTGTGCTACTCGGATGAATAGAATGCATATTACTGTGAGCTTTAGAGAGAATATCATGTTTCAAAAAAGAATTACTCGAAACATAAATTCTATCACGATAACACAATATATCATTATCATCAACATTGTACTCTGAACTCAATTTGTTTTTGATCGTATGTCGTTGAGTTTTAAAATTTATAAAGAAAATGTTCGAACCTGGAAACTAACTCTGACAACGATTTGAGGCAAGTGCACCTATCGAACAATAGTATAGCTTAGGCAAGACCGGATTGTCTAACCCAAAGGAACTAAGAGTACTAATACTAACTTTCTTTTTATTATTTAACTTAAAATAAGTGAAGTTGTTTGTTTAATCTAAATCTAACTAACTATTAAGCTAAAGACGCAAAGACAAAAAGAATGAATTGGGGAAATAACTTTAGGAAAAATTCAGTTGATTAAGACAATACCCTTAGGAAGAATCCACCTAGACTTCACTTGTTATCTAACACTGAACCAGACAATTTATTCACTTGACTTGACCCGTAAGATTCCCTAATTTATATTAAACCTTCTCTCGAGGCGAATAATGTCTAACCCTAGGTTGATTAATTGAAATATCTTTCTAATTAAAACACCCTAGAATTGCATTAACTCGATCTATGGACTCCCATATTAGGTTTCACCCTAATCCGATAAAATCTCGTCACCCTATCTCTAGGCGCGCGATCAACTCCGCTTAACTATGCTAGATCTACTCTTAAGCAGGGACTTTTGCTCCACCACCTAAGCACATCCAACTTGAATCAATATCCCGGAAGTATTAAAACAAGAATTAAGCACACATAATTAAGAAAAAAACAAGTATTTATCATATAGTTTAGAAAACAATAACAAGATTCATCTAGGTTTCATCCCCTTCAGGTATCTGAAGGGTTTAGTTTATAACAATAAATGAAAACATCTCAGAAGAAAAGATAAAACAAAACATAAGAAATCCCTAAAACTCCCTGAAGGAATTGAAGGAGAGATCCTCTATCTTGAGTAGAATTCTAGCTTCTTGAGATGGATCAACTAGCTATCTTTAAGTAATTCTCACAAATCGATCTTTCTAGCTCGCTCTTGGCCTAGCTAACCGCCCTCTTTCAGGTTATGCTTAGGGGGTTTATATAGGCTTTTAAAATAGGTTTCTTTACTCTGAAGTATCCTTTTCTGAGTAGAATTACTCTTTGCCACGACAGGGATACAGCCATGGCACACACCCGTGTAAATCGTGGCCAGGCTGTGTTCGGACTTCTTTAATGAAGCACGGTAGTGTAAATTAGGATCAGGCCGTGTTCTAGTATTTTGATGAGGCACGGCCATGTGGGATTAAGTCCAGTCCGTGTCGATTTTCACTTTGGCCCAATTTGGTCCGTTTTAAGTCTGTTTCTTGTTCTTTTCATCCTCCAGTGCTTTCCTTAGTATAAAACATGAAAAGAAAGGATTAAGAGCACCTTTTTACATAAATCAAGGGATAAATCATCCAAAAGCATGCTAAATGTGGGATTAAAATTTGTTACTTTTACGGTTTATCACATACCCCCACATTTAAGCTTTTGCTTGTCCTCAAGCAAAATTCTCAACTCACAATTAAAACGAACTTTCCATAATTCATAATTCCTATCAACAATGTCTCATCATAATTCACAGATAATTTATACATGAATAATTTAACTCGAAGAGTCCTAAAGATTCAAACAATTCTAAGTTATACCTTTGTTAGCACGAAAACATAGGTGTCTCCCCTTATCTAAATAATCACCTTTAATTCAAAACCAACAAGGATTAACATCCTCACAAAAGATTCACTCAAATCACTCAAAGTGTTTAAGGTTCAGAACTAAGCACTCATAGGTCGAACCTGAAAAGTTAATCCTATAGGCTTGCCTGAAAATCAAATCTCCACCACTGTAATATGAGATGATACACAAATCAAAAGGTCTTTAGCAGGGTTGTAATGGGGCTAAGGTTAAAGGTGTGGATAAAGGCTGAATTAGAAGGTTAGAATCGAGTCTGATTTGACAAATTACCTAACTAGTAATGAATGTTTACATCAAATGAAAACTAATAATACTTCTGTTGATAATACTCTAATACGAGCTTCTTCTACAATAATTAGAATTCAAACGTATAAGCTCATTTAATCACATTACTAATACTGAATATACTTTGTTTTTTTTAAAGAACAAATCAAAAATTACATAATAAATGATAAATTTAACTACTCAAATAAAGATCATAGTCAAGCAACAGATCAAATCAAATCTCGATATAAGGGTAGTCAAAAAGAATAGTGATAACAAATACAAAGGGTTTTGGGTTAATATTAGCTGGTGAGTCAATAAAAAGGGTTGTTAGGATTCAACGGGGTTCACTAAGGATTAATTATGAAGGTAGGCTTTTAAATGGGTAAGGGGGTTAAATCTTAGGTGCCTTAATCATCTCTATATATCAAATCAAAGGTGTGGTATCAACATGTATAATCGAGACAAGTTCTAGAATAACAGTTCAATGTTAACACACTTATAATCAATAAAGTGAGTAAGAAAAATAATATATGCTCTATAAGGCTCAAAATATCACAAAAATTATGGGTGTTTTTGACATCAATCCCTGTAAATTTCAAATTTCAAAGTAATACTCAAATTCAGGTAAAAAACCTATCAATTTTAATTTTTAGAAAGTAGACTTATCACGCTTGATTCTCTAGTATCTTAAAATTTAAATCATCAATGCATAATTAACTATGACTTAATCCAAAACATATCAATAAAAATCATAAATCAACAGAAATTTCATCCTAATTAGTAATATGAGAAACTTACTTTAATACAAGGCATGATTTAGGGATTTTTTTAAATAATACTATGGTTAACCCCCCCAAACTTAAGATGTACATTGCCCTCAATGTACAAAGATAGATAATAGTAATATAATAATAAAAAGATAGGGAGAGAAGTGAAACTTCCTGAATTTTGGATGAAGTCAATGAAAAAAAATGTAGGGAGCACCTCGAGCCGTTTGAACTTGAATCCTCGAAGCAGCCGTCCTGATTTTATTGTATCCTAAACTAAATCTAAATGAAATGAAGAAAAATAAGAAAACAATATTAAAGAAAATAAAAATAAAAATAAAAATAAAAGTAAATAATGGAAAATGAAAGAAGAAATACAACTGGAAAAGAATAAGGAAGAAAGGGGGTTTAAATAGAGATGCAACCCGTGTTTTTAGGAAAAATTTTATCCTGTTGCCACACGTCTACAGCCACGCCCTTATACCTACTTATGGTACCCACACGGCCATGATCACGGCCGTGTGCAAGGCCGTGTGGCTTGAAAATCTGCACTTTCGGTTAGCTTATAATTAGGTGTTAGAGAGGAAGAATAAAAATAAAAATAAAAATAAAAATAAAAATGTAAAAATAAATGGTTAGTGCTCGGGTTGCCTACCGAGAAGCGCTTGTTTATAGTCTTAAGCTAGGATTACCTCTCATTCGCATAATCAGGGTGGTTTGAGGAGGTGAAAATCCTTTCTCATACACTCAATTCGATTTTTGATATATATTTTAAGTCGAGTAGTGTTTACCTCAAAAGTGCTGAATTTAGGACTAGTTACCTCGACTGTTCCATCTAGAAAGATATTGCATACCTCAAGAGGAATTTCTTTATTTATGTTCAGGTCTGATGTGGTGATGCGAGGATCTGCTTTATCTAGCAGTACTCTGGTCTCCTATTTTGAAGTGGTTTGATGTTCCTATGAGCTCTTCTGAATGGTCCTCCGGTTTTACTTCGCGTGGTTTCGGTTCCTTTTTAATGTGTGTCTTCCACTCTTCTAGTTTGTCGACCTTGAGGCTTTTCTCCTCATATGTTTTTTCTTTGTTGGCACAAGGTCCATGATTCAGCTCAGGTTTGTAGCACTGTGGTTTTTCCTGTGGTAAAATTTGAACAGATTTATTATCAATTGAATTTATTTTCTCACCTTCATCAATTGATGTCCTGGCCGAGTCAAGAGCTTGTAGACTAATTGATTCGTCACCTACACGAAGAATGAGTTCTCCAATTAAACATGGAATTGTAAAACTCCCTAAATCTTTTAGCTTTCGCGGTAGTCTATTCTATAACATTGCTGAGCATACTGCATTCAGTTCCACATGTGGTTCCTCATCTAGCTTACGCTTGTTCATCAAGAGTTGTTTTAAAAATTTTCATGAATTTGGCATCTGTGAAAGAGCTTCAAGAAGTGGTAAGTTAATGTGTAATTTCTTTAAAATTTTAAGAAACTTATAGAACTGTTCCTCTGTATCGTCTCTCTTCATTGTTTCGGGATAAGAAATGCGAGGTTGGTACTCTTTGATTACCGGTTTTGGCTTTTCTTGTGCTACCTCAACCTTACCTTCGTCTACCTCATTCTCTTGTATTGGATTGGGTTCATCTGACCCTATACTATCATGAGCTATTATGGCTTGGATTTTCTCGTTTGGGTTAATCTCAGTGTTGCTTGGTAGACACCCTTGTGGTATTTCAGAAATCAGCTTCGCAAGTTGCCCAACTGTCTTAGTAATTTCCCCAACTGACTTATTAACTTTCCCAACTTGGTTCTCGATCCTTTTATTGATGCTTGTTGATTATCGAGTGTTGTCTCAGTTTTTTGGAGATGGTTATCTGTGGCTGCCATGAATTTTGCCAGCATCTCTTCGAGGTTCGGCTTCTTTTTGTGTGAATAGTACTGATTTTAGAAATTTTGAGGAGGTTGTTGTCTTTGATTTCCTTGATTTCCTTGACCTCCCCATGAAAAATTTGGGTGTTTCCTCCAACATGGATTATAAGTATTACTATAAGGGTTATTATTAGATCTGAAATTATTACCTATATAGTTCATCTGTTCACTTTCTATGACTGGTTGGTAGGGTGGGTACTCAGGATTTGCCACAGTTCCACTTGTGTCGCACTGCATTACTGGATGTACCTGCGAAGAATACAAACTATCAAGCTTTTTATTCATCATCTCTACCTGTGTTGATAGCATGGTTACTGCGTCGATGTTGAAAACTCCAGCTGGTTTTGTTGGTTTTGTCCTTGTAACCTGCCACTGATAGTTATTCAGTGACATTTCTTCAATAAACTCGTAGGCTACTTCAGGAGTTCTGTTGTTTAGGGTTCCACCGGCGACTGAATCGATTAGTTGCCTCGTTGAAGGGTTCACACCGTTATAGAAAGTTTGGACTTGGAGCCACAAGGGTAAACCATGGTGCGGACACCTTCTCAAGAGATCCTTGTATCTCTCCCATGCGTCGTATAATGTCTCTAAATCCATCTACAAGAAAGAAGAAATATCTTTCCATAATTTGGCCATTTTTGGCCAGTGGGAAATATTTTAATAAAAACTTTTCGGTCATTTGATCCCATGTAGTGATTGACCCTTGTGGTAACGAGTTCAACCACTGTTTGGCTTTATTCCTTAATGAAAAGGGAAATAACTGAAGACGTATGGCATCATCAGAAACGCCATTTATTTTGAAGGTATCACAAAACTCTAAAAAATTAGCTATATGAGTATTTTGGGTCTTCATCCTGCAAACCATCAAATTGAACAAATTGTTGAATCATTTGTATAGTGTTAGGCTTTAATTCGAAATTATTAGCAACTAGTAGGCCTAACAATACTCGATTCTGCTCCTGTTAAATGAGGTTTAGCATAATCATACATAGTACTCGGAGGATTGTTTTCTACCACATCTTGTGGTGGTGGATTATTCTCGTCCATCCCTTTAGTAGGATTGGATCTGCATTCTCGCTCTACTTCTGTGTAATTTAAGGTTCGCCTAATTTCACTGCTATTCCTGTGAGCAATAGCTTCAATATCACTGTCGTATATTAGTGGTCATTTCGGGTTTCTTCTAGTCATAAACTAGAGGTATCTGCTAAGAAAAGAAAGAAAGAAAATTTAGCAAAAATAAACAAAATAAAAATAAAACCAAATTTCAAAAATAAAAAATAATGGCTAAAGTAATAAAAATAGAGCTTTCTTAATATTTTAGTCCCCCGGTAATGGCGCCAAAAACTTGATCGTATGTCCTCAAGTTTTAAAATTTATAAAGAGAATGATCGAACCTGGAAACTAACTCTGATAACAATTTGAGGCAAGTGCACCTATCGAACAGTAGTATAGCTTAGGCAAGACCGGATTGTTGAACCCAAAGGAACTAAGAGTACAAATGCTAACTTTCTTTCTATTATTTAGCCTAAAATAAGTGAAGTTGTTTGTTTAATCTAAATCTAACTAACTACTAAGCTAAATACGCAAAGATAAAAATAATGAATTGGGGAAATAACTTTAGGAAAAACTCAGTTGATTAAGATGATACCCTTAGGAAGAATCCACCTAGACTTCACTTGTTATCTAACACTGAACCAGACGATTACTCACTTGACTTGATCCCTAAGATTCCCTAATTTATATTAAACCCTCTCTCGAGGCGAATAATGTCTAACCTTAGGTTGATTAATTGAAATCTCTTTCTAATTAAAACACACTAGAATTGCATTAACTCGATCTATGGACTCCCATATTAGGTTTCACCCTAATCCGGCAAAATCTCGTCACCCTATCTCTTGGCGCGTGATCAACTCCGCTTAACTATGCTAGATCTACTCTTAAGCAGGGACTTTTGCTCCACCACCTAAACACATCCAACTTGAATCAATATCTCGAAAATATTAACACAAGAATTAAGCACTCATAATTAAGAACAAATCAAGTATTTATCATATAGTTTAGAAAACAATAACAAGATTCATCTAGGTTTTATCCCCTTCAGGTATCTGAAGGGTTTAGTTCATAACAATAAAAAAAAACATCTCAGAAGAAAAGATAAAACAAAACATAAGAAATCCCTAAAACTCCCTGAAGGAATTGAAGGAGAGGTCCTCCATCTTGAGTAGAATTCTGGCTTCTTGAGATGGATCAACTGGTTATCTTCGAGTAATTCTCACAAATCTGATCTTTCTAGCTCGACTCCTTGGCCTAGCTAACCGCCCCCTTTCAGGTTATGCTTAGGGGGTTTATATAGGCTTTTGAAATAGGTTTCTTTGCCCCTAAGTATCCTTTTCATAGTAGAATTACTCTTTGCCACGACAGGGACACGGCCATGGCACACGCCCTTGTAAATAGTGGCCAGGCCGTATTCGGACTTCTTTAATGAAGCACGGCCATGTTGTAAGAGTATGCCCAAAGATCAATCATGAGATGTTTGTAATAACATACTTGATTTACCATGTTTATTAATATAAAGCGTTGTCATTATTATTTCAGTTTTTCCTTCTGTGTGTACAAATAAACTATTTTATAATAATGTCCTGAGAATAATATGATTATTCTTAAAAGATCCTTAGTCAAGTATTATTGTTGACTAGGACAACAATAATGCATTAAAACTAACATGTAGTTGATTGATGATAAAGAGTTGTCATTGATATGGAGTGTCAAAATCAATGCATGAATATGTGTGTTAGAGAACAACATATTAGGTGACCCGCTATGAGTATGTTTCTTGGATTATTATGTAATTGTCACAACATTACTCATAGTGATTAATATGTATATGATCCTTAGACTTGAGATAATCATTATCCCAACATCGTGAGTTGTATATTTTGATACTGATCAAGCGTGCAATCAGTGGCGGTTGTTCTATAAAGGCGATGTTGGATATACCACAATCTATGTAGAGGATATTGTTGATCAATATAGGATAAGTCCCTCCCCATAATGGGAGTAATATCTTAGGCCACTTGATTAAGTGAGACTAGAAATGCATGGCCATGCTCAAATAAGTTGACATGAGATGTCATACTAATTTGTATATCACAGTCTACTCAAGATATCAAGAAACATGGGATGGACTATACAAGTGTGACTATTCCATGAGTTGTATCCATTCCAGAGATAAAGGGATTAAGGATTAATGCATGAAAGGTTAATCACAAAAAGTTATGTCGAATCATGACTTCTTGTAACTTAGGTAGCAATGATGCATTGCTAGATGCCACTCATTTTTTGTGACATTAGAATCGTTCTAGTATTACTACTAACGTTGCAAGAACCTAGAGGTCACACCCTATGGTTGAAATGAACGGAATAAAACATAGTTGGTATTGTGTTTGATTGCCACATGAATTAAATTAATTAAAGAATTAATTTAATTGGGTAATCAAATATTGAATATATTATATGTACAAGGATGTTGTACACATAATGAGAATTAATATATGAATTTGGTTCGTATATAAATTTAAATAAATATAGTTTACCGAAATCCATGTTATAATTAATGTAATTATAAATTTTTGGGTATAATTAATGTAATTATAATTTTCGGTTAAAATATTATTATATTTATTTAATTTTATAATTCATAAAAGACATACCGATTATAAAAGGGAATAAGTGATAAAAAACTGATTAAGAGAAACCCTAAGAATTTGCTTGAAAAGTCTAGCAGCCGCCAAGCAAATAAAAAAAACCTCTAAAACAGTTTTGGAGATTTCTGCCGTTCATAGTCAAACCGGGTGGATTACGTAGAGGCCGACATCGTAAAGGTTGCGGCTTGTTTGACGATGAGATCGAACTCTTGTTCTTTGAGGCGTCATTGTCTACTCGATTGAAATTTGGTAATTTTGAAATCTTTATTTCACCCCGATTCGTTTCTCACACATGGATTCATGGTTTGGATCACCGGGATCATTTATTTATTTCGCTGCGCCATGGGGGTGTCGGCGTTTCAACAGTGGTATCAGAGCCACTTGTGTGATACGGACTCGGGTTTAAATACTTGGGTGATGTAATTGTATGAGATGCATGCTTTTATTTTACTACGTTTTCGGTTGTTTAAATCGTTTAAGCATAACCTGATAACTATTCCTTTCGATAATTGATTAAATGTTAATCATGGTGTTGTGGCCTATTCGATTTTATGTTATTATCATGTTAACTATTAACAAATCGTAATATTGCGATGGTGGTATTTACAGTTTCGATGAGGGTTAATCGGCTAGTGGAACAAGGTTGTTCCGATATGAAACCTCAATGATTAAAATCCTGAAAACACTATTCTGTTGATAAAAGTTATCAAATCGTGAGGTTTCATTTGACTGGGGTATGCAATTTGTACCGCGCCAGCTCTGCCCCTGCACCCCCGGCTCCTACCGTGACGTCCCCTCTCATGTTTTGGGGATGGGGATCTGAGGACGGCTCTGACCGCGGGCCTTCGGCCCGCTTCCTCCGACTGCCTCAGACTCTATTTTCTTATTATAGTATGTTTTGTTAATAAAAGAAATATATAAACTTGATGGGCCACAAAAGGTTGAAAGGATATTTTATAATTCACCTTAGCAAAAAGCATTGAATTATGTACGCTATTTTTTGACATTCACGGTGTTTGAAATGCATAGTTATAGCCCAATGACCCATTTGATAAAATGTTGTAATTTTATATATATAATACTGACTGCGTGTCGTACCTTACTACTATCCTCTTGTATTTCTTCTCATCTTACTCCTCGTATGTAAAATGAGTTTACGCATATTGTAATTTGCAAGAGTTCTTGTGTGGGCAGACAAGAAGGAAGTTGGGACAACTATTGTGGATTGATAGTTTTGAAGCTGCTTACACTTTAGGTTTTCTTTTGGTTCTCCCATTGGCTTGGGTTGAATCACCTTAGTTTATGGGCTATAACTATTGCATTTATTTATTGTTTTATTTATTCATGTATGAAATGCTATGGATGTCTAAAGCATGCAAATTTTATATATTAAAATTTGATAATAATAAACCCATTAATTGATGAGATTAATTAAAAGACTAAATGGACTAAAGTAGACCATAATTGGTGAGATGGAACATCCTTAAAAAAAAATCCCTCTATTAAAATATTAAGTCAATATGGCTTTCCAATTTTGCCCTCGTTAAGGCCTCGATCAAAACTATGTAGGTTCTGCCAAAGCGAAGTACTAGTATTTATCTTGGTTAAACGCGAAGAATAAACAAGTGATATTCGCTGGTTAAAAATTGGTTAATGACTTAACTAGGTTTGTAACACCCATAACCCACATCCGTCACCGGACTAGAGTTATGAGGCATAACCAAACTAGACTCAGACCATCATAGGCATTTATAGCAATTCATACATTTATTAAATCCCAAAATTTTAAATTCAACTTTTCAATGTCCAACTAATAATTCATACCAAAAATTTAGATTAAAACAAATAATCACTCAACTCAAAGTTCACATGAATTCATTTGCATGCATATAAATGAATCTAAGATGTTTATCTGGTACATATATCACATACCTATATGATCATATATTACATTTATAATCAAATAGAATAGTTCTTAACATACTAATTTCGTTTACTTTAAAAAAACAAATCATCATACATATACCATTTCATTCCATTACCAAATTATCATATAGTTTATAATCATTTTAAACATTTATACATAATTAACAAATACAAATACACATAATTGAATAACTAAATAGAATAGTTTAAAATTCACATGTTGAACTAATAAATAACTACCTATTCGGTTACATTCATTATTTCTAACCAAATTTAATCATACCAAATTTCCTATATATATATATAAACCAAAAATTCCACATTTACCAATTATAAATGTTATTGCACGTTTTACCACAAAGGTATTAAAACTTCATTAAACATACTTGAATACCGATTATAAACATAACAAACATATCATCCTTATATCCCTTGACTAATTTCATATGAATAAGACATTTAAATTAGCCTGTGGTGTCATTACTCATAAGACCAAATTGTATCTATCACAATTATCCAGATCATGGCCGAATATAAAGTAAGAAAATCCTTACAAATTTTGCATCACAATGACATACCCATATACATCATCTAGTCATTTAAAAAGAAAATCATATATATATCCTCATTATAACACAAAATAAAAGCCATGTTCATATGACTATAATACCTATGACTAAACTTCATATTCATTTGTAAACATATTGGACTTAAAAAAAAAGCATGAAATCATTTTAATCGCAAACATACTCTCTATGCATCATACAACAACCTAAATTAGTAGATAACAAGCCAAGAATAAATTTGCCAAGCAAGAGCATGTCAAGCATTCAACCATTCATGCATATTTCCAACTAACATATCAAAGAGCACAATAACTAATATTAATCAAAGAAATAAGCCTTTTTCACAAGGCTAAGTTATGCTTATAAACAAGTCCCAAGTTCATTGATTTAACAACTTAGTCTAACCTATACATGCCTTTTTATCCAAAACCACATATATAAATACCAAAAAAAGGAGTTGATAGTGTGGATGATTCTTCGATGATCCTTTGAGCCCGTAGCTTGAACGAAATCTATAAAACAAACAAGGGATACACACAAGGTAAGCTTACTAGCTTAGTAAGTCCAAGGCAAATTCGATTTAACTAAACATTCAAACAATATTATGCATACCACCAAATATCCATTCGAATAGGATTTTAAATACAATATTTTATCACATAAATGCTACCAAAGCCGTAAGTCATGAATCTCATTTAGCAAATTAGCTAACCATCTATTATAACCATGGAATCTCAACACTTAAATACCTTAAGTATTTGCATAATTGAAACTATTAATATAACATATTTTAACCACATATGATCATTATTCACTTATACCAATTATACATATGCGAATCTCAATTTCATAATCAAACTCATACTTCAATACACATATCATATTCATATTTCAATATGAATGAAAGTGCCCTTTAACATTTCAACAAAAGCTTCAGCCATACCTCAATTTACTTAATTCGAAAGGGTATTTATATATATATATATATAAATATATATACTTATCTATTTACTTACATTTTAAGTGCAACTTAGGCTTACCCGAACCTTTACCTTATTGTCGTAGTTATAACCCACCTTGTAAATAATCCATGGCTTTTCATTTACAAATGTCACCAGCATTAAGCCCGCTAGGCATCAATGCCCGAAGTACACACCGGCACTAAGCCTGCTAGACCCAAGGTCTGAAATTCATTCCACCGGCACAAGGCCTACTAGTCAATAAGCTCGAAATAATTCATCGGCACTAGGCCTGCTAGGCAATAAGCCCGAATCAAATCACCGGCACAAGGCCTGTTGGGTAAAAAGCTCGAATCAAATCACCGGCACAAGGCCTTCTAGGCAATAAGCCCGAATCAAATCACCGGCACAAGGCCTGCTAGGCTTTAATGCCTGAAATAATTCATAAACCAGTCCATCAAATTACATTTCTTAACACTATCATCACTAACTAAATATATACACAATTCACATTCACATATCACAACGAATGTACAAATTCTTTTCACATATACAATAACATATCTAATCCATTTTAAAGCCTTTACATTCGGCTAACACATATATTCATACTCAAATTTATCAAATAATTTCATTGAACCTATTCATAAATAATTCTTTAACATACTTTAGCTTAAGGACTTACCTCGATGAGTCGACAAACCGCGTGAGACCAACTATTCGATAACCTTCGTTTTCCAGATCCAAATTTGTTTTCTTTGTTCTTGATCTAAACACATTAAAACTCAACTCATTCAAGTATATTTCATCTCAATTTAGTCCCAAACACATAAATAGGCAAATTACCATTTTACCCTACTATTTTACATTTTACAATTTAGTCCTATTTGCATAAAACTCAAAATACACAAAATTTCACTAATCAACTCAAGGCGAATATCCATAAGGACTATACAAGTCCATATTTTTCATTTATTTTGCAAATAAATCCTCTAAATTTTTATTTTTGTAAGTTAGCCAAAATCATTCAAAATTACTAAAATTTCCATTTCAAAACTTGTAGATTTCTAACATAACTTTAATATTTTCCATCAAACATCATAAAACATCAACATTTAGCCATAGTCGAATATTAAACATGCTCAAATCTAAAAATTCTAACATGGGTCGACTCTGATCAAGCAACGATCTCAAAACGTAAAATTTTCAAAATCGATTGAAATCTAACCTTTAATTCAAGCCAACACCATGACCGAATGCTTAAGCTCTCAAACCTCTCTTTAATTTTTTTATTTGGTAGCCAAAGGATGAAGACAACCATTATTTCATGTTTATTTTAACATATATAATGGTTTTAATCTAATACTAATTTAACCTTATGTTATAAAATTATATAATAATAAACTAAAGGTTAATCTTGTCATATAGCATCCACTAACTTAAAAATGGGTTATTTAACCATTTAACACCTCACATTAAAAAGCCATCATCATTCTAGCACTTTACACTATAGCATGCAACTTTTACACTTTACGATTTAATCCTTTTTGTTTAATCGAACACATAAGCGATTAAATTTTTCCACGAAACTTTCACACACCTTATTTCACATATAATAAACACAAAATATAATATTTAAATATTTCTCAGACTCGGATTCGTGGTCCCGAAACCATCATTCCGATTAGGGTCAAATTCGGACTGTTACAAGGTTACTTTAATAGGATTAGAAACCTAGAGGCAATTAAGTTGGATAAATCATAAGATGATTAGAACAAGAGTTGTTCACCAAATATTAGGAGTTACATATGATGTAATTAGCAAAGGTTGCTTACCTAAATAACCATAGTCTTGAGAGTAAAGCCAAAACTGACTTAAGAGGAGGTGAAATATGGATCTTTAACCCACTAGAAATACTTTGGAGAAAGTTTTTCCAAAATTAATATAAGAGGGTTATTAATTTTTGAAATAAAAATAATGGGATCATCATTTAATAAAGTCTTTTTAATGATTGGTATAAACTTGGTAAATTTACTCACACGTATATTTAATTGTTGTAGATATATTATGGCTGCAAATACTAGCACACTTTCATTGCGATCGGTCCTTGAGAAGGACAAATTGAATGGTTTGAATTTTCTTGACTGGTTCCATAACTTGAGGATTGTCCTCAAACAAGAACGGAAATTGTATGTCATTGAACAACCACTTCCGAATGAACCATCTGCTAATGCCTCGAGAACTGATAGAGATGCTTACAAGAAGTATCTCGATGACATGGTAGATGTTGGATGTCTTATGCTTGCCACTATGAATCCTGAACTTTAGAAGCAACATGAGGACATGGTTGCTTATGATATGATCGAGCACCTGAAAGAACTTTATCACGGGCAAGCACGGCAAGAGAGGTTCGATATCTCTAAAGCCCTATTCCAATGTAAGTTGGCTGAAGGAAGCCCAGTAGGACCTCATGTCCTTAAGATGATTGGCTATATTGAAAGTCTATCTAAGCTTGGTTTTCTATTGGGCCAAGAGTTGGCCACTGATGTTATTCTGCAATCGTTGCTAGATAGCTACAGCCAGTTTGTCCTTAATTTCAATATGAATGGAATTGACAAGACTCTGCCATAGTTGCTCAGTATGTTCTGAGCTATGAAGGTAACATGAAAAGGTTGGACCCAAGCCCATCTTGATGGTCCGTAACAACAAGGCAAGGGAAAGGCCAAAGTTCAAACAAAGCCCAAAGGCAAAGGTAAGCCCAAGCCTGGCAAAGGAAAGACTGCTATGAAACCTAAAGGTGGGGTGTCTAAGGAAGGAAACTGCTTTCACTGTGGTGTGACTGGACATTGGAAGCGGAACTACTCTATCTATCTTGATGAAGTCAAGAAGGCCAAAACAAGCGGAACGTCTGCTTCAGGTATTTATGTTATTGATATTAATTTATCAACTACTACTTCTTGGGTATTAGATTCTTGGTTGTGGTTCTCATATTTGTAGTTCATGCAGGGGACTACAAAGGAGTAGGGCGTTGGCTAGAGGAGATGTGGACTGCGAGTTGGAAATGGAGCAAAGGTTGTTGCATTAGTGTGGGAACATATACGTTATCTTTGCCTAGTGGACTTGATTTATTTTTAGAGGATTGTTATTTTGTGCCCAGTTTGACTAAAAACATTATTTCAGTTTCTTGTTTAGACAAAATTGGTTTTGAGATAACTATTAAGAATAATTGTTGTTCCTTTTATCTCAATAATGTTTTCTATGGTTCGGCACAATTGATTAATGGCCTCTATATTTTAGATCAAATGAATCCTATTTACAACATAAATACTAAAAGATCTAAAATAAATTACTCAAATCAAACTTATCTTTGGCATTGTTGTTTGGGCCACATAAGTGAGAGACGTATATCCATACTCCATAAAGATGGTTTCTTAGATTCATTTGTTTTTGAACAATTTGAAGTATGTGAATCTTGCTTATTGGGAAAATGACTAAATCTCCTTTTCTTGGTAAAAGTGAGTGAGCTAGTGATTTATTGGGCCTAATACATTACGATGTATGTGGACCAATAAATACACAGCAGAGGTGGATTTCAATACTTCATTACTTTTCTTGATGATTTGAGAGATATGGGTATGTTTATCTCATGCGCCATAAGTCCGAGTCCTTGAAAAGTTCAAGGAATTCAAAATGAAGTACAAAATCAACTAGGCAAAACTATCAAGTCACTTGATCGATCGAGGTGGAGAGTATTTGAGCCTAGAGTTTGATGATCTATTGAAGGAATGTGGGATTGTCTCACAACTTACTCCTCCTGCTACTCCTCAATGGAATGGAGTTTCTAAGAGAAGAAATCGAACTCTATTAGACATGGTTCGATCCATGATGAGTCATGCTGATCTACCAACTTCCTTTTGGAGACATGCACTTGAGACAGCTGCTTTCACACTAAATCGTGTTCCATCTAAATCGGTTCAAAAGGCGCCATACGAGATGTGGACCGGGAAAGCGTCCAAGATGTCTTTTATGAAAATTTAGGGTTGTGAAGCTTATGTTAAGCGTCGACGTCTACTAAGCTTGAACCTAAATCTGAAAGGTGTATTTTGTAGGGTATCCGAAAGAAACCAAAGGTTATTATTTCTTTAATCCCACGAGAACAAAATGTTTGTTGCTCGGACCGGTGTCTTCCTAGAGAGAATTTATTTCTAGAAAGGAAGTGGGAGAAAGATTGAACTTGAAGAAATTCAAGAATCACAAGATACCCTTGGACCGGAGATAGAACAACGACAAATTCCACAAGAAATTGAGGAATAAGTAATCACTTTGTAAAATACAACTACATGAAGATCTTTAAGAGAACACCATGCACAGAGAGATATGGGTTTCTCATTACAACGCATGGTGACGTTCTTCTTATAGATCAAGATGAGCCTAGGACTTATCAAGAAGCGATGACGAGCCCAAACTCTGAGAAATGGCTTGAGGCCATGAGATCTGAGATGGATTCCATGTATGAAAATCAAGTATGGACTTTGATTGACCCACCCGAAGGGGTTAAACCTATAGGGTGCAAGTGGGTTTTCAAAAAGAAAACCGACATGGATGGTAATGTACAAACATACAAGGGGCGATTAGTCACTAAAGGTTTTCGCCAAATTCATGGTGTTGACTATGATGAAACCTTTTCTCCTATAGCTATGTTTAAATCCATCAGGATCTTGCTCGCCATAGCTGCATTTCATGATTATGAAATCTGGCAGATGGACGTCAAAACAACTTTCTTTAACGGGAAACTTGAAGAGGATGTGTACATGACATAACCTGAAGGTTTTGTCAATCTAAAGGATGCTAGAAAGATTTGTAAGCTACAAAGATCCAATTATGGATTAAAGTAAGCTTCTCGAAGTTGGAATCTTCATTTTAACGATGCAATCAAAGAGTTTGGTTTTATCAAAAATGAAGATGAACCATATGTTTACAAGAAAGTTAGTGGGAGCACTATCACATTCTTGGTACTGTATGTGGATGACATACTTATCATGGGAAATGACATACCTACCTTGCAGTCCATTAAGACTTGGTTAGGAAGTTGTTTTTCTATGAAGGACTTGGGCGAAGCTACTTACATCTTAGGAGTCAAGATACTACTGGGTCTAAGCCAAAGTACATATATAGATAAAGTACTGAAAAGGTTCAGTATGGAAGAATCTAAAAGAGGATTTCTACCTATGAGATATGGTATTTCACTCTCGAAGGAAATGTGTCCTTCAACTCCACAAGAGAGAGAACGCATGAGTAAAATTCCATATGCTTTCTCTATTGGATCTATCATGTATGCCATGTTATGTACCCGTCCAGATGTCTCGTATGCCTTAAGTATGACGAGCAGGTACCAAGTAGATCCCGGTGAAGGTCACTAGACCACAGTCAGGAATATCCTTAAGTACTTAAGAAGAACTAAGGATACGTTCCTAATATATGGAGGTGAGGAAGAGTTAAGTGTAAAAGGTTACACTAATGCCAGCTTCCAAACTGACAAAGACGATTCTCGATCGCAATTAGGATTTGTGTTTTGCCTTAATGGTGGTCTTGTGGTGGAAGAGTTCAAAGCAAAGTACGATGAGTCAATTCTACAACAGAGGTTTAGTATATTGCGACCGGTGAGGCGACAAAAGAAGCGATTTGGATCAAGAAGTTCATTACTGGACTAGGTGTTGTGCCTAGCATATCAGATGCTATAGAACTTCGATGTGATAACAATAAAGCCATTGCACAAGCTAAAGAACCCAGATCTCACCAGCGATCCAAACATATACTTAGGCGCTATCATCTTATTCGAGAGATTATCGATCGAGGAGATGTAGAGATATCTGATACCTATAGATGATAACATTCTTGATCCCTAACCAAGCCTCGACACGGTGAAGCATGATCGTCACACTAAGTTGCTTGGTATTAGATATATGAGTGATTGGTCTTAGTGCTAGTGGGAGATTGTAAGAGTATGCCCAAAGATCAATCATGAGATGGTTGTAATAACATACTTGATTTACCATGTTTATTAGTATAAAGCGTTGCCATTATTATTTCAGTTTTTCCTTCTGTGTGTACAAATAAACTGTTTTATAATAATGTCCTGAGAATAATATGATTATTCTTAAAAGATCCTTAGTCAAGTATTATTGTTGACTAGGACAACAATAATGCATTAAGACTAACATGTAGTTGATTGATGATAAAGAGTTGTCATTGATATGGGCGTCAAAATCAATGCATGAATATGTGTGTTAGAGAACAACATATTGGACCTGACCCGCTATGAGTATGTTTCTTGGATTATTATGTAATTGTCACAACATTACTCATAGTGATTAATATGTATATGATCCTTAGACTTGAGATAATCATTATCCCAACATCGTGAGTCGTATATTTTGATACGATCAAGCGTGCAATCAGAATCGGTTTGTTCTATAAAGGCCGATGTTGGATATACCACAATCTATGTAGAGGATATTGTTGATCAATATAGGATAAGTCCCTCCCACATAATGGGAGTAATATCTTAGGCCACTTGATTGAGTGAGACTAGAAATGCATGGCCATGCTCAAATAAGTTGACATGAGATGTCATACTAATTTGTATATCATAGTCTACTCAAGATATCAAGAAACATGGGATGGACTATACAAATGTGACTATTCCATGACTTATATCCATTCCAGAGATAAAGGACTTAAGGATTAATGCATGAAAGGTTAATCACAAAAGTTATGTCGAATCATGACTTCTTGTAACTTAGGTAGCAATGATGCATTGCTAGATGCCACTCATTTTTGTGACATTAGAATCGTTCTAGTATTATCGCTAACGTTGCAAGAACCTATGTGGTCACACCCTATGGTTGAAATGAGCGGAATGAAACATAGTTGGTATTGTGTTTGATTGCCACATGAATTAAATTAATTAAAGAATTAATTTAATTGGGTAATCAAATATTGAATATATTATATGTACAAGGATGTTGTACACATAATGAGAATTAATATATGAATTTGGTTCAGTATATAAATTTAAATAAATATAGTTTACGAAATCCATGTTATAATTAATGTAATTATAACTTTTGGGTATAATTAATGTAATTATAATTTTCGGTTAAAACATTATTATATTTATTTAATTTTATAATTCATAAAAGACATACCAATTATAAAAGGGAATAAGTAATAAAAAGCGATTAAGAGAAACCTCGAAATTTTCTTGAAAAGTCTAGCGTACCGCCAAGCAAATAAAAAAAAAAAAACCTCTAAAACAATTTTGGAGATTTCTATCGTTCATAGTCAAACCGGGTGGATTACGTAGAGGCCGACATCGTAAAGGTTGAGGCTTGTTTCGACAGTAGATCAGAACTCTTGTTGCTGAGGCGTCGTTGTCTACTCAGATTGAAATTTTGGTAATTTCGAAATCTTTATTTCACCCCGATTCGTTCCTCACACATGGATTCATGGTTTGGATCGCCGGGATCATTTATTTATTTCGCTGCGCCATGGGGGTGTCGGCATTCCAACACATGTAAATCGGGATCAAGCCGTGTTCTAGTATTTTGATGAGGCACGGCTGTGTGGGATTAAGTCCAAGCCGTGTCGATTTCCACTTTGGCCCAATTTGGTCCATTTTAAGCCCGTTTCTCGTTCTTTTCATCCTCCGGTGCTTTCCTGAGTATAAAACATGAAAAGAAAGGATTAAGAGCACCTTTTTACATAAATCAAGGGATAAATCATCCAAAAGCATGCTAAATTGAGATTAAAACATGTTACTTTTACGGTTTATCAGTTTTGAGCCAACTGTCATTTCATAATCAACTTCGGATCTTCATCTTAAAATTATTGAATTTTTTGAAGAAACAGGGATCTTGTTTTCAAATCTGCTAATACAGAACCATTACCATTCAGAATTAAATGAGCATTTAATGTTCGAAGTGCGAACAATAATGACTTTCAACTAAGTGCATCTGCAACTACATTAGCCTTCCCTAGATGATACTCAATAATCAGATCATAGTCTTTCAGTAGCTCTAACCATTGTTTCTGTCTCAAATTCAATTCGTTTTTAGTCATCAAATACTTTAAACTTCTGTGATCTGTGAACACGTGACATTTCTCACCGTATAGATAATGTCTTCAAGTCTTCAAAGCGAATACAATCATGGTCAACTCGAGATCATAAGTAGGATAATTCTTTTCATGCGACTTTAACTGCCGAGAAGCATAAACTACTACTTTTCCTGTCTACATTAGCACACAACCCAAACCATTTAGAGATGCATCACTAAAAAAAACTTATGCTATCCTCGATTTAGGTTGAGTCAACACTGGAGCTTCGATCAATATGTTCTTAAGCTGATCGAAACTTTTTTGGCATTTATCAGACCAAACAAACTCAACATTTTTCTTTAATAGCTTGGTCATTGGTGAAGCAATAATCGAAAAGTTTTTAACAAAAACACCAATAGTAACCTGCTAGTCCTAGAAAACTTTGCACTTTAGAAACATTCTTCGGAGTCTTCCAATTCATCACAACACAATTTTTTTTTCAGATCAACTCGAATCCCGTCGACTGATACTATGTGACCCAAAAATCCAACCTCTTTAAGCCAGAATTCACATTTACTAATTGTTACGTATAATTGTTTTTCTCTCAAAGCCTGTAGTACGATTCTCCAATATTGGGTGTGCTCGAATTCTGACTTGGAATAAATCAATATATCATCAATAAACACAACAATGGATCTATCCAAATGAGGTTGAAAAACCTAATTCATTAAATCCATAAAAGTAGTAGGGGCATTAGTCAAGTCAAATGGCATTATCAGAAACTCATAATGACCATAACGAGTTTTGAAAGTAGTCTTTGACACATCACAGTCTTTAACTTTCAATTGATAATACCCAGATCTAAGATCTATCTTTGAGAACACTATGACACCTTTTAATTGATCAAATAGATTATTTATATGTGGCAAATGATACTTATTTTTTATCATAAATTTGTTCAACTATCTGTAATCTATACATAATCTTAAAGAGCCATCTTTCTTTTTCACAAACAACATAGGTGCGCCTCGAGGAGATACACTCGGTTGAATAAACCCTTGATCTAGTAACTTTTGCAACTTTGTTTTCAATTCTTTTAATTCTGTTGGTGCCATACGATATGGTGATATAGATATCAGTGCAGTTTCGAGAACCAAGTCAATCACAAACCCAACTTCACGATCAGGGGATATACCCAGCAACTCTTCAGAAATACGTCAGCGAACTCACTAACAATTGATAACTGATCTTGCTTCAATTTTGAATCTCTGGTATCAAGAATATATGCTAGAAAAGCTTCGCTACCTTTTCGTATCAATCTCTGAGTAGAAAAAGTCGAAATACTTCTAACAATATCTTTTGGACTCTCAAACTCAACTGAAATTATCTCTCATGTTTGACATTTCAAATCAATCCGTTTTTCTCTATAGTTTACTACAACATCATGCAACGATAATCAATCCATACCCAAAATAACATCAAACTTCCAAAAGGATAACAACATCAAAGCAGCAGAGAATTCATAACCCTTAACTTTAAGTGGACAATTACGACACACTAAGTTAACTATTACACTCTAACCTAGTGGATTAGTAACTTGAATATCATAATAAGTAGATTCAACAGAAAATTTATTTTCTGTCACTAATGTAGTGTATATATATGAATGTGTTGACCCCGGTCAATTATGGCATACACACTAACATTAAAGATAGAAAATGTACCCGCAATAACATCAAGAGCCGATGCTTCCTCTAGCACACGAATAGCATATGTCATTGCAGGAGAACTGACTTCTGATTTGGTTGCTAACTCTTTAACCCCACCTCTATTGGTCTCTTTCACTGCGCTATTTCTCGATCTTTTACCTCTGTTAGTAGTGGTCACCAATTTTTTTATGCTCTTTAATAGGCTCTTTCAGACTTGGACACTCTCTTTTGAAATATTCAGGAGATCCATAATTAAAGCATGTTCCATCATTAATTCTGCAGACACCGAAGTGAACCCGTCCATATTGATTACATTATGCTCTATTTAAATTCTTCACATTGCCCACACTAGCTACTGAAGGATCCAGAGTTCTCTTAATATTTTGTCTCAATTGATTTCTTTCTGAAAACCCTGACGGGGTAGAAAACTTATTATTGGATTCCTTCATCTTCTTTGATGAAAAATTGGAGAAAGCTTTAGATCCCCCACGTTTACTAAATTCTGCCTCTTTTCTTTGTTTCGTCTTTTACTTTCTCAAATTTTTCCATTTTTTGGGCTCTATCAGACAACACCACAAATTTTCAGATCTTTAAAGCTCCTACTAGCATCTTAATCTCATCCCTTAATCCATCTTCGAAACGTACACACATGTCCTCTTCGGTAGGCACGATCTCACAAACTTATTTGCTAAACTGAACAAATTGTCTCTCATACTCTGCTACTAACCTACTTTGTTGCTTCAACTCAAGAAATTCCTTCTTTTTCTGCTCCAAATAGCGTTTGCTAACATACTTCTTTCGAAATTCAGACTTAAAAAAGTCCCAATTGATTCTTTCTTTCTGCACCACTGCCATTAGTGTAGACCACCATTGGAATGTTTCATCTTTCAACAATGATACCGTACACTACAAACAATCTCCAGTGGAGCACAACATTTCATCTAGTACCCTCTGATTATGTTCTAACCAATACTCTACCTTGGTTGGGTCATCATTCACATTACCACAAAATTCAAAAGCTCCACACTTTCTAACTTTATCAATGGACACTCTATGAACACATTGCATAATCGAACCTTGAGGGTAAGAAGATTGAGGTTGCAAAACTGCAAAGTTTACCTTTAAGTACGCATCATACATGCCATGTATTATACGGAGAAATGCATCAGATACGACATCCCTAGATCCTTGCGGTCCAGGTTCATTCCGTGTACTTTCCTCATCATTAGGTGGAACAAAACTTTCTACCTAATCAGAACCTGCTCGATTGGATCCTGATGACATCTTGTTATCTATATAAGAACAATTCAAAATAATTAAAAGCTATCACACAATCATCATTTAGTCAAGTGGCATGTATTTCTAGACTCCGTACATGCTATGTTCAGTTTGAGAACCGACTAAACCATAGCTCTGATACCAATAAATGTAATACCCTTAACCCGCATCAGTCACCAAAATAGAGTTACGAAACATTACCAGAGTTTTCAAATCAAACGAGCATAATTTTTTTATAAATCATATCTATAATCATATTAAATCCAATCAAAATTATACAAATTGTCCCCTATACGAGCTTTTGAGGCCCTAAAAACACCTTAGAAACAAGTCGGGACAAAATCAAAACTTAGAGAATTTCTCAAGAAACAAGGAAAATTTTCAAAACTGTAGGGATCACATGACCATGTGACCAGGCCATGTGGGCATTCGAAATAGGGACACACGGTCGTGTCCCAACTCATGTGCATGATCGTGTAACTCACTAACTTGGGTCACACGGCCAAGCCACACGCCCATGTGCCAGGCCGTGTACCCTTCTAAATCACCCTACATGCTCGTGTACTAGGTTATGTGCTAGGTTGTGTAATAGCCAGACTTGTAACCCTTTAAAAGCATGCACACAAACTTTAACCTTACTTTGGGTTGATATATTACTCACATGTAAAACCGAATAATAGTCACATGTTTATTACCACAATTGCACATGTAATATTATTAACCTTACTTTGGGCCGATCAATATTACTATAACTTAAATTACATGCACACAAATTTTAATATTTTAAAATAAAATAATTTCAATGACAGAGGTCACTTTGGTAACTTATTATTTCAATTAAGTTATTTTTGAAAATATATAAATTACTCATATTCAAATTTAAAATTTCCATAACAGTCGAAGGTCAAAACTAATTATTTTTTTTGCCTTATTGGTTCCGAAATAACACAAAATAAGGTTGTCCTAATAATTCAATAACAAAAATCGAAAAAATTTAATCTTTGGCTTTTTTTTTTGTTCTAAAACCATATATGTCAAAGCCAAACATTAATAATGTATCGATTTAAGACCAAATAATTAACAAGCACATGTATTCATAATTTTGGCATAGAAAAACATCAAAGTAATTCACACATATAGTGTATCAAAATCTAATAGAAAAACTTATCAATCATATACCATGTATATCTAAAATTATATTAATGATTAAATAGAGATTTCCATGAATACTTGAAAAATATTTTCAAGCCAATAAATCTCAAAAGAAAAATCATAATAGTTGGTATATCTCACAATTCATACAATAAATCATATTATCATAATTGTAACACCTTAAACTCGGCCTAGATGTCTAGACCAAGTATAGAGAGTTAAATCATCGATATTAAGAATACCACATTTATAATGCAGTCAAAATGAACTATTCAGCATATAATATCAATCACCACAATTAACTAAGTATATAATCTTCCCAAACATCATAATGTCATAGAATATCAAAATTCCTAATAGTAGTATTTAAAGGAAAGATAAAAGCTTAACCGAGCTCGCATAGCACCGACCTGTTCAAGTCTGAGAATCACCTGAAATCCAATCAATAACAAAATGAGTTATGAATTTAGTGTGTAAAAGATGTTTGTTCAATTAGAACTCATTTATAAGATAATTTTTGAATCCTAAGATTTAGTTAGGTAACAAAAGCAATATTAGTTCAAATACAGAATAGATCAGTTACATACGCAGAAGCAATTTCATTTTCACATACAGAACATATTAGATTTAGATGCAGATGTTCCTACACCCATCGCTACACACCAACTTCGGTCATCCCTACACACCGCTAAGGGCTTTCAATGCCCAACCAACCCTAAAAACCATAGAGTGTTAGTCTAACACGTTTACAGAGAAGCAAATTAGCTGCTAGGTCGAATGCAACAAAGTGCTAGGTTCTGTAACACCCTAAACTCGGCCTAGAAGTTTAGACCGAACTCAGGATGCTAAATTGATCACCAAAGTGATCATGGGAAAATTTTACAGAATCAGTCGACCTTAATTCCATTTCCCAAAACCATTTATATCTTTACAAACCAAAAACATTTAATCGTTTAAAATCCATTCAATAAGGTTACCGTTAAGTCTGATAAATAACTAGAATAAATGTACGAATGAAAATCTGATGTGGAAACTGCACCACAGTCTTATAAAACCTTACAGCTCAAAAGCAGTATAATTAGAATATAATTTTAAAAAGTAGAACCGAAATAAGCTTTTGAAACCATGACCGTCCAACACCATCGCATACCGAGTCCAGCGTCACAATTCAGAAGAGTACCTGAAAGGGGAAACAGAATAGGGGGTGAGCTACTCGAGCTCAATGTGAGATCAAAACCGTCTTACTATAAAATCAGATAAAAAAGTCAGAAAACAGTTCAAAAGTAGATCATACTTGCAGCACTATACAAGTCCAAATGGTAGGCTCAAAACAGAAGTTCCGACAGTTATTACAATTCTAGCCACAACAACTCACAAATAGTCACAAGTAATATCAGTCAGACAAAACATTCAGAGTTCACGAAGTGCACACAGACATAGGTACTTTTTAGTCAATTTGTGCAGTCAGACCAATACGTATGAATTCTATTGAGTTATAAATCCCACCCATCTAGCCAACACAGCTCTCCGACCCCATCACTCCACATAAGAGCTATTTGAGCTCATCCAACCAATTACACCACATAGGACCTCGTAAAGCCCATCCAACCCTACACTCCAATAATGTCCATGACCCACAGGGTATTGGGACTACCTACGACCCTCTGGGTATTAGGGGTTATCAGTAAGCTATATAGTGTTATGCGGTAAACCACGGTACAGACATACAATATGAACTGCCATATCAGATAGTGATGATACTTGGCAAAGCTGAGTTAAAGCGATACAGTGCAATGCGATAAACTGCTATACCAGTAAAGTGCAGTTAAACTCTAGATCAGATAAATACACACAGTAAGGCTGACGTATGCATTGTACGGTGCACTACAGTAACTCCCTAATAGCATAGTCCACGACTCTTAGGGTATTGGGACTGCCCTCGACCTTCTGGGTATTGGGGCTAACAACCAACAGATCAGATGCTAGTTTAGTTCAGTTTCAGTCTTCCTTCTCTTCACAATTCCACCCAAAAACATTATATGCATATGTATGTGTGCAAACAGATGAACAAAATCAGAGTACAAGGTTACAGACAGCCATTCAGAGACAGAACTCACACCCAGTCAGTCAGAATCAGAAAGGTGAATACTCATCTACCTAAATTAAGATTCAACGTCAATGTAACCTAGCAGAACAATGACGCCTAATCAGACAATTAGACGGAACCATATTGCACACACACACACACCTTGTAAACTAGGTTCAAAATCAAAGATGTTAAGCAACCAATCACGAATGTCACCTAAACCGAAGTCAGAGCAGAATCATAATTACACTTGCTAAAGCTTGGCCAAAGGTTGAAACACTCAGAGTCACAATTACAATTAAATTGACCTAAAATCAATATTTGATGAGATAGGGCCACATGCCCATCTGCCCCGACTGTGTGGGATAATCCAAGCAGTGTAGGGTCTAAATACCCATGTGAAGGGAGACACACGGCCGTGTGACAGAGGCACACACCCGTGTGAAGCAAGGACACGATCGTGTGAACATGCCGTGTAACTTACTATCTAGTTTCACTAAAATCAAGTGTAGGGAAGACACAAACGTGTGAGAATCTCACACACCCGTGTGCCTACCAGACACGGCCGTGTGTCCCGAAACACACGCCCGTGTAGGATCCCTAAATCTCTGAATCAGTCAAATGGTCGTGTGGCCAGGCCATGTGGCACCAAAGCTCAGAATCCTAATTATCAAACCCACCTGCCTGTGTGCCCAAGAGACATGGCCGTGTGAAAATTGAAAAAATCCCCAAATAGGCCACACGACCGTGTGGCACCCAATTTAGCTTGAAAACCCTAACGCCCAATTTCACACGGCCGTGTGAGTCGACACATGTCGTGTGGCAGCGGAATGGTCACAAAACCACCCTTAAACAGCCTTGGAAACATCATTTTAGCCACCAAATACGTCTCACACCTTAGCAACATAAAAAATATATCAAAAAATAGAGTATCGCACTCCCTTTTAGCCATCAAAACTCTAAAATCAAGGAGTTAAAGCACTCTCTCGAAAAGCCAAAACAATTACTTGCAAAACAAAAGAAAAGTAGTCAAGGTTCAAATCCCACACCTATTTCGACGATGAAAGAAACGATAGATGAGAAGAAATCCTCGATGCCAAAATCCAAAAGAAAAAACAAAACGGAAAGAAAAAACCTGAAAAAGAGCGTCCAGCCAAAAGAGAATAAGAAGAATAAAATAAAAATAAAAATAACATCAAATAAAATAATAAAATAATAGGTTATAAATTCTAACTAAAAACCAAATAATATTTAACAAAATAAAATTTAAAATATCCCTCACAGAACACATTCACAAAGACTCGAACCTAGAACCTTGTGGTATACTAACACTCCACTTACCCACCAGACCAGTAGGCCCATTCTACCACTAAATTGCACGACTAAACACATATGTTCAGCCTCCTTACTGTCCCTATGCTCAAATCCTAAAACTTCTAGGCCCAAAATTCGGGGCATTACAACTCACCCCTTTTTAAAAAAATTTCATCCCCAAATTTCCAACTATCAGATCAGCCTTAGATCACAACTATACCACTATGCTCCCGCTACGCTCTCTAATCCCCAAAACACTATCATAGTTTACCTCGTACTCATGACCTCACACATACAACTAGAACACATAATCACTAAAGAAGATAGAATATTGTTACACACACTTGCTGCACTTCAATCAACATATTGAAACATTTACTAGCATAACTGACTTAAAAATGTCTAGGGAAATGTCGTATCCGATGCTCCTTAGATCCACATCTAAGACATGCTCCCTGCTTTCTCCAACAGTCACCTTGATGTCGCTTCTTATAGTGATCACAAGACGCTCATACCACCATCACTCTGTTGCATCCTAACACGCTTCGAAAAATGAGGATCCGACCTTAGAGGACTATGATCTCTTTTCTTCCCATACTCCACACACCTAGCTTGAAGGGTTTTAATAGTCTCCCTAATCATAGCCTCGAACACCATCTCTAATACCTCTCTCACTACCCGAGTCAATGTCTTAGTACTAAGCTCCAAGTTATCTTCACCTGAAGCTGGCAGACTCACATTAACATCTAGCTCCTGAACAATTACACATTCCGGAGGAGTAGACGACTCCTCGTGACCACGCTCAGTTTCAGAAGTCATGTAACATCCCGTACCCGGGGTCGATGCAAAGACCAGATACGAGACATTACCATGCTTGAACCCACTTAAACATATATTTACGGCTGTATAATTTTGTTTCGATTTAAAAACTTCTCTTTCTTAATCTAATCATACCATTTATGGCCTACGAGACCTTTAGCACCCATCCGAAAACTTTCAGAACTTGATCAAAACCTTTCATAGAAGCAGCGGTCACACGCCCATGTATCCTGGGAATACGCCCGTGTACCCTTAGACACCCCATGTATACAACCGTGGTGAGATACTGGCTACATTCACACGATCTTGACACGTCTGTGTCTTCAAACCGTGAGAGGTTACTGACTACATTCAGACGGCCTCGACACGCCCGTGTCTTCAAACCGTGGAAGGTTACTGACTACATTCACACGGCTTTGACATGCTCGTGTCTTTTAGCTGTGGAGAAATTAAAATTTCATGAGCAAAGTGTAGACTTCACACGGCCTGAGTACACGCCCATGTGTTGGTCGTGGCCTGCACATGTCCTAACACACATGCCCGTGTGTGAACTAAGTGAATATTGAACAGGCTATATACCAAGCCTCAGCTTCCCTAGAATACATACTCTCTTGATAAATTCAAACTAATGCAATTCTTATCTCATATTCAAACCTAAGGACTCATTACCAATGTATAAGAAAATAAAAACAAAGGGCATACATTTCAAGAATTTCCTCTTCATTGAATAAAAGAGTTGCCAAGTATGATGCCTATCTCAATAGACTATTTATAAAATGACTTACATAACTAACACTTTAACTAACAATTACAACTTGACAAGATACTCAAGTCCTATACATGCCATATTCAAAACAAGTCTAAAATTGTTATACCAAAGTGTTATTGATAGTGTGATTCTCGAGCCCCTGCGTCTACGATCTTCGAGTTATCTTGGCAATACTATAAGAAAGATGGGCAATGAAAAAGGTAAGCAATAAGCTTAGTAAGTTGTATGGAAATAAATAACAATCGTAATATTCATAACAAATAATTCATCCAAGACATATACTAATCGTGTACAAGTCAAAACTTCTTGGTAGTACTTACTTACAATTGCCCTTATCCAACATTTACCATAACACATATAGAGCCAATTTCTCATGACTCAGTCATGAGCACTTGTATTCATTCACATTTCCCCTTATCATGGGGTCTCCTCAAGGTACAAGTGCCACATCCCGGACATAGTCTTATAGAAAATTTTTCTAGGTGCTAATGCCATATCCCGGATATGGTCTTACGCCTGCTATTGTCTCAATGCCGATGCCATGTTCCAAACATGGTCTTACACTGGCACTCATAATACAGCCGATGCCATGTCCTAGACATGGTCTTACACTAGCACTCATAATATGGCCGATACCATGTCCCAGACATGGTCTTACACTAGCACTCATAATATGGCTGATGCCATGTCCCAGACATGGTCTTACACTGGCACTCATAAATATGGTCGATGCCATGTCTCAGACATGGTCTTACACTGGCACTCATAATATGGCCGATGCCATGTCCCAGACATGGTCTTACACTGGCACTCATAAATATGGCCGATGCCATTTTTCGTATACAACAGGGTCCATTAGGACTTCAATGTCACATTCACATAAATTTCTCAAATTATTGAAATACCATGCATTAATAAAACATCAAACGTTCTCAATTATGATAATATAATATTACATTAAAATCACATACAACTTTGTTTCTAAAATGAGCTAGTTCTTCGGTTTAGTCTACAACTTTATCCTTTCTCCGATCGAGGTAGATTCTTGTCTCTTCTTTCTCTATAATAGCAAATTAGCTCATTTTAATCACCACATTAATATAAGCATCACAATAATCATGCTTAGGAAAAATTACCACTTTACCCCTAAATTTTGGCAAAATGACCATTTTGCTCCTCGACTCGGAAATTAGTTCTAATCACATTTTTATCCTCAACAAGCCCAGGAAAACATTTATTGCTCTTAAATCCATCATCAAAAGTCAATATTTCACATACTTACTACAAAATTTATAACCTTGTCATTTAAGTTCTATTTGGTGTTTTCATGCTAACACCCTTTTTTAAAAGTTGTTCATCTAACAACTAAGACTCAAGTTCTCCTATAAAAATGCAGCAACTAACTAAGGTAGCTCTCATGGTAGAACTATAAACCTTTCACAGCATTGCACAATAGTCCCCTCATTTGAAAGCTTAAGCTTTAGGGGTCTCAAAAGTATAATACTTTTCAAGAAAAGTTCATTAGAGCACTTACTTGAGTAGATGAGAGCTTGCTGAAATTTTTTAAGGTTTCTACCCCTTATTTGCTGCTAATTTTTGGTGGAAGATGATAGGAGAAAAGATGATAACTTTTCTTCCCTTATTTTAATGTTATAAGTCAAATTAGTCCACCTACTACTACTAACTTTGACTAAAATTGATAATTGACTAAAATTGATAATCTTGTCTCCTATGCTCTCTTATGGTTGGCCAAGCCTCTTCCAAAGGCTAAATTTCCTTTTAAAGACCCCCAACTATCAATCCATGGCCATTTGGTACTTTTAACATATAATATGGAACTTTCGCACTTTATGCGATTTAGTTCTTTTTCGCGATTAAACTTGAAACTCTAAAATTTGAGTACCAAAATTTTCATGCTCATATGCTATCAGGTTCTGACTCATAAAATATCATGAAAATAATTTCTCAAAATCTCAGATTAGTGATCCCGAGATCACTATTCTGACTAGCCCCTAAATCGGGCTGTTACAAGTCATATCTGGCGTATGGCTAACTTAGAAGGCCTACATTATCAAAACACAGAAAAAATTCTAATAACAGAGTCTACCTTTCTAATTTACAGTTCCAAATTTTACCTGGACTAGCACCGGAGTCTCAGACATTTTATTTTTGTAAACCATTTCCAGAACACAAATCATTTCAACTTCTTGTGGTTCAGTTTTCCAAATATTTTTTCATAAACAATTACTTATGTACATGTTCACGTAGAAACACATACCGAGTTTTTGTAAACCTGGCTCTGATATCACTAAATATAACACCCCAAACTCGGCCTAGAAGTTTAGACTGAACATAGGATGCTACATTGATCACCGAAGTGATCATGGGAAAATTTTAAAAAATCAGTCGACCTTAATTCCATTTCCCAAAACCATTCATATCTTTACGAACCAAAAACATTTAATCGTTTAAAATCCATTCAATAAGGTTACCGCTAAGTCTAATAAATAACCATAATAAATGTACGAATGAAAATCTGATGTGGAAATTGTGCCACAGTCTTATAAAACCTTTCAGCTCGAAAACAGTATAATCAGAATATAATTTTAGAAAGTAGAACCGAAATAAACTTTTGAAAACATGACCGTCCGTGACCTCTGCATACTGAGTCCAGCGTCAAAATTTAGAAGAGTACCTAAAAGGAGAAACAGAAGAGGGGGTGAGTACTCGAGCTCAGTGTGAGATCAAAACCGTCTAATTATAGAATCAGATATAAAAAGTCAGAAAACAGTTCAAAAGCATATCATACTTACAGCACTATACAAATCCAGATGGTAGGCTCGAAACAGAAGTTCCAATAGTTATTACGATTCTAGCACAACAACTCACAAACAATCACAAGTACTATCAATCAGATAAAACTTTCAGAGTTCACGAAGTGCACACAGACATAGGTAATATTTAGTCAATCAGTCTGCGTATTAATGCTGTTCAGTTATAAAACCCACCCATCCAGCAAACACATCTCTCCGACCCCCATCACTCCACATAAGAGATGTTTGAGCTCATCTAATCAATCACACCATATAGGACCTCGTAAAGCCCATCCAACCCTACACTCCAATAATATCCATGACCCTCAAGGTATTGGTACTGCCCACGACCCTCTAGGTATTAGAGGCTATCAGTAAGATAGTGCCATGCGGTAAGCCACGGTATAGACATGTAGTTTGAATTGTCATATCATATAATGATGATACGCAGCGAAGCTGACGTATAAGTGATAAAATGTAATATGAACTTATTTTAATATCACATTTAGCATTCTTTTGGATGATTTAAGCCTTGAATTGTGAAAATAGGTGCTTCTAATCCTTTAATTTCATGTTTTATACTCAGGAGAGCATCGGAGGATGAAAAGAATGAGAAACGGACTTAAAATAGACCAAATGGGCCAAAGTAAGAAATCGACACAGCTTGGGCCCAAGACCACACGACCGTGCCTCATTAATAGACTCGAACATGGCCTGGCCACGATTCACACGGGCGTGTGTCATGGGCGTGGCCCTACCGTGGCAAAAAGGAATTTCACTCGGATTAGGATACTTAGATGCAAAGAAACACTTTCAAAAAGCCTATATAAACACCCTAAAGGCCAACCTTTAGGGGGCATTCAGCTAGGCCAAAGAGCTGAGCCAAAGGGGTCAGATTGTGGGATTTACTCGAAGAAAGCCAGTTGATTCATCTTAAGAAGCCGAAGTCATACTCAAGACGGAGGATCTCTCCTTCAATTCCTTCAGGGGGTTTTAAGGTTTTCTTATGTTTTTTTTATCTTTTCTTTTGAGATGTATTCTTTTATGATTATGAACTAAACCCTCAGATACCTGAGGGGGATGAAACTTAAGATGAATCTTGTTATTGTTTGCTGAACTATATGATAAATACTTGATTTGTTCTTAACTATGTGTTCTTAATTCTTGCTTTGATATTTTAGGATATTGATTCAAGTATTGATGTGCTTAGATGGTGGAGCAAAAGTCCCTGCCTAATAGTAGATCTAGCATAGTTAAGCGGAGTTGCTCGCGCGCCTAAAAATAGGGTGACAAAATTTGTCGGATTAGGGTCAAACCTAATATGGAAGTCCATAGATCGAGTTAATGCAATTCTAAGGGTTTTAATTAGAATGAGATTTTAATTAATCAACCTAAGGTTGGACATTAGTAGCCTTGAAAGAGGTATTAATATAAATTAGGGAATCCTACGGATCAAGTCAAGTGAATAAATCGTCTGGTTTAGAGTTAGATAATAAGTGAAGTCTAGGTGGATTCTTCCTTGGGTATTGTCTTAATCAATTGGTCTTCCCACAAGTATTTTCCCCAATTCATTCCCTTTGTCTTAGCATCTTTAGTTTAGTAGTCAGTTAATTTAGATTAAACGATAATTCTCTTAGTTTTTAGGCTAAATAATAGAAAGAAAGTTAGCATTAGTACTTTTGGTTCCTTTGGGTTCGACAATCTGGTCTTGCCACTAAGCTATACTACTGTTCGATAGGTGCACTTGCCTTAATCATTGTCATAGTTAGTTTCCAGGTTCGATCATTCATTATATAAATTTTAAGACTTTGACATCACGATATCAAGTTTTTGGAGCCGTTGCCAGGGAACTAAAATATTAAGAAAGCTCAATTTTTATTACTTTAGCCATTCTTTATTTTCTGCAATTTACTTTTATTTTGTTTTTAACTTCGCTAATCTCCTTTTATTTCTTCCTTGCAGGTACCTCTAGTTTATGACTAGAAAGAACCCGACAGGACCCGTACTTTACGGCAGTGATATTGAAGGTACCATTCGCAAAATCGTAGAGAAATAAGGCGAAGCTTAAACTACATACAAGAAGAGCAAGAAGACGAAACCAACGCTACCGAAGAGATGGCTGAGAATAATCCGCTACCTCCGGACGGGGTCGAACATCATGCTCCTCGAACTATGTATGGTTATGCTAAACCTAATTTAACAGGAATAGAGTCAAGTATTGTTAGACCTGCTATTGCCGCTAATAATTTTGAACTGAAACCTAACACAGTTCAGATGATACAGTAATTTGTTCAGTTTGATGGTTTGCAGGATGAAGATCCAAATAATCACTTGGCGAATTTTCTAGAATTTTGTGACATTTTCAAAATAAATGGCGTTACTGATGATGTCATCCGTCTTCGATTGTTTCCCTTCTCTTTGAGGAATAAAGCCAAACAGTGGTTGCATTCTCTTCCACGAGGGTCAATCACTACATGGGATCAAATGACCGAAAAATTTTTATTAAAATATTTTCCGCCGGCCAAAACGGCCAAGTTGAGGAATGATATCTCTTCTTTTGTGCAGATGGATTTAGAGACACTTTATGATGCATGGGAGAGATACAAGGATCTATTGAGAAGGTGCCCACATCATGGATTACCCTTGTGGCTTCAGATCCAGACTTTCTACAATGGTGTGAACCCCTCGACAAGGTAATTGATCGATTTAGCTGTTGGTAGAACCCTGAACAACAAAACTCCTGAAGCAGCCGACGAGTTTATAGAGGAGATGTCACTGAATAACTATTAGTGGCAAGTTACAAGGACAAGGCCAACAAAAGCAGCCAGAGTTTTCAACCTCGACTTAGTAACCATGTTATCAAATCAGGTAGAGATGTTATCTAAAAAGATTGATGGCGTTTGTGACTTTTTGCAGGTACATCCAGTCATGCAATGCAATACTAATAGAGGAGGGATAAACAACACAGACTATCCACCTTACAACTCGAGCGCTGAAAGCGAGCAAATGAACTATATGGGTATCAATTTTTGATCTCAAAATAACCCTTATAGTAATACTTATAATCCAGGTTGGAGGAACCACCCCAATTTTTCATGGGGTGGTTAAGGAAATCAAAGATAACAACCTCATCCAAACTTCCAACAACAGCCCTACCCACAGGAAAAGAAGCCGAACCTTGAGAAGATGCTGACAAAATTCATCACGGTGATAGAAACTCATCTCCAAAACACCGAAACAACACTTAAAAATCAACAAGCATCGATTCAAGGGATCGAGAACCAATTAGGGCAACTTGCTAAGCTGATCTCCGAACGACTACAAGGAAATCTACCAAGCAACACTGAGACTAACCCGAAAGAGAAAATTCAATCCATAACAGCTCAAGATAGTGAAGGGTTAGATGAGCCCAATTTATTTCAAGAGAATGTGGTAGAGGAAGGTAAGGTTGAAGTAAGTCAAGATAAACTAAAATCGGTAATTAAAGAATACCAACCCCGTATACCATATCCCGAAGCAATCAAGCAAGACAATACAGAAGAACAGTTTGACAAACTCATACTTTGTGTAGGTGACGAATCAATAAGTCTTCAAGCTCTCGACTCAGATAGCACATCGAGTAGTCAAGATGAGAATATGAATTCTATTAATAACCATTTAGTTAAACCTTCTCTTCAGGTAACACCACGGAACTACACAATTGAGCTAGACCCTAGATCTCATACCAACAAAGAAATAACTCGGGAGGAAAGAAGAATTCAGAACGATGAACTAGACGAGTGGAAGACACACTTCAAGGAGAAATTAGGGATACACGAAGCAGAACCAACGCCAGTCCGTGGGACAACTGAATTTAAGATCGAAGATCGGGTATTGTTAGATAAAGTAGACCCTCGAATATCTCCTCTCGATCCTAATACAAATAAAGAAATCCCTTTTAAAGTAATCAATATTTTCCATACAAAATAGTCGAGGTAAGTAATCCCATATTTGGCACTTTTAAAGTAAACGCTACTCGACTTGAACTATGTACTGATAACAGGACTGATAGTATGAGAGAAGATGGTCAACTCTTCAAACTACCCTGATTATGCAAATGGGAGGAAAGTCTAGCTTAAGACTATAAACGAGCACTTCTCGGGAGGCAACCCGAGTACTAATCTCATTAAGTTTACATTTTTTATTCCCTCGTTTATTTTTCCTTCTTCAGCACCTAACTATGAACTAACCAAAGTGTAGACGTCCACACCACACGGCCTTGCACATGGCCGTGGCCTGTGACCGTGTGGACACCATGAATTTTCGTATTGACATGGTAGAGATAGTACGAACCAAGGACAATAAATATCTTTAGGCCACGGGCACCGACAAAACACCGCGGCCGTACAATACGGCCGTGGTCGACACTATTCCATCAAACACGGCGGCGACCTGCACACAGGCGTGGAAAAGACGAACGACTCACAACACGGTCGTGCAAGATGGCCATATGACTCGACACGCCCACGGTACACGGGTGTGGGGATGTACCAGACATCAAAATTCTATTTAAACCACCCCCTTCCTCTCCTCACCTCCTCTCCATTCCCCTTCATCCCTACCATTTTTTTCCTTTTCTTTATCAAATCTCCCCCTTTCATATCATTCTTCTAACTCTTGAGCTACACCATAGCCATGCCAAAGAAGCGGAAGGATCCAAGCACAGTCTCCCTGTGGGAGACCGATCTACATAAGTTAATACCGGCCGCTTCATTTCCTCGACAAGCCAAGGGTCTTTGAGGCCATTTAGCTTTTATTTTTCTTTTCTCGTCTCATTTATTTTCCTTATATTTACTTCTCTTCTGCTTAATTTAATTTATTTCATTTTAGTTTCTTGGTTTTAGGTTCTAAAGGCTGCTTGGGAATCACCACACCACAACCCTAGGATCCACCCCTACAGAAATGTCTTCCTCCAACGCGGCCCGAATATTGTGACCCCATAAAAAAATTCAGGAAGTTTCACTTCTCTCCTTGTCTTTTAATTTTCCGTATCTTTATCTATCTTTGTACATTGAGGGCAATGTACATCTTAAGTGTAGGGGGTGAATCTTAAAAGTTCCTAACTTTTTACATTATTCTCAAATGCCTGAATTAGTTCTTGTTCTTAAAGTATGAAGAGGTGTCAACAATACAATCCCTGAATTATGTCTTATTTTTAAGCAATTTCCTCATATTACTATTAAAATGAAAATTCCTTTGATTTATGATTTTTATTGACATGTTTTAGATTAAGTCATTGATAATTGTACATTGATGATTTAAACTTTAAGATATTAGAGAATCAAGCATGACGAGTCTATTTTCAAAAAATTAAAAATTTTCTAGGTTGTCTACCTAAATTTGAATGTTACCTTAAAGTTTGAAATTTACGAGGTTGATATCAAAAACCCATAATTTTTTGTGAGATTTTGAGCCTTTTAGAGCATACATCTTTTCTTGCTCACTTTATTGATTATGAGTGTGTCAATATTGACTTGTTATTCTAGAACTTGCTTCGATTATACATGTCAAGACCACACCTGTGATTTGATATACAGAGATGATAAAGGCACTTAGGATTTAACCCACTTACTCCACTAAAAGCCTACCTTCATAATTAACCCGTAGTGAACCCCTTTTGATCCTAACAACCCTTTTATTGACTCAACTAATATTAACCCAAAACCCTTTGTATTTGTTTTTACCATTTCTTTTGACTACCCTTTTTGTCGAGATTTGATTTGATCAGTTGCCTGACTATGATCTTTATTTCAGTAGTTAAAATTCATCCTTTATTATGTATTTGATTCGTTCTTAAAAAAAAAAGAAATTGAAGTATATTCATTATTAGTTTTGTGATTAAGTAAGCTTATACATGTAAATTCCAAATCTTGAAGAAGAAGCTCGTATTAGTAGTTTCAAGTTTTTTATTAATGTAATTATTTAGGATTAGTTCATTTTTCTAGTTAGGCAAATTTTCAATTCAATCTCAATTTTAACCCTCTAATTCAGCCTTTATCCACACCTTTAACCCAAGCCCCGTTACAACCCTTTTTAATGACATTTGGATTTGTGTATCATTTCATTTTACAGTGGTGGAGATTTGATTTTCATGCAAACTTATAGGGTTAACTTTTCATGTTCGACTTTTGAGTGCCTAATTTTGAACCTTAAACACTTTGAATAATTTGATTGAATCTTTAGTGAGGATGTCAACTCTTGTCGATTTCGAATCAGAGGTAATTATTTAGGTAAAGGGAAATGCCTATGTTTTTGTTCTATAAAAACTATGACTTTGATTGTTTGAATCTTTAGGACTCTTTGAGTTGAATTATCCATGTATGAATTATCTTTGAATTATGATGAAACACTATTGATGAATATTATGAATCAGGGAAGTTCGTTTTAATTGTGAGTTGAGAATTTTGCTTGAGGACAAGCAAAAGCTTAAGGGTGGGGGTATTTGATAAATTGTAATATGAACATATTTTAATCCCACATTTAGCATACTTTTGGATGATTTAAGCCTTGAATTGTGAAAATAGGTGCTTCTAATCCTTTAATTTCATGTTTTATACTCAGAAGAGCACCGGAGGATGAAAAGAACGAGAAATGGGCTTAAAATGGACCAAATGGGCCAAATTAAGAAATTGACACGGATTGGGCCCAAGACCACATGGTCGTGCCTCATTAATAGACTCGAACACTGCCTGGCCACGATTCACACGGGCGTGTGTCATGGGCGTGGCCCTGCCGTGGCAAAGAGGAATTTCACTCGGATTACGATACTTAGAGGCAAAGAAACACTTTCCAAAAGCCTATATAAACACCCTAAAGGCCAACCTTTAGGGGGCGTCCAGCTAGGCCAAAGAACCGAGCCAGAGGGGTTAGATTGTGGGATTTACTCGAAGAAAGTCAGTTGATTCATGTCAAGAAGCCGAAGTCAAACTCAAGACAGAGGATCTCTCCTTCAATTCCTTCAGGGGATTTTAGGGTTTTCTTATGTTTTGTTTTATTTTTCTTTTGAGGTGTATTCTTTTATGATTATGAACTAAACCCTCAGGTGATGAAACCTAAGATGAATCTTGTTATTGTTTGCTGAACTATATGATAAATACTTGATTTGTTCTTAACTATGTGTTCTTAATTCTTGCTTTGATATTTTAGGATATTGATTCAAGTATTGATGTGCTTAGGTGGTGGAGCAAAAGTCCCTGCCTAAGAGTAGATCTAGCATAGTTAAGTGGAGTTGCTCGTGTGCCTAGAAATAGGGTGATGAAAATCTGCCAGATTAGGGTCAAACCTAATATGGGAATCCAAAGATCAAGTTAAAGCAATTCTATGGGTTTTAATTAGAATGAGATTTCAATTAATCAACCTAGGGTTAGACGTTAGTAGCCTTGAAAGTGGTATTAATATAAATTAGGGAATCCTACGGATCAAGTCAAGTGAATAAATCGTCTAGTTCAGAGTTAGATAACAAGTGAAGTCTAGGTGGATTCTTCCTCGGGTATTGTCTTAATCAATTGGTTTTCCCACAAGTATTTTCCCCAATTCATTCCTTTTGTCTTAGCATCTTTAGTTTAGTAGTCAGTTAATTTAGATTAAATAACAATTCTCTTAGTTTTTAGACTAAATAATAGAAAGAAAGTTAGTATTAGTACTTTTGGATCCTTTGGGTTCAACAATCCGATCTTTCCACTAAGCTATACTACTGTTCGATAGGTGCACTTGCCTCAATCATTATCATAGTTAGTTTCCAGGTTCGATCATTCATTATATAAATTTTTAAGACTTTGACATCGCATATCAATAAGTGGTACAGTGTAATGCGGTAAACTGCTATACTGGTAAAGTGCAGTTAAATAGCTAGATCAGATAAATACATGCAGCAAGGCTGACGTATGTGTTGTACGGTGCAATACGGTAACCCACTATCAACATACTCCACGACCGTCAGCGTATTAGGACTGCTCAACCCTCTAGGTATTGGGGCTAACAACCAGTAGATCAACTGCCAGTTTAGTTCAGTTTTATTCTTCCTTCTCTTCACAATCCCACCCAAAAACATTATATGCATATGTTTGTGTGCAAACAGATGAACAAAATCAGAGTAGAAGGTTACAAACAGTCATTTAGAGACAGAACTCAAATCTAATCAGTTAGAATCAGAAAGGTGAATACTTATCTACCCAAATCAAGATTCAACAGTAATGTAACCTCATAGAACAGTGACGTCTAATCAGACAATCAGATAGAATCGTATTGCACACACACACCCCATCAATCGAGTTCAGAATCAAACATGTTACACAACCAATCACGAATGCCACCTAAACCAAAGTTAGAATAGAGTCATAATTACTTTACTAAAGCTTAGCCAAGGGTTGAAACACAAAGAGTCACAATTACAATTAAATTGAACTCAAATAAGCATTTGACTAGATAGAGCCACATGCCCGTAGCCGTGTAGGGGTCCAAATGCTCATGTGAAGAGAGGCACACGCCATATGACAGAGGCACAAACTCGTGTGAAGCAAGGACACAGCCGTATGAATAGGCTATGTAACTCATTGTCCAGTTTCGTTAAAATCAAGTGCAGGGCAACACGACCATGTAAGGATCTCACACGCCCGTGTGTCCCAAACATGCTGTGTAGCCAAGTCGAGTGACACTAAAGCTCAGAATCCCTAATTCCTAAACCTACACACCCGTGTGCCTAAGGGACACGGCTATATAAAAATCGACAAAATCCCCAAATCGGCCACACGGCCGTGTGGCACCTAATATAGCCTGAAAACCCTAACGCCCAATTTCACACGGGCATGTGAGTCGACATGCACCCGTGTGGTCATCCAAATGGTCATGAAACCACCCTTAAATAGCCTCGAAAATGTCGCTTTAGCCATTAAATACGTCCAAAACCTTAGCAACATAAAAAATATATCAGAAAATAGAGTATCGCACTCCATTTCAACCATCAAAACTCAAAAAATAAAGAGTTAAAGCACTCTCTCAAAAATCTGAAATAATTACTTGCAAAATAAAATATAAGTAGTCAAGGTTCGAATCCCACACCTATTTTGACGACGAAGGAAACGGCAGATGAGCAGAAATCCCAATGCCAAAATCCAAAAGAAAAGAAAAATAGAAAGAAAAAACCCGAAAAAGAACGTCCAGCCAAAAGAGAATAAGAAGAATAAAATAAAAATAAAAATAACATCAAATAAAATAATAAAAATATAATAGGTTATAAATTCTAACTAAAAACCAAATACTATTTAACAAAACAAAATTTAAAATATCCCTCACAGAACGCATTCACAAGGACTCAAACCCAAAACCTTGTGGTATACTAACAATCCACTTACCCACCAGACCAGCAGGCCTATTCTGCCACTAAATTGCACGACTAAACACATATGTGCAGCTTCCTCACTATCCCTATGCTTAAATCTCAAAACTTATAGGCCCAAAATTTGGGGCGTTATAGATTCAAATTTATGCGCACCGTGGCTTAGCCACTAATTCAAAGCAGATTACTTCCTTCTTTACAATATCCCAACCCATACAAATGCAGGGTACAAATATCCACAACATATGTTCAGTCATTCTAATTCATTTCACAATTAGATAATATGGTTCACTATCATAAATAGCTATCACAGTACACATACAGTTATGTTATTCATATATTAGTCACAGAGCATTAGAGAATCCTCGTAAAATCAAATTCAGATCATTCATCAATTGGGGAGGTCAATATTAGTGTTAGGTAACACTCATGGCCTCAAAAATAACATTCAGATCCTATCAATATGCCACATGGCCTGGACACACGCCCATGTCTTATGCATGTGTGGTCCTAAAACATAAATAGTGAGTTACATGGCCTAGACACACGCCCATGCCCTTGCCCGTATAACGCCCCAAAACCCGACCTGGAAGTTTCGATCGGATCCCAAAGGTTACATTGATCACCAAAGATATCGAAAAAAAATTTTAGTTCAACAAACTGAAAAACATTACAATGTTTAAGTTCTGTAAAAACTCTAAGTTATAAAATCCTGATATTACAAAAAAACCTCAGTCAAATAACGCTTATATGTATTTAATACAAAAGTTCGTACCACAATTTTCAAAAGAGTACTTAAACTAATTATTTAAAACAAGTAACTTCGAAACCTTCTGTGTGCCAAGTCCAGCATCAAAATTTAGAAATGTACTTGAAAGGGGAAACACTAAGGGGGTGAGCTACACAGGCTCAGTGTGAGTTCGAAAGATAGCTAACAACAGAGAATGGAAGTTTAGATAGTAGTGTAAAAATAAAGCGTTCAGACAGAGATATACAAAATCAGAAAAATCAACATGGAACCAATGTCCCATTTGTATGTAACAATCAAACATACCATATCATACACCTAGAACGCTCAACTAGTAAACCTATCGATAAGTTCATACCCGACACTTATCATCATAACAAATCAAACGTACCGGTACCGAAACAAAATGGACTATGAACAGTTAGACTCGCGATTAGACAGACAGATAGAATGCAGAATAAATGCATCAATATGATCCCACCCAACCAGCCAAACACCTCTCCGTCCCCCAATACACCAAAAAAGAGCTATTTAAGCTCATCCAACCCAATACACCATGTAGGATCTCAAAAGGCCCATCCAACCCTATACACCATGTATGTAGACTAAGCCACTCAGATGATAATACGCAACAAAGCTGACGTATATATAGTACAGTGCATTGCGGTAAACTGCTGTATAGATATATTGCAATTTAACTACCAGATTAGATCAGTATTCTTTCTCTTCATATCCCAAACCCAAAATCAGAATGTAAATACAACAATGCACACCAAACACAAATAGTCACATAGGCACAAAAGCTTGTAAATAGTCAGTCAAATATAGAATTACGTGCGTTTACAATAACACACTATTTAGAATTAAACACACAGAATCCGAGTATAGAATCAGAATGTTCTTTCACATAAAAACATATTGTCAAATTTCCTCACAATTATCATATATGGTTTCATTTCACAGGGCACAAACACGCATTATCAATACAAAAGTTTAGCACCACACTTATAGTTAATCACATGACCCTAAGTCGTATCAAAGTCCTTAATACTTATACAAAGGCCCTAACAACTGTTGGACGGCCCGAAAAATAGAACGAATGAGTTATGCTACAGAACAAGAATTTGTGAAATAGGGCCACACGGTTCTGTAGGGTTCGACACACCCATGTGGAGAGGCACACGCCCATGTGAAATAGGGTACACGCCCATGTAACCTAGGGACATGGTCGTATGATCATGCTGTGCAACTCTCTGTTCGTTTGTGCTTAAATAGGGTACATGGTAGACACGACTGTGTGAGGGTCTTACAAGCTCATGTGCCCACCAGACACAACCGTGTGTCCAAAACACACACCCGTGTGAGATATCTAAATCCCTAAATTTTCCACACGGCCGTGCAACCAGGTGTGTTGTACCAAATCACATAAACCATAATTCTTAATTGCACACACCCGTGTGTCCACGAGACATGACCGTGTGGATATCGACTAAAATCCATAAATCGACCACACGGTTGTGTGGCCAGGCTGTGTGGTACCAAAATTGGCCTGGAAACCCTAAATCCCAATTCAACACAGGCGTGTGGACCGCCCGTGTATGACCACAAGCCTGTGTGGCCACTCGTGTGGTCACAAAACCACCTCAAAATAGGCTACCAGACGTGCCTTTGTTGTCGTAACGTTCCCCAGTCCTTAATAACTCAAAAGTGTATCAAAATCACACCTAATTTCAAGCCATCCCATGTGAATCGACCTCTCAAATGGTGCATTTCACAAGTACACAAATAATGTCAAAAACCACAGAAACAAATAAAAAATTTTGATAACGGAAGGGAAGGGTTTTAGAACACACACTAAATTATAGAATGCCATCAAATCTAATTATCAATTCAGAAATACTAAAAGAATTTTGAAACCCACACCTTAGACCGTGATTACAACACCCAAACCTTCAACACCTTAAAACCATCAATTTCGAAACTCGGCACCACTGTTGAGGGAATTGCAAAGCAGAACAAAAAGAATGGAGCAAATCAGAGGGATAGAGTTCTCACGAAAAAAAAAAAAAAACCAAAAAAGAAAAGAAAACCCAACGTGATTTTTTTGGAAGTTTTTCCAAAGTCTCATCTTTTCTTTCTAAAAAAATAATAAAAATAAAACTAAATAAAATAGGTATTTTAAACCTAAAAACAAAACAAAACAAAACTAAAATCATTTCCCCAAATCACACGTATAAGGATTTGAACCCAGTCCCAAAAGCACACTAACACACAATCTACCACCAGACCAGCAAGCCCATTTTGAAATTAAAACGCTAAAACACGCATAACTAGTCGAGTTATGCACTGACCCTAATCACAAATCTCTAAACTTCTAACCCAAAAAATCGAGATGTTATAGCCCGTGTGACTCACACAGCCTGGGCACACGCCCATGTCCCTGGCCGTGTGGTCCTAAAACATAAATAGTGAGTTACAAAGCCTAGACACACGCTCGTGTCCGTTGCCCGTGTGAACCCTACACTAACATGGCCACACACGGCCTGACACACGCCCATGTGCCTTGCCCATGTGGCTTAAACTCAATGAACAGTGAGTTACGCAGCCACCCACACGGCCTGGCACAAGGTCGCGTAGCTTACATGGCCTGGGCACACGCCCATGTCCCTGGTCGTGTGGCATCAATAACCATATTTTTCAGTGAGAAAAAATTACATAAAATGAGGTTTTCGGTATGCACCTGAAGAGATTTTGAAGCAATAAGAATGTGGAGAGTCTCCGAAGCCGAAAGATAAACTAAAATTACTCGAATTGTCCTGTCGAGACTCTTTACTTCCAACTCCTATTCCTGACCCGTGTAGTAGATCAGAATGAGAAGTTCAACAATCGACAACGGTACGCTCAAATGATGTAAAAAAATGAAAACGAAAGGGCAAAAAGAAAAAAAAAAAAAAAAAGAAAGAAAATGGAAAAAAGAAGAGGAAGAAAACAAAAAGAATGTTAAAAATCTTTTGTCTTAACCATCAATGCATTTTCGACAATAACAACAAGCAAAATATTTCCTAACACATACGATGGGACTCATACTCAAGACCGAGACCAGACAGAAAACATATGCTTAACCATTGATCTAATAAACTCATTCTTGATATAGATTTACATAGAATTGCACTTAACTATGTAATGCATGGATAGGTGTTATTTTAAAAATAATAAAATTTTTAACAATGCAACTCTAATTCTAGACCTTAAACACAATAGTAGAACATAGAGCCACATATACAAAAATTAATTACTACAGATTCTCACAATTAAATTCTCAAAATTTCGGGGCATTAATTTAACCAAATATTTGGAACCATAAGATGCCAAATTCTATACTATAGAACCAAATTTAAAACCAATTATTTAAATATATATTATGATTACCATGAGATTACTTCAAAACATCCAAAACTGAATAAATATTCATAGCATAAAATTAACAATTTTAATGAATATCCTTTAAATCAATTTGGTAAAAATCATAATTTAACTAAATATTTGAAATCATATGCCAAAATCAAATACTTAAAGAAAAAATAACATGATTTCATCCTAAAATAAAAACTTATAGAAATCTAGTGTTTCAAATTCAAGCAATGACTGATTTAATCCAAATATATAGTAACGACTAAAAGGAAATCTCAACCAAATTGGTGCAACACTTAATACATGCTTTCAATTACCTTAGGCATTTCGTGCTTTTAATTCCTCTGCTCAATAAGAGACCAAACGAAATAATTGTTCTTTAATATATATTAAATATTTCAATCATTTATAATAATCCACCAAGACTCATATAATAACATTATAGATGTAATCATTGGACACATTTATCGTATATGGAATTCAATCGTTAATATAATTGAAGCATATAAAATATTATCGTAAGTTTTATGAACATAAAATCAAATTTGATATTCAAATTCATACATGACTGATATATGAAATACAAAACCAAATTAAAATTGAACAAGATTTGGCTGAAGGAAAAATCAAATTTCAGAGTAAAATCACATTATTTGGCAAACAAAGCGAAGGAAATAAAATATATAAACCTTCAAGCCCTATAATCTTTAATATATTCTAAAACAATAACCTCAATCTCTTAAAAAATTGCAGCCACCCAGTCGTAATAACTTCAAATTAATACATTCATAAAAATAGAATATTATTATAAAATTGGCCTACGGATATAGAAGCATACTAAACTGAGTAACGGATATATAAAAAGATCTATATATATACGGAAAATCGATTTTAAAATAAATCCTTAATCTTTAATAGCGATTGAAAGAGAACTACCCAAAAATATAATAATGCATTGAATCTAAATCATAAAAGCCTAAAACTTTAATTTAAAGAATTAAAATCAAAATTTTATTAAGAATCTTAAAGATTCAATAAAATTCATAATTGAAATATCAAATTTATAAAATTTGAAAACAAATTAATCCAAAATAATAAAGAATCAATTTGTTTTTAATGATTCAACATGACGAGGCTCGAATGTCACTTGTTAGAATCGTTAAACAAAATCTATATAAATTTAAAACTGTAAAATGGGATCTATCATATCAAATCATCAAGAATAAATTAAGAACAAAACTAAATGCGGAAGCGTACCTGAATTCATCAATTTCATAAAATCTATGGATCTTGGGGTTTTGATCTTACAAAATTGCATATAAGTAATATAGAGAAGGTGGATCTCTCTTTTCTAAAGATTTAATATTAGAAAAGTTATCTTCTGTGTAATTTGGGAACATAACCTTAATATATAATTTTGGCATATTAGCCCTAATTTCTAATCCATCATCAATTAGAAATTAGTTACTAGAGTATCTATACATATTTGAGTTATACTTTATTTAATAATTAAAGCCCAATAAACCATAACCAAATTAGATCACTTTTAATTTGAACTAACCTATTATGATAGTAAATAATAATAACATGTAATTAAATTAAATTAAATTATACATATGATGTCCATATTTTCCAACAAAATCGACTAGAAAGAAAAACCAAGAGGGAGAATTTTAGAATTTTAAAATTTTAAAATGATATAATATTACGTGGGCTGAATCAAATATTAGGTGGATTAGATATATAAAGTTAATAGCCACGTGATTTTTTTGTTTTTGAGTTAACATAAATGGATTATAAAAGATAAATTGTAATAGTTAAGTGATTATTTTGTAATTTTTCATCATAAAAAAAAAAAAGAATTAATCAATAGTTGGATGACTACCATGTAGGTTACCCAAAAAGAAAAAAAAGGTAAACTACTTGAGTGGTTACTCAACTTTTGGGTAGGTTCTATTTGATCACCCAACTTCAAAAAATTCAATTTCATCAACAAGGTTTTCAAATTTTAGTAACCCACTATCAAATGGAAAGTTGTAGTGGGATTTTTTATTAGCCTAATAAAAATTTTATCCCTTCAATATTTACACATTTTATCCATTTAATTTTAAATCTAAAAATTAAATAATTTTTAAAAATAATTAAATTCAAAATAAATAAATAAATTTCTAAGGGAGAAAGACGGTGATGGGAGAGACAGAGGGAGGGAGAGGAAACGGAAGGATCGGGATGGGGGAGGAAGGAAATTTTTTTTTTTAATATTAATATAATTATTTTTAATTAATATAAATATTAGTATTAATATAAGCATTGAGTGAAAAAAACGTTGATTTTTTAGATTTAGGAATAATTTTTTAAAATTTCAAAATATGAAAATTTTGATGATGAAATTAAAAATTCTTGAAGTTGGGTGACCAAAATAGAATCTACCTAAAAGTTGGGTGACTATTAAGGGTGCAATTGAGCTGAGTCGAGTTCAAATACTTCCAAGCTCAACTCGAAATTTGGAACTCAATATTCAACTCGAGATATAATTGAAGCACTTAAGCTCGATTAAGCTCAATTATAAATTTTGTTACTCAAGTTTGAACTCAAACTCGAATTTGACTTAATAATTAAGCTAAGGTTAATAATATATATTAAGGCGATAACATAATTTAATAATATTAAAATATGAAAAATTGAAAAGATTTATGAGCTTTTCAAGTAAAGTATTATTAAGTTTAAATTTGACTCAATTGATTATTTAAACTATTTAAATTGACTTGATAATTACCAAATCGAACTTAATATTTTTAAATTAAATTTGAATAACTTATAAAAAAACTCAAATAATCTTTCTAAATTACTCAAAACAAAAACGCGAAAAAAGATGAGAAAAACAAGAAAGGAAAAACGAAAAAAGAGAGGTGGAAAAAATTATACAATTGTGGAGCCTACGTCATTTAATAAAATCTTTACTTTTGACGTGTGGAGAGGACGCTATGACGAAGAACTAAAATGAAATATGGCTTCTTTTATAAAAATAATCTTAAAAATTTAATTAATTACGTAAATAATTTATTTTTATTAAATACATAAATTATTTAAAATTTATAATAAAAGTTAATAGAGTTAAAGAGTTTGATGATACTAATAAGTCACGTCAACATCTGAGATAAATTATTTTATTAATGAAGTTATATAAAATAACATTATCTATATAAATATCAGAAAAATATTATTATTTCTGAAAATTGATAGCTTTAAAAAATAACCTTTTTTTGGAGTTGGCGCGATCAGTTTTCAATGTTGTATTTTTCTAAAAAATTTAATTATTTATATGTTTTCTTAAGATGAAAATTTATGCCCCAATTTTTGTAATATTAAGAATTTTGAAATATTATCTCTTTATTTTAATTCAAATCAGATGTCTCTATCGATAAACTTTCATTAAATTCAAATGTGTCATTCTAATTTAAAAATTAAAATTTAATAAATAACATATATTTAAATTTAATGATAACTAATTATTAAACTTTGCTATTTAATTTATGTTGCATTTAAAATTTATTGCTATTAAATGGGTATGTCTTTTCTTAAAAAAATTAATTAAAATTGCTTTTGAAAAAAAAAAAATGGTGACAGCGACAAACTTGACACAACTTATAAATCAATTTTCTTCATTTTCAATATAAAACCTATATTTTTATATTATTCAAAATTATCGGAAATATTTTTATTGTTAAATAAAATGTGATTTTCTCTAAACCAATAAATTTTCACATCAACAAGTTACAATTAAATATTGAATCAATTTCTACTTTTTAAAAATTATACAATATATATTTAATAATATATTAATTTTGAGCGTTATGAGCTTACCAACACTTTTCTCATGCATAACCAATTTTTAAATCCAAATTTTTCTCAATTTTAACATAAACTCAAATTTATCCCTTTTAAAAATTTTTAAAATTTTAAGAAATAATTTTATAGGTAACTCATCCTACCTAACAAAAAAAATTAGTGATAACTTCTATTTTAAATGGAGCCTCATATTTTCTTAAAATTTTCATATTTTCAATAAATTTGTTAAACTAATTCAAATGACTAAGATTACATAAATCATTAGCTTTACTAGATTGTAAAGCTGCTAAAAGTTTTGTAGAAACTTCAATAAACATCAGCATATCGATCTTCTTGTCAGACACCATTTTAACTAAACAGGTCTACAACTAGATTTTTCTTCTTCAAAATATGTTTTATATGCCACTATCTTATATATTGTAAGGCCTGAATAACTCTTATGATCAAAGAGAAATTATTATTTTCTATAATGTCACAAGAAGAATAAATTATTATTATTTGTTAGGAAACGACCCAATTAAGCAACGAACAAGTAAAAATAGCAAAAGAAATTGAGAAATTGAATACACAAATTTAACGTGGAAAAACTCCACCAAATAGGATAAAAAATTACGGGCAAAGATAATTTTACTATAATGGCAACAGAACGAAGAGTACAAAAGATGAAGATAAAAACTAAACTCTGAAAACTCGAAAACAAAGAACCCTCAAAACGTAAACACAAAATTCTCTAAATGTGCTATGAGTTCTAATATCTAATAGGTGTGTTTTCTAAGGTTGTAAAAGAGCCTATTTATAGCCTAAATTCACAGGTCAAATAATAAAATAATCTAAACTAATCAGTGTTTAATTGAAACAAATAAATAGAGTTTAACTAGAAGATTACTTCTCAAATTTGACTGAAATAGGAGTCATACTTACCAAATCTCCACCTTGACTCATATTTCCATAACGCCATCTTTGCCAAAGCCCGCCACGAGCCTATCTTGAACCATGAGGGAATTAACTGAGTCGAATCTGTGCTTAGAAACTGGAAGACTTCTAGCCTTCGACTTGAACACTGCCAAATCAAAACTAACTCGGGTTTGATTTTCACAAACACAGTGTCCTAACTTTTTAAAACCTGCATCCAAAAGATAACCTCTTTTTAATGAAACGGTGATACATTTTTCCCTCCTATGACCAAGTTGCCTCCGCTCTAAATGAGTTGACTTCGACTCCGTAATGGACGAGGGACGTCCGATTTCACCGCTCACTGTAGAACCTTCCAGAATATAAAGACTGCCAATTCTTTTACCTTTTAACAAAACGAGAGCTCCACGAGATACTTTAATGCCGTTCGACTCAATGTTGATTCTGCATCCTTTCAAGTCTAAAATACTCAAGGAGATGATATTCTTTCATAAATCGGTACATACCTGGCATCTGAGAGTGTCCTAATCGTTCCATCGTGTATCCTAATTTTAACCATACCAATACCAATTACCTTACTAGATGAATCGTTTCCCATGCACACAACTCCACCTTCAACCGAACTATATGTGGAGAACCATTCTCTATTGGGACACATGTGGAAAGAACATCCCGAATCTAGGACCCACTCGGACGTGAGCTTGGAGTTATCGCTCGTTGACACTAACAAGAAATCATCACCGCTTTCATCGGCCAAATTAGCACCAGCTACATCTTCCTCGTTACTCTCAGCAGCTGTTTTCTTTCCCAGTTTATAACAATCTGCTTTGACGTGACCTAACTTTTTACAATAGCGACACCTTTTGTCTCGTTTCTTTAATACTATCAAAACAGAAGCTTGCCTATCTGCGTTGCTATCCAAATGAAGCTCATTGTCGAGTTTGTCTCTACTCAACAAATGACCCTTCACATCTTCGAACGAGAATTTATCTCTACCATAAATCAGGGTCTCCCTGAAAGACTTGTATGAATGGGGTAAAGAGCACAATAATAGCATAGCCTGATCTTCATCGTCAATATGAACCTCAACATTCTTTAAATCATTTAAAAGAGTAATGAATTGACTGATGTGATCTCTAAGAAGCTCACATTCGTTCATGTGAAATGTAAATAGACGTTGTTTCAACACTAAACGGTTAGCTAGAGACTTAGTCACATAAAGAGTTTCTAACCTTTTCCATAAGGCAAATGAGGTCTTCTCCATCAATACCTCCTGCAATACCGTATTCGCAAGACACAACTGGATTGCAGACAAAGCCTTTTCATCAAGCTCTTCCCATTCTGTTTTATTTAGATTCTCAAGCTTTTTCCCGGTAACAACCTTTTTCAAACCAGATTGAACTAGAATTGTCATCATCCGAACTTGCCACAGATTGAAATTTGTCTCACCATCGAACGTCTTAATTTCAAACCTTGTTACTACCATATCTGGATGGGTTGATCTATGAAAATAGAACTAACTCTGATACCACTTGTTAGGAATCGACCCAATTAAGCAACGAACAAGTAAAAATAGCAAAAGAAATTGAGAAATTAAACATACAAATTTAACATGGAAAAACTCCTCCAAAGAGGATAAAAAATCACGGGCAAAAATAATTTTACTATTATGGCAACAGAATGAAGAGTACAAAAGATGGAGATAAAAACTAAACCCCGAAAACCCGAAAACAAAGAACCCTCAAAACGTAAACACAAAATTCTCTAAATGTATTATGAGTTCTAATATCTAATGGGTGTATTTTTTAAGGTTGTAAAAGAGCCTATTTATAGGCTAAATTCACAGGTCAAATAATAATAAAATAATCTAAACTAATTAATATTTGATTGAAACAAATCAACATAGTTTAACTAGAAAATTACTTCTTAAATTTGACTGAAATAAGAATCATACTTAACATTATTATTATTATTATTATTATTATAATAAAGCTTATTTTTTTCATTTCAGCCTAATGGGACATTGGTAGTTGGGCTTTAATTGTGTTGGAAGTGGTTAGGCTGTCTTGAAACTACCACCACTCCTATTCTACAATCTTCTCGATTTTTCTTCAATTCATGGTGGAATTCACGACTTAAGTCCAAGAACCCTTGAATTTTTTTAAAATAATCAATTAATTTTTTTTTTATTTTTTTCATTTAATTCAATTAAGCCTTTGAACTTCACAATTAGAATCAAATAGTCTTTTGATTTTTCTATTTTTTGGGTTGTTTCGTCAGGTAACACGTAAGGATTATGTCACATGGTGAAATTTAGGGTTTTATATTTAAAATCATTAAAAATATTAAAAATATTAAAATTACAAAAGACTAATATAAAAGTGAAAAAGTTATAAAAATTATTATAAATAACCAAAAATATATAAATTATGAAAATTAAAAATTAAAAATGGTATGAATTAAAAATATGAAAATTTAAAAATTTAAAAAATATTAAAATTATTATAAAAATATAGAAAGTGCAAAAAAATTATATAAAATTTACAAAAATAAAAGATTAAAAAAATTTACAATTTTATATACTATCTATTTTCATTTACATTCTTAACCTACTTTCCTACTTTAATTTGCATCTCAAACCACTATGATTATATCATATGGCGAAATATGGTGTTTTACACTTAAAATCATTAAAAATTTTAAAAGAATTATAAAAATTATACAAAATCATAAAATATTATAAAAATATTAAAAATTAAAATATATATATAAAAGTGCAGAAAGTTAAGTTATCTTATTAAAATAAAATAAAAAAATTAATTACAAAAATATTATTACACCTAAATTATTTGCAAAAATGGGGTGCTTTCTATAATAAACATGATTGTCGTCAAGGGACACCACCCTAAATTTCCTCCCTTAGTGTCATCAATCTTGATGAAGCAAAAAAAAAATAATTTTTAATCGATGCCCCCAAGTAGTCAGGTGAAACCCAAAAAATATCATTTTTTTTTGTAAATATGAAACATAAATTATACGAATACAAAAAAATATATAGTGATGCCACTTTATACATTGATAACACTATTGTTGTTTTATTTTAAAAAAAGGATTGCCATGGAGAAAAAAAGAGTTGAAACAAAAAAAAAAAGTATATTTTTTGTAGTGGTGTCGTTGACATATTAGCGACACCGATAATTTTTTTTTTAAAAAATAAACTTGACAAGAAAAAAAAGTTAAGAAAGAGAAAAAAAAAGCTAATGTAAGAAAGTGCCACCGACGTGTCAAGCGACACCTATATAAAAATATTCTTTTAAAAAAAATTGATTGTTAATAAGTACTGATAGAGCTGTACATGGGTTGGGCGGCCCGACCCGGCCCGAAGGCCCGCCCGAAATGTGGGAGGGTTTGGGCAAAAATATAGGCCCGAAAAATGGGCTTGGACAAAAAAATAAGGCCCGTTTAAAAAATGGGCCGGGCTCGGGTAAGGGATTTTTAGCCCGGGCCCGACCCGGCCCGGCCCGAATTCATTAAAGTCAAAAAAATTAATTTTTTAAATATTATTTTCTTATTATTTTTCTCTTTATTTTGCTACAATTTTACTATTATGTTTTTATTATTTTGTTGTTATTGTTTAGATATTATATAAAACTTATTTTATAATTAATTTTGTTATTATTTTAAAGACATTTGTTAATTTTGTTATTATTTTAGAGGCATTTGCTTGTCAAGTTCATCTATTTTAGTGTTATTTAAGTCTACATATTTTTTAAAATTTATTTTCAATTTGTTAAAAATATTTATTTTGATTTTTTAATATTTTGATGTATTATATATATTTAAAATTATATAAAATAATATAAAAATTAATATGCGGGCGGGTCGGGCCTGGTTTTAATATTTTATATGGGCGAGCTTGGGCAAAATTTTAGGCCCATTTTTTAGGTCTGCCCGCCCGAGCCCAATAAACAGCCTAAATTTTTAGTTGGGCCCGACCGAACCCAATTTACCGCCCATGTACACCTCTAAATCTTGACATATTGCCAAGTGACACTAATACTCTTTATATAGCCCCTTCTTCAGCTAAAAAAATTCGATGGTTTAACCAAACGAAAGAGCAAGAAAAGAGTTTGTTTCCAAAATGGGAGAAAAAAAAGTTCTTTTTAACATAACGGGAGAGAAAAAAAAAAAACGGTTACAAATTAAAATTAAATATCAACAATATTTTCTTTTCCTTTTAGACCTCATAAATCAAGTTTGAATTGATAGGGCTAGTTGTAATTATTTTTATGTTTTTTAGTTTATTTTACTATTATGTATGATTATGTGACTATATATTGATAATAAGTAGTATGAGATGTAAGTTATATTGCTTGATAATTTTTTTTTCTCTAAAATGGTATAAATTGTTTTAATAGAAACTAATATTTTTAAATTTATTTTATGGATTTAATCTAGAAGAAAAATTACTAATTCTTCATATACATCCATTTTGATGAGTTAATTTTACAAACAACAATTGGTTGTATATTTGAATAACGCCATCAAATAGGAATGAGGTTTAACAAGAGTGTAAAACTCGATGAAATGAAACAAAAGATTGGTGCGAAAATTGTTCGACGTGGTGGGGAGGATGTCCAGACTATTCTATAAGTTTTCAGTTTCGTCAAATTTGTGCATGTCACATCTCAAATGTGGGCCTAGGAGAAATATGATAAAATTTAGATTGTTATCTATTTTCTTTAAAAATAGGGAAAGAGAATTAGAATGCCTTAAAATTATTTTTTAGTTTAAGAATCAATAAGAGTGAGCTTGTTAGTTCAAGTGATAAGGCTTTAGCTTACTCATAAGTTCCAAGTTTGAACTCCTTAGTAAGCATTTAACTAAAATATTTTTATTTCCTTGTTTTTGCTCCCAAAAGTGACAAATTTTTAAAAACAACCTAGCCCAAAAAATACTCTCTTTTTTCAATTTAGTTCCTATTTTAAAATAAGTTCTAATCCTACATGAGTTTATAAAACTTATTACAATTAGGAAAAATAAGTTTTATAAATAGATAATTTCAAAACAAACCCTAGACTTTACCTAGCAAATTTTCAAGAAAACACCCATAAACATTTTCTCTCCCAAATCAAACTTTCAAAGCCAAAGGAGTCAAAGATTTTCAAAACCATTCGTCAAGTGGATCTTCAATCTTCTCTCCAAACTAAAGGTTTTTAAGGCTTCAAAATAGGGTGTGGGATCTAAGCCTAAACCTTTGTGTATAATTGAAGCAAATAGGAAGCAGAGATCTAGTATACGTGAACCCTAGGAGAAGTCCTCTATTGTGCGAGGCCATGCGCGAGATCATGCGTGAAACCATGTACTAGTCTGTGTGCGCAAGCCCTAGCATAAGTGAACCCCCCTTTGAATACGAAACCCCTTTGCATGTGAACCCTATACGTGTGAGCCTTGAAGGCCAGCTCTAGTTAAGCAAACCCATATAAAAACCATATAGGATTATACGAGCCTATATATATATGAACCATAGGATTATGCGAGCCTGTATGTATGTGAACCCTAGAATTATGCGAGCCTATATGTATGCGAACCCAGGATTATACGAGCATGTATGTATGCAAACCTCAGGATTACACGAGCCTATATGCATGCGAACCCTAGGTGCATGCAAGCTTATATGCCATGCAAACCCTAGGTGCATGCAAGCCTATATGAGCATGCGAACCTAGAAATGTGTTAAATAATTAGACTGTTAATTCACATAAACATCATATACATGTGACACTGTGTTTTTGTTTACTCGCATCAATTATATATTTGAGTGATATTGAGATGAATGTATGCATGAACACATGTCATATAATGCTAGTATGAAATATTGATAAAAAGTGTAAAACATGCTAAGTATAAGTGCATAATTACATGAAATCAGGTCTACAGGATGGATGAGTTCTGTAGGAGATAGTGGCAAATTAAGTCCGCACTGAAATTTAGTACTATACAAAGTAAGCGAGATGTCATCTAAACTGGACAAGACGGGATGATAGTTTAAGAACACCATCAAAACCGAACCAAACTTGGATGATCATTTCAAAAGGCATCAAAATCGGACAACCGAGATGGTAAGTTATTGAAGTAAAAGTCACCGTCACAGGTGACAAGTGAAAACCATCGTCACTAAAAATCAAACTCCAGATGGTTAGTTATTGTAGTGGGTTTTGGAGTGTTAAGAAATGCTTGAGGGTGGATAGGATGGATGGGTGGGAACTTAAAAAATTAATTGCATCATATATAATTATTATTCATTGATTTATTATATGTTTTATGAAGAATGCTTTGTTTACTATTAAGCTTTATCTATATGAATTATTGTTGTCAATTATATGTAATGATTTAGAATTAGTCTCATACTGAGCCGTTGTAAGCTCACTCCCCATTCTTTCCCTCTCAGGTAACACAGAAAATTAGAACTCAAATGGCATCGAAGGGTCTCAGACTAGACGACCATTTTAATTTATTTATAAGCTTCCTTTCAAGTTTTCTTTAATCAATTTATTTGTGGGGTTGTAACTACCAATTATTTTTGCTTTTATTTCGTAGGATTAAAACTATTTAGTTTTTTTAATCAAAAGCGTAGTCTGACTTTATTTTTTATTTTTAAATCATGTGCTATTACTATTATAAATATTTTTTGCTATTTCCAAAGATAATGGGTTCACAACCCTTTTTCCAAAAACCTTAAACGTTTTTAAAATGCCACGAGAATAATAAAAAGATCGAACCATTAAGTGAAATTGACTTAAAAATAAAGAATGATATCCTTATAAAACAAACAAGGGGCTTTCAAAGATCAATTCGATGATCAAATGTAACATCTTCAACATAGTCGAAACTCCTAGGACGAATCAAGGGTATTACAGTGCAAATGTAGGAAGATGAAATTTGTAGATGATGATGACATGGAGATTATGATTGCACTGTATTACTCATCTAGGAACATTGAACCAATTGAGTTGTTCGCTGAGTTAAAATATGTTGAGCCTGTTCAAAATGTCACTCTATTAAATTAACAATATGGAGTTAAAGACATGTATATAGAGGTTCCGAGAGCCACTGTTGGTTGGCGATCTTCTATACATAGGTTTGATTTGAATGTGGGTGGGTTGAACTGTGCGATTATGGGGCAACATTAACATGGGGCTGCAATCTACATAATGTTCTGATTGTGTATAACAACCCTAATTTGGGTCCCCATTTACAGATACATCCATTGGTGATTGGTACCGATGCAGATTGTAAGGAAGGACTTGATAATAATGTTCGTTCTGATCACCAAGGTGAAGATTTTAATGACCCCAATTTTGATGAAGTTCTGGATGATATCAATGAGGAAAGTGCAAGTAATGATGATAGTGTACATGCCTTTTCACTCAGGAACTGACTCATGGCATTGTTATATGGAATGATCCTTTAGCCCACATGTTGAGTGTAGATCATAATGCTATGCATGCATTTGAGTTCTCTAAATACCTGAATATAATACCTACTCAAAATTGTCACCATATTCTGAATTAGAAAAGTTGGTTGTAGGTCAACAATTTGCAAATAAGGAGGAATGTGTATTTGTCATCAATAAGTATAGCATGAAAGTGTCAGTGGACTACAAAGTCATTGTATCTAAAATGAAATTATATATTGGGGAGTGTTTGAGATCTACAGGAGGTTAAAACTAGCGGGTACGAGCTACATTGATGCAAGGTGGCAACTGTGGGAGATTCGAAAATGTGTAGGTCCTCATACATGCACTGCTGCACAGATGATGCAAGACCATTGGAAATTTGATGTGAAATCAATCTATAACTACATAATGCCACTGGTGAAAGACATGTCCACCATTCCTGTATCGATCCTGACTGCCAACATGTAATCCCAGTTTTAGTATATAGTACCATACAAGAAAGCATGAGGGTCTAAATAGATGGCACTGAAACAATTGTATAGAGACTAGGATGCGTCGTACAATTAACTTAAAAATGAAGCAAAAAAAAAAAAACTTTGTAAATAATTACAAATAAATTTTATTTGCAAAAAATGGTACAATTACTTCACAATTTATGTAACACCCCAAACCCGGCCTATGCATTAAGCCCGAATTTTGGCATGCCACACAAATTTAACGTACATTCAAATCATTTAACGAAGTAGAAATCAAATTCCAAAACGATTAAGAGAATGACTTTATCGAAAAATCGAGGTTTATTTGAAATCCTTGATTAAAAACACAAGAGATTATCATTGGATCTATAGAGTAGTATTTGATTAAAATTTTGAAATTTATTTAATCAAAATATTCTAACGAAGAGTTAAAGGATTTCTGAGTTTTAAAGATATTTAAGAAAAACCTTTATTTTATACAAAAGTTTTAGAAAAACATTTATGAAAACTAAATCAATCTAACTTAATAAAACTAAAACATAATAAATCCATCCACATAATAAAATTCATAATTAAAAGGCCTTGTTACATCGCCATTAAAAATAGTACTTAATAAAAATTATAAAAGAAGTCTTAAAGTTTTATAAACCACCATTTGTAGTATAGCCTCCCACGAAGTCATCTCCACCCAAGTCTCCATCAATTGTTATTACCCGAGAGGTAAAAAAATGAGGTGAGTTACTTAGAACTCAAAGTGTAACTCACTTACCATACTCCACTGGGCCAAGACCATTTAAGCATTTATTTGAGCCTAAGCCCATTTCAAATATAATAATTTAGCATATAAAAGAAATGCAAATGATATGCAATTCCCAAAACCAAACCTAGATTTCCATCCGCTACACACCCCCGTACCAACCAGCACACCTGTGGGGAGCTTTAGTCACCCACCCCGCCAACACACCAAAGTAGGCTTTAAGCCCAATATAATATTTGTGGCAACGGCCATTTAAATAATTGTGGTAGAACCACCGATCTAGATTTCGAAAGAACTGCCATCGTGATGAGTCACCTATCTAGAATTTTGGCATCAAGCCTTTCTTCTCTTCATCATTGATCCCAACCCATGCAATCATGTTTATGCATAACAAAATATTTGTAAAGAAAACCATATTATAATTTATCAATTTTGGCCCATTAAAAACACATATCACATATAACCCATTTATCAATTATCATAAATGGCCCAATTATCAAATTTCACTTATGGCCCATTTATCGATTATCACATATGGCCCAAATTGTCAAATATCACATATGGCCCAAATTGTCAAATATCACATATGGCCCAAATTGTCAAATATCACATATGACCCAAATTTGTCAAATATCATATATGGCCCAAATTTATCAAATATCACATATGGCCCAAATTTATTAAATATCACATATGGCCCAAATTTGTCAAATATCACATATGGCCCAAATTTATCAAATATCACATATGGCCCAAATATCACTTATTATCGTTTTAGCCATTAAGGGCGATTTCAAAATTTTCACGATCTTAATACCAATTTCATGATCTTAACACTAAAGTGTCGATAATACCATATTTTTCGATTTCACCAACTTTGCGATTTTTAATCCAACTTTTACTACTGTATAGTCATCTAACCCATGAGATACAGTGTGAGATTACACACCTAATTACAGTGAGAACTACACTCTCCCGCTCGTCGATATCTAAACACACATTACGAAGGATTAGAACACTAAAATTTAATATTAAACTATTCTAATATTGAACGATCTAGATCTTACCCTCGAAATCTCAAACAACCACTATTTGTGATTTCTCTTCGATCAAAGGTTCAAGACCACGAGTAAACAATGGTTCGGGGTACGTCGACTTGAATAATTGATTTTCGCTTGATGAGGGTCCACAACCCGTGGAAAATCTCAATTCTCAAACAATCCTTCTCTTAAACTTAGGGGAATAATGGAACCACCCTCTTCCGAACACTATTTATCGCCTTTTCATTCCTATTTTGATTACCTCCATTGACAAATAATTGTTAGTCAAACTAATATTTCCTTATCACCACCAATTGATTTTAAGAGTGAGATTGGCTTACCACAAGATTCTTTCGCTCAAAAGGTGGAAGTCAATTGATAGAGTCCCTATGATAAAATCGATTTAATCAATACAATCTTATCAAAATAGAAGGATAAAATAGAATCCTTTTCAAATAATCCCTTACCTTGACCGATGAAATCTCCTTTTTCACCCGATCTATAATAGCTATGATCAACTTAAGATGTAGAAAAGAAATCGACACTCCACTATACCACTACAAAGAAAGAAGGATTTGATTGAAGGAGAAAAGATTAAAAATAAAAGAAAGATTCGGCTAAGGTTTTACCATCAACATTCGGCCATGATAAAAGGTTTTGGAAAATGGTGATGTTTGAGTGTTCTTAACAAAAAGAAAGAAAGAAGAACAAAAAGAATAAAGAGAGGGTGTTTATGTTTCGGTTCTTTTCAAGAATGGAAGATGAACAAAGAATTAAATTTGAGGCTTGTGTGCATTCGATAAGGGTGAAAAGAAAAAGAAGATGGCCTTCCAATGCCTTGGTGATTTTGGCACTAGGAGGAATGGTTTGAGAGAATAGACAAAATAAGACCAAAATGGTCAAAATTCAAATGGCCAAAAGAAAAGAGAAAAAAAAATGGTTTACCTTTTGTCCAATAAACATTCGGCTAAGATGAGAGAATTAGAGAGAAACAAGCTTTGAGAAAAAAAACACCAAATGACTAAACTAGCTCCTAATCCCTATCAAACTACTAACAAAATTCGGCCAACCTCTCTAGCCCCAAAAATCGTCCAAGTTCATGGACAATTAGCCATTCAAAGCTTTCCAAAACAAAGCCCTTGATTCATGCCTTATGTCCCCTTATCACCTTAATTCATGAGATTCTTTTCCTTAAACCTTTACTTACCTTTTTCCTTTGGTTTTCTTACCAAAAAATGATATCCAACTCATCCCTTAACCTTATCCATGACCGACACTTGCTAAGGAAAGCAAAAATAAAAGCTTTCAAAATGCATGCTAGGAGATTCGAACCTCTCCCCTCAAGCAAACATGCATGCGCCAACTCCACCTTACTACTAGCTCATCTTATGCTAGTTTTTATCACTTAAATCTACTTAAACCTCAAAGTCACTTGCTCCACTTCAATTAAATACTCTTTACTAAAATTTATTCAAATTCCAAATAGTTCTCAAGTCTTCTCAAGACTATACTAAATATGCAAAATTTTAATTATACACAAGTTAAGCACCAAAACACGCATCATATCAATACTCAAATTTTAGGATGTTACAATTTATATGTATCAAAATTGAAGGTTGGATGGACTTTTTAATGGGGTGAAACATTATTGTGTCCTTCATTGACGTTTGGGTTGTTTGCAATAGTCAACTGGGAGCTCAATGTTCTCCTCACAAGAACATGCGCTCTCATCATCCATCGACAAACCTTAGTGTGTATCAAGTAACTTGAAAAATCATATGTCCCAAAGGTTTGATCGAAAGGTTTGGAGTATTGAGGCACAAAGCTAAACATATTAACCATAATTGATGAACCCGGTTGATGTTAATCAAAATAGTAACTAAGCATCTTTGGACAAAAGGAATAGCCTTGGAACTCCGAAGTAAAACTGACATTGCGCAACTTTAGATGATAAAAACTACTCTCTGATTGTGTTTGTGTCCTTGCAGGTTCGGGCTCGAGAATAGGAGGCCTCTGTCTTCGTTGATGATGGGATCGATTCAATTCACTTTACTGATTCCCTTGTTGGTGTATGTGCCTAGGGGCTACCATCAACTAGCCACCAAACAAATACGACAACTCATTTTTCATGTACCAATGTTGGTAGTGGACCAAGGGCATGAAATCCCCTATATAAGAGTCTAATTAAGGCCTCCTATCCATTTGGGTGTTCCACATTACAATCCATTGTTGAAACTCTAATGTCCAATTCTTTGCATACTTTCCCCTTTGATTAATGCTTTGGACATTGTCGAAGTTGGAACGTTTGGAACATCTTGCTTACTCTCGAATTGTCGTGGAACCTAATCCCTGTTTTATCACTCAACGATTGAAAAATTCAACACAGGGGCATTAATACATCACATATATGAATGGTGGTAAGCCAACTGAGGAATTACCCTACAATGTCTGATGCAACATATGACATCCATATGAACTGCACAATTAATAATATGATTTTAGTGACATGACTAAATTACATAACTAAAATAATTAAATGACATGATTATAATTTTATTTTGAAAAAAATTACTCCATCCTCACTGTATGCCTCTATCATTTGTTTGTACATGAGAGGTTTAGACTTCCTGATCCATAGACAAGTACATTGTAACGCCCCGAATTTTGGGGCTAGAAGTTTTAGGATTTCGAGGTTAGGGTCATTGAAAAGGTTACGCTAATGTGTTTAGTTGTGCGTTTAGGTGTTAGAATGGGCCTGCTAGTCTAGTGGTTGAAGGAGTATTAGTATATCTTTAGGTTATGGGGTTCGAGTCTTGGGATGTGTGTTTTAACTAATATATTTTTTTAGTTTTTATTTTGTATATATATTTAATTTTTTTATTTATTTATGGGATTAATTTTTATTCTTTTTTTTCTCCCTAGACATGCTTTGTGGGGATTCTTCTTCTGTTTTATTTTTCTCTTTTTACTTCTTCTTCATTTTTCTTTTATCAAGGGTCGCTTTTTTGTCGTCAAGTCGGTATCGAGCTTTTTCGATCACGAAATAGGTGTGGTTTCAAACTTTTCTATTTTATCTGCGAATTCTAATTTGACTTTGTGAAAAGTCGACTATGGATGTGATATCGTTGTTTTATGCTTGGAATGTTTTTTGTGGATGAAAGCATGTTTTTAGGGAAGTTTTAGGGTGTTTCGTGATCACACAGGCGTCTACATGGGCGTGTGACGACTCACACGGCCGTTTGCTTTGGAGAATTAGGGTTCCAAGCCAATTTTGGTGCCACACGGTCTGGCCACATGGCTGTGTGGCCTACTTGGGGATTTTATCATTTCTCACACGGCCTGTCCCTCGAGCACAAGGGCATGTGAGTTTGAGGATTAGGGTTTTAGTGATTTGATGTCACAGGCTTGGCCACACAATCGTGTGGCTAATTTGGGGATTCAAAGATTCCACACGGATGTGTGTTTTAGGACACACGGACCGTGTCTGGTGGGTACATTGACGTGTGAGACCGTCACACGATCGTGTCATCGCTGTACTCAATTTAGTACAAATGAACAAAGAGTTACACGGCCTGCTCCCACGGCCATATCCTTAGCCCACACGGGCGTGTGTTTCAATCACACTTTCGTGTTCCTCTCTTCACACTGGTATATGCCACAATCACACGGCCATGTGTCCCTTTTTACACGGGCTTATGACCTCCTACAAGGCCTAGGCATGTCCATACGGCCAGAGTACACAGGCGTGTGGCTCTAAGACACCTATTTTAATTGTGTGTGTTTTTATCTAAGCATTTTTCTGAGTGATTTGCCTTGGCTAATCTTTACTCAGGGTGGCTAAGAATTATGATCTGGGCTTTGGCCTGAGTGAATCTGTGACTGTCATTTGAGATGTTTGAAACTGATATACGTTTTGTTGCGTGCGTGTACATATATGTTCTGTCTGAATGTTTGATATTGTGTCACTGCTCTGTGAGATTGAATGCATACATGCATTTGCATAAATTGTTTTAGGTTGGGTTGTGAAGAGAAGGGAGACTGATTCTAATTTGATCTGGCAATTCCACTGCAACTTATACGTAAACGATTTATCGCATTTTACCGCACATGCGCCAGCTTTGTCTGCACTACTATCTGATCTGGCAGTTTAACTGTAACATGTCAGTACAATAGGTTACCGCATTGCACTGCACTGTAAGTACGTCAGCTCTGCTACATACCGTTATCTAATCTGGCAGTTTAAACTGTGACTTGCCTGTGCAATGGTCTACCGCATTGCATAGTACAACATATACGCTAGCTCTGTAGTGTTGATAAACCGTAAAAGTAACATATTTTAATCCCACATTTAGCATTTTTGGATGATTTATTCCTTAATTTATATAAAAAGGTGCTCTTAATCCTTTCTTTTCATGTCTTATACCTAGGAGAGCACCCGAGGATGAAAAGAATGAGAAACGGCTTAAAATGGGCTAATTTGGGCCAAAGAGGAAATCGACACGGCCTGAACTTCAAGCCACACGGCTGTGCCTCGTCAATTAACTAGAACACGGCCTGACTATGACTTACATGGCCGTGCCTCAATCAATAGACCTAAAACACGGCCCAGCCACGATTTACATGGGCATGTGACAAGGCCGTGGCCTTGCCGTGGGAAAGAGGAATTTCACTTGGGAAATGATACTTAGGGAGAAAGAAAGAGCATTCTAATAGCCTATATAAAGACCCTAAGTACAACCTTGAGAAAGGAGGTAAGTTAGGCAAGTTAGCTAGGCCATCTCAAGAAGTCGAGCCTTGTAAGAAGGTCGATTCATGGGAATCACTCAAGGATAGCCTAGTTGATCCATCTCAAGGAAGGAGAGTAAGTGATGGCATGTTTGTGGACTCTTGAAGTGATGTGGATGAGCTTTATTTTTTTTTTTGCATATATTAAATTTGGAAGGAGGAATTATTAGTAGTTTATTTACTTTTAAATTGTTGAGGTGTATAGGAGATAATTGTATGATAAACCTTGTTTAATCTTTGATAATTGAAGGCTAAATTATCACAAAAGGGGAGAGGTTATGGCGAAATAGGGACTCTCTAGGGCCATCTATTTTCAGTTTAGTGATTAAACAAAGGGAGTCAAATCATTAACCAAATACCCTCTTTTCTTTCACTTGATTCTTGGCGAAACTCCTCAATCTTCCATCCAATTCTTTTCTTCTTTTACAAAACTGAAACACTCCAAGACCCTCCATTAATCTCTTTTCTTTCTTGTAAGGTCAACCCCATAATCTCTTTTCTTCTTTTGAGCCGAATCCCCTCCTCCCTATTTGGTGTAGTTTTGGTAGAACATCAAAGCCAAGGGTGCTCTCTTCCATCCTTTTACGTAATTGATTTTAGAGGAAGGGCCTTGAGGTGTTAGAAACAATCTAGTGAAGCCGTCATCTTTTAATTGGTTGGTAAGTGGTGGTAAGATTTGTTAGTAGTCTAATCTTTTTAGTATTGTAAGCGAAGGCTATTAATATGGATATTTGTCAATTGTAGGGAAGCGAAACACATAGAGTGTGGTGGCTAATAATCAAAGGGCGTTTTAGGTAAGGTTTGGGTTCAAGTGTAACTCTTTGGATTCATGTGGTTTAGCCAGAATAAGCCATGTCACTAACTTTCAGGTTTGGCCAAATATAGGAGCAAGAAATCTAGTGTGGCGATTGACTCTTGAGTTTAGGACTACTGAGTAGTAACAGTGTGCACATACACACTTCATAACTTCGTAACTTGTGCTAAATGCATTGTGTATGCTAATCGAATTGATGTAGATTTGGATTTAATACCATCGTGGTATAAGCAAGAAGCAGTAAGTCCTTGTTGTTATGAGTTTACTTTATGATGCTTTTGGGAAGCATGACATATTTAGTATATGTGGCATATAAATATGTGGCTAATGATAAATTCAGTTATATGTTATTAAGTAAACATGTTTGGCATGATCTTTGTTAAGTGCATATATGGGTAAAATGAGTGGAGGGAAGTGATATTAGTGTCGACGGACACGGTGGTTTAGTACCACATTTCGTGACTTTTGTCACGGAGGTTTAGCACCTCATAGCATCTCGTCCCGTGGCTTAGCACCACGATTAGGTTGGCCCCACGAGATGATATTATGGGATTGCCGCCGGTGATTTGATATCCTGCGTGGGTTGGCCCCACAACTTGTTATTTGTGACTTCAAGTCACCGAGTGGTTTAGCACCACAATATTGATGGATATCGTGACTTTAAGTCACCGGTGGTTTAGCACCACCGTTGATACGGTACCACGGGGTAGAAAAAGGTGTTTTGGATGGTCGGGTTGGGTGCATGTTAAACTTGATTGTGATTTGTGTGTATGATGTTGCATTAAGCAGGAAAAGGGTTACCTGCTTGAGTCTTGGTGACTCACCTTTTCCTTTAATATTTTCGGGTGACTCGTAAATCAGCGGATGTGGGCGGGATGAACTCGAGGTGGCCATGCGGAGAAAATATGGATTAAATGGATTTTGAATTGTTTTATTTTATTTGGTTTTATTTGTTCGGTTGTAATAAGGCCTCCTAAGATTATTTTTTTGTATTATTTTACATGGTTGGATAATTTGTTGAAACCATAATGACTTTAAAATGATTACACAAATTTTCTTAAAATCAAGCGTAAAAAATGTTTTTACGTATACCATCGAATTTTATCTGAAATCGGTAACAATCGACCTAATATATTTTAAAGCGAACTAAGTATTGTTTTCTTTATACACCTCAAGCTGTTTTTTTAAACAAGATAATATCTTTTACCTTAAATTAAATCGGCTAAACAAGGGTTTTCAAAATGTTTTCTACATAACATACAAATTTGGTCGTAATGTTTGGAATAGGGTTTGGGGTGTTACAAAATTAATATCGAGCAGTTTTGATCACAGGACACGTGGGTTATGGGCCCACCACACTTTATTGCGCCACTCGTACCAATTTTGTAACACCCATACAACTTAAACATTAAAATAAAATTCTGAAAACAATATAAAAATGTATTTAATTCTAAACAAGGATATTTAAAAAAAGTTGGGTGAAAACAATGTTCAGTGATGATGATAGTCAAAGATTTGGAATAGGAAAGAAAGAATTCATAGTGGAGCAGATGGAGGTGTAGAATCTGAGAGTGGATGGAAAATTGGACATGAAGTGGAGGAGTGAACTGTGAAAGAGGATGAAATGACAATGTCGATAAGCTCAGTTGTTATCGAATCATCTCGTAAAGAAAGGAATGAGATGGAATTGAGGAGTTCAAAAAAAGACAACATAAACACACTGAAATGTTCACACTGAATGAAAAAGTCGTCAATAAAATTAATTGAGAATATTGATTCTATTAAAAATTTGAGCCTTCAAAATTACAGAATTAGAAGAGTTGAGGTATTGTTGCTTGCGATCACATCCCTCGGGTTCCACGGGCCTCCTCCGTACCATGATTCCGCCATAACACCTTTACCAAAGGCAATCGACTTCCCACGTAGAACTTTGACATCACGATCCAAGATTTGTCTGGCTCCTCCCGGAAAGACATGTCCGGTTTACTTCAATTTCCTCAATAGACTGGCGTGTGAGGGATCGATCGATAGCGCCTCGGCATCGAGACATGGAAGACATCATGGATCAGCTCAACTTTGCCAAGAACTCAAGCAGGTAAGCTCTAGGACCACTTCGCTTTAACATCAGATATGGCAGAATGAACCTAGGGCTTAGCTTCTTTTCGCCCAAACCTTAATACCTTCTTCCAAGGCGACACTTCCGGAAAAACTTTATCTCCTAGTGCATATTCCATTTCCTTGCACGCTTAAGATCGACATAAGATTTACACATCGATGCTTCTTTGAGACGAGCAGAATCACCTTAACTTTATTTTCGGTTTACATACCAATTACGGACCCAAAACTTGTCATTCACTCAACTCCAGTCCAACACGTTAGGAGTACGGCATTTCTGTCCATACGATTAGCTTCATATGGTGCCATCTGGATACTAAGCAGTAACTATTGTTATAAGCAAATTACGCGATGGTAGGTACTCTTCCCAACTACCATGAAATCCGAACACAACCTCTTAGCATATCTTCTAAAATCAGATGACCCTTTTATTTGCCGTCACGATTTGTGGATGGAAAGTCGCTTGAAATCAATCGTGTACCCAAAGCTCGATGCAACGCTTTCGAATATTGGAAAATCGGGATCCCTATCCGAGATGATCGACATCGGCATTCCATACAACCTCACTATTCGACACATACAGACTTAGTTAGCTTAAGTGAGTAATCCACCCTTACCGATATGAAGTGAGCTGATTTAGTCAGACGGTCCACAATCACCCAAACTGCGTCCTTCTTGCTGGGCGTGAGGGGTAGGCCGCGGACAAAATCCATCGTGATCCTCTCCCATTTCCACTGAGGGATCTTCACTGGTTGAAGTAAACCCGATGTGCAACCGATGTTCACCTTAACTGCGCCGACATGTCGACACTTCCCACAAATTCACCACCTCGTGCTTCAACCCAGCCACCAAAACTGCTCCAAATCCCCATACATCTTGCTACCTCCGGATGCATAGTGTATGGGCTACTATGCATCCCAAGAATTTTTGCCTCAATTCCACATCTTTCGGCATACAAGCTCGCCCTTGAACGCATAATACTCCATCATCGGACAAGCTATACCCTTCTAAACCACCATTTTGAACTTGAAATCTCTGTGCATTTAGACTTTCATCTACTAACTGCTTTTTCCTTAATCTCCTCGATCCAAGTTGGCTTAACTTGCAGCTCGCTTAAAAGACTTCCATCGTCAGTATAGGTGGGGTGAGCAAACATAAGCCCTTAAGTCCACCACGACCTTACGACTTAACGCGTCGACCACCACGTTAGCTTTGCACGGATGGTACTCAATTCAACGATCGTAGTCCTTCAGCAGTTCAATCCATCGACTGACATCTCAAGTTCAAATCTTTCGAGTCAAGAGAAACCTCAAACTTTTGTGATCGTGTAGACTATCGACTTTTCCCATACAAATAATACCTCCATATCTTCAAAGCGAAGACTACAGCCGCTAATTCTAAGTCATGAGTCGGGTAGTTAACCTCATGGGGTCTTAGCTGATGGGATGCATAGGCCACTACCTTCCCTTCCTGCATCAATATACATCCCAACCCCGTATGGGACGCATCACAATAAACCGTAAATAACTTTCCTACCTCAGGTTGTACCAGAACCAGAGCTTCCATCAGAATCTTCCTTAGCTTGTCAAAACTTTCTTGCTGCTTCTCCGACCATACAAATAGAACTCCTTTTCTTAATAACTTAGTAAACGGTGCTGCGATTAAAGAGAATCCTTCTACAAATCTTCGATAGTATCCTGCTGGACCGAAAACTTCAAATTTCTACCACTGACTTAGGCAGTTTCCAATCCAACACTTGCTTCAACCTTGCGAGGTCCACTCTAATCCCTTCCATTGACACCACGTGACCTAAGAAAGCCACCTCCCCAAGCCAAAATTAGCACTTCTTGAATTTGGCATATAAGCTACTTCTCCTCGATTACTTGTAGAACTATACGCAAATGCATGTCATGCTCCTCCTCCGTCTTGAATAAACCAATATGTAGTCTATAAACACCACGACAAATTGATCCAATCTTCACTGAAACACCCTATTCATTAAGTCCATGAATCTGCGGGTGCATTGGTTAACCCAAATGGCATCACTAGAAACTCGTAATGCCCATACGATGCGGGATCTTTGTCTTGTGAACATCACCCTCCTTCACCTTAAGTTAATGATAACCCGACTTAAGATCTATCTTGAAAAATTGATGCACCCTTGAGTTGGTCAAACAAGTTATCTATCAAGGTAATTCGGATACTTATTTTGATTGTTAACTTGTTTGGTAGCGGTAGTCAATACACATCCGCATTGACCCGTCTTTCTTCTTGACAAATAGCAGGTGCTCCCCACGGAGATATGTTTGGTGGATAAACCCTCGGTCAAAGAGCTCTTGAATTTGAGCCTTGACTCCACCAATTCCTTGGTGCCATTCGGTGAGTGCTATAGACACGAGCGCCGTTACGGGTAATAGGTCTATCTGAATTTAACTTCCGATCGAGGCGGACACGGAAGTTCTTCCGGAAACACATCAGTAAATTTCCCTACCGTTCGAACCTTCTCAACAGCTGACTCCTTAGCCTCCAAGGCACATATTCGGACCAAAATGCCTCACACCCTTCCTCGACCATCTTCTCTCGCCTTCAACGCAGACACCACGTTGGATAGGTAATCTCTTCTATTACCTATCATGGCCACTTCATCACCCTCACCATCTTTAGAACCGTAAACAGCGTGCAATCGACCTTGCCTCGATACTTAACCAACCAAATCCATTCTAAGAATCCGTCGAACTCCCCAAATGGCGGTTCCATCGGATCGGCATAAACACTACCCCTTGGAGTTCTAAGGGTACATCCCTATATAGCTTGTTTACAACTACAGAGTGGCCTAGAGGACTGATTACTGTCATCTCTCTAGAAGCAGTCTCAAAGTCTAGGTTCATAGTCTCTACCACGCTACTAGCTACGTATGAATGCGTCGAACCCACATCAATTAATGCAACATATGGAAGACCAAAAGTTAGGAACGTACCGGTTATAATGTCCGGTGCGTCACCCTTCTCTCGACGCCTTGCTGCATAGACTAAACCAGGCTGCCTTGCCTCTGTGTTGCTTGCACCTCTGCCCGGAGTTCCGCGACCTCGACTAGAACCATTGCCTCCTCTACCATTACCACGACCCTCCGTGGTGGTCCTACATTTCTAGCCCGAGCACGATTAGACCCTATGGCTGGTTCTTAGCTAACTTTCTAGGACAATCCCTTACGGTGATCCAAAGATCCACATTCAAAGCATCCCTTTCACCGGTCCAAGATCCTCACCAATGTGATTTCCCATAGCGATTACCGAAATTTGGTCTCGATTAGTAGCCATGGGCCTTCCTACTGATTTGGCCCACTCTCTCGAGCTCTTTTACTGCATTACTACCCGATCCGGACAATCCCAAGCCTCTTTTACGCTTGTTTCTATCAGATTACGCTTCACGGACTCCTTGACCCCTTGACTACCTTAGCCTTTTCCACCAAGACAAAACTCACGCCCTGCCGTGGAGCAATCGGCACCTCAAATCATCCCTAAGTCCGCCTTCAAAGCGGACACACCGTTCATACTCTGTTGACACAATTCCCGAGCATAGCGGCTCGACCTCAAAATTACGCTTCATACTCTGACACAGTCTTATTTCCTTGTACCAACCCCAGAAAGGCTTTCCTCTGCGCATCAATGTCGCTAGTGCCCACATACTTCTTCTGATAAGCAGCTTTGAAATACTCCCAAGTAAGGTCATCTGCCGTGGCACCATCCCTAATCGTGAGCCACCACTGATATGACTCATGCTTTAGAAGCGACATCGCTCCTTTCAACTTCTCCTCACTTGTCAGATCGAGATCATCCATGATCCTCTCAGTCAATTCTAACCAATATTTTGCCATACTAGGTGCCACTCTCGATATTCCCTGTATCACTTCACCCAGTTGGATCGGAGTCGGCTCATGCATTTTTTGAGCTCCCATACCTCCACTTGCCCCAGCCACTCTCAAGGACTCGCAACACGCTTGCGATACTACCTCACCTCCCGTCTGATCCTACTCCTCAGCTCCAAAAGTCGGGGGTGGTGGTGGCGGTGGTACCTCATTCTCTGATCCCTGACCTGACCTCACAGGTTCTGACACGGTTATCCTGCCCCTACCGTGTCCATGATGGCCACGTCCTCTAGAGCTCATCCTAACTATTGCGCTTTAATCTGATTAAGAAGTTTTTATGGATTAGTACTTGTGTTTCACTTGGTTATCCGCGAAGAGATTTTTATGAAGAGAGTTTAATAGAGATTCTTTCGTTCAATCAAAGTTTTAAGTCCTCTATCCTAGTTCACACGTAAAAGCACATCCATTCCCTAATACCTTTCATACACACTCATTCTTTCGGCATTTCGTCGCTTCTATCCTGCGGTATTTTCGTTATTTTCCTACGGGGGTATTTTCGTAATAAATCGAGGAAATTTTGAAAACTTTGGTAAATCAAAACATCTTGTAATTCCTAAAACTGAAGAGTATTTTCAAAAAATTTTCAATTTAAAGGTATGGCAGAATTTTGAAAACTAGGGGTATTTTGGTAATTTTATCAATCAGGGGTAATTTTGTAAATTTCCAAAGTCAGGGTATTATTTTGAAATACGGAATTTTGGATACTTTTGCAAAGTAAGAGGATTTTATTGAAATCGGAGTAGTCCGGTAATTTTAGAAACCAAGGGCATTTTTGTAATTTTGCCACTAGTGGCATTTTGATAATTTTAGTAAATTGAAAATATTTTGAAAATTTTCCAGAAATAAATTTTTGTTACTATTTAATGGAGTATTGTAATGATTTTTAAAACTTAGAGTTTTCATAAAACATGGCTAATCCTCGGGTTTTATTTATTGTGTTTAGCTTATGACCGAGTCCTCTTGGTTAGGGTGAACCAAAAGTTAAAACAAGGGCATTTTCATAATTTTGCCACTAGGGGCATTTTGGTAATTTTAGTAAATTGAAAATATTTTGAAAATACTCTTCAGTTTTAGGAATTACAAGATATTTTGATTTACCAAAGTTTTCAAAATTTTCTCATTTATTACTTAAAATACCCTCATAGGAAAATGACGAAAATACCCACAGGATAGAAACTACGTAAATGCCCGAAAGAGTGGGTGTGTATGAAAGGTATTAGGAATGGATGTGCTTTCTGTGGTGAACTAGGATAGAGGACTTAAAACTTTGATTGAACGAAAGAATCTCTATTAAACTCTCTTCATAAAAATCTCTTATTAGATAACCAAGTGAAACACAAGTACTAATCCATAAAAATTTCTTAATCGATTAAAGCGCAATAGTTAGAATGAGCTCTAGAGGATGTGGCCGCTGGTGGATGCGAAGAAGGCGGGATAATCCGTGTCGAACCCGTGAGGTCGGGTCGAGATCGGAGAATGAGGTACCATCACACCACCACCCCGACTTTTAGAGCTAAGGAGCAGGATCGACGGAGGTGAGGCAAAGATCGCAAGTCGTGTTATGAAGTGCTTGAGATGGTGGTGGGGCAAGTGGAGGTATGGGAGCTCAAAATCAACTTTGCGAATGACCATCCAACGGACCGAGGTATTCCGGTGTATCGAGAGGCACCTAGTCGACGGAATATTGGTTAGAATCGATCGAGAGGATCATGGATGATCTCGATCCGACAAGTGAGGACAAAGTTTGAAAGGAGCGGTGTCGCTTCTAAAGGATGAGTCATATTAGTGGTGGCTCACGGTTCGGGATGGTGCCACGGCAGATGACCTTACTTGGGAGTATTTCAAAGCTGCTTATCAGAAGAAGTATGTGGGCACTAGCTACATTGATGCGCAGAGGAAAGCCTTTCTGGGGTTGGTACAAGGAAATAAGACTGTGTCAGAGTATGAAGTGGAATTTTTGAGGCTAAGCCGCTATGGTCGGGGAATTGTGTCAACAGAGCATGAACGGTGTGTCTGCTTTGAAGACGGACTTAGGATGATTTGAGGTCATTGATTGCTCCACGCAGAGCGTGAGTTTTCTCTTGGTGGAAAAGGCTAAGGTAGCCAAGGGGTCAAGGAGTCCGAAGATGTAACTCACGATAGGAACAAGCGAAAAGAGGCTTGAGATCGTCCAGATTGGGTAGTAATGCATAGAAAAGGGCTCGACAGTGGGCCGAATCAGCAGAAGGCCCATGGCTACTAATCGAGACCAAATTTCTCAGGCAATAGCCGGGAAATCACATTGGGGAGGATGTTGGACCGTGAAAGGATGCTTTGAATGTGGATCTTTGGATCACCGTGTAAGGATTGTCCTTGGAAGTTAGCTAAGAACTACCTGTAGGGTCGAACCGTGCTCGTGCTAGAAATGTAAGACCACCACGGGGGTCGAGTAATGGTAGAGGAGGCAATGGTTCTAGTCGAGGTCGCGGAACTCCGGGTAGAGGTGCAAGCAATACAGAGGCAAGGCAGCCTGGTTTAGTCTATGCAGCAAGGCGTCGAGAGGAGGGTGACGCACCGGACGTCATAATCGGTACATTCCTAATTTTTGGTCTTCCATATGTTGCATTAATTGATGTGGGTTCGATGCATTCATACGTAGCTAGTAGCATGGTAGAGACTATGAACCTAGACTTTGAGACTGTTTCTAGGGAGATGACAGTAATTAGTCCTCTAGGTCACTCAGAGTTGTAAACAAGCTATATAGGATGTACCCTTAGAACTCTAAGGGGTAGTGTTTGTGGTCGATCCGATGGAATCGCCATTTGGGGAGTTCGATTTGATTCTTGGAATGGACCGTTGGTTAAGTATCGTGCAAAGGTCGATTGCACCGCTAAGCGCATGGTTCTAAAGATGGCTAAGGTGATGAAGTGGTCAAGATAGGTAATAGAAGAGATTACCTATCCAACGTGGTGTCTGCGTTGAAGGCAGAGAAGATGGTCAGGAAAGGGTGTGAGGCATTTTTGGTCTGAATATGTGGCTTGGAGGCTAAGGAGTTAGCTGTTGAGAAGGTTTGAACGGTAGGGGAATTTGCTGATGTGTTTCCAGAAGAACTTCCGGGTGTGCCTCCTGATCGGGAAGTTGAATTCGGTATAGACCTATTACCTGGAACGGCGCCTGTGTCTAAAGCACCCTACCGAATGGCACCAAAGGAATTGGTGGAGCTGAAGGCTCAAATTCGTAAGCTCTTGGACCGAGGGTTTATCCGACCAAGTATATCTCCGGGGAGCACTCAGGCCGCTTTGTCAAGAAGAAAATGGGTCAATGCGGATGTGTATCGACTACCATCACCAACAAGTTATCTGTTACCCTTAATAGATGACTTGTTTGACCAACTGAAGGGTGCATCGATTTTCTCAAGATAGATCTTAGGTCGGGTTATCATCAACTTAAGGTGAAGGAGGGTGATGTTCACAAGACGGCATTCCGCACTCGGTATGGGCATTACGAGTTTCTAGTGATGCCATTTGCTAACCAACGACTGGCAGATTCATGGACTTAATAAATAGGGTGTTTCAAAGAAGATTTGGATCAATTTGTCGTGGTGTTTATAGATCTACATATTGGTTTATTCAAGACGGAGAAGGAGCATGACATGCATTTGCGATAGTTCTACAAGCACCGAGGAGAAGAAGTTATATGCCAAATTCAAGAAGTGCGAATTTTGGCTTGGGAGGTGGCTTTCTTAGGTCACGTGGTGTCACGGAAGGATTAGAGTGGACCTCGCAAGGTTGAAGTGGTATTGATTGAAACCGCCTAAGTCAAGGGCGTAAATTTGAAGTTTTCTCGGTCCGCAGATACTATCAAGATTTTGGAAGGATTCTCTTTAATCGCAGACCGCTGACTAAGTTATTAAGAAAAAGAGTTCCATTTGCATGGTCGGAGAAGCAGCAAGAAAGTTTTGACAAGCTAAGGAAGATTCTGACAGAAGCTCCGATTCTGGTACAACCTAAGGCAGGAAAGTTATTTGCGGTTTATTGTGATGCGTCCCATACGGGGTTGGGATGTGTATTGATGCAGGAAGGAAAGGTAGTGGCCTTTATGCATCCCGGCCGCCTAAGACCCCATGAGGTTAACTACCGACTCACGACTTAGAATTAGTGGTCGAGTCTTCGCTTTGAAGATATGGAGGCATTACTTGTATGGGGAAAAGTCGATAGTCTACACGGATCACAAAAGTTTGAGGTATCTCTTGACTCGTATGATTTAAACTTGAGACACAGTCGATGGATTGAACTGCTGAAGGACTACGATGTGCTCAATTGAGTACCATCCGCAAAGCTAACGTGGTGGTGACGCGTTAAGTCGAAAGGTCGTGGCGGACTTAAGGGCTTATGTTTGCTCACCTCGGTCTATACTGACGATGGAAGTCTTTTAGCGAGCCGCGTTAAGCCAACTTGGATCGAGGAGATTAAGGAAAAAAGCAGTTAGTAGATGAAAGTCCGAATGCACGGAGATTTCAAGTTCAAAATGGTGGTTTAGAAGGGTATAGCTTGTCCGATAATGGAGTATTATGCTTTCAAGGGCGAGCTTGTATGCCGAAAGATGTGGAATTGAGGCGAGAAAATTCTTCTGGATGCACATAGCAGCCCATACGCTTATACATCCGGAGGTAGCAAGATGTATGGGGATTTGCGAGACAGCTTTTGGTGGCACAGGTTGAAGCGCGAGGTGACTCGAATTTGTGGGGAAGTGTCGACATGTCGCAGTTAAGGCTGAATATCGCCATCGGCTTATTTCAACCAAAGAAGATCCCTCGGAAATGGGAGAGGATCATGATGGATTTTGTCACGGCTCACCCTCACGCCCAAAGAAGAAGGACGCAGCTTTGGGTGATTGTGGACCATCCGACTAAATCACCACACTTCATACCGTAAGGGTGAATTACTCACTTGAAGCTAGCTAAGTCGTATGTGTCGTAAATAGTGAGGTTGCATGGAGTGCCGACGATCATCTCGTATAAGGATCCCAGATTTATGTCAAGGTTCTGGAAAGCGTTGCATCAAGCTTTGGGTACACGATTGGATTTCAATACAGCTTTCCATCCACAGTGTGACGGGCAGTCGAAAAGGGTCATACAGATTTTAGAAGATATGCTAAGAGGTTGTGTTCTAGATTTCAGTGGTAGTTGGGAAGAGTACCACCGCTGGCGAAATTCGCTATAACAAGAGCTATCAAGCGAGTATCCAGATGGCACCATATGAAGCCTCAGATGGACGAAAATGCCGACTCCTACGTGTTGACTCGAGTGGAGTGAACGACAAGTTTTGGGTCCGAATTGGTATGTAAACCCAAAATAAAGTTAAGGTGATTTGGGCTCGTCTCAAAGAAGCGTCGAAAAGTAAATCTTATGTCGATCTTAAGCGTAAGGAAATGGAATATGCAGGTTTTTCTGAAAGTGTCACCTTGGAAGAAGGTATTAAGGTTTGGGCAAAAAGGAAAGCTAAGCCCTAGGTTCATCGGGCCATATACAGTGTTAAAGTGAGTGGGTCCGGTAGCTTACCAGCTTGAGTTACCGGTAGAGTTGAGCCAGATCCATGATGTCTTCCATGTCTCGATGCTGAGGCGCTATCGATCAGATCCCTCACACGTTGTGCTCGGTTGAGGAAATTGAAGTAAACCCGGACATGTCTTTCGAGGAGGAGCCAGTACAAATCTTGGATCGTGATGTCAAAGTTCTACGAGGGAAGTCAAGGTTTTGGTAAAGGTGTTATGGCGGAATCATGGTACGGAGGAGGCCACGTGGGAACCCGAGGATGTGATGCAAACAATACCTCCAACTCTTCTAATTCAGTAATTTTGAGACCAAAATTTTTAAGGGGTAGAATCAGAACATCCCTAATTAGGGGTTGTTTGAAAATTTAATTATTTGTTCCGTGTGTGTGTGTTTGAAGAAATAAATACTATGATTTATTTGGCATGTTCTAAGGTCTAGAATTAAACCCAGCTAGGCTCGACTTAGTATTAAAAATTTCTTTTTAAGTACCTAAAATGAGGGAGCTAGGTGAGATAGGGCTTAAATAAAATTTTGGGCGAAATATGACAAAGAATGGGCTTGGTACAATTGGCTTGGTGCACCTAAGGGTGATGCAAGGGAGGTCTTGGGTTCGATTCTTAGGAGTTACAAGGGGAAATATTTTTCTTTTGGGTCTTTGGGGCGTTAAAGTGAAAAGGGCCTTAAAGAAATTTCGGGCAAGGTTTGAGCATGAAAGTTAAGATTGGTTAAGTGGTTACCGAGTGCCACATAAGGGTTTAGAGGCGACGGTGTCTCGGGTTCGAGACACAAGGGGCGCAAGGAGCATTTTATTTTGGGCTTTTATGTTAAAAGTAAAAGGACAAGAAGAAGGTCTTAAAATAAATGAAGGGTTATTTGACATGAAAGTCTAATGGGAGAAGTGGCTAGGGCGTTGGAAGAGAGTGGGGCATGAGGTCACCGGTTCGAATCTAAGAAGCGAGATATGGATTTTTTTTTTCTTTGTCACAAGCGTAAAGGAGAGTAAGTGATGGCATGTTTGTGGACTCTTGAAGTGATGTGGATGAGCTTTATTTTTTTGCATATATTCTTTGGAAGGGGGAATTATTAGTAGTTTATTTACTTTTAAATTGTTGAGGTGTATAGAGATAATTGTATGATAAACCTTGTTTAATCTTTGATAATTGAAGGTGAATTATCACAAAAAGGGAGAGGTTATGGCGAAATAGGGACTCTCTAGGGCCATCTATTTTCGGTTTAGTGATTAAACAAGGAGTGTCAAATCATTCGTAAAATATCCTCTTTTCTTTCACTTAGTTGTTGTCAAACTCCCTCAATCTTCCATCCAATTCTTTTCTTCTTTACAAAGTCAAACACTCCAAGACCCTCCATTAATCTCTTTTCTTTCTTGTAAGGTCAACCCCATAATCTCTTTTCTTCTTTTGAGCTGAATCCCCTCCTCCCTATTTGGTGTAGTTTTGGCTGAACATCAAAGCCAAGGGTGCTCTCTTCCATCCTTTTTCTCCAATCGGTTTTAGAGGAAGGGCCTTGAGGTGTTGGAAACAATCTAGTGAAGCCGCCATCTTTTAATTGGTTGGTAAGTGGTGGTAAGGATTTGTTAGTAGTCTATTCTTTTTAGTATTGTGTCAAGGCTATTAATGTGGATGATTGTCGATTGTAGGGAAGCGTAAACACATAGAGTGTGGTGGTGATAATCAAAGGACGCTTTTAGGTAAGGTTTCGGGTTCAAGTGTAACTCTTTGGATTCATATGGTTTAGTCGAATAAGCCATGTCACTAACTTTCAGGTTTGGCCGAATATAGGAGCAAGAAATCTAGTGTGGCCGATTGACTCTTGAGTGATTTAGGACTACCGATAGTAATAGTGTGTACATACACACTTCATAACTCAGAATGTAGCTAAATGCATTGTGTATGCTAATCAATTGATGTAGATTTGGATTTAATACCATCGTGGTATAAGCAAGGAAGCAGTAAGTCCTTGTTGTTATGAGTTTACTTTATGATGCTTTTGGGAAGCATGACATATTTGGTATATGTGGCATATAAATATGTGGCTAATGATAAATTCAAGATATGTTATTAAGTAAACATGTTTGGCATGATCTTTGTTAAGTGCATATGTGGGTAAAATGAGTGGAGGGGAAGTGATATTCGTGTCGATTTCGGACACCAGTGGTTTGGTACCACATTTCGTGACTTTGTCACGAGGTTTGGCACCTCATAGCGTCTCGTCCCGTGGTTTAGCACCACCGTGGGTTGGCCCCACGATGATATTATGGGATTGACGCGGTGATTTGGTATCACACGGGTTGGCCCCATTAACTTGTTATTTGTGACTTCAAGTCACCAAAGGGTTTGGCACCACAATATTGATGGATATCGTGACTTTAAGTCACCAGAGAGTTTGGCACCACCAAGGGTTTGGTACCACACGGGTAGAAAAAGGTGTTTTGGATGGTCGGGTTGGGTGCATGTTAAACTTGATTGTGATTTGTGTGTATGATGTTGCATTAAACCGGAAAAGGGTTACACACCGAGTCTTGGTGACTCACCTTTTCCTTTAATATTTTCAGTGACTCAGAATCATGGATGTGGAGCCTGATGAACTCGAGGTGGCCATGCAGAGAAAATATGGATTAAATGGATTTTGAATTGTTTTATTTTATTTTGATTTTATTTGTTCAGTTGTAATAAGGCCTCCTAAGATTATTTTTTTGTATTATTTTACATGGTTGGATAATTTGTTGAAACCACTTAATGACTTTAAAATGATTACACAAATTTTCTTAAAATCAAACGTAAAAAAATGTTTTCTGTGCCATCGGGTACATCTGAAATCGGTAACAATCTGACCTAATATATTTTTAAACGAACTAAGTATTGTTTTCTTTATACACCTCAACTGTTTTTTTTAAACAAGACAATATCTTTTACCTTAAATTAAATTGGCTAAACAAGGGTTTTCAAATGTTTTCTCCGAATATACCAAATTCGGTCGTAATGTTTGGGCCGGGTTTGGGGTGTTACAACTCTACTCAAGACAGAGGATCTCTCCTTCAATTCCTTCAGGGGGTTTTAGGGATTTTCGATGTTTTGTTTTATTTTATCTCTTGGGATGTTTTCTTTTAAAGTTATGAACTAAACCCTTCAGATACCTGAAAGGGATAAAACCTAAATGAATCTTGTTATTATTTTCTGAACTGTATGATAAATACTAGTTTGTTCTTAATTATGTGTGCTTAAATTCTTGTGTGATGTGCTTAGGTGGTGGAGCAAAAGTCCCTGCTTAAGAGTAGATCTAGCATAATTAAGCGGAGTTGATCGCGCACCTAGAAATACGGTGACGAGATTTTACCGGATTAGGGTGAAACCTAATATGGGAGTCCATAAATCGAGTTAATACGATTCTAGGGATTTTAATTAGAAAGAGATTTCAGTTAATCAACCTAGGGTTAAACGTTATTCGCCTCGAGAGATGGTTTAATATAAATTAGGGAGTCCTACAGATCAAGCTAAGTGAATAAATCGTCTGGTTCAGTCTTAAATAACAAGTGAAGTTTAGGTGGATTCCTCCTAGGGTATCGTCGTAATCAACTGAGTCTTGCTTAAAGTTATTTATTCAATTCATTCTTTTTGTCTTTGCATCTTAGTTTAGTAATTAATTAGTTTTAATTTAATCAACCAAACACTTAATATTTGGGCAAAATAGTAGAAAGAAGGTGAGTATTAGTACTTTTAGTTCCTTTAGGTTCGATAATCCGGTCTTGCCTAAGCTATACTACTGTTCGATAGGTGCACTTGCCTTAAGTCATTGTCGGAGTTAGTTCCAGGTTTGATCACTCTCTTTATAAATATTTAAAACTCGACAATTCAGACGATCAAGTTTTTGGCGCTGTTGTCGGGGAACTAAAATATTAAGAAAGCTATATTTTTATTACTTTAGCCACTCTTTTTATTTTTCAATTTACTTTTACTTTTATTTTTGTTTTTATTTTTATTTTTATTTTTTTATTTTTACTAAATTTTATTTCTTTCTTTTCCTAGTAGGTACCTCTAGTTATGACTAGAAGGAACTCGAGAGGACCTCTAGTATACGACATTGATATTGAAGCTACCGCACGTAGGAATCGTAGAGAAATCAGGCGAGCCCTAAACTATAGAGAAGAAAAGCAGCAGACGGATCCAATCCTCTTCAAGGGATGGATTAAAATAATCTACCACCACAAGATGTGGCGGAAAACAATGCTCCGTACTATGTATGATTATGCTAAACCTCATTTAATCAGAGCAGAATCAAGTATTGTTAGGCCTGCTATAGCTGCTAATAATTTTGAATTAAAGCCTAACACTATACAAATGATTCAAAAATTTGTGCAATTTGATGGTTTGCAGGGCAAAGACCCTAATACTCATATAGCTAATTTTCTAGAGTTCGTGATACTTTCAAAATAAATGGTGTTTCTGACGATGCCATTCACCTTCGGTTATTTCCCTTTTCATTAAGGAATAAAGCCAAACAGTGGTTGAACTCGTTACCCCGAGGGTCAATTACGACATGGGACCAGATGACCAAAAAATTTTTATTAAAATATTTTCCACCGGCCAAAACGGCCACATTATGGAATGATATTTCTTCTTTTGTGTAGATGCATTTAGAAACATTATACGATGCATGGGAGAGATACAAGGATCTCTTGAGGAGATGTCCATACCACGGATTACCCTTATGGTTGCAGGTACAAACTTTTTATAATGGTGTAAATCCTTCGACGAGACAACTAATCGACTCAGCAGCCGGTAGAACTCTGAATAGAAAAACTCTTGAAGCATCCTACGAGTTTATTGAAGAGATGTCGTTGAACAACTATCAGTGGCATGTTCCAAGGACAAGGCCAACAAAATTAGCCGGAGGTTTCAGCCTCGACGCAGTAACCATGATATCAAATAAGGTAGAAATGATGAATAAAAAGCTTGATATTTTGTGTTCCTCGTAGGTAAATCCAGTAATGCAGTGCGATGAAAGTGGAACCGTGGCGAATCCTGAGTACCCACCCTACCAACCAGGCACAGAGAGCGAACAGACGAATTATATAGGTAATAATTTCAGATCTAATAATAACCCCTACAGTAATACCTATAATCTAGGTTGGAGGAACCACCCAAATTTTTCGTGGGAGGTCAAGGAAATCAAGGAATTCAAAGACAACAACCTCCTCCAAATTTCCAAAATTAGCCCTATCCACAGGAAAAGAAGTCGAATCTTGAAGAGATCTGAAAAGGTTCATGGCAGCCACAGATGCCCGTCTCCAAAAAAATGATACAACATTGGATAACCAAGAAATATCGATCAAAGAGATTAAAGACCGAGTCGGGGAAATCACTAAGTCGGTTGGACAACTCGCGCAGCTGATGTCTGAACGACCACAAGGGCGTCTACCAAGCAACACTGAGATTAACCCAAAGGACCAAATCCAAGCCATAACAGCTCATAGTAGTATAGAGGTAGACGACCCTAATTCAATACCAGAAGACGAGGTGGAAGAAGGTAAAGCTGAGGTATCACAAGAAAAGCCAAAACCGGTAATCAAAGAGTATCAGCCTCGCATACCTTATCCCGAAGCATTGATGAGAGATGATTCAAGAAAACGATTGGTAAGTTTCTTAAAGCTGTTAAAGAAATTACATATTAACTTACCGCTTCTTGAAGCTCTTTCACGATGCGATTTGAGGAAATTTTAAAATAGCTTCGACGAACAAACGTAAGTTAGATGAGGAACCACGTGGAATTAAACGCAGATGCTCAAAGAATGTTACGAATAGACTACCACAAAAGCTAAAAGATCCGGGAGTTTTAAAATCCCATGTTTAATTGGTAGACTAACTAATGATAATGCATTAGCTGATTTACGGGAAAGTATAGATGTCATGCCTTATAAATTGTTTAAACAACTAGGTCTAGGGAAACCTAAAAAAACTAGGATGAGCATTCAATTAGCTGATAAACTATTAGAATTCCTAGGGGTATTATCAAAGATGTTCTTGTAAAAATTGATAAATTCGTTTTCCCAGTAGATTTTGTTGTCTTAGACATGGATGAAGATAATTTGATTCCCTTAATTTTAGGAAGACCCTTTTTAGCAACTGCCAGAACTAAAATCGATATTGGTACAGGAGAACTCATTCTTCGTATAGGTGATGAATCAATTAGTATGCAAGCCCTTGACTCGGCCAGGACATCAATTGATGAAGGTGAGAAAATAAATTCAGCTGATAATAAATCTGTTCAAATTTCACCACAGTAAAAATCACAGAGCTACAAACCAGAGCCGAATCATGGACCTCGTGCCAACAAAGAAAAACATATGAGGAGAAAAGCTTCAAGGTCAACAAACTAGAAGAGTGGAAGTCACACTTTAAAGACGAACTGGAATCACACAAAGAAAAATCGAAAGAGCCCCTAAAAAAGCTCGTAGGAACATCAAACCACTTCAAAATAGGAGACCAGGTACTGTTAGATAAAGCAGATCCTCACATCACCATATTAGATCTGAACAAGAACAAAGAAATCCCTCTTGAGGTACGCAATATCTTCCCATTCAGAACAGTCGAGGTAAGCAATTCAACATTCGGCACTTTCAAGGTAAATGCTTCTCGACTTAAACTTTTTCAAGAAAATAGAACTAATAGCATGCGGGAAGATATTGAAACTTTTAAACCACCCTGATTTTTGCGAATACAAGTAAAGTCTAGCTTAAGACTATAAACGAACGCTTCTTGGGAGGCAACCCGAGCACTAACACAATTTATTTTCACATTTTGCTTTCAATTTATTTTCTTTTCTTTTCTTTCTGAATACCTAGTTTTAAACTAACAAAAAGTGTAGATTTCTAGACCACACGGCCTTGCACACAGCCGTGGCCGTGACCCTGTGGAAGTACAGAATCTCCATACTAACATAGCAAGGCGGTATGAATCAAATCCCAACTAATTTTTTTGAAATCACGGACCCAACCACCCCACCACGGGCACCGACAAAACCCCATGACCGTGCGACTTGGCCGTGGTCGACACTGACTTCTCAAAAACAGGCGTGGCAATCTGAAAATAGGTGTGGGCGAACCAACACGCCTTGAAACACGACCGTATGAGATGGCCATGTGCATCGACATGCCCACAATACACGGCATGGAAAAGTACCAAAATTGAGCCTCTATTTAAACCACCCACTCCCCATCTCCCTCCATACCATTCTTTCTTTCTTTCCTCATATTTCCCCACCTTTTTCATCTTATTATCACCCCTACAACCATGAGCCTCTATTTACCCATGACGAAGAAGCGGAAGGAGCCAAGCAAAGGCTCTAGGAAGGAGACCGATCTACATAAGTTCATGCCGGCCGCTTCAACCACTAACCACGCCAAGGGTCTTTGAGACCCTTTCGATTCTATTTTTCTATTCTCTTTTGCTTCAATTTCCTTATCTTTACTTCTCTTCTGCTTAATGTAGTTTATTTTAGTTTAGTTTCTTAATTTTAGGTTCTAAAGGCTACTTGGGAAACACGCCACCTCGACACCACCAGCGTGACCAAAGCCTTAGAGGTCACACCCACCTCGCAAACCATCCAACAATAAGGACTTAATAGTCCAATTATCTTTTATTTTCAATTTAGTATATTTTTCATTTTCATTCTCGTAGTCTTTTTTATCTTAAAATATATAATTAGTTTATTTTGAATGTGTCTTAATATATCCTGGCTAATTCCCTACGAGCTCCCCAATTTCTTCATCTAGCGCAGAGCTCGTTGGCAACCACCGCATCAAGGACGACCCCTCCAACGTATTTTCCACATCCTCCAAGGAGTTCATCCAAAATTCAGGAAGTGTCACTTCTCTCCCTAACTTATGATTTTATTATTATCATGCTATTATCTATCTTTGTACATTGAGGGCAATGTACATCTTAAGTGTGGGGGTAAAAGTGCCAAACTTTTGCAATATTCTCAAATTCTGCCAAACTTTTTGCATTATTCTTGAATCCCTGAATCTAGTCTTGTTTTTAAGTATTTTTCTCATATTACTAATTAGGATGAAATTTATGTTGATTTATGATTTTTATTAATATGTTTTGGATTAAGTCGTAGTTAATTGTGCATTGATGATTTAAACTTTAAGATACTAAAAATCAAGCATGACAAGTCTACTTTCTAAAAAATTAAAATTGATAGGTTGTTGACCTGAATTTGAGTATTACTTTAAAGTTTGAATTTTATAGGGATTGATGTAAAAAACACCCATAATTTTTTGTGAGATTTTGAGCCTTATAAAGCATATATTCTTTTTCTTGCTCATTTTTTGATTATGAGTGTGTCAACATTGATTTGTTATTCTAGAACTTGCATCGATTATACATGTCAAGACCACACCTTTGATTTGATATACAGAGATGATAAAGGCACCTAAGATTTAACCCACTTACTCCATAAAAATCCTACCTTCACAATTAACCCCTAGTAAACCTCGTTGAATCCTAACAACCCTTTTTATTGACTCACCCACTAATATTAACCCAAAACCCTTTGTATTTGTTATCACCATTCTTGACTACCCTTTTTGTCGAGATTTGATCTTGATCAGTTGCCTAACTATGTTCTATATTTCAGTTGTTAAAGTTATTTCTTTTTATTATATTTAGTTTGTTCTTAAAAAAAAAAGAGTATATTCATTATTAGTTTTGTAGTTAAATGAGCTTATACGTTTAAATTCCAATAGTTGAAGAAAAATCTCGTATTAGAGTATTATTAGTACAAATTTTCGATTGATGTAAATATTCATTATTAGTTCATTATTTCTAGTTAGGTAATTTGTCAAGTCAATCTCGATTCTAACCCTTTAAGTTAGCCTTTATTCACATCTTAATCAAAGCCCCATTACAACCCTGCTAAAGACCTTTTGATTTGTGTATCATATCATATTACAGTGGTGAAGATTTGATTTTCAGGCAAGCCTATGGGATTAACTTTTCAAGTTTGACTTATGAGTGCACTTTTCATGAACATTAAACACTTCGAGTGATTTGAGTGAATCTTTTGTGAGGATGTCAATCCTTGTTGGTTTTGAATTAAAAGTAATTATTTAGATAAGGGGAGACACCTATGTTTTCGTGCTACAAAAGTATGACTTAGAATTGCTTGACTCCTTAGGACTCTTTGAGTTAATTTATCCATGTATAAATTATCTATGAATTATGATGAGAAATTGTTGATAGCAATTATGAATTATGGAAAGTTTGTTTTAATTGTAAGTTGAGAATTTTGCTTGAGGACAAGCAAAAGCTTAAGTGTGGGGGTATTTGATAAACAGTAAAAGTAACATATTTTAATCCCACATTTAGCATGTTTTTGGATGATTTATTCCTTAATTTATATAAAAAGGTGCTCTTAATCCTTTCTTTTCATGTCTTATACCTAAGAGAGCACCCGAGGATGAAAAGAACGAGAAACGGGCTTAAAACGGGCCAATTTGGGCCAAAGAGGAAATCGACACGGCCTGAACTTCAAGCCACACGGCCGTGCCTCGTCAATTAACTAGAACACGACCTGACTACGACTCATATGGTAGTGCCTCAATCAACAGACTCGAAACACGGCCTAACCATGATTTACACAGGTGTGTGACAAGGCCGTGGCCTTACCGTGGCAAAGAGGAATTTCACTTGGGAAAGGATACTTAGGGAGAAAAAGCTCATTCCAAGAGCCTATATAAAGACCTTAAGTACAACCTTGAGAAAGGAGGTCAGTTAGGCAGTTAGCCAGGCCAGAAGCTGAGCCAAGAAGGTCAAATTCGTGGGAATCACTCAAGGATAGCCAATTGATCCATCTCAAGAAGTCGGAGTTCTACTCAAGACGGAGGATCTCTCCTTCAATTCCTTTAAGGGGTTTTAGGGATTTTCAATGTTTTGTTTTATTTTATCTCTTGAGATGTTTTCTTTTAAAGTTATGAACTAAACCCTTTAGATACCTGAAGGGGATGAAACCTAAATGAATCTTGTTATATTTTTCTAAACTGTATGATAAATACTAGTTTGTTCTTAATTATGTGTGCTTAAATTATTGTGTGATGTGATCGCTGTAAATCAGAGTTTTAAAATTTATGACAAGAATGATCGAACCTGGAAACCAACTCTAACAACGATTAAAGGCAAGTGTACCTATCGAACAGTAGTATAGCTTAGGCAAGACCGGATTGTCGAACCCAAAGGAACTAAAAGTACTAATATTAACTTTCTTTCTATTATTTAGCCTAAAATAAGTCAAGTTGTTTTAATCTAAATTAAACTAACTACTACTACGCTAAAGACGCAAAGACAAAAGAGTGAATTGGGAAATAACTTTAGGAAAAACTCGGTTGATCACGACGATACCCATAGAAAGAATCCACCTAGACTTCACTTGTTATCAAACCCTGAACCATACGATTTATTCACTTAGTTTGATCCGTAAGACTCCCTAACCTATATTAAACCCTCTATCGAGGCGAATAACGTCTAACCCTAGGTTAATTAGTGGAACTCTTGTTCTCTTATAATAACCCCCTAGAATAGCAGTAAATCGATCTATGGATTCCCATATTAGGTTTCACCCTAATCTGGTAAAATCTCGTCACCCTATCTCTAGGCGTGCGATCAACTCCACTTAATTATGCTAGATCTACTCTTAAGCAGGGTCTATTCCTCCTCCACCTAAGCACATCAAATTTGGATTAAGCACACATAATTAAGAACAAACTAAGTATTTATCATATAATTCAGAAAATAATAACAAGATTCATCTAGGTTTCATCCCCTTCAAGTATTTGAGGGGTTTAGTTCATAAAAATAAAAGAAAACATCTCAAGAGAAAGGATAAAACAAAACATAAGAAATCCCTAAAACTCCCTGAAGAAATTGAAGGAGAGATCCTCCGTCTTGAGTAAAACTCGCTTCTTGAGATGGATCAACTAGCTATCTTCGAGTAATTCCTTAAAAATCTCTAGTAGAAGGCTTCTTGTCGAACTCGACGCTTCTAGAATATCTGCCTTGGGGTGTTTATATAGGCTTTGAGATGCTTTACTTGGCTCCTAAGTATTTTCATTCAAGTAGAATTCTTCTAGGGTGTTTAAGTAGACTTAGAAATGTATTTCTTTACCTTCAAGCATCTAAATCCAAGTGAAATTGTTCTTTCCCGCGGCAGAGGCATGCACACGCCCATGTAAGTCATGGCCAGGTTGTGTTCAGACTTGTCGATTAGGGCACAACCGTGTGCATCAGGGTAAGGCCGTGTTCTAGATAATTGTCGAGGCACGACCGTGTGGATTGAAGTCCAGGCCGTGTTGATTTTGTGAGTTGGCCTAATTTGGTCCGTTTTAGCCCGTTTTACATTCTTTTCATCCTCGGGTGCTCTCCTGGGTATAAGACATGAAAAGAAAGGATTAAGAGCACATTTTTATATGAATCAAGGGATAAATCATCCAAAAGCATACTAAATGTGGGATTAAAATATATTACTATTATGGTTTATCAAATACCCACACACTTAAGCTTTTTCTTGTCCTCAAGTAAAATTCTCAACCTACAATTAAAACGAACTTTCCATGATTCATAATTTCTATCGACATTGTTTCATCATAATTCATAGATAATTTGTACATGGATAATTTAACTCAAAGAGCCCTAAAGATTCAATCAAGATAAGTCATACCTTTGTAGCATGATAATATAGGTGTCTCCCATTATCTAAGTAATTACCTTTAATTCAAAATCGACAAGGATTGACATCCTCACTAAAGCTTCACTCAAATCACTCAAAGTGTTTAAGGTTCAAAATAAGCACTCATAAGTCGAACCTAAAAGTTAATCCCATAGGCTTGCCTGAAAATCAAATCTCCACCACTATAATATGAGATGATACACATATCAAAAGGTCTTTATCAAGGTTGTAACGGGGCTAGGGTTAAGGTGTGGATAAAGGCTGAATTAGAAGGTTAGAATCGAGACTAACTTGACAAATTACCTAACTAGAAATATGTAATTATATCAATTGAAAACTAATAATACTATTATTGATAATACTATAATATGAGCTCTTCTTCAACAATTGGGATTTAAACGTATGAGCTCAATTAATCACGTAACTAATACTGAATATACTTTGATTTTTTAAGAACAAACTAAATAACAATAATGGGAGAATTTAATCCATAATATAATATAATTAGGTACCTAATCAAATCATATCTCGATTAAAGGGTAGTCAAAAGGAAGGGTGATAACAAATACAAAGGGTCTTTGGGTTAATATTAGTGGGTAAGTCAATGAAAAGGGTTGTTAGGATTCAACAGGGCTCACTAGGGGTTAATTGTGAAGGTAGGCTTTTTGTGGAGTAAGTGGGTTAAATCCTATCAAAATCGTGGTCTCAATATGTATAAATGAGGCAAGTTCTAGAATAATAGTTCAAAGTTGACACACTCATAATCAATAAAGTGAGCAAGAAAAAGAATATATGCTCTATAAGGCTCAAAATCTCACAAAAATTATGGATGTTTTGACATCAATCCTTGTAAATTTCAAACTTCAAAGTAATACTTTAAATTCAGGTCAACAGTCTATCAATTTTAATTTTTTAGAAAATAGACTTGTCATGTTTGATTCTCTAGTATCCTTCAAATTTAATCATCAATGCACAATTAAATATGACTTACTCTAAAACATATCAATAAAAATCATAAACCAATAGAAATTTCATCCTAATTAGTAATATGAGAAAAATACTTAAAAACAACACTAAATTCAGAGTTTTGAGAATAATGCAAAAAGTTTGACACTTTTACCCCCCATACTTAAGATGTACATTGCCCTCAATGTACAAAGATAGATAATGACAATATATTCAAAAGAGAGGGAGAAAGTGACACTTCCTAATTAGTGGAAGATTTCCTTTGGAGCGGGCAGTGGTCGTGGTAAATGATAGTTGGAGGAGGCGGTGGTTGCCAGCGAGCTCTGCGCTAGATGAAGAAATTGGGGAGCTCGTAGAGAATTAGCCAGGGATTATTAAGACACATTAAAAATATACTAATATTATAATTAAGGACAAGAAAAATAAAGAGAAAGAAACTAAGAAGGAAAATAAAATAAGGTTAGAAGATAAAAGGGCTTGAGAATCCTTATTGATAGATGGTTCGTGGGGTGGGTATGACTTCTAAGGCGATGGAGGTGCTGGTGGTGGTCGTGGTGGCGTGATTCCCAGCCGCCTTTAGAATCTAACACTAAGAAACTAGAATAAAATAAACTAAGTTAAGCAGAAGAGAAGTAAAGATAAGGAAATTGAAGCAAAAGAGAAAATAAAAATAAAAACTATATGGTCTCAAAGACCATTGACTTGTTGTTTGGATGAAGCGGCCAACATGAACTTATGTATTTGGGTCGCCTTCGGGGAGATTATGCTTGGCTTCTTCCGCTTCTTTGACATGATTCTAGTGTAGCTCAAGAGTCTGGACCCTTTTCTAAGGAAAGAAAGAAAATTTTGAAAGAAAAGAAGGAAGAAAGAAGATGGGGAGAAGGGGAAGGGCTGTGGTGTTTAAATAGGAGCTGAAATCTGGCACGTTCCCACGCCCGTGGTCCAAGGGTGTGTCGATTCACACGGTAGCCTCGCACGGCTGTGGTGTGAAGCGTGTTGATTCGCCCACGTCCATTCTCAAAGTGCCATGCCCGTGTCCGAGAAGTCAGTGTAGTCCACGGCCGCATTGCATGGCCGTGGGTTAAGGCATGTTGATTCTCACACGCTCATTTTTCATCCATCCATGCCCATTGGGAGGAAGTCAGTAGCTTTGCACGGTCGTAGGGCACGGCCGTGCCACTTTGTCAGTGTCGTGGGGGAGTAGTTGGATCTATGACATTGAAAATTAAGTGGGATTTTGATTTGCACGGCCTCTACTATGACAGTATGGGGATCCTTGTGGTCCACACGGCCACGGCCGAGTGCAAGGCCGTGTGGCCTGGAAATCTACACTTTTGTGTTAGTTTAAAACTAAATTTTTAGAAAAGAAAGAGGGAAAGAAAAGAAACTAAAAATAAATTTGAAAGTAAATAGTGTTAGTGCTCGGGTTACCTCCCGAGAAGTGCTCATTTATAGTCTTAAGCTAGACTTTCCTCGTATTTAAATTAGGGAGGCTTAAAGGTTTGAATATTTTCCCTCATGCTTATAGTTCTATTTTCTTGATAAAGTTTAAGTTGAGAAGCATTTACCTTAAAAGTGCTGAATGTTGAATTACTTACCTCGACTGTTCCGTGTGGAAAGATATTATGTACCTCAAGAGGAATTTCTCCCTTTGCTTTCAGGTCTGTTGTTATGATGTGAGGATCTGCTTTGTCTAATAGTACCTGGTCTCCTATTTTGAAGTGATTTGATGTTCCTACGAGCTTTTCTGGTGGTTCCTCTAGTTTTACTACGTGTGGTTCCAGTTCTTCTTTAAAGTGTGTCTTCCATTCTTTTAGTTTATCTTCCCTAAGGCTTTGTTCCTTATGTACTTCTTCTTTGTTGGCTTGGGGTCCATGATTCGGCTCAGGTTTGTATTCTTATGGTGTTTTTTATTATGAAAGTTGTATAAATTGGTTATCAATTGAGTTACCTTTCTTACCTTTATCGATTGTTATCCTGGCCGAGTCAAGAGCTTGAAGACTATTTGATTCATCACCTATACAAAGTATGAGTTCACTTGTGGCAACATCAATTTTAGTCTTGGTAGTTGCTAGAAAAGGTCTTCCTAAAATTAAGGGGATTGAATTATCCTCACCCATGTCTAACACAACAAAATCTACTGGGAAAATGAATTTATCGATTTTTACAAGAACATCTTCAATAATGCCCCTAGGAATTCTAACAGTTTTATCGGCTAGTTGGATACTCATCCTAGTTTGTTTGGGCTTCCCTAGACCTAGTCGTTTAAACAATGCATAAGGCATTACATTTATACTTGCCCTTAAATCAGTTAACGCATTATCAATAGTTAAACTACCAATTCAATATGGAATCGTAAAACTCCCTGGATCTTTTTATTTCTGTAGTAGTTGATTCTGGAACATTGCTGAGCATGTTGTGTTTAATTCCACGTGGTGTTCTTCATCTATTTTGCATTTGTTCGTCAAAAGCTGTCTTAAAAATTTCCTCGAGTCAAGCATCTGAAAAAGAGCTTTAAGAAGAGGTAAGTTAATATGTAATTTCTTTAAAAGTTTAATAAACTTACCAAACTGTTCTTCTGAATTGTCTCTTTCAATGCTTCGAGATAAGGTATGCGAGGTTGGTACTCCTTTATTACCGATTTTGGTTTTTCTTATGTTTCCTCAACCTTACCTTTGTCTACCTTGTTTTCTTGTATTGGATTGGGTTTATCTAACCCCTTGCTATCATGAGCTGTGATGGCTTGAATTTACTCCTTTGGGTTAATTTCAGTGTTACTTGGTAGACGTCCTTGCGGTTGTTCTGCCATTAACTTTGCAAGTTGTTCGACTGCATTAGTGGCTGCCTTGACAGACTTAGTAAGTTCCCCGACTCGATTCTCATTACTTTTAATTATTTTCTCAGTCTCTTGGAATCAATTTTCTGTGTTTGCCATGAATTTTTTCAGCATCTCTTCGAGGTTGGGCTTCTTCTCTTGTGGATATGGCTGATTTTGTAAGTTTTGAGGAGGTTGCTGTCTTTGATTTCCTTGATTTCCTTGATCTTCCCATGAAAAATTTGGGTGGTTTCTCCAACCTGGATACAAGTGTTACTATAAGGATTATTATTGGATCTGAAATTATTACCTATATAGTTCATCTGTTCGCTCTTTGCTCCTGGTTGGTAGGGTGGGTATTTAGGATTCACCACGGTTCCACTTGCGTTGCACTGCATAATTGGGTGTGCCTGTGAAGAACACAAACTATCAAGCTTTTTATCCATCATCTCTACTTGTGTTGATAGCATGGTTACTACATCGAGGTTGTAGACTCCGGCTAATTTTGTCGATTTCGTCCTTGTAATCTGCCACTGATAATTATTCGGTGACATCTCTTCAATGAACTCGTAGGCTGCTTCAGGAGTTCTATTGTTCAGAGTTCCACCGGCGGTTGAATCTATTAGTTGCCTCGTTGAGGGGTTTACACCATTATAGAATGTTTGGACTTGAAGCCACAAGGGTAAACCATGTGTAGACACCTTCTCAAGAGATCCTTGTATCTCTCCCATGCGTCGTATAATGTTTCTAGATCCATCTGCACAAAAGAAGAGATATCATTCGTAATTTGGCTGTTTTGGCTGGTGGGAAATATTTTAGTAAAACTTTTGGTCATCTACTCCCATATAGTGATTGACCATCGTGGTAACAAGTTTAACCACTATTTGGCTTTATTCCTTAATGAAAAAGGGAATAACCGAAGACGTATGGCATCTTTAGAAATGCCATTAATTTTGAAGGTATCACAGAACTCTAAAAAGTTAGCTAAATGAGTATTTGGGTCTTTGTCCTGCAAACCATCAAATCAAACAAATTGTTGAATCATTTGTATTATGTTAGGCTTTAATTCAAAATTATTAGCAGCTATAGCAGGCCTAACAATACTCGATTCTGCTCCACTTAAATGCGGTTTAGCATAATCAAACATAGTACGCGGAACATTGTTTTCTCCCACATCTTGTGGTGGTAGATTATTTTTGTCCATCTCTTCAGTAGGATTGGATCTGTCTTCTCGATTTTTCTCTCTGTAATTTAGGGCTCGATTGATTTCTCTGCAATTTCTTCGAGCGGTAGCTTCAATATCACTGTCGTATACCAAAGGTCCTCTCGGGTTCCTTCTAGTCATAAACTAGAGCTACCTGTTGGGAAAAGAAAGAAAGAAAGGAAATTAGTAAAAAAAAAAATAAAAAGCAAAAAATAAAACTAAAAAGAAAAGTAAATCGAGAAAATAAAAAATAAAAATAAAAATAATGGCTAAAGTAATAAAAATAGAGCTTTCTTAATATTTTAGTTCCCCAGCAACGGCGCCAAAAACTTGATCGCTGTAAATCAGAGTTTTAAATTTTATAACAAGAATGATCGAACCTAGAAACTAACTCTGACAACGATTAAAGGCAAGTGTACCTATTGAACAGTAGTATAGCTTAGGCAAGACCGGATTGTCGAACCCAAAGGAACTAAAAGTACTAATACTAACTTTCTTTCTATTATTTAGCCTAAAATAAGTGAATTTGTTTTAATCTAAATTAAACTAACTACTACTACGCTAAAGACGCAAAGACAAAAGAGTGAATTGGGAAATAACTTTAGGAAAAACTCAGTTGATCACGAGGATACCCTCACGAAGAATCCACCTAGACTTCACTTGTTATCGAACTCTGAACCATACGATTTATTCACTTAGTTTGATCCGTAGGACTCCCTAACCTATATTAAACCCTCTCTCGAGGCGAATAACGTCTAACCCTAGGTTAATTAGTGGAACTCTCGTTCTCTTATAATAACCCCCTAGAATAGCAGTAAATTGATATATGGATTTCCATATTAGGTTTCACCCTAATCCGATAAAATCTCGTCTCCCTATCTCTAGGCGTGCGATCAACTCCGCTTAATTATGCTAGATCTACTCTTAAGTAGGGTCTATTCCTCCTCTACGTAAGCACATCAAATTTGGATTAAGCACACGTAATTAAGAACAAACTAAGTATTTATCATATAATTCAGAAAACAATAACAAGATTCATCTAGGTTTCATCCCCTTCAGGTATCTGAATGGTTTAGTTCATAAGCATAAAAGAAAACATCTCAAAAGAAAAGATAAAACAAAAAATAAGAAATCCCTAAAACTCCCTGAAGGAATTGAAGCAAAGATCCTCCGTATTGGGTAGAACTCTGGCTTCTAGAGATGGATCAACTGGCTATCTTCGAGTAATTCCCTAAAAAAGCTCTGGCAGAAGCCTTCCTGCCGAACTCAATGCCTCTAGAATATCTACCTTGGGGTGTTTATATATGCTTTGAGATGCTTTACTTGGCTCCTAAGTATCTTTATTCAAGTAGAATTCCTCCTAGGGTGTTTAAGTAGACTTAGGAATGTATTTCTTTGCCTTCAAGCATCCAAATTCTAGTGAAATTACTCTTTCACGCGGCAGGGGCACGCCCATGGCACACACCCGTGTAATTCGTGGCCAGGCCGTGTTCGGACTTGTCGATTGGGGCACGGCCGTGTGCATCAGGGTAAAGTTGTGTTCTAGATAATTGTTGAGGCACGGCCGTGTGGCTTAAAGTCCAGGCCGTGTTGATTTCGTGAGTTGGCCCAATTTGGTCCGTTTTAAGCCCGTTTTGCGTTCTTTTCATCCTTGGATGCTCTCCTGGGTATAAGACATGAAAAGAAAGGATTAAGAGCACCTTTTTTTATGAATCGAGGGATAAATCATCCAAAAGCATACTAAATGTGGGATTAAAATATGTTACTATTATGGTTTATCATGATGTGCTTAGGTGGTGGAGCAAAAGTCCCTGCTTAAGAATAGATCTAGCATAATTAAGTGGAGTTGATCGCGCCTAGAGATAGGTGACGAGATTTTTCTAGATTAGGTGAAACCTAATATGAGAGTCCATAGATCAAGTTAATACGATTCTGGGGTTTTAATTAGAAAGAGATTTCAGTTAATCAACCTAGGTTAGATGTTATTACGCCTCGAGAGGGTTTAATATAAATTAGGAGTCTTACGGATCAAGCTAAGTGAATAAATCTTATGTTCGTTGTTAAATAACAAGTGAAGTTTAGGTGGATTCCTCCTAGGTATTGTCATAATCAATCGAGTCTTTCTTAAAGTTATTTCTTCAATTGTTCTTTTGTCTTTGCATCTTAGTTTAGTAATTAGTTAGTTTTAATTTAATCAACCAAACACTTAATATTTAGGCTAAATAGTAGAAAGAATATGATTATTACTACTTTTAGTTCCTTTGGGTTTGATATCTGCCTGTTTGTTATACTATCGTTGATAGGTGCACTTGCCTTAAGTCGTTGTTTGAGTTAGTTCTAGGTTTGATCACTCTCTTTATCAATATTTAAAACTTGACAATTCAGACGATCATGCGTATAATTGATCGTGTCAAACAAATGAGTTTTAATATTTATAAAAAGAATGGTCAAACTCAGAGATTAACTATGACAATGATAGAGGCAAGTGCACATATCGAACAAAGAGTATAGTTTAGGCAAGAATATCTTATCGAACCCAAGGAACTTAAAAGTACTACTACTCACTTTCTTTCTATTATTTAGCCCAAATATGGAGTGATTGGTTTATTTATCTAAAACTAATGAAATACTTAAACTAAATGCAAAGATAAAAGAATGAATTGGAGAAAGACTTTAGGAAAACTCAGTTGATTAAGATGATACCCTCAGGAAGAATCCACCTATGACTTCACTTATTATTTATCCCCAAACCATATGATTTCTTTACTTTTCTTGATCCATGAGACTCCCTAACCTATATTAAACCCTCTCTCGAGGCGAATAATGTCTAACCTTAGTTAATTAGTGGAACTCTCGTTCTCTTATAATAACCCCCTAAGGAAGCAGTAAATCGATTAATGGATTCCCATATTAGGTTTCACCCTAATCCTATAAAATCTCGTAACCCTAGGCGTCCGATCAACTCTGCTTAATTATGCTAGATCTACTCTTAGGTAAGGTCTATTCCTCCTCTACCTAAGCACATCAGATTAAATTAAACAACATAATTAAGAACAAACTAAGTACTTATCATAGATTTTAGAAATCAAATTACAAAATCCATCATAGGTTTCATCCCCTTCAGGTATCTGAAGGGTTTAGTTCATAACTAAATAAGAAAACATCTCAAGAGAAAAGATAAAAAAAAATAAGAAATCCCTAAAACTCCCTGAAGGAATTGAAGGAGCGATCCTCCGTCTTGAATAGAGCTCCAGCTTCTTGAGATGGATCAACTGGCTATCTTCAAGTGATTCCCTAAAAGATGAAAGCTTCGGAAAAAGCCTCTGCTAAAAATTGTCCCCTCAATGTCTGCCTTGGGTTGTTTATATAGGCTTTTGAAATGCTTTACTTGGCTCCTAAGCACCTCTTTCAAGTAGAATTACTATTAGGGTGTTTAAGTTGACTTAGGAGTATGTTTCTTTGGCTTCAAGCATCCAAATATGAGTGAAATTACTCATTCTCGAGACAGGAACATGCCCATGGCACACGCCCATATAAGTCGACTTCAGTCGTGTGTCGATTCTGTTGATTGAGGCATGGCACAGCCATGTAAGTCAGGATTCAGGCCGTGCTTCAGGTCTGTCGATTGGGACATGGCCATGCAAATTGTGCTTGGGGCGTGTCTTTGAATGATTGGTGAGGCACAGCCGTGTGACTTGAAGTCCAGGCCGTGTCAATTTTTGGGTTGGCCCAATTTGGTCCGTTTTAAGCACATTTCTAATTCTTTTCGTTCTCGGGTGCTTTCCTAAGTATAAGTTATGAAAAGAAAGGATTAAGAGCACCTTTTTACATAAATTGAGGGCTAAATCATCCCAAAAGCATACTAAATGTGGGATTAAAATATGTTACTTTTACGGTTCACACTTAAGCTTTTGCTTGTCCTCAAACAAAATTCTCAACTTACAATTAGAACGAACTTTCCATAATTCATAATTCCTATTGACAATGTCTCATCATAATTCATAGATAATTTATACATGGATAATTCAACTCAAAGAGTCCTAAAGATTCAATTACGATAAGTCATACCTTTGTAGTACGAAAACATATGTGTCTCCCCTTATCTGAATAATTACCTTTAATTCAAAATCGACAAGGATTGACATCCTCACTAAAGATTCACTCAAATCACTCAAAGGTGTTTAAGGTTCATAATAAGGCACTCAAGAGTCGAACCTGAAAAGTTAATCCCATAGGCTTGCCTGAAAATCAAATCTCCAATACTTTATATGAGATGATACACAAATCAAAAGGTCTTTTGTTAAGGTTGTAACGGGGCTAGGGTAAAAGGTGTGGATATAAACCAAAATTAGAAGGTTAGAATCGAGACTTGACTGACAAGTTACCTACTAGAAATATGGACTAATATAAGTAATCACCTAAATCAAAAGCTAATAATACTTTTACTTGACAATACTTATACTAATAGTTCTTCTTCAACAATTGGGATTTTAAAAGTATGAGCCCATTTAATCATATGACTAATATTGAATATACTTTGGTTTTTTTAGAACAAGCCAACATAATAGAAGGAACTTTGATAATTTAAATAACCTAATTTGGCAACTGATCAAATCAATTCTCGATAGAGGGGTAGTCAAAATAATGTTGATAACAAATACAAAGGGTTTTGGGTTAATATCAAATGAGTAATTCAATAAAAAGGGTTGTTAGGATCAAATGAGTTCACTAGGGGTTATTTATATAGGTAGGCTTTTTAATGGAGTGAATGGGTTAAAACCTAGGTGCCTTTATCATCTCGGTATATCAAATCATTAATGTGGTCTCAACATGCATAAACGAGGCAAGTTCTAGAATAACAATTCAAAGTTGACACGCTCATAATCAATAAAGTGAGCATGAAAAAGGATATATGCTTTATAAGGCTCAAATTCTCACATAAAAATTATGGGTGTTGACATCAATCCTTATAAATTTTAAACTTCAAGGCGATATTCAAATTCAGTTCAACAACCTATCAAATTTTGATTTTTGAAAAATAGACTTATCATGCTTGATTCTCTAGTATTCTTTTAAAATTTAATCATCACTGCACAATTATCAATGACTTAATCCAAACCATATCAATAAAAATCATAAATCATTAAAAATTTCATCCTAATTAGTAATATGAGAAAATTACTTAATAATAAGACTAAATTCAGGGTTTTGAGAATAATGCAAAAAGTTTGGCACTTTTACTCCCCACACTTAAGATGTACATTGCCCTCAATGTACAAAGATAGATAATGATAATTATGGGATAAATCAAAAGAGAAGGGGTAGAGTGACACTTCTTGAATTTTGGATGATTTCGGGTGTCTTTGGTAGCGGTGATAGTGTTTTCTATGGGCCCGGTGGTGTGGCTACCAAAAAGTAATTTGCTAGATGAAGAAATTGGGTAGCCTGCAAAGATATAGCCAAGAGATCTAGAGAAATAATAATAATATAATAATATAATTAAAGATTAAGAAAATAAAGAGAATGAGACTAAGAAGAAAACTAAAATTTAACGAAAAGACTAATGGACTAAGGAGTCCTTATTAGCAGATGGTTTGTGAGGTGGGAATGATTTCTAAGGCTGCGGAGTGTTGGTGTTGTTGGAAGTGGCGTGATTCCCTAACAGCCTTTAGAACCTAAAACCAAGAAACTAATATGAAATAAATTAAATTAAGCAGAAGAGAAGTATAGATAAGGAAAATAAAAGAGAAGAGAAAAGAAAAATAAAACCGAAAAAGTTTTGGAGACCCTTGGCTTGTCGAGTAGCTGAAGCTGCCGGCATGAACTCATGTTGAGGTCTCCTTTGAGGAGACAATGCTTACCTTCTTACGCTTCTTTGACATGATTTTGGTGTTTCTCAAGAGTCTTGGACCTTTTCTATGAACAGAAAGAAAAAATTGAAAGAAAAAGAAGGAAGAAAAAAGATAGGGAGAAAGGGAAGGGCTGTGAGGTTTAAATAAGATTTCAAATCTGGCACGTTCCCACGCCCGTGTATCGAGGGTGTGTCGATTCACACTACCGAATCGCATGGCCGCGTTATGGAGTGTGTTGTTCTTTTACACGCCTTCCTAAAAGGCCAGTATGTGAGCACAGATGGAATACACGAGCGTGGTCTGCCCATGCTCAATATGTCAGTATCTTAGCAAGGTCGTGGGGCATGACCGTGCTATTTTATCGGTGCCAATGTTGTGGGTGGTTGGATCCATGAAGTTGGGGGTGGGTGGACTGACTTGCACGGCTCTGCTCTGTCAGTGTGGTGGTTCCGGTGGTCCACACGACCACGGGCACAGCCATGTGCAAGGCCATGTGACCTGGAATCCTACACTTTTGTGTTAGTTTAAAACTAAATTTTGAGAAAAGGAAGAAGGGAAGAAAAGAAATTGAAGATAAATTTGAAAGTACATAGTTTTAGTACTCGGGTTACCTCCCAAAAGCGCTCGTTTATAGTCTTAAGCTAAACTGCCCTTGTCTTTGAAAATTTTAGGGAGGTTTAAAGGTTTGAATATTTTTCCTTTTGCTGACAGTTTTATTTTCGTGACAAAATTTAGGTCGAGAAGCATTTACCTTGAAATTGTCGAAAATTGGATTGCTTTCCTCAACTATTTAGTGTGGGAAAATATCGTGTACTTGAAGGAGTATTTCTCGCATTTTCTTTAGGTCTGTTGAAGTGATGTAAGGATAGGCTTTGTCTAATAGCACCTAGCCTCCTATTTTAAAGTGATTTTATGTCCCTATGAGCTCTTCTGGTGGTTCCTTTGGTTTTACTTCGTGTGGATCCGACTTTTCTTTGGTGTGTATCTTCTGCTCTTCTAAATTGTCAATCTCACGGTTTTGTTTCTGGTGTGATTCTTCTATGTCGACTTGGGGCTATGAGTTGGCTCAGGTTTGATGCATTGTGATGTTTCCTGTGATAAAGGTTGAACAATTTGATTATCTATTGAAACGTGTAACACCCCAAACCCGGTCAACACACCATGACCGAATCTAGCATGTTACAGGAAGAATATTTTGAGGAAAACAGCTATCGAATAAAGTTTTGAGAAAGATTCCTTGTTGTTTTTACTTTTGTAGAAAACAGTGCATGATGAGTTAAAACCGATTAGTTGACTTTGAAAACTCTAAGTAAATCTTTAAAGATTAAGTTGTCGATTTTAGGTTAGAAAATATTTACGACATTTTAAAATCCGAATGATTCTTTAATTATTGGAAACCAGTTGAGTTGAGTGAGAAAAACTTAAGTTTGGAAAAACCATTTGAGTTGTAGTTTCCTTCAATTATAAAGTAAAGTTTAAAACATGTCGTTTTTTAGTTTAGAAAACCTTACTATTCATATTTTATCGAATGTTAACCCAATAGTTTATTAAGCCATGTTTGAAATCAAGTCCAACCACATATATAATCAAAACCTGATTTAAAAGGCCTTTATACAATCCCAACAAAACCAAATTAAAATAAATGAGATAAAGTACCAAATTCAAACTGTGAAAGACCGAAGTTTATTCATAGCATGGCCCCCTCGAGTCCACCCGGCCCTCTTCCGCGATCTAAGTCTCACCTAAAATGATAAGGAGAAAGTGAGTCACTAAGACCCCGTGTATAATTTCTCCTCCCGAATAATGCAACATACTTACACACACCATGACCAAGCAATATATATAATGCACCCAACCCTAGCCATCCGTAACTCGCTTTCTACCCTGTGGTACCAAACCACCGGTGGTGCTAAACCACTAGTGACCCAAAGTCACGATATCCAATATTGTGGTGCTAAACCACCGGTGACCCAAAGTCACGAATAATCCATCTATGGGGCCAACCCACGGTGATACCAAATCACCGCAACGATCCAGAATATCAACTGGGGGCCAACCCATCGTGGTGCTAAGCCATCGACAAGTCGCTATGAGGTGCCAAACCTCCGTGACCCAAAGTCACAAAATATCAATATCCAAGTGTGGAGCCAACCCACATGTGATACCAAATCACCGGCGACGATCCCGATATGTCAATCGTGGGCCAACCTAATCGTGGTGCTAAGCCATCGACAAGTCACCATGAGGTGCCATCCGGTGACCCAAAGTCACTAAATCAATCTGTGGTACCAAACCACAGAGGTGCCAAACCTCCGTGTCCCAAAGGCACGGATATCATCTTACCCTCCTCTCATATCACCCAAAGATCATGCCATACTCATGTAAATCATGCAAATCATGCAAATCATGTCAACATGCTTTGTTTCAGATCTTATAACACATATATGTCATAAATCATGATATCATATATTGAATAATGTAACTCATATCGAAACGGACTTACCCGATTAGTGCATATACCCATAGGGTATCGTATCAACTTCCATACCGCTTTGACTTTTATTAATATCAGTTATTAAAATACATTACTAAGTAATAGAGTGTGTAAGTTACACACCGCTATAACTGAAGCCCTAAATCAAGAGTCGATCTACCACAAGAGATCCCTTGCTCCTACATTCTACCATTACTAAGGTTAGCAACATAGGCCATTCGGCCAAACCAAATAAACCCCCAAAGGGTTAACACATAGAACCTGAAACCCTACCCAAACGCTCTTTGAATACCAGCCACCACACGCTAGTGAACCTGCTTCACTCCCCCCTACAATCGGCAATCATTAACACCCACAACGATAGCCTTCGACTTTTCGAATACTAAAATAATGGTGAACTTGAAATAGATTCTTACGACTGTACTTACCAAACTGATTATTCAAGAACACTTGGCTCGCCTCCCGCTTCAAGACCCGACGATCCTAAAAGAAATAGATCCCTATAAGACGATTAGCAATCTATCACCAATCGCCAAAATTCTCTTTACCCTTATAAAAGTCGACAGAGAAAAGAGAGAAGAAGAAATAGGCATTCGCCTTGAGCACTTACCTTACTCTAAAAATCGATTGAGAAAAACTAGAAGAGATTACCCTTGCTTGAGATTCTACCAAAACTAAACAAAAAGAAATAATAGGGAGATTCTACTAGGATAAACAAAAGGAGAAAGAGATTCGACTAGAGTCTTGAAAGTTGAAACAAATGAGATGTTGTTAAAGAAGAAAGGAGAAATCGGCAAAGTAGATTAGAAGTGGGAGAGGGAAGATTTGGCTAAGAAGACACAGTAAATTTCGGCACAAGAGTTTTAAGAAAGAAAGAAATTAAAAGCATGAGAGGAAGAAGATGACTATTTTCGGCTTAGCATAAATGGAAAAAGAAAAGAGAGATGGAAGGGTAAATGGTTCGGCCAAATAACAAGAAGAAGAAAAGGAAGCAAAACAACCATAAAATTTAGAAACTTAAGAGAGCATTCGGCTAGGTGTTGAAACAAAAGAATTTCGGTTTTTACTACTCTATAACACTAGGAAAATCGAAAATGCTTCAAGTATGGTTTTCGGCTTTTGGTACACTAAACAAGGCTGACCGAAAATGCACTCTAACACCTAAGGAGGTTTCGGCATTCCCCTCTACTCACCTTACCAAAACCGGCCACTCCTCCCATGAGGAGTTCAAAATTTGGCCACTTCCTAAAAATGCTCTTGGCCACTAATTCAAACCATTTTGAATTGGTCAACCACCTAAATTTTCTCTCGCCAACCATTTGAATAATTTGACTCACCATCCCTTACTAGGCGTAGTTTGAAAATGACTTTCTTACCTTCATCTTCTATTGTTTTAGTTGAGTCGAGAGCTTGAAGATTGACCGATTCATCTCCTACACGAAGTATGAGTTCTCCTGTTGCAACATCAATTTTAATCTTGACAGTTGCAAGAAAAGGTCTTCCTAAAATTAAGGGGATTGAATTATCCTCATCCATGTCTAGAACAACAAAATCTACTGGGAAAACAAATTTATTGATTTTTACTAAAACATCTTCAAGAATGCCCATAGGAATTCTAGCAGTTTTATTAGCTAGTTGAATACTCATCCTAGTTTGTTTGGGCTTCCCTAGACCTAGTCGTTTAAACAATGCATAAGGCATGACATTTATACTTGCCCTTAAATCAGCTAACGCATTATCAATAGTTAAACTACCAATTAGACATGGAATCGTAAAACTCTCTGGATCTTTTAATTTTTGTCGTAGTCTATTTTTTAACATTGCGTTGAGCATGTTGCATTTAGTTCCATATGGTGCTCTGATCTATTTTGCGCTTGTTCGCCAAGAGCTATCTTAAAATCTCCTTGAGTTGGGCATCCAAAAAAGCTTCAAGAAGAGGTAAGTTAATATGTAATTTCTTTAAAAGTTTTAAAACTTACCTAATTGTTCCTCTGAATCATATTTTTTCAATGCTTCGGGATAAGGTATGCGAGGTTGGTATTCTTTGATTACCGATTTTGGCCTCTCTTGTGCTACCTCTATTTTACCTTTTTCTTCTTTGGTTTCTTGTACTGAGGTGGGCTCGTCTACCTTTATACCCTCTTGAGCTATGATGGCTTGGATATGCTCTTTTGGGTTTATTTCTGTGTTGCTTGGTAGACGTCCTTATTGACGTTCAGAAATCAGCTTTGTGAGATGTCCCACTGACCTAGTAAGTTCTCCAACTTGATTCTCGATCCCCTTGATCGATTTTTGTTGTTCATCAAGTGTTGCTTCAGTCTTTTGGAGACGAGAATCTATAGCAGCCATGAATTTTGTCAGCATCTCTTTAAGGTTTGATTTCTTTTCCTGTGGATAGGGCTGATTTTGGTAATTTAGAAGAGGTTGCTGCCTTTGATTCCTTGATTTCCTTGTCCTCCCCACGAAAAATTTGGGTGGTTCCTCCAACTTGCGTTGTAAGTGTTACTATAAGGATTATTATTAGATCTGAAATTGTTACCTATATAGTTTGTCTACTCGTTATCTGTGCCCGGTTGGTAGGGCGGGTACTTAGAATTCACCACATTTCCACTCACTTCGCATTGCATGACTGGGTGTACCTACGAAGAACATAAGTTATCAAGCTTTTTATTCATCATCTCCACCTGTGTTGACAGCATTGTTAGTGCGTCTATATTAAAAAATCTGGCTGATTTTGTCGGTTTGGCCCTTGTAATTTGCCATTGATAAGTGTTCAATAACATGTCCTCAATAAAATAGTAAGCCGCTTCAGGAGTTTTGTTGTTCAAAGTTCCATCGGCTGATGAATCAATCATTTGTCGCGTTGAAGAATTCACACCGTTGTAAAAAGTTTGGACTTGAAGCCACAAAGGTAATCCATGGTGTAGACATCTTTTCAGGAGGCCCTTGTATCTCTCCCATGCATCATATAATATTTCTGCATCATTCTGCACAAAAGAAGATATGTCACTCCTAAATTTGGCCGTTTTGGCTGGTGGAAAATATTTTAAAAGAAATTTTTTGGTCATTTGATCCCATGTGGTGATTGACCCTCGTGGTAACGAGTTCAACCACTGCTTTGCTTTATTCCTTAATGAAAAGGGAATAATCAAGACGTGTGGCATTCTCGTAAACCCATTTATTTTGAAGGTATCACAGAACTCTAAGAAACTAGCTATATGAGTATTTGGATCTTCGTCCTGCAAACTATCAAATTGAACAAACTGTTGAATCATTTGTATTGTATTAGGCTTTAATTCAAAATTATTAGCAAATATAGTGGGCCTAACAATACTAGATTCTACTCCTGTCAAATTAGGTTTAGCATAATCATACATAGTACGCGGACCATTCTCGTTTCTTGCACATTTTACAAAGGATTGTTTTCATCCATCCTTCAAGAGATTGGATCTTTCTTATTGTTCTTCTCTTTGGTAGTCTAGAGCTCGTCTAGTTTCCCTGCGATTTCTGCGAGCGGTAGCTTCAATGTCACTTTCGTATGCTAAAGGTCCTCTTGGGTTCCTTCTAGTCATAAACTAGAGGTACCTGCTAGGATAAGAAAGAAAGAAATTTAGTGTAAATAAAGATATAAACTAAAAATAAAAGTAAATTGATAAAAATAACAAAATAATGGCTAAAGTAATAGAAATAGAGTTAATATTTTAGTGTTCCCCGGCAACGGTGCCAAAAACTTTGATCATGTCAAACAGTCAAGTTTTAATATTTATAAAAAGAATGATCAAACCAGTAGACTAACTATGACAATGATAGAGGCAAATGCACCTATCGAACAGTAGTCTAGTTTAGGCAAGAATATCTTATCGAACCCAAGGGAACCTAAAAGTACTACTGCTCACTTTCTTTCTATAATTTAGCCTGAAATATGGAGTGATCGGTTTATTTATCTAAAACTAATGAAATACTTAAACTAAATGAAAAGATAAAAGAATGAATTGGAGAAAGAATTTAGGAAAACTCAGTTGATTAAGACGATACCCTCAAGAAGAATCCACCTATGACTTCACTTATTATTTATCCCCAAACCATATGATTTCTTTACTTACCTTGATCCGTGAGACTCCTAACCTATATTAAATCTTCTCTCGAGGCTTAATAACATCTAACCTTAGGTTAATTAGTGGAACTCTCATTCTTTATAATAACCCCTAAGGAAGCAAGAATCGATCAATGGATTCCCATATTAGGTTTCACCCTAATTCGGCAAAATCTCATAACCCTATCTCTAGGCACCCGATCAACTCCACTTAATTATGCTAGATCTACTCTTAGGTAGGGTATATTCCTCCTCCACCTAAGCACATTAGATTAAATTAAGCAACATAATTAAGAATAAACTAAGTACTTATCATAGATTTTAGAAATCAAATTACAAAATCCATCATAGGTTTCATCCCCTTCAAGTATCTGAAGGGTTTAGTTCATAACTAAATAAGAAAATATCTCAAGAGAAAAGATAAAACAAAACATAAGAAATCCCTAAAACTCCCTAAAGAAATTGAAGGAGAGATCCTCCATCTTGAATAGAGCTCCGGCTTCTTGAGATGGATCAACTAGCTATCTTCAAGTGATTCCCTAAAAGATGAAAGCTTCGACAAAAGCCTCTGCTAAAAATCGTCCCCTCAATACCTACCTTGGGTTGTTTATATAGGCTTTTGAGATGCTTTACTTGGCTCCTAAGTACCTCTTTCAAGTAGAATTACTATTAGGGTGTTTAAGTTGACTTAAGAGTATGTTTCTTTAGCTTCAAGCATCCAAATACGAGTGAAATTGCTCATTCCCGTGGTAGGGGCACGCCCATGGCACACGCTTGTGTAAGTCGACTTTAGGCCGTGTGTCGATTCTGTTGATTGAGGCACGGCCATGGCACGCACCGTAAGTCGATTTCATGCTATGCTTGTGTCTATTTATTGGGACACGGCCATGCAAATTGTGCTTGAGGCGTGTCTTTGAATGATTGGCGAGGCACGACCGTGTGACTTGAAGTCTAGGCCATGTCTATTTCTTGGGTTGGCCCAATTTGGTCCGTTTTATGCCCATTTCTCATTCTTTTCATTCTCGGGTGCTTTCCTTAGTATAAGTCATGAAAAGAAAGGATTAAGAGCACCTTTTACATAAATTGAGAGCTAAATCATCCCAAAAGCATACTAAATGTAGGATTAAAATAAGTTACTTTTACGATTTATCAATTATTATCTGAGTGGCTTAGTTCACATATGTGGTGTGTAGGGTTGGATGGGCCTTCCGAGGTCCTAATTGATGTGATTGGTTGGATGAGCTTTAACAGATCTTATGAGGTGTGATCGGGGGACGGAGAGGTGTGTTGGCTGGATGAGTGGGTTATATTTTTTGACTGCATTTCATATGCCTATTTTTCTGTGTGTTCTGGGTGTACGAATATCTATTTGTGTTCTGTTGTCTGAACAATTGTGTGTAAGTGTTTTTGTATTTGGTGTGCTCTGCTCGATTGCATTTGGTATTTGTTTCTGCTCATGACTGTAAGTCTGTTACACCATTGAATTAAATTATGAGTTTCTACCTTTAGTATTATTTCGGACTCATACTAAGCTCGAGTAGCTTACCCTCTTAGTGTTTCCTTTACAAGTACATTTCAAAATTTTGATGCTGGACTCTGTATTCGGAGGTCTCAGACAGTTTCGGTGGAAATAAATGATTATCAGTTTATATTTAGCTAAACGGTTTTTGAACTGTAAGATTTTATAAAGTTGTGGTACAAATTTTGAGTTAGTTTTTAATCATTTTATTTCTGCTTACATATTCATATACTATCTTACCTGAAATTTTAATAACTGGTTTTAAATGATCAAGTATTATGATTCGACATGAAAATGTTTTTCTAAAAATTTACCTACTATCACTTCGGTGATCAATGTAGCATCCGAGATTCGGTCTAAACTTCTAGGCCGAGTTTCGGGTGTTACATACACCATCTGAAAAGAAAGTAAACTTGTTAGATAACATTTTCATAAAAAAAATTCTCAATAAGATGTTTTAAACTTTCTTTTACCTATTTACATGTGGGTAAACATATTGTTGGTGACCTAGTGATGCTAGAAAGGACATTCTATGCAGCACCTAGGATTGTAGTAGTAGTAAGTGTTGGGAAATGTGTCCATATTGTAATAAACATGTAATTGTTTTCTATATATTTGAACGATGAATAAATAAATTTCACATTTCACTGTTATATCTTTTGTATTTCTATCTTTCATATTTTGCATGCATAGTGAAATTGTGACACACAAATATTAGCTCATTGATTGTCTAAGTTCAAATTGATGGTAAGTGACACTATAAGAACATTTACATTGCCAGAAAGATAACTCACGTCAGTAGATAATCTAAACGAGTTTATAATTCATTAAAATAATCGAAGTATGTAACGCCCCAAATAATTTATTTCTACTTCTGTAAAATCTACACAAATGTGTATCTGCTTCAATGGTTATGTGTTCTGGGTGTGTGTGAGAGGTCCCAAGTCCAAGCCTTAGCTTTAGCAAAATTTTTTTATTTTTGGAACTAAGCCTTATCTCTGTTCAGTGGACTTATATTTAATTTTTGTGATCCCATATCAGAATGAGCCTGCTGGTTCGAGTGGTAAGGGAGTTTGTGTGATACGTGAAGGTCCTGTGTTCAAATTCCTGCGTGAGTGTGGGTATTCATTTTTGCTCAGATGCGTGTAAGATTTTCGGTTAGGTTGGACTTCTGAAGTGGTTGAGTTGTGGTGATAGTGGGAGAAAATTAAGGGATCTGTATAACATCTTCTTTTTGTTTTCCCCAAAATTTTAGTTTTCTCCCTTCACCTCTCAAAATTCTAATGTTTCATATTCTTTTCCCCCTTCTTCGCTTTTCTTTTGTTTTTGTCAATTCTTTTATTCCAGTCTAGTATTCCGGCTTTTCAGTTGCTTGTGTTTTGGTAAGTAAGCATAGATTGTTCAGTTCAAATAGGGGTTTCCTTTTAATTTGTTCATGAATTTTTGATTCTTTTCGTTTGGAATCTTATTCGCTATTTTGGTAGCAGCAAATCGGACGTAATAGGCTCTCCTTGTGCGAAAACGTAATTAAAATTGTTTAAAGGTGTTGGGGTAAGTGTTTGAAGGTGGATTGATATTGTTATTGATTTTGTAATTTCGATTCAAATGTGTAATAAGTCTGTTTCTGAGTGTTGGTACACTGATTATAGGTTTTGAAGTGTTCGTGGTTGCAGTAGCGTAAGAAACATACCAGGTGTGTACCCGAAAAGCAAAAAAAAGGATTCAGCGAAAGCCAAAAACCCTACTATCGATGCTACATGGCCATGTGGTAGGCCGTGTGTGACAACACGTCCGTGTGATCGAAGAAGGCTAGGTCGTGCGCAGGACACGACCGTGTGATGGCTAGAGTAGGGACCGTGTGAGCTACACAGGCAATGCCAAATTGGGCTTGTGGGCCACAAGGGCATGTGGGCTCACACGGGCACGACACATGGGTGTGTGATAACTAGGCCAGGCCGTGTGATCCACTCGGGTGAGGCCAATCTAGGCGTATGGGCCGTTATATTGAGATTTTTTGTATAGTCATACGGGTTGTTCTAATTGACTGTGGGCCTATCGTAGGGTTGGTAAAGGCTTACTAAACCCCAAAACTGTGTATTTTGTTAGACTGATATACTATTATGAGCATGCCTATTTTTGTATATCTGCTATTTGTTTATGAATGCATGTTAAGCATGATTTATCTATTAAGTCTATATGCATGTTCTATTATTGTGATTGGGGTGGGATGATGTATATTGGAGGAAGTGTTCTTAAAGGCAAATTATGCCTAGTATCTGGTAGCACGGCTTCATTATATCTAATATGCGCAGCATCGGTAAAGTATGGTGTGTAGGGTAGGGCTAGGTGGGTGTTTTAAACCCCACATGGTGTATAGGGATGGACGGAGATGATGTGTAAAGGATGAGGATAGGATTTTGATATCTGATTTGAATATCTGTAACTGTGTCTGCATTTGAAATGGGCTCAAGCTCAAATCTGTATCTGTATCTGAAATGGGCCCAGGCTCGAATATAAATCTGTATGATTTGTGATATTCTACATGTGTATATGTTTATTTCTGCTGGGTTACATATTGACATAAACTCACCCTTCTCTGTTTATTCTGTACAGGTAACCCACAGACCTAGGCGGATTGGAGCTGAGGAGTCCCTCAGTGACCACATGTTCGAACTGGTTAAAGTTTTAACTAAATTTATACGTTCTGATTTATTCTTGGTTTGTTTTAGGTAATTTGGACTTTATGGACTATTTTATTTTAAATTGAGTTAGACTGCAATTTTATGATTTTATAACTATAAAATGTGACATAACTCAGATTTTACCAAAAGCAAGAGTTTTCTAAAAATGTAATCTGTCTTTATTAAACACAAGGATTTTCCTAAGCTTCCACTAAATTGATATGTTTTAAGGTGAGTCGACTAATAAAATTTATGTTTGGAAATTAACAAAAGAAATTAAAGGTTTAAATGTCTGAGGTTTTATCGAGTTAGTTCTATTTTGAAATCTCTTCCATGTGACATTGCCAGATTCGGCCATAATGTCTAGATCGGGTTTGCGGTGTTACATTTAGTTGTATTAGAGCCAGGTTGTAAAACTCGACTATAAATTTTGGTTTCAAAATTTGTTTTTAAAGAATTGGTTTTCAAAAGTTTTTAAACATTCTAAAGAAAGTATGTGGTACACCGAGTCTCCGACGCCAATCCTATAAGTATTTCTGAAATTGATATAGTATATCCTAAAAATACTATAGATAGTACTTTCTAAGACTGCACTAACATAGTTAGAAAACTGAACTGAAATTTTTTAAAACACTTCTAAACTACTGATAAATTGTGCATAAAATATTTGTTAATAAATATTGAATTAATGCATAAAAATCTGAATGTAGTTAAACTCGATTAGACAATGAGCATACGAGGTATCCGTAGATGTGGTACTTAGGTAGAGGCCGTAAGTGGCTCAAGTTGAGTCCTCATCTCTGGGCAGCATGCTGAATCTGGACACGAGTGAGACACCTATGTCACTTGTTATTGAAACTAGGTCTTAGAGTCGATCGACTGGGGACGACGCACTGTCTCGAGCCATGTTGAGGATATTGGAGAGGATCATTAGACCCAATTCTAGATCTGAGGGCCGAGGGTTGGTAATTGAGCAACTCCGGTCTAATGGAGCTAAGTTATTTATGGGTGTCATAGGAGTCGCCCCTAATGTGGTTGAGTATTGGTTGTAGGCCACTGAGAGGATTATGGATGATCTGACTGTACCCCTGAGCAGAAATTAAAGGGTGCAGTCTCCTTACTTCGCGACGAAGCATATTAGTAGTGGTTGACAATTAATAAGGGCACTCAGCCTGACCGTCTGACTTGAGAGTTCTTTAAGACTACATTTCAAATTAAATATGTGGGAGCCAACTATGTTGATGCTCGCAGGAGTAAGTTTCTAAATCTTATGCAAGGTGACCAATCGGTGGACGAGTATGAGGCCAAATTTCTGAGGCTAAGCCACTATACTTGACGTATGGTTGCATCAGAGTATGAGAGGTGTATTCGCTTTGAGGATGGACTAAGGGATAACCTGAGGGTTCTGATTTCTCTACAGAGGGAGTGAGAGTTTGCTGTTCTGGTGGAGAAAGCTAAGATTGCTAAGGATGTTAAGCGTGTGGAGTGCCAGAACAAGGACAGAGAGAGGTAAGAACAAGAGGGATTCAACCCTCTAGTTCTATTTCGAGGCCTAAGAAAAAGGCCAAATCTGCTAGGCCAGTTAGAGTGGCGGCCCCTGTTGCTTCTGCTGTTCCTATTGGGTACAACTATGCAGTGACTGTGGGAGACGCCATTCGAGCGAGTGTTGGAGGAGGATTGGGTCTTGTTTGAGGTGTGAGTCCCTTGAGCACCGTGCATTCGAGAGTGTCCACTGAGGGCTAGTCAGGTGCAAGCTATGGCATCAAGTCTCGAGTAGCCACAGAGAATAGTTCAGTAGCTACCTAGGGGCCGTGGTCAGGCTAGGGGTGGTAATGGTATGAGCCAAGGGTAGAGGCACCAAAAGATGTGTAGGTCAGACTGAGGCAAGATAGCCTACTTTGGTTTATGTGACTCGACGCCGAGAGGATAAAGATGCTCTTGACGTCATCACTGGTACGTTCTTTATATTTCATGTACCTTATTTGGCTTGATAGACATAGGGTCTACTTACTCATACATAGCTAGTACTGTATCTGGAAAACTTGGGGATTTTGGTTGAGAGCACTACGAGTGAGGTTACTATATTGAGTCTGTTGGGGCAGTCTGTTCAGGTTAGCAAGCAGTATAGGAAGTTCCCTTAGTGGTGCAAGAGATGGTATTTCTCGCTAATCTTATGGAGTTACCATTTTGAGAATTCTATATCTAGGTATGGACTGGTTGGTCAAGTACCGGGTTAGTCTAGATTGTGTGACTAAGATGGTCGTTCTGAGAATTAGGGGAGATAAATAGGTGGTTGTAATCGAGAGCGTCGAGACTATCTATCGCATGTGATCTCCACAATGGTAGTTGAGAAAATGGTCTAAAAAGTTGTGAGGCGTACTTGGCCTCTGTAAGTGTTTTGGATTCTGGGGACTCTTCTACTGGGAACATCAAAACAGTAAAAGACTTTCCAAACATCTTTTCTGAGGAGTTATCGAGATTGCCTCCGAACCGAGAGGTCGAGTTTTGGATCAAGCTTCTTTCGTGCAGCTCTAGTGTCCATCGCTCCCTACCGTATGGCATCGAAAGAGCTTACAAAGCTTAAGTCTCAACTACAAGAATTATTGGACCGTGGTTTCATTCGTCCTAGTGTATCTCCATGGGAAGCACCAGTTCTATTCGTTAAAAAGCAAGATGGGACCATGAGGATGTGTATAGATTACCGGTAGTTGAACAAGCTGATCATTAAGAATAAGTATCCACTTTCAAGGATCAACGACTTATTTGATCAGTTCCGAGAGGTCTATGTTCTCTAAGATCAACCTCTATTTAGGGTATCTTCAGTTGAGGGTTAAGAAGGTTGATGTGCATAAGATGACATTTAGGACTCGTTATGGACATTACGAGTTCCTAGTTATGCCTTTCGGGTTGACAAATGCACCACCGCATTTATGGATCTGATGAATCGATTGTTTTAGTCCTATCTAGATCATTTCATCATGGTCTTTATCGATGACATTCTGGTTTACTCTAAGACTGAAGATGAGCATGATGAGCATCTTAGTGTAGTGCTTCAGATTCTGCGTGAGAAGTAACTTTACGCTAAGCTAAGCAAGTGTGAGTTCTGGCTTCGTGAAGTAACTTTTCTAGGGCATGTGGTATCTGCTGACTAGATTCGTGTTGATCTTCAAAAGATTGAGGCTGTGCTGAGATTGGAAACAGCCTAAGAATGTATCTAAGATCCGTAACTTTTTAGGTTTGGTAGGATACTATCGGTATTTCGTTGAGGGGTCCTCTGTAATTGCTGCACCGTTGACTAAGCTCCTTTGTAAGGGTATGCTATTTGTCTAGACTGATGCACAGCAAAAGAGCTTTGAAAAGCTCAAGTCCATCTCTGACTCTGGCTCCTGTCTTGATACAACATGAATCTAGAAAGGAGTTTGTAGGGTACAATGATGCATCGTATGTTGGATTGGGTTGTGTTCTGATACAAGATGGTAAGGTTGTGGCATATGCGTCTCATCAGCTTAAGTCACATGAAGGGAATTGTCCGATGCATAATCTCGAGTTGGCTGCTATGATCTTTGCACTAAAATTTGGAGGCACTATCTCAATGGTGAAAGGTATGTCATCTACACCAATCACAAGAGCCTTAAGTATCTCCTTACTCAGAAGAGTTGAATCTTAGGTAGCGTCGATGGATTGAGCTACTCCAAGATTATGACTGCACCATCAAATATTATCCTGGTAAGGCCAATGTGGTGGTCGCCGCTCTGAGCCGAAGAGTGATGTCTAATTTAAGGGCAATGTTTACTCTTCTTAGTCTATTTGATGATGAGAGTATATTGGCCGAGTTATAAGTTAAGCCAACTTGGATTGAGCAAATTCAAGATAAGCAGTTGGGGGATTAGTCTCTGAGTTTACGATTCTGTCAGGTTGAGAGTGGTAGCACTTCAGATTTTGGGCTTAATAACGAGGGGTACTATGTTTCTATGGTCGAATTTGTATACCGAACGATGAGGATTTGAGGCAGTCTATTCTGAGGGAGGCACATAGTAGCCCCTATACTATGCATCCCAGTAGTAATAAGATGTACCATGAACTTCGTGAGTTGTACTGGTAGCTGGGTTTGAAGCGTGAAGTTACCAGTTTTGTTGCTCGTTATTTGACTTGTCAGCAACTTAAGGTTGAGCATTAGTTGCCTTCGGGTTTATTGTAGCCAGTCAAGATTCTCTTATAGAAATGGGAACGAGTGACTATGGATTTCGTTAGTGGGTTGCCCTTGACATCCACTAAGAAGGATTCTGTTTGGGTTATCGTGGATCGATTGACCAAGTCTGCTCACTTCATTCCGGTTCGAACTGATTATTCTCTATAGAAGCTAGCGAAGTTGTATAATTCTGAGATAGTTAGATTGCATGGGGTTCTAGTGTCGATGATTTCTGACAGAGATCCTTGTTTCACATCTTGGTTCTGGAAGAAATTACATGAGGCTCTGGGTTTGAGATTGGACTTTAGTAATGCTTTCCATCATCAGACCAATGGTCAATCTGAGAGGGTGATCCAGATACTAGAGGACATGCTTCAGAGTTACGTGATTGATTTCTGAGGTAGTTGAGAGGATTTTCTACCGCTAGCTAAGTTTGCCTATAATGACAGTTTCCAAGCTAGCATTCAGATGGCACCTTTTGAGGCTTTGTACGGTTGTAAGTACCGTACTCCTTTATGTTGGACTGAGTTGGGCAAATGTCGAGTTTGGGGTCTTGAGTTGGTTTCTAAGACTGAGAATAAGGTTCGATTAATTCGAGATCATTTGAAATCGACTTCTGATAGACAGAAGACTTATGCGGATCTGAAGAGGCAAAATATCGAGTACTCGGTGGGGGACTTTGTCCTTCTTAAGGTCTCTCCGTGGAAAAAGATTCTGAGGTTCGGTCGTGAGGGCAAGTTGAGCCCTAAGTTTATTGGACCATACCAGATTCTAAAACGTGTGGGACCGGTTGCTTATCAATTGGAGCTACCTCTAGAGTTGGAACGTATTCACGATGTCTTTCACGTCTTAATTTTGAGGTGGTATCGGTCTGAACCTTCTCATGTTATTTTTGTTGAGGAGATCAAGGTCAGGCCGGACTTAACTTTTGAGGAGGAGCCGGTTCAAATTTTGGATCATGACATCAAGGTTCTGAGGAGAAAGTCTATTCTTTTGGTAAAGGTTTTGCGGCAGAATCATGGCTCTGAGAAGGCCACGTGGGAACTTGAGGATTCGATGCGTCAGTAGTATCCTCACTTATTCTGATCAGGTAAATTTCGAGGATGAAATTTCTTTTAGGGGGTGGAGTTGTAACGCCCCAAATAATTTTTTTCTACTTTTGTAAAATCTGACAAAATGTGTATCTACTTCAATGGTTATGTGTTCTGGGTGTATGTGTGAGGTCCCAAGTTCAAGCCTTAGTTTTAACAAATTTTGTTTTTTTTTTGGAATTAAGCTCTATCTCTGTTTAGTGGACTTATATTTAATTGTCTATGATCCCATATCAGAATGAGCCTACTAGTTCGAGTGGTAAGGGAGTTTGTGTGATGTGTGGAGGTCCTGTGTTTGAATTCCTGCCTGATGGTGGGTATTCATTTTTTCTTAGATGCGTGTAAAGAGTTTCGGTTGGGTTGGACTTCTGAAGTGGTTGAGTTGTGGTGATAGTGGGAGAAAATTAAGGGATGTGTATCATGTTTTCTTTTTTTTCCTAAAATTTTAGTTTTTCCTTTCTCCTCTCAAAATTCTGACGTTTCATGTTCTTTTCCCCCTTCTTCACTTTTCTTTTATTGTTGTCAATTCTTTTGTTCCACTCCAGTATTAGTTACTTGCATTTTAGTGAGTAAGCATAGATTGTTCTACTCGAATAGGGGTTTCCTTTAATTCGTTCATAAATTTTTGATTCGTTCTATTTGGAATCTTATTCACTGTTTTGGTAGCAGCAAATCAGGACATAAGGGGTTTTCCTTGTGCAAAAATGTGATCAAAATCGTTTAAGGGTGTTGGGGTAAGTGTTTGAAGGTGGATTGATGTTGTTATCGATTTTTAATTTCAATTCAAACATGTAATAAGTCTGTTTCTGAGTGTTGGTATGCTGATTTTTAGGTTCTAGAGTGTTCGTGGTTGTAGTAGCATCGAAAACTGTAATATTCGGGATTTAGGGGCTATGCATTTTTATTTGAACATATGTGATTGCATGCTTGTGTGTGATTTGGATGTGTTTTGGGGGCTTCACAAACCTTGGGATGTAGGTAGGAGCCTTAGAAGTTATTAGATTTTTAAGCCTGAAAAGGGGAATTAAGGGAGATAGGCCTTAAGGAGTTTATTGTGTGGTTTAGGACACAAATAACTCAGTGGTAAGGTGGCAAGGAGGCGCCACTTAGGGCCTTGTGAGGTGACGCCACAGGGAGTGTAAAGGGGGACTAGGTTCGAGCAGCAAATGAAGCATTTTAGAGTTTTATTTTTTCAGCAAGGAAGTACAGTGGTGGATGGCACAAGGACTCTGATGGAGGAAGTATAGATTGGGTCTGATAGCTTTAAGATTCGGCTAAGTTGGAGTGAAAAGGGATTTGGATGAGGAGGTAGAGTTGGTCGAATGGAGGGACTTTGGAGAGGGGCATATTCAGATCAGATAGGGAGCTAAGTGCTTAAATTGCTTAGTCTTTCTACTCATCTCTTGACCAAACCCTCAAATTTCTCTTCTCTTCTTTTCTTTTTCTTGTTTGAAAGCCTAAACCTACCCTTTTAGTCTTGCAAAAACTGAAAACCACACAAGACTTCAACCCTTCCTCTTCTTCTTTGCATTGATTCCTCCTTTCTCAAAAGCCGGAAGAACTTTTCTTTTTGTTTGCTGAGATCATAGCCGAAACACCATAAATCCTCAACCCTTTTCTCTTATCTCCTTGAGTGTTGGCCGAATCTGCCAGACTCTATTTTGTCGGATCTACTAGTTAGTAAGGGTTATTTTATTCCAATTTCTTTCCTTTTTCCCTTTTGATTAGCCGAAATAAAGGGCTCTAATCCCCTATGCTTCTTTTGCCGAAACCATGAAGGTGGGTTTCGGGATTCTTTTGTAGCCGACGGTGGAAGCAGATCTTTTCGGGATCTAAGATCCAAGGTAAGCAAGGCATACCATTCGGCCAAGGGCCACTTTTTGTTCTAAGGCTATGCCGATTCTAACTATGATGTCTTAGGGGATTTTCGACAGATCTTCGGGATTTGGCTAAGCAATCTAGGTAAGGGTTCTAGTGTTACAAATCTATTTCTTATTCGTTCAAAAGCCGAAAACTAACTGTTTGAGTGTACTAGTGCTTAGCCGATTGCAAGGGGAGATCATCACGAAGTTTTGGGATTTGGTTGGTAACCAAATCGGCAGCAAAGTAAGAATTTTGGTTGCGTTAACCCTTCGGGATTTGCTGTTTAGCCGAATGGTCTCTTGGCTAATGTGCTTATTGTTGGCTGAATGTAGGAAAAGGGATCTAGTGCGTTAGATCGGGATTCTTTTTGGGATTTGGTAATCATGTTAGAAATCAGGTGTGTAACCCTACACTAAATTCCCGATAGTTTAATAATGATTATATTAATCATGTGTTAGTGAAGTGACGAATAAACATGGCTAAGGGTACTATTTAATGGTACAGTGTATTCAGGTATGTTACCCCTTAACACTCGTAAATAATGTTTAATAACATTGATGTGAAAATATGTGAAATTTCATTTTGATTTTAGGGTAAGGTAAATTGCATGAAAAATAGCATGCTTTGTATGTTGCATGGGCATATGGGTGATTATGTTAAAAGGGGAAGTGATCTGGTGGTATTTACCACATTATCTGGTGACTATGTCACATATTATGAATCTGGTGACTTTGTCACATTATCTCGTGGCTATGCCACAATTATAAGGCGATGTGCGCTGATCGCAGCGACTACCTTCGGCGATGTGTAGCGGATAGAGGGTTGATTTAGTAATCCCTACCTGCAGTGATCGGTAGGTACGGGTGATGTGTGAGGTTGGATCTAGGTGGTTTGGGTTGCATCATGGTTTACAATTGTTTTATGTGATTTAATATGCCTTGTATGTTTTGGGAGTCTGTGATGGTTGTTACACATGAGTCTGTTGACTCACCCTTCGTGGGCTAACTTTTGCGATGGCACTCAAGAGATGGACCGGGCTAGAACTTAGTGGTGGCCATGCACACTCAATTTTTTTGATTTTTTATTAAGTTTATTTTGATTTATTTTGGGTTATGTTTGATGTAATAAGGCCATTATCACTTAACCGATTTATTTATGCATTTTAAATTGTTATTATAAATTAAACAACATCAAGCTAAACGATTAAACATATTTGTAAACAACATCACTTGTTCTGAAACCTAACCACCTACGGTTTTCAAATTAATAATAATAAGCTCTAAATTTTGGAATTTCTGTAAAGTTTTAATTTCTAAGAATATGAAGATAACTTTTTAAAAATAAATTTCAACACGGTTTCTAACTTGAGATTAATCCAAATCTATTTTCTTCAAACCACCACGAGTTTTTTCCAAGATGACATAATGAACTATATTTTACTCAAGGAGCATACCAGATCCTATTGCCAGGCTTGTCTTGAGTTTGGGGTGTTTCAATTTGGTATCAGAGCCCGGTTTAAAACTAGGCTTTGAGGGCTTTTGGGCCCAAAATGTTCTTCCTATTTTGAAATTGAGTTTTACAAAAGATTGAGCAGGTTTTCTGGCATGGCACCTGAGTCTCCAGCCCGAAGTCCACCAGGTAAGTACCCCTAACCATTGTGTGATTTGTATGTGGGAATTAAGGGGGACGTAGATTAGTAGATTAAGAGCTATTGAACCCGAGGATTAGCTTACTCCAACATAGAATTGCATAAAATTTAAAGTCAAACCAAACAAACCGTGAGTGAGTCACCGAAGTTAAGGGTGTGGCAACCACAGCGCATGTCTAGGATTGATTAGGGGAGCTTGGTATTTAAGCGCTTCTAGTGACTCACCTCCTCCGTCAATCCTATCTCTATAGTGCGTGTAGTGACGGCCACCCTAACTAAGAGGACTTAATCACGTGCTAAATCCAATAATTAAAACCCGAAAGGGACCAAATACCTTGTTTTGTACAACCTTGAAATTGAACGTTGGTTATAAAATTCCAAAGTACCCTTGATTCAAAAATGACCAAAATACCCCTGATTTGCAAATTGACCAAATTACCCCTAACTAGTAAAAATTTCCAAAATACCCTCAGTATGGAAAGTTGCCGAAGTATCCCCGAATTGAAAATTTCCAAATTTCCCTTATTTCATAAAATCACCTGAAACCATATTCTGTAGAATTACCGAAATGCCTCTGGGTTGTAAAATTACAAAAATACCCTCAGATTATAAAATTACCATACTACCCTCGATTTCTTTTTATTCCTATTTTGCTAAAAATACCAAAAATCCCTATTTTGTAGAATTTTAAATACCCTAATTTGAAAAATTACCAAAATACCCCTACAGGACAAATTACGAAAATACCCCTGGGTTGAAATAAACGAAAATGTTCGAGAGATGAATGTGTGTAGTGAATACTATTGAATGAATGTGTTTTCTCTGAATTAAGGTAGAAAACTAGGAATGAAAACCCTGAAATGATCGAAAGAACTGCCCCTAAATTTCTTTACATAAAATTATTCGTGGATAATTAGTGGAACAAAAACTAATTCATAAAATTCTTAATCAGATAAACGTAACTCGAAAGAATGAGTTCTAGAGGATGTGGCCGTAATGTGCGTGGCCGTGGTAGAGGCCGAATGACCGTATCGAAACCTGTTAGGTCTGGTCAAGGGTCCGAAAATGAATGCCACCCCACCACCATCGGTGTTGAATATCGTGATCGACGGGATGATGCAAGATGTCAGCGATCTTTGCGAGTTCTTGAGAGGGTGGCTGGAGTAGGTGGGGGCATGGGAGCTCAGAAATCTGTACCTGAGTGACTCCGAGCCAATGGAGCTGAGGTATTCCGAGGTATATCTGGTGTGGTGCCCAATGCGGCTGAGTATTGGTTGGAGGCGACGGAGTGAATTATGGATGATTTAAACCTGACTGTTAAGGAGAAACTGAAAGGGGTAGTGTCGCTTCTCCGCGATGAGTCATATCAGTGGTGGCTCACGATTTGGGATGGTGCTACAGCAGATGATCTCATTTGGGAATATTTTAAGGCGGTGTATCAGAAGAAGTATATTAGGACTAGCTATATTGATGCGCAAAGGAAGGCGTTTATGAGGCTGGTTCAGGGGAATAAGTCTATAGCGGAGTACGAGGAGAAATTTCTAAGGTTGAGCTGATATGCTCAAGGTATTGTGGCTACAGGGCATGAACGATGTGTCTGGTTCGAGGACGGACTGAGGGATGACCTGAGATTGTTGATTGCTCCCCAGCAGGAGTGGGAGTTTGCTGTGTTGGTAGAAAAGGCTAAGGTTACTGAAGGAGTTAGGGAGTCTGTGAGACAGAACACGGACAAGAGTAGACAAAAGAGAGGTATTGGAACATCAGGGTCATCTAAGAATGTTTAAAAGAGACCTAGAATGGATGGGTCACGAGGTCAGCAAGTTGTTACGGGAGGACAGTACCGTACTTGTGCTTAGTGTGGAAAGATGCACTTGAGAGAGTGTTGGAAGAATACGGGAGGATGTTTCAAGTGTGGGTCCAAGGATCACATGATTAGGGACTGTCCTATGAAAATAGACGAGAGCCGACCAGCAAGTTAGGGTTTTAATCAGGCAAGAAGGGGTGGACAGCAACCACCGCGGGGTCGTGGTCTGGCTGGCAGAGGTAATGGTTCTAGAAGAGGTCGGGGAATACTGAGCAGAGGTGTTGGTAGCACGGAGGTGAGACAGCCTGGTCTAGTGTATGCAGTTCGTTGGAGGGAGGATGGTGACGCACTTGATGTCATAACGGGTATGTTCCTTATTTCGGTTACCCTTTATTGCGTTGATAGATATTGGGTCAACTCATTCATACATTGCTAGTAAGGTGTCCGAACTCGCATGTAAACTCGAGACCTGCATTTAGGAAGATGACTGTACTTAGTCCTTTAGGGAAATCAGAGTGTTAGATAAACTCTTTAGGCGACCTTTGGAAGTTCAGAGCGCAGCTTCAAATGACTTAATGGAGTTGCCATTCGAGGAGTTTGATCTAATCTTAGGCATGGACCGTTAGTGAAGTACCATGCGAATGTGGATTGTGCTGCTAAGCGCATATCGTTAAGAACTTCTGACGACAAAGAAGTTGTAGTGATGGGCGAGAGACAGAATTACTTGTCGAATATAGTATCTGCCCTTAAGGCAGAAAAGATGGTGAGAAAAAGGGTGCATAGCTTTTCTGATGTTGATCAGTGCCTTAGAGGCTAAGGAAGCAGCTGTAGGAGGAGTTAGAACGAAGAATGAAATTTGCGAATGTCTTTTCAGAGGAGCTGCTTAGGTTACCCCAAATAGGAAGGTGGAGTTCAAGATTGACTTCTTTACCGCATGCGACTTACGTGTCAATTGTCTGCATCTTGAATGGCACCAAAGGAGCTAGTAGAGCTCAAGGCCCAGATCCAAGAGTTACTCGATCGTGGGTTTATTTGACCTAGTGTGTCCCTATGGGGAGCACCAGTCTTATTTGTGAAGAAGAAGGACAGGACTATGCGTATGTGCATAGATTACCGGCAGTTGAATAAGCTGACCATCAAGAACAAGTATCCATTGCCAAGGATAGATGACTTGTTCGATCAGTTTAAGGGGCCGCAGTATTTTCGAAGATAGATCTAAGGTCAGGATATCATCAGCTTAAGGTGAAGGAAGCAGATATCCATAAGATAGCTTTCCGGATAAGATATGGGCATTATGAGTTATTAGTAATGCCGTTCGGATTGACAAACGGCCCAGCCGCGTTCATGGATATGATGAACCGAGTTTTCCAACCCTACCTGGACCGGTTCGTTGTTGTGTTCATAGACGATATCTTGGTGTATTCCAAGTCTGAAGAAGAACATGATGAGTATCTCCGAGTTGTGTTGGAAGTGTTAAGGGAAAAGAAGCTCTATGCCAAGTTCAGCAAGTGTAAATTTTGGCTGAAGGAAGTTACGCTTCTTAGGGCATGTGGTATCCGTCAAGGAATAAGGGTGGATCCTCGGAAGATTGAGGCAAGATAGATTGGAAACCACCTAAGTCTCAGAGCTGAGGTTCGTAGTTTCTTAGGGTTAGCAGGCTACTACAGGAGATTCGTTGAAGGATTCTCGTCAATAACAGCACCTTTGATGAATTTGTTAAGAAAGGAGGTACCTTTCGTATGGGGGATAAGCAACAGGAGAGTTTTGAGAAGCTTAAGAAGGTATTGACAGAGGCTCCAATTTTGATTCAATCGAAAGCAGGGAAAGACTTCGTGGTGTATTGTGATTCTTCCCATACAGGATTGGGATGTGTTCTTATGCAGGACGGGAAAGTGGTCGCTTATGCATCTCGGTAATTGAGGCCACATAAGGTTAACTATCTGACGCATGATCTGGAGTTGGCGTCGATGGTATTCGCTCTAAAAGTGTGGAGGCACTACTTGTATAGAGAAAGGTCAGTGATCTACACAGACCACAAGAGTGTGAAGTATTTGCTGACTCAGAAGGAGATGAATTTGAGACAGCAAAGGTGGGTGGAGTTGTTGAAAGATTATGATTGCTCAATAGAGTATCATCCGGGCAAGGCGAATGTAGTGGCAGATGACCTAAGTTGGAAAGTAGTGTCAGATTTGAGGGCGATGTTTGCACATTTGAGCCTTTATGATGATGGGAGTTTGCTAGCGGAGTTGCAAGTGAAGCCGACATGGCTAAGTCAGGTAAAGGAGAAACAATTGGTAGATGGTGAACTAAGTGCTAAGCTGCTACAAGTACAAAATGGAGAATTGGAAAATTTTGGTGTAAACGGTGATGGAGTGCTGTGTTTTCGGGGCAAGGTCTGTATGCCGAAGGATAAGGGGTTGAGGCAGAGAATTCTTCGGGAATCGCATAGTAGCCCTTATGCTATGCATCCTGGAGGAAGTAAGTTATACAGGGATCTACGGGAACAATTTCGGTGGCCTAGTCTTAAGCGGGAAGTTACAGAGTTTGTAGGGAAGTGCTTAACGTGCCAGCAAGTCAAGGCTGAACACCAAGTACCGTCAGGATTGCTTTAGCCGATAAAGATTCCGCAATAGAAGTGGGAGAGAATTACCATGGACTTCGTTAGTGGGCTTCCCCTTACGCCTACTAAGAAGGACTCAGTATGGGTGATAGTAGATTGGTTGACGAAGTCTGCGTATTTTATACTGGTGCGGGTTGACTATTCCTTGCAGAAATTGGCAAAGTTGTATGTAGAAATTGTGAGGCTGCACGGAGTGCCGGTGTCGATTATCTCATATAGGGATCCGAGGTTTACGTCTCGATTTTAGAAAGCATTGTATCAAGCTTTGGGCACTAGATTGGACTTCAGTACGGCATTCCATCCGCAGTCAGACGGCTAATCTGAGCGAGTAATTCAAGTGCTGGAGGATATGTTGAGAGGTTGCGTGATAGACTTCAGAGGGAGTTGGGAGGAGTTCTTACCTTTAATGGAATTTGCATACAATAATAGCTATCACGCAAGTATTCGGATGGCACCGTACAAAGTGCTGTATGGACGGAAGTGTCGCACTCTTACATGTTGGACAGAATTGGGGGAACGTCAGGTTTTGGGTCCAGAGATTGTGGCAGAATCTGAAGAAAAGGTTAAGGTAATTCGGCCATGGTTGAAGGAGGCATCTGATAGGAAAAATTCATATATAGATCTTAAGCGGAAGGAGATTGAGTTTGCTGTGGGAGATCTTGTGTTTCTCAAAGTTTCGCCGTGGAAGAAGGTAATGAGACTTGGCCGCAAGGGAAAGTTAAGTCTTAGGTTTATAGGACCTTATCGGATCTTAAAGCGGGTTGGACCAGTGGCATATCAGTTAGAGTTGCCTACGGAATTGAATCAGATACACAATGTGTTCCACGTTTCGATGTTACGTCGTTACCGATCTGATCCATCTCATATAATACTGGTTGAGGAGGTGGAGCTAAGACCAGATCTGTCCTATGAGGAAGAGTCGATTCAGATTTTGGAACGGGATGTAAAGGTGCTTCGGAGGAAATCAGTCCCTTTAGTCAAAGTGTTGTGGCGTAACCATGGATCGGAAGAAGCTTCGTGGGAGTTAGCGGAAACAATACGACAAAGAATACCCTCACCTATTCTAGCCGTGTAATTTCGAGGTCGAAATTATTTTAAGGGGGTAGGACTATAATATCCGAGATTTAGAGGCTATGCATTTTTATTTGAACATATGTGATTGCATGCTTGTGTGTGATTTGGATGTGTTTTGGGGGCTTCATGAACCTTGGGATGTAGGTAGGAGCCTTAGAAGTTATTGGATTTTTAAGCCCTAAAAGGGAACTAAGGGAGCTAGGCCTTATGAGTTTATTGTGGTTTAGGACACAAATAACTCAATGGTAAGGTGGCAAGGAGGTGCCACTTAGGGCCTTGTGAGGTGACGCAACAGGGAGTGTAAAGGGGGACTAGGTTCGAGCAACAAGGAAAGTGTTTTGGAGTTTTATTTTTTCAGCAAGGAAGTGCAATGGTGGACGGCACAAGGACTTTGATGGAAGAAGTATAGATTGGGTCTGATAGCTTTAAGATTCGGCTAAGTTGGAGTGAAAAGGGGGTTTTGGATGAGGGAGGTAGAGTTGGCCGAATGGAGGGGACTTTGGAGAGGGGCATATTCGGTTCTACATAGGGGAGCTAAGTGTCGAAATTGCTTAGTCTTTCTATTCATCTCTTGACCAAAACCCTCACCCCTTCCCTTCTCTTCTTTTCTTTTTCTTATTTGAAAGCCTAAACCTACCCTTTTAGTCTTGCAAAAAATCGAAAACCACACAAGACTTCAACCCTTCCTCTTCTTCTTTGCATCGATTCCTCCTTTCTCAAAAGTCGGAAGAACTTTTCTCTTCGTTTGCTGAGATCATAGCCGAAACACCATAGATCCTCAACCCTTTTCTCTTATCTCCTTGAGTGTTGGCCGAATCCGTCAGACTCTATTATTCGGATCTACTAGTTGGTTAGGGTTTTTTTATTCCAATTTCTTTCCTTTTTCCCTTTTGATTAGCCGAAATAAAAGGCTCTAATCCCCTATGCTTCTTTGGCCGAAACCATGAAGGTGGGTTTCAGGATTCTTTTGTAGCCGACGGTGGAAGCAGATCTTTTCGGGATCTAAGATCCAAAGTAAGCAAGGCATACCATTCGGCCAAGGGCCACTTTTTGTTCTAAGGCTATGCCGATTCTAACTATGGTGTCTTAGGGGATTTTTGACAGATCTTCGAGATTTGGCTAAGCAATCTAGGTAAGGGTTCTAGTGTTACAAATCTATTTCTTATTCGTTCAAAAGCCGAAAACTAACAGTTTGAGTGTACTAGTGCTTAGCCGATTGCAAGGGGAGATCATCACGAAGTTTCGGGATTTGGTTGGTAACCAAATTGGCAGCAAGGTAAGGATTTTGGTTGCGTTAACCCTTCGGGATTTGCTGTTTAGCCGAATAGTCTCTTGGCTAATGTGCTTATTGTTGGCCGAATGTAGGAAAAGGGATCTAGTGCGTTAGATCGGGATTTTTTTTGGGATTTGGTAATCGTGTTAGAAATCAGGTGTGTAACCCTACACTAAATTCCCGATAGTTTAATAATGATTATGTTAATCATGTGTTAGGGAAGTGACGAATAAACATGGCTAAGGGTACCATTTAATGGTACAGTGTATTCAGGTATGTTACCCCTTAACACTCGTAAATAATGTTTAATAACATTGATGTGAAAATATGTGGAATTCTGTTATGATTTTGGGGTAAGGTAGATTGCATGAAAAATAGCATGCTTTGTATGTTGCATGGGCTTATGGGTGATTATGTTAAAAGGGGAAGTGATTTGGTGGTATTTACCACATTATCTAGTGACTATGTCACATATTATGAATCTGGTGACTTTGTCACATTATCTGGTGGCTATGCCACAATTATAAGGGCGATGTGCGCTTGACTGCGCAATGAACGCCTTCGATGGTGTGTAGCGGATGGAGGTTGATTTAGTAATCCCCACGGTGTGATCGGTGAGGTACGGGTGATGTGTAGAGGTTGGATCTAGGTGGTTTGGGTTGCATCATGGTTTACAATTGTTTTATGTGATTTAATATGCCTTGTATGTTTTGGGAGTCTGTGATGGTTGTTACACACTGAGTCTATTGACTCACCCTTCGTGGGCTAACTTTTTGCAGATGGCACTCAGTAGATGGACCGGGTCGGCAGGAACTTAGTGGTGGCCATGCACAGCTCAATTTTTTTTGATTTTTTTTATTAAGTTTATTTTGATTTATTTTGGGTTATGTTTGATGTAATAAGGCCATTATCACTTAACTGATTTATTTATGCGTTTTAAATTGTTATTATAAAGCGAACAACATCGAGCGAAACGATTAAACATATTTGTAAAACATCACTTGTTCTGAAACCTAACCACCTACGGTTTTCAAATTAATAATAATAAACTCTAAAATTTGGAATTTCTATAAACTTGTAATTTCTAAGAATATGAAGATAACATTTTAAAAATAAATTTCAACACGGTTTCTAACTTGAGATTAATCCAAATCCATTTTTCTTCAAAACCACCACGAGTTTTTTTCCAAGATGACATAATGAACTACGTTTTACTCAAGAAGCATACCAGATCCGGTCAGGGCTTGTGGGCCGAGTTTGGGGTGTTTCAGAAACGTACCAGGTGTGTACCAGAAACGCAGAAAAATGAGATTCGACGAAAGTCGAAAAACCCCATTGTCAACGCCACATGGCCATGTGATAGGCCATGTGGTAGGTTGTGTGCGACAACATGACCGTGTGATCAAAGAAGGCCAGGCCATCCACTGGATACGGCCTTGTGATGGCCAGGACTATGGCCGTGTAAGCCACACGGGCTAAGCTAAATTAGGTGTGTGGGCCCATACGGGCACATCACACGGGCTTGTGATAACTGGGCCAGTCGTGTGATCCACACGAGCAAGGCCAATCTGGGTGTGTGGTCCACAAAGGCGTGTGGGCCACACAGGCGTGTGGGCCCATTATACCGATATTTTTCATAGGGTCGCATGGGTCATCCTAATCGACTGTGGGCCTATCGTAGGGTAGGGTCAGTAAAGGCTTACTAAACCCCAAAACTATGTATTCTGTTAGATTGATGTACTGTTATGAGCATGCCTATTTTTGTATATCTGCTATCTGTTTATGAATGCATGTTAAGCATGATTTATCTGTTAAGTCTGTATGCATGTTCTGTTATTGTGATTGGGGTGGGATGATGTATTTTGGAGGAAGTGTTCTGAAAGGCAGATTATGCCTTGTATCTATAGCGCGGCTGCATTATATCTGATATGTGCCGCATCGGTATAATATGGTGTGTAGGGCTAGGTGGGTGTTTTAAACCCTACATGGTGTGTAAGGATGGACGGAGATGGTGTGTAGAGGATGGGGGTAGGATTCTGATTTCTAGTATCTGATTTGAATATCTGTAACTGTGTCTACATCTAAAATGGGCTCAGGCTTAAATTTGTATCTGTATCTGAAATGGGCCTAGGCCCGAATATGAATCTGTATGATTTGTGATATTCTGCGTGTGTATATCTTTATTTCTGCTGGGTTACACACAGAGTTTACGTAAACTCGCCCCTTCTTTGTTTATTCTATATAGGTAACCCACAGACCTAGGCGGATCAGAGCTACGGAGTCCCTATATGACCACATGTTCGAACTGGTTAAATTTTTAACTAAATTTATACTTTCTGGTTTATTCTGGGTTTGTTTTATGTAATTTGGAATTTATAGACTGTTTTTTTTTAAATTGGGTTAGACTGCGATTTTATATTTATAACCGTAAAACGTGACATAATTTGGATTTTACCAAAAGCAAGAGTTTTCTAAAAATGCGAACTATCTTTCTTAAACACGACGATTTTCCTAAGTTTTCGCTAAATTAATATGTTTTAAGGCGAGTTGACTAATAAAATGTATGTTTGGAAATTAACAAAAGAAATTAAAGGTTTAAATGTCTGAGGTTTTATCGAGTTAGTTCTGTTTCGAAATCCCTTCCATGTGACATTGCTAGATTCGACCATAATGTCTAGATCAAGTTTGGGGTATTACAAAGTAAGCATTTGATTAAAATACTGAGACAAGAAAAAAAAAAATCTTTTGTTAAATGAATCTTGATGTTTTCGATCTTCTTTTTAGGTAACGTTGCTAGGCTGTCTTGATCTTCTCAATCTATAATTTTTATAATTAAAAGAGACAAGAACGAGATGAAGAAAGGTAGAAAAGAATGAGTTGACAAAAAAATATTTTTAACTTTAATCTTTTAAAAAATTTTAATAACGTGTAAAAATATTTCACATGATATTATACTAACAAGGGTGAGTTTAGATTAATGGTGTATTTATCTACGATTATTATAAAAATAGCGACGACAGTAAAATTAAATATTATAACGTAAGATGAAAAATAAAGTAAACGCACCCTACCTCACCACTCATCTAAATTCAAATTAAATGTGATTATGGACCTACCTTATAATTACTTTTCATAATCACGCCAATCTTTATAGTCTTTTGATTTTTAGGATTTTATTTCATTGATTTTAATTTCGATAGATGTTTGTCTTTTCATTTTACTGCAAATTAATTTTTATTGAGGTTAGATTTCAAATATTTTAAAGCTGATAGGAGAAAAATAAGTGAGTAAATTATTCTTATAAATTTTAGGTCCTAAGCTTGGCTAATTTAGATTTCTTTTTCTATAAAAGCGAGGAAAAAGTTTTAAAGTTTAGATATGGATTGAGTTTTAGTTCGATTGGTATGAGTATTATTGTCAATATAAGAAAACGTGGATTTAAATATACTGTCATAAATTATCTTCCTATTTATGAGTTGCGCAAAAATTATAAGTAATTCTAATTATAAAGAAAGGTAAAACTTAAATTACTGAAAACAAACATAATAATAATACATGGATGAATTAAATTATTTAATTTTGAAAATGATTAAGAGAAAAGAATAACTAATCACTTTTATGACTATAACTTTAACATTAAAATAAACAAATAGTGGATCCCGGAGTTGATCTATAAAAGGAGCAAAACTGCATCCCAACCTGCATGCAAATCCAACCTTCCCTGTTTTAAAGAAGCTCTTCAATATATTTATTTTTTCTTTTTAACTTGTCATCACAGTTTCTCTTCCCCTATGGCTCACTCGGTTGGGATGCTTGGTCAAGAATGCTTTGATTTGAAAAACAAGGCTATTGCTCATCTCCATGATTATTCCTTCATGGATGAAATCCCCACAATTGATTACTCTTTGTTGTTTTCCAAGGATCATAATGAACGGGCTAAGTCCTTGGAACACCATGGAAAAGCATGCCAAGAATTCGGTTTCTTTTATGTAGCAACTTCCAATAAACACACACATATACACATCAACTGGCTATAGTTATCAAAATCTTAAACTCTTGAAACCATAATATTGTTTCTTAATTATATTAGTTATTGTTTCCATTTTTCACACATACATGTATGGTAGCCTTTTTCCAAATAATTTAGGCCTTTTTTTTCTTTTTGAAGCTGATAAATGGTGTTAAAGAAAGGGTGGTAGAAGGAGCATTGAAGGGTATTTCAGATTTCTTTGAATTGACAAATCAGGAGGAGATGAGTGAGTACTTAAAGAAGAATTCCATGGATAGGTTAAGGTGGTGCTTAAGATCTCATGCTGGGGAAAACAGAGAGCATCTAAAGATAGTAACACACCCTATATATCATTGCCATAGCAAACCTGATCGTTGCAAGTATTCATTATTCCTATTATTCTTCCCATATGTTATAATAGTTTAAAGTTTATATATATCTTAAAATGGTGGATTTTGATCCATATTTGACAGAGATGCCATTGGAGAGTACTTGAAAGTGATTCATGAGGTTGAACTTGGTTTGGCTAAAGCAATCTCGACAATTTTAGGATATGAAGAAACCTACATCGAGAAGGAATTCAAGCTAGAGGCAGGATTCGACGTGGCTGCCTTCAATCTATATCCAACATCTTTACAATCCAAAGGTTCTATCGGTTTGGTGGAATACACGGACTCGGGTTTTTTGTTTCCCTTATACAAGATGTTAACGGGGACTTCAAATGCTCTTTCATAAAGGAAATTGGATCACTGTTAACATACCCCGAAACATCATTTTCATTAGTATTGGGGATCATCTTGAGGTATCTCTTTCTATCATTATCATTTGCTCCTTACAAGATGTACTAATAGTTTATCTTATATTCTTGTGTTCTAATTAGATATTAACCAATGGGAAGTACAAGAGTCATATACATCAAGTGATCTTGGATAACAACGAAGTGAAAAGAATCTCAATGGCCACACTTCATGGACCTTCATTCGACACATTTGTAGCCCCAGCACCAAGGTTCATCGATGAGTCTCACCCACCAACCTACCGAGGGATGACCTACAAGGAATCCTTGGAGCTCAATGGTTTTGATGAAATCGATGTGCAGTCATCACTTATTCAACTTTGAATGCCACACTCTCTCTAATTTCATGCATGGTGTTGTATATCTATAATTGCCTTTGTCACACCTCAAAAATTGAGTTAGAAGAATCGGGCTTGTGATAATCGAGAGTGGTCAAGCCCCAATTTATAAGGTTATCATTGTGTGTTTGTTAAATAAGAAAGTTATTCGTCTAGTGGTTAAGAAATAGTGTAAGTACTCTTGGATACCATTGCTCCTACTCTAACATATTTAGAGGATTACTAAAAAAATTTGTGACATTAATATGAAAATAAGCATGTGTATGAATGCAAGCAAATTTCCATGGATTAAGATGTAAAAATATTGAATTAGTTATGAAATTTCTATTTCCATGTGTATAAATATGAAAATGATGAATAAATATGAGATTTATTGTGAAATAAATATGTGTAAACTTAATGTTTAAATGGTGTTGAAATAAGTCATTGACAAAGTTGAGGTAGAAATGATTGGTTATGAAATGCCTTATTAACTAATAATATATTATGTATATTTTAGTTACTATAAAGTTACTAATCGAATAATTTTGGCATACGTAAAGGAGTCATGAAATGGGATATTAAAGTAGAAATATGTAAATATGTCACCAGGACAAATTTAGGGGATAATTTGTTAAATTGTTTAACTTTACAAGTTGCAGATAGAATCGACAAATTATTGAAATGTGAAAAAAAAACATATGAATATATGTGGGGTCATGAAATTAGGTTAAACGTGAGGTCATAACAACCCTTCTGGAATATTATTAGGAAAATATTGATAAATAAATAAATTTGTTACTTAAGTTTAAGGAAATGATAATGTGAAAAATGAACATGTTTATAAGGCCACCACTAAGATATACTGTTAAGAATAAAAATTAGATAGGCTTTATGTCTAATGGTTAAGTATTAGAGAGTCCTTCCTAAAGACCCAAGTTTGAGCTTCTTTCTTTCTATTTTATTATTTTCAGTAAACTAGAGAAAAGTCACAGTCCGAAATAAATATATATGGTTAAGAAATAAAATTAAACAATAAATAAGCCTAATGCTCAATGGTTAAAGAGTTAGAACATCTATCTTAAGGTTCTAGGTTTGAATCCTTCCTTCTCTTTTTATTTCATAATTTCACCAAATACGTCCCAAAACATATGTATATGATTAAGTGTAAAAATATAAACAAGAAATGAGTAAGGGCTCAATGGTTAAGGCGTTAGCACTTCTTAGACACCAAAGTTTGAGCCTCTTTCTCCCCTTTTATTTTGGAAATTTGGCAAGCCTCCTAAGAAGAAACAATATGTACAATTAAGTGTCAAAATTAAGTAAGAAATATGCCTTAGGTCTAATGGTTTACATGCTAGCATCCTTCCCACAAATTCAAGTTCAAGCCACATTTTTACCATTTCCATTTGCTTTTAAATTCGACCAAGAATAGAGGAAATTTGCAAATTGTCACCTTTGCTCCAAATTTGGGAAATTTTCATGTGTAACCCCTAACCTTAGGAATTTAACCAATTCTTTCCTAACTAGAATTCATATTTTTCTCTTCCTCAAAATCCCAATAGAATTAGAATTCCATCATCTTTTATCTTCTTTTCTTAATTAGATTTTCATATTGCCCCTGTTAGAGTTGTGTGACCCAAATTCTAAGAGATTGCTTGCAAATCAAGTTAAACAAAATATATCTTCTTTCTAGAAGATTTAGTATCTATGAGTACAATATATTTAACATTTATTAGCATAATATATTTTACTTTGATTAGAATTAGGTTTTTTTCAACCTATAAATAGATGTAGTCGAAACTTCTCTTGTAATCGGTTCGAATTTGACATAATGAATTTTTCTTCTCCTCTGCCCGTGGTTTTTCCCGAAAGGGTTTTCCATGTAAAATTTGTGTGTTCTTTATTTTATTTCTCTTTTCTTTGCGATATATTTATCATTATCGACTTTATATTTTTCACAAATTGGTATAGGATCTTCTAGTTTTTCATCTCGATCAAGGTAATGTCGTCTTTGAAGTATGAAATTTCATTGTTGGATCACAACACTAGATTTGTGTTGTGGCAAATAAAGATGCAGGCAGTTCTTGCACAAATAGATTTAGAGGAAGCCCTACTAGGGGTAGATAAGATGCCTTCGACATTGATAGAGGAAGAGAAGAAGCGCAAGGATCGAAAGGCGTTAACACAGTTAAATCTATATTTGTCTAACAAAATTTTGCAGGATGTGATGAAAGAGAAGACCACCGCTACATTATGGAAGAGGCTAGAACAAATATGTATGTCGAAAACTCTAACTAGCAAGTTGCATATGAAGCAATGTCTTTATGCTCATTGTTTGGAGGAAGGTGCGTCTGTGCATGAACACTTAATAGTTTTTAAAGAAATTCTCTCAAACTTGGAGGCCATGGAGGTTCAGTATGATAAGGAAGATCTAGGGTTGATTCTACTTTGTTCGTTGCCCCCGTCTTATTCAACCTTTAAAAACACGATTTTATATAGCCGTGAGTCTCTCACAGTTGATGAGGTTTATGATTCTTTGACCTCGTATGATAAGATGAAGCATCTTGTGGTTAAACCCGACTCTCGAGGAGAGGGTCTCATTGTTCGTGGGATACAAGATCGAATGTTGATGATGATCGTGGAAGAACACATGAATGAATCCTCATGATAAATCTAAGGGTAGATCAAGTATTCAAATAGAGGTAAAACTTGTAACTTCTACAAGAAGAAATGGCACATTAAACTGAAAGTGCTATAAGCTACGTAACAAGATTAAAAGGAGGCTACGAATCAAAAGGGAAAACAACCAGAAAATTTTGGTGAAGCTGATGTTGTAGAAGACTACAGCGATGGTGAACTTCTAGTCGCTTTTGTCAACAATTCTAAAATGAGCGAGGATTGGATACTTGATTCGGGTTGCACCTTCCACATGTGTCCTAATCGGGATTGGTTTACAAATTATGAAACAGTGTCTGAAGGTGTTGTTTTGATGGGAAATAATGCTTCGTGTAAAATCGTAGGTGTTAGAACAATTAAAGTTAAGATGTTTGATGGAATTGTCAGAACACTTAGTGGCGTATGGCATGTTCCATAATTGAAGAGAAATTTAATTTCATTAAGTACTCTTGATTCAAAAGGGTACAAATACACGCTAAAAGTGGGATATTGAAGATTTCCAAAGGTTCCCTCATTGTGATGAAAGGGTAGAGAAAGACTGCCAAGTTATATGTTTTGCAGGGTTCTACTGTTATTGGTGATGCAGCTATCACTTCCTCTTCCTTGTCAGATGATGATATTACTAAACTTTGGCATATGCGCCTAGGGCATATGACTTAGAATGGCATGGCAGAATTGAGCAAAAGAGGACTTCTTGATGGGCAAGGAATTTACAAACTGAAGTTCTGTGAGCACTGCGTTTTTAGGAAGCAAAAGAGAGTTCGATTCACTAGAGGAATCCATAACATGAAGGGAACATTGTAGTATATTCAATCTGATCTATGGGGGCAATCAAGAGTGCCTTCAAGAGGTGGAGATAATTATATGCTAACTTTTATTGATGATTTTTCCAGAAAAGTTTGGGCATTCTTCCTGAAGCAGAAAAGTGATGTGTTTTCCACATTTAAGTCATGGAAAACAATGATTGAAAAATAGACGGGAAAACAAATAAAATACCTCCGCATAGACAATGGCTTAGAGTTTTATTCTAATAAGTTTAATAAACTATGCAAATCAGAAGGGATTGTGAGACAGTTGATAGTTCGTCATATTCCACAGTAAAATGGCATTGCAGAAGGAATGAACAAAACGATCATGGAGAAGGTTCGATGTATGTTGTCAAATGCCAACTTACCAAAGTCATTTTGGGTCAAGTAGCCTCATCGCATGTTTTTTGATCAACCGATCTCTATCCGTTACCATTGAGAAAAAAACTCCACAAGAGGTATGGTCTGGTAATCCTGCTAATTATTCTGATTTAAAGATTTTTGGGTGTTCTGCTTATGCTCATGTTGACAATGGAAAATTGGAACCGAGATCCATTAAATGTGTTTTTCTTGGTTATAAAGCTGGTGTAAAAGGGTATAAGTTATGGTGTCCTGAAAATAGAAAGGTTGTGATTAGCAGAGATGTTGTTTTTGATGAAACTACTATGCTACCTAACTTATCTCTTAAAAACTCTTCCAATAAAGAAAATCAAAAGTAGGTGGAGCATCAGATTAATACAAAGTCGACTCCTCAAGCTAGTACAAAAATTGAGAATAGAGTTGCTTCTTCACCATAATACTCTATCGCCAAAAATAGAACCAGAAGAGAAATTAAACCTCCAAAGAAGTATGTTTGAGGTGATCTAGTTTCTTATGCTTTAAATGTGGTCAAGATATAGATGCAAACCAAGAGTCGTCTAATTATTCGAGGCAATTAGTGTGAAGACTCAGAAAAGTGGACGTTTTCTATGCAAGAGGAGATGGAATCACTCCACCAAAATAGAACATGGGATCTTGTGAAACTTCCTAAAGGTAAAAGGTTGTTCGTTGTAAATGGGTGTTTAAAAAAGAAGGGTCTCCAAGAGTTGAAGAACCCGGATATAAAGCAAAGCTTGTTGCAAAGGGTTACTGATCAAATTCGTGAGTGGACTTCATAGATGTGTTCTCCCAGCCAGAACCATAGTTTGATTCCTGATATTATTGCTCGTGGTGATATTGTTGTGAGCAAAATTAGTACTCATGAAAATCCTACAGATATGATGACTAAGTCACTTCCTATAACCCAATTTGAGCATTTCTTAGACTTGGTTGGTGCTCATTGTTGAAGTTAAACCCTTAAGGGGTTTTATGGAAGAGGTGGTAAACTTGTTCATTGAGAGTTCGCGATGAAGAATTTGTTCATTGAGAATTCGTGTCAAGGTGGAGATTGTTGGAGTTGTGTGACCCAAATTCTAAGAGATTGCTTGCAAGTCAAGTTAAACAAAATATATCTTCTTTCTAGAAGATTTAGTATCTATGAGTATAATATATTTAACATTTATTAGCATAATATATTTTACTTTGATTATAATTAGGTTTTTTCAACCTATAAATAGATGTAGTCGAAACTTCTCTTGTAATCGGTTCGAATTCGACATAGTGAATTTTTCTTCTCCTCTGCCTGTGGTTTTTCCCGAAAGGTTTTTCACGTAAAATCTATGTGTTCTTTATTTTATTTCTCTTTTCTTTGTAATATATTTATCATTACCGACTTTATATTTTTCACAGCCCCTTTTTTAATTCCTAATAGAATTTGCTCTCCATCTTTCTATTTATTTCCTTTCCTTTATCTTTACACCATATTTTCATCCTAATTGTTGATAATTATTTTGCTTACCTGAATTAAATCATTCTCCATTCAATCATTCTTTCTATTGATTTTGTAATTGCTGTCAATAGTATCCCTATTCTTGCCAAGAATCAGTAAGAACATCTCGTTTCTGATGTTTAGATCTCAAATTTTCACAATATTTCTATCCGGTGCTTATCCTACATTCAATTAAACAATCATTTTTTGATTCTTGACAAATCTTTCGATAATCTTAATAAATATTGAAATAAATTGTTAGCATGTGTGTAAATGTCATTTGAAGGACCTGATTTATGTGAGTTAGATCAAAACCAGGCATGAGGAATGTCGATTGGTCTCTCGATGAAAGGTGTGTGTTCTTTTACAAGCAAATCGTGGCAAACTGTGTCTAAGAATATGGCCACATGATTCTTGCACATGGGCGTGTGGACTATACGAGTGGACCACACGACCCTTCACACGACCATGTACCTCTAAAACCCTAGGCTAGTTTGAATCTCACAAGGCCAAGAACCCTCCACACGGCCTGCCACATGGTTGTGTCCCTCATATAGGTTACTTTTACAATTTGCCACACGACCATAGTCTATTACACGACCTGGCCACATGGACGTGTATCCTCTCACACAGCCTGGTTACACGACCGTGTGACCCTTGATTTGTAATTTTGCCTAGAATTTTGTGAATTGATCAATTTAGTTCCTAAATAGTCCCCGAATTATTTTTAGTGTTTTATCTCATTCAATTGAGTCGCTGGCAATATGAACAATGTTGGAATCCATGATTTGATTGACTAGATTGTTACTGTATATGCATGAAATGTATTGGTACATGTTTATTATCATTGAATTACGGATATATTGTTACTGTTACTCATCATTATGTTTCCAATTGCATGAACATCATGACTACTGTTACTGATGAACTGGATACAAGATAAAGCATGTCTACTGATATTATCAAATCAATTACATGATAAGAATGTCTACTATTTTTGTACCGAACTGTTACTAGCAAGTCATACTACATTGCATGGGGTGGGACAATTATTCTAATCTTATAGAACTAATATTACAATCTCAAAGTTTCCAATGGACCAGCATTGGAGTCTCAGACATTTTATTTTTGCACACATTTTCAAAACACAAAATATTTTATACACTGTGGTATGTTTTGTCAAAAATATTTTTAACACACGCATATGCAAACACGTAAAAACACAGGCCAAGTTTTAGCAAACCTAGTTCTATACCTTTAAATGTAACACCCCAAAACTCGACTCCAAAAGTTTTGGTCGAATTTCAAGGTCACATTATTGAATTCCAAATTTCTATTAAAAAGTCAATCTTTTTGCATGTTTAACAAAATTTAGTAAAAACTAAACCTAAGCTTTGCAAATAGTGTTTAATTGATGTCAACCAAAATCCTAAACCAGTGATGCAGCGAAAAACATATTGTTTACTTTTTAATAGAAACCTTAAACCATTTCTCAAAAAATCATGCCAACTTTAAAGAAGTTGCAAAAAAAAAAAAAAAAAAAAAATAGTTGATAAACCATGCATAAATTTTCAGAAAAATCTGAAAAACTGAAAACACAAAATCTAACGAAAAATTCAAACACAAAACCCATACCACAGTTTATATAAACTTCCTTACATATCAACTGAAAATAATCAACAAAATTTTAAGAAACATTATTAAAACAAACCATACTCTTTAAAATCCTGAGACCACCGGTTTTCCGAGTCTAACCTCCAAGCTCAAAGCTAACCTGAAAATGGAGGAAACTGAGGGGATGAGCTACATGAGCTCAGTGTGAGACCGAAGTAGAAATAAAGGCAAATGACGGAATATTAAAATATATATTTTAAAAGGAATCTTACAGATAAAGTATGAGAATCTCTATCCAATAATCAAACATATAAACAGTGTCATTGCCAAACATAACATAATAAATATTCTTAAAACACCAATTTCCTAATCGTGTCAAACTATTCAGATTACTTCGCAATAATGCTACTATCCTTGCAGACGGACTTATACTTAGATATGAAAATGAATGCAACAAATTAAAACCCACCCAACCAATCGAACACCACTTCATCCACCCTGCACACCACATTAGACCATGATAAGCCCATCCACCCTACACACCACAAATGTGGAACTAAGCCACTCAAATAAAAATGTGTAGCTAAGTTGATATATGTATAATATTACGTGGTAAACCACAGTACGAAAATATTGCAGTTAAACCGCCAAATCAATCTTCCTTCTCTTCACAACCAAAATCCTAAATTTTTATGCAAACGCATAAATGCACACAACTCGTTGATTAACTCATGGAAACAATGGTTTATATTCAATCGAACAAGTTCAGAATTAATAAATTGGTATACATTTATTACGTAATGATTACAAGAAAATAACTCAAGCTCATTCACCATATGACATCAATACTTTTCTTCCGGTCAACTAAACTTACACTCATTAAAACAAATACATACATGAATCCAAGCTGTATCAGAGTCTCAAACAAAATTACAGAGTCTTAAACAAGGGTCAGAATACACAGTAACTAAAATGAGTCTATTTCCCAACATAAAACAAAATCTACAAAATAAGGCCACACGGTCGTGTAAAAAGTCCAAACTATGTAAGGGGTCTACATGGCTGTGTGGAGAGTGACACATCCGTGTGACAGAGGCATACAATCATGTGGCTAAGACACATGCTTGTGTGACAAAGTTACATGGCCGTGTGGCCAGCCCCTGTAACTCATTGTGCAATTGTACAAAATTTAGGAAACAAATGAAACACAACCATGTGGCTATCTCACACGCCCGTGCGGCTAAGAAACACGCCTGTGAAAAATGATAAAATCCCCAAGAACAGCCATGTGGCCAACCTGTTTGACTCAAAAATACCCTAATTTCCACCGTGACACATGACCATGTGGTCCGCCCATATTGAGTACACACCTATATGGTTACCCGTGAGGTGATAAAAACACACGAATTAGGCTAAAAATCGCGTAATTCGTCAATAAACCAATTCATAACCTCTAATAGTTCAAAACACACTTGATAATCGCGATCTCAAGCACCAAGAGTTGACTAGTTCACCTCTACAAAGTCGTTCTAGAACTCAATTTCACATACAACTAAACTATAAAAACTTCTATTAAACAACATAAAAGAAACGGAAAAAATCTTTCCTTAATCATAATATACAAAACCTACCCGATTCAACATCCAATTAGACGAAAAATATGAGGACAATCACCCTTGACCATTGGACAACAACAACAACAAAACGTGTAGAAATGGAAGAAGCAAAGAGAAAACAGGCAAAAACTGAAAATTAAGGAAAAAAAAGAAGAAAATAGAAGAGGGAGAACGTGAAGAATAATGGGAAAGAACGTGAAAGAAATTTTGGGATAACTTCTTGTTTTAAAATTAAAATAAAATAAAAAAATGGTTTTTTAAAAACTTTAAAACAACATAAAACTTAAACCAAAACTAGAATAAAACCAATTCCTCTTTAACACACAGGAGGACTCAAACCTGAGACCCAAAGGTAAACTAACACACCCGCCCCAAATTGCAAAGAAAAACGTAAAAATCTACACAGAACCATTGACTTATTAGCAAACCAAAATCTTTCTAACCCTAAATTTCGGGATGTTGCAGAAAGGCTCGTTAGCCATTCAAGTAAATTATTACTAAGTTCGAATTTGACTCGATTGGTAGCTCAAATTGTTCGAGTTCGACTCGATAATTACTAAGTTGAGCTTAATTTTTTAAAATTGAATTCGAATAACTTAAAATTACCGGTATGACTTTTATACAATAGTGGTTAGCCAAATAATTTACTCAAAACAAAAACGCCAAAAAAGATGAGAAAAATGAGAAAGGAAAAACAAACAAAGAAAGGTAGAAAATATGTGAGAAAAATATCCTTTCTCGCATTTTTTGTGAGCAATAATACAATTGCAGAGCCCACGTCATTTAATAAAATATTTACTTTTGATGTGTGGAGGGGAGGTTGCGTTGAAGAACTAAAAAAGAAATACGATTTTTTTTTCATAAAAATAACCTTAAATTTTTTTATTAATTAGGTAAATTACCCATTTTTTAAACACATAAATTATTTAAAATTTACAGTAAAATTTGAGATAAAAATTTATTTTTATAGAGTCATGTAGAATAACGATAAATATCATATAAATATTGTTATTTTTAAAAGATTGGAGGCTTTAAAAATAACCTTTTTTAGTGGAGTCAAATAATTTAGTTTCACTAACTTTCAATGTTGTCTCTTGTTTCTTTAATTTTAAATTATTTATATGTTTTCTTAAGATGAATAGATTTAATTTATGCCCCAATCCTTGTAATCTTAAGAATTTTGAAATATCATCTCTATTTTTAATTCAAATAAGATACATCTGTCAATAAACTTTCATTAAATTTAAATATGTGTCACTCTAATTTAAAATTAAAAACTAATAAATAATATATATTTAAATTTAATGAAAACTAATTATTAATAATGGTTTTATGGCACATATAGGTGAAAAATATTTATTAAAAATATATTAAGATTAATTAATGTTTCAATTACAATAATAAAATCAATTATTTATTATGTATAGTGTTTTGGGGTTCAAACTCATTATAATCAATTTTTATTGATTTATCATATAAAAAGATAAAATAACTTTATAAAATAAATTTTAATTTTATACAAATCAAATAATTTGTATAAATAAGTTGGATACAAATTAAATTTTATTAAGTAATTTTATAAAATTATTAAATAATAAAATTTTATTTAATTTTTATTTTAATAATTTTATATATAAGTTGGATTAAATCAATATACAAAATAAATTTTATTAAAATACTCTCTTATATCCCAAATAAAATATTATTTTAAAAATTTAAATATAAAAAATTAAAAAAGCATTTAAAATATACATTCAAAATATTATAAAACAAACAATAAACCAACAACAAAAAAAAAAAAACAGACATAAAAGCAAACATTTGAAACTGGTGACTCAAAATTATTTGGCTCCAAAAAAAAAAAAAGAAATTTTTTTAAAGCCTCCTATTTGTTCAAAATTTGTTGTATTTATTTAGTATTTATATAGGTGGCATCATTCTATATTATTCTACTAAAAATTAATTTTTATCACAGTTGTTGATATGATATGTTAGTGGCGTCAAACTCTTTGGCTCCACCAACTTTCACTGTAGATTTTAAGTCATTGACGTGTTTAATCAAAAAATAGGTCATTTATGTAATTAATAAAAAATTTGGGTTAATTTTATAAAAAAGAGAAAGAAGCCAATGAAGAAAGGGGAAATTTCAACCTTAGTCCCTGAACCATATTGTGGATAAATTCCACTTTAAGTCATTGTAATTTTAAGTTTCTTTCATTTAAGTTTTTATCTGTTTGCATTTCAGTAAAGCGAGTTCAATGACATATGTGGATAGCTTAGATGAAAACTCCTTGAAATCTCAACTTTTGGGTATAATTTCCATCCATTTAAACTTTGCTATTTTGTGTATGTTGCATTTAAAATTTATTGTTATTAAATGGGTATATCTTTTCTTAAAAAAAAGATTAATAAAAATTGCTTTTTGAAAAGAAAAAATGATGACAGCGACAAACTTGACACAACTTATAAATTAATTTTGGGTTAGTTTTATAAAAAAAAAAAAAGATATACCGAATGTTAAACGTGGAAAGCATGAAGAAAGGGAAACTGCAACAAACTTGCTTTTTGGAAAGAAAAAATGGTGACAGCGACAAACTTGACACAACTTACGATAGTGATTTCGTTGAAATATTGAAGTATAAAATTTTCAGAAACAAAATTTTAAAATTTTTCATTAAAAAACAAAAACAATGAAGCGATATTTCGATTTAATATGGGTCGTAAATCCTTCCCCGCAATGGGTAGGAATACATATTTTTTATATAATTCGAAAATTATGGGAGGCATTTTTGTTGTTAAATAAAATATGGTTTTCTCTAAACCAATAATATTTCTCACAATTAAATACTTTTTAAAAATTAAACAGACATATATTTAATAAGGTAATTATTATTATAGTTAAGCTCAATTTTCTATTTTCAGCCTAATGGGACTGGCTTTAATTGTGTTGGCGGTGGTTAGGCTAGCTGTCTTGAAACCACAGTGCTCCTATTGGACAATCTTCTCCTTGATTTTTCTTCATGGCTATATATGTAAAAGTGCAAAAAGTTGAGTTTTTTATTTAAAAAAATAAAAAATTAATTACGAAAATGTTATTACATCCAAATTATTTGCAAAAGTGGGGTGTTTTCTATAGTAAACATGAGTGTCGGCTTCTTCCCATTATTGTCATCAATCTAAATAAAGCAAAAAAATATTTTTTAATTAATGCCACTAACTGGTCAAGTAAAACTTAAAAATGTTAACTTTTGTAAATACGAAGTCTAAAATATATGAATACAAAATAAAGATTATAATGGTACTACTTGACACATTCACAATATCATTATTATTTTATTTTAAAAAAGAGCCTACCAAGGAGAAAAAAAGAGTTGAAACAAAAATTTTATATTTTTTATAGTGGTGTTGCTTGACATATTATGGCATTGGTGGATTTTTTATTTTTTAAAAAATAGGCTTGATAGGAAAAAAAAGTTGAGAAAGAAAAAAAAGTGCTAATGTAAGAAGGTGCAACCGATGTATCAGGCGACACTATTTTGAAAATTTTCTTGAAAAAAATTTATTGTTAATAAGTGCTGATATACAACCAGGCGACACTAACACTCTTTTTATAGTCCCTTCCCTGACTAAAAAAATATTCGACGGTTTAACCAAAATAAAGAGAAAATAAAGTGTTTGTTTACAGAACAGGAGAAAGAAAGTTTTTTAAAACAAAATAGGAGAGAGAGAAAAAAGTTGTTACAAATCAAAATTGAATATCAACAAAATTTTCTTTTCTTTGTAGACCTCAGAAATCAAGTTTGAAATGACAATGCTAGTTTGTAATTATTTTTATATATTTTAATTTATTTTACTATTGTGTATGATTATATGACTATATATTAATAATTAATAGTATGAGATACAAGTTATATTGCTTGATAAAGACTTTTTTTTAAATGGTATAAATTGTTTTAATAGAAACTAATTTTGTTTAATTTATTTTATGGATGTAACATCGAAGATGTAACACCCCCAACCCATATCCTTCACCGGAACAGGGTTACAAGGCATTACCAAGGAGTACAGAACACTTACAGAAAATTTGAAATCATTATCGTTCAAATTCCAAGATTAATTATAAACGTTCCTTTAACGGACCGTCGAGGTCCAAATCATGCATTAAGATCGGGTCAAGACTAAACCGGATCCTCAAGAAAATTTTTTGCGACTTCTAGAATTTTTCTCGCATATAAGGGTCACACGTCTGCAGGATCTGGGGACACACACCAACAATACGCCCATGGGTAGATCTTGTCACACACGGCCTAGACACACGCCTGTGTGTCACTCCGTGGACGAAAATTAGGCTATTTTCTAAGCCATATTTCTCACTCACTTGATCCTTTATCTTTACCAACATTTTAATACAGTCAAGAACCAATTTAAGATATTCAACCAAGCCTTATACTTATTACCATTTGTTAGTCGTACACTTCATATAAATAATAAGAAACGATATGGGCTCAATTCTTATTAAATTCCTCTTATACCTATACTTTTCACATTATGTATTCATATCACATATAATAATCATACCTCAGTATTTCATATAAATTTTCATAACAATTTGTCTTGGTTTCTAATTACTTCATATTTGAGTTCTACTCATCAAATCATTTGAAACATCATCTTTACACAAATAGTACACTTGAGGTGTACAGTTATATAATTATGAATAAACACATTTATCAAACATATTCCATGTTTTTATATATCACAGTATCATATTTCCATGTATCAAGTACCATAATTTCCTCGTATTTCGGACAAATACGTGTAACAATTCATAAACATGCAACTCACTAACTCTTTCTACCAATCACAATTTAAATTGACAAATCACTTATTCATCACATAGTCATATTCAATTACACTTAGTCGTTACATGATCACATGTATTTTCACTTAGTCAATTTCCCGTTGAACCCATCGGAATAATAACAAATACACAGTGGCCTGCACATAGTACCACCCTTGTAGCCGAAGCTATCTGGTGCACATAGTAGCCTGCACTTAGTACTACACATGTGACCAAAACCATCACTTACACATAGTGGCCTGCACTTAGTACCACACATGTGATCGAAGTTATCGGGTACACATAATATCCTACACTTAGTACTGCACATGTGACCTATCCGTCTGGTACACGTAGTAGTAGGGGCGAAGCCAAGGGACTGGCATGGGCCCCGACCCCCTAAAAGGTAAAATTACTATTTAGGCCCTTAAATTTTTTTAAAAATTTTAAATTAGTAAATGTAAAATTGCACTTTGGCCCCTCCTAAAATTATAAAAATTTGATTTAATCCTTTACAAATTAGAAAGATATAAACTATCAAAAATTAAAATTTCATCCGGCCCCCCTAAAAAATTGTCCTAGCTTCGCCCCTGCGTAGTAGCCTACACTTAGTACTAAACACGTGACCTATTCGTCTGGTACACGTAGTAGCCTGCACTTAGTACTACACACGTGACCTAAAACCATCTCGTATTTTTTCTATTCCGAAGGTTCAACCGGGAATTCTCACTTTTCATCATCTTACCAATTCATCCATAATCAATCACAATTCATAATTTACATCAAGTAATTACTCCATATTCAACCATATCTCATATAATATAACAAAATATTAAAACATAAGTAAAAAAAAATGTATTATTTACATACAATCTTACAAATTCAATTTTTATATCATAACGATAATCACAATTTCATAGTAAATAGTTGAAATAAAACATTATATCATTTCTAATTTAACATTTATCGATTATAATTGGGTAAGTGATCAATTTATACACAAGTCATTCATATATTTTCCTCCTCCTCCTCTCCATCCACATCCTTAGTATAATTAACACACTTGTAACATTATCTATAATTTTCACTATTTACTTATATGAATATTCAAGCCATCCATCCAAGTCATAGTTACTAAATTATTTTTATCTTGAGCTACAGAGCTATAAATTAAGATCCGTTAATTTTCCCTAAAACTAGACTCATATATCTTCTTACCATAAAATTTCCAAAATTTTTGGTTTAGCCAATAAGTACAGCTTATTCTTTAAAGTCACCCCTTTTCTGCTGCCTGACAGTTCCGGCCCTTCTTAACTAAAAATTAATTATCTTATCATACAGAATTTGGATAATGTTCCCATTTGTTTCTATTAAAAATAGACTCATTCATGATTTTAAACATATAAATTTAAGCCCCTAATTATTTCCCTCCAATTTTTGATGATTTTCCAAAGTCAGAACAGGGGAGCCCAAAATCATTCTGACCTTATCTCACAAAATTTATTATATCTCATGATTCACAATTCCATTGCTTACCCTGTTTCTTCTATAAGAAACTAGACTCAATAAGATTTAATTTCATATTTTATTCATTGTCTAATTAAATTTATACAATTTTTGGTGATTTTTCAAAGTTAGACTACTGCTGCTGTCCAAAACTGTTTTAGTGCAAAATGTTGATTTTCATTTTGCCCCAAATTTCACAGTTCATACAATTCAGTCCTTGCTCAATTAACCCCTCAATTGAGCTAATTTTTATCAATTAATACTTTATTATATTATTTTAAAATTCTTCATAACCCTTGGAAATCAGAGCTTTAGCACTAGACCTTAATTCCAAACTCTTTCACAATTAGGTCCTAAAATAAATTTCCATCAATTTTACTAGATAAAATCATCATATATCAAAATTAAAGCTTCAATTATATGTTTATTCATCATATTATTTCAGCACTAATCCATAGAAACTTTAAAAATTAGCCATGGAATAAAAAACTAATGACATAGTAAGTTGGACCCAATTATAGAAGTCCAAAAACTTAGAAATTTCAAGGAGAAAGCAAGAATTAAACTTACATGAAGCTAGAGTATGAAAACCAGCTTGAACCATCTTCCATGGCTGTTTTTCAGCTGATGAATTTGAAGAAAAATGATGAGAATTCTAGATATTCCAATTTGGTCCATTTTTATTTAACTAATTTTGGCAATTTTTCAATTTTGCCCTTATTTCACCCATTTCCTGATTTTTCTCAGCTATTGCAGCCCAAAATATCTCCTTTGGGCTTGTTTGCACTTTAGGTCCTTCTTCATTTGACAATTGAGCTATTTAATCCTTCTAGCAACTTTTACACCTTTTTCAATTTAGTCCTTTTTATTTAATTAACCACCCGAACGTCAAAATTTTTTAACGAAATTTTACTACTACCTTATTGAAACTCCGTAAATATTCATAAAATTTTTATAGCTCGATTTATAACACCGAGATCTCGATACCTCTTTTTCTCAATTTCTTGACTAAATAAATCTTTATAAAACACAATTTACTATTTCAAAAATCTTTTAAAAGCTACATTTGGCTCGTAAATATTAAATAAAATAATCTACAAATTTATTTGTCTAATTTGGTGGTCTCGAACAACTATTTTCGACATCGCTAAAATTTGGGCTGTTATAGAAAATGAATTACCAATTCTTAGTATATGTCTATATTCATGAGTTAATTTTACAAACAGCACTTAGTTGTATATTTGAATAACTCCATCAAATAGGAATGATGTTTAACAAGAGTGCAAAACTCGATGAAATGAAACAAAAGATTAGTGCAAAAATTGCTCGACATGGTGGGAGGAGGATGTCTAAACTATTCTATAAATTTCCAGTTTTGTCAAATCTGTGCATGTCACATTTTAAAAGTAGGCCTAGAAGAAATAGGATAAAAATTTAGATTGTTATTTATTTTCTTTAAAAATAGGGAAAGGGAATTAGAATGCCTTTTTTTTTTTTTTTTTGTTAAAGAATCAACAAGAGTAAGCTTGTTAATTTAAGTGGTAAGGCTTTAACTTACCTATAGGTTCCAAGTTTGAACTCCTTAGTAAGCATTTAACCAAAATATTTTTATTTCCTTATTTTTCCCCCAAAAGTGACAAAATTTTACAAACAACCTAGCCCAAAAACTACTTTTTTTTCAATTTAGTCCCTATTTTAAAATAAGCCCTAATTCTACATGAGTTTGTAAAACCTACTACAATTAGGGAAAATAAATTTTATAAATAGCTAATTTCAAAACAAACATTAGACTTTACCTAGAAAATTCTCAAGAAAAAACCCATAAACATTTTCTCTCCCAAATCAAACTTTCAAAGCTAAATGAGTCAAAGATTTTCAAAATCATTCCTCAAGTGGATCTTCAATCTCCTCTCCAAACTAAAGGTTTTTAAGTCTTCAAAACTAGGTGTGGGATCTAAACCTAAATATTTGTGAATAATTGAATCAAATAGAAAGCAGAGAACTAATATAGGAGAACCTTAGGACAAACCCCCCGATTGCACGAGGCCATGCGAGAGACAGTGTGTGAACACATGTGCGAGCCTGTGTGTGCGAGCCCTAGCTTGAGCGAACCCCTTTAAATATGAAAAATCTCTTGCATGTAATCCATGTGAGTGCAAGCCTTGAGTGCAAGCTCCAGTTAAGCACACCCATATATAAAACCATATATGATTATGTGAGCCTGTATGTATACAAACCGTAGGATTATGCAAGCCTGTATGTATGCGAACCCTAGGATTATGCAAGCCTATATGCATGCAAACCCTAGGTGCATGCAAGCCTAGGTACATGTAAGCCTATATGATCATGCGAACTTGTAAATGTGCTAAATAATTAGACCATTAATTCACATAAACATCCTGTACATATGACAATGTGTTTTTGTTTACTCACTGATAAACCGTAAAAGTAACATATTTTAATCCCACATTTAGTATGCTTTTGGATGAATTTATCCTCGATTTATGTAAAAGGGGCTCTTAATCCTTTCTTTTCATGTCTTATACTCAGAAAAGCACCTTAGAACGAAAAGGACACAAAATGGGCTTAAAACGGACCAAATTGGGCCAGCCCAAGAAATCGGCACGGCCTGGACTTCATTCCACACTGCCGTGCCTTGATAATTATTTAGAACATGGTCACACCTCGATTTACATGACCGTGCCTCGTCGACAAAAAAGCCCAACACGGCCTGTCCCCGATGTACACGGCCGTGCCTCAATTGGCAGACCCAAAGCACAGCCTCTACCCCGACTTACACGAGCGTGCTACAGCCGTGCCTAAATCAACAGAATAGAGACACGGGCTAGAAGATGACTTACAGGCGTGCCATGATCGTGCCCCTGCCGCGGGAAAGAGCAACTTCACTCGGATTAGGATTCTTGGAGCCCAAGAAACATAATCTTAAGTCTACTTAAACACCTAGGAACGAATTATGCTTGAATTATGAATACTTGGGAGCCAAGTAAAGCATCCCAAAAGTCTATATAAACACCCTAAGGCAACTATTCAAAGTAGTCAAGTTTTAGCTGAGTTTTCTGCCACGCTTTTCTCATTTAGGGATTTACTCGAAGATAGCCAATTGATCCATCTCAAGAAGCAGAACTCCATTCAAGACTGAGGATCTCCTCTTCAATTCCTTCAGGGGGTTTTAGGTATTTCTAATGTTTTGTTTTTTTTCTCTTGAGATGTTTTCTTATTTTACCATGAACTAAACCCCTCAGATACCCGAAGGGGATGAAACCTATGATGGATTTTGTTATTTGATTTCTAAATTATATTATAAAGTACTTAGTTTGTTATTAATTATGTTGCTTAATTTAATCTGATGTGCTTAGGTGGAGGAGGAATAGACCCTACCTAAGAGTAGATCTAGCATAATTGAGTGGAGTTGATCGGGCGCCTAGAGATAGGGTTACGAGATTTTACCAGATTAGGGTGAAACCTAATATGGGAATCCATTGATCGATTTACTGCTTCCTTAGGGGGTTATTATAAGAGAACAAGGGTTCCACTAATTAACCTAAGGTTAGACTTTATTCGCCTTGAGAGAGGGTTTAATATAGGATAGGGAGTCTCACGGAACAAGCTAAGTAATAAAATCATATGAATTAAAGGTTAAATAATAAGTGAAGTCATAGGTAGATTCTTCTTGAGGGTATCGTCGTAATCAATTGAGTTTTCTTCAAAGTCTTTTCCCAAAGTTTCGTTCTTTTGTCTTTGCATTTAAGTTTAAGTATTTCATTTATTTTTAGTTTAATAAATCAATCACTCCATATTTCAGGCTAAATAATAGAAAGAAAGTGAGTAGTAGTACTTTTAGGTTCCTTGGGTTCGATAAGATATTCTTGCCTAAACTATACTCTTGCTTCGATAGGTACACTTGCCTCTATCATTGTCATAGCTAGTCTCTGTGTTCGATCATTCTTTTATAAATTTTAAAACTAGACTGCTTTCAATGATCAAGTTTTTAGGCCGCTGTCAAGAACATCTAAAATATTAAGAAAGCTCTATTTCTATTACTTTAGCCATTATTTTTTTATTGTTAGAATTTCTCTTATTCTTATACATATACTTTTGTTTTTCTAAATCTTCTGTCTTTCTTTTCATAGCAAGTACCTCTAGTTTATGACTAGAAGAAATCCGAGAGGACCATTAGAATACGAAAGTGACATTGAAGCTACCGCTCGCAGAAATCGCAGAGAAATTAGAAGAGCCCTAGACTATCAAAGAGAAGAATAGCAAAGATCCAATCCTACTGAAAGGATGGACGAAAACAATCCATCGCCAAATGTGCAAGAATAGAATGCTCCGCGTACTATGTATGATTAGATTATGCTAAACCTAATTTAACAGGAGCAGAATATAGTATTGTGAGGCCCGCTATAACTGCTAATAATTTTGAATTAAATCCTAACACAATACAAATGGTTCAAAAATTTGTTCAATTTGATGGTTTTCAGGATGAAGATCCAAACACTCATATATTTAATTTTTTAGAATTCTATGATACCTTCAAAATAAATGGCGTTTCTGACGATGCCATACGTCTTCGGTTATTTCCTTTTTCATTAAGAAATAAAGCAAAGCAGTGGTTGAACTCCTTACCAAGGGTCAATCACCACATGGGATCAAATGACCAAAAAATTTCTTTTAAAATATTTTTCGCCAGCCAAAACGCCTAAATTTAGGAATGACATATCTTCTTTTGTGCAGAATGATGCAGAAACATTATATGATGCATGGGAAAGATACAAGGATCTCCTAAGGAGATGCCCATACCACGGATTACCTTTGTGGCTTCAAGTCCAAACTTTTTACAATGGTGTGAATTCTCCAACTAGGCAAATGATTGATTCATCACCGTGGAACTTTGAATAATAAAACTCACAGGCGGCTTACGATTTTATTGAGGAGATTTCATTGAACACCTATCAATGGCAAATTACAAGAGCTAAACCGACAAAATCAACCGGAGTTTTTAACATAGACGCAGAATAATGTCGTTTACACGGTGGAGTTAATGAATAAAAAGCTTGATAATTTATATTCTTCATAGGTACATCCAGTCATGCAATGCGAAACAAGCGGGAATGTGGTGAATTCTGAGTACCCACCCTACCAACAAGGAGCAGAAAACGAGCAGACAAACTATATAAATAACAATTTTCGATCTAATAATAATCCTTATAGTAACACTTATAATACAGGTTGGAGGAACCACCCAAATTTTTCGTGGAGAGGACAAGGAAATCAAGGAAATCAAAGAAATCAAAGGCAGCAACCTTCTCCAAATTACCAAAATCAGCCTTATCCACAGGACAGGAAACCAAACCTTGAAGAGATGCTGACAAAATTTGTGGCAGCTACAGATTCTCGTCTTCAAAAGGCTGAAGAAACACTTGATGAACAACAAAGATCAATCGAGGGAATCAAAAATTAGGTAGGAGAAATCATTACGTCGGTTGGACTACTTATTGAGATATTATGTGAAATACGAACAAAGATTTTCTCCAAAGGTGCACAGCAGGTAAAGGCAGTTACACTAAGGAGTGGCAAAGAGCTAATTGAACCACAAAGAAAGACACCACATGAAGTTACCAAGAAAAGGAGTGTAGAAGATGAGAATGATAATCTATTACCTAAAGAGAATAAAGCACAAATTCCATATCCAGCAAAATTGAAGAAAGAACAATTGGATGCTCAATACGGTAAGTTCCTCAAACTCTTTAAAAAAATACATATTAAATTACCTTATGTTGAAGCTATTTCACAGATGCCGAAGTATGCGAAATTCTTAAAGGAACTTCTCACGAACAAAAGGAATCTTGAAGAAGTATCAATGGTGGAGCTTAATGAAGAGTGTTCAGCCATTCTCCAAAATAGACTACCACGGAAGTTAAAAGATCTAGAGAGTTTCACTATTCCTTGCTTAATTGGTAGTTTAAACATCAAGAAAGCATTAGTAGACTTAGGCGCTAGTATTAACTTAATGCCTTACGAATTGTTTAAACGGATAGATCTTGGGGAACCAAATCCCACTAGGATGAGTATTCAATTAGCTGATAGATCTATTAAATATCCTAGAGGAATTATTGAAGATGTCTTGGTAAAAATTGATAAATTTATTTTCCCTGTTGATTTTGTTGTGTTAGACATGGATGAAGACATTAATGTTCCTTTAATCTTAGGGCGTCCCTTTTTAGCCACTGCTAGAGCTATTATTAATGTAGGTGATGGTAAACTAGCACTGAGAATAGGTAATGAAGAAATTATCTTTCAACTGTGTGATGCCATGCAATATTCTAAAGAATAAGATGATTCTTGTTATTTTGTCGACACTACTGATCATATTATTAAAAATTCATTACAGGAAATTATACGGGATGACACGATAGAACTGTGTTCGGCTCAAGAAGAGGGGGAAGAAGACGAAGACAATGAGTTGAATCTGAATACGTCATCATTTAAACAAAGGAAAGAAGAAAGCATTGAGAATGATAATGAAATAAAACAAAAACCCTCCATCGAAGAACCACCCAAATTGGAACTCAAACAGTTACCAAAACACTTAGAATATGCATTCCTTGGGGACAATTTTACGCTACTAGTAATCATCTCTTCAGAATTATAATCCAAGGAAAAGGAGGAGCTGATAAAGGTACTAAGAGAACACAAGAAAGCCATAGCTTGGAAAATTTTTGATATCAAGGGAATAAGCCCCACATTCTGCACCCAAAAAATTTTAATGGAAGAAGAATATAAACCGTGTGTGCAACCTCAGAGATGGCTAAACCCCAACATGAAAGAAGTGGTCAAAGCCGAGGTAATTAAACTTCTAGATGCCGAAATAATTTATCCTATTTCTGACAGCACTTGGGTAAGTCCTGTGCAGGTAGTTCCAAAGAAAGGAGGAATATGGTAGTTCCCAATGAAAAAAATGAGTTAATTCCCACGAGAATAGTTATAGGTTGGAGAGTCTGTATAGGCTATAGAAAATTAAATGATGCCACTAGAAAAGATCACTTTCCTCTACCTTTCATAGATCAAATGCTAGAAAGACTATCCGAGCATATGTACTACTGATTCCTGTACGGACTCTCCGGCTACTTTCAAATCCCCATAACTCCTGAGGACCAAGAGAAGAAAACATTTACATGCCCATATAGTACGTTTGCTTATCGTAGAATGCCTTTTGGATTATGTAATGCTCCTGCTACTTTTCAGCGTTGCATGTTGGCAGTTTTTGACGAACTCGTGGAAGACATCATGGAGGTATTTATGGATGATTTCTTGGTATTTGGTAATTCTTCCCATCTTTGCCTTAAAAATTTAAAATGAGTTCTAATGAGATGTGAAGAAACAAACCTTGTTTTGAATTGGGAAAAATGCCACTTTATGGTTAGAGAAGGGATTGTATTAGGACATAAGATTTCTAGTAAGGGAATTGAGGTAGATAAAGCAAAAGTTGAAACCATAGAAAAATTACCTCCCCCTAGTTCAGTTAAGGCTATTAGAAGCTTTTTAGGACATGAAGGTTTTTATAGGAGATTTATTAAAGATTTTTCTAAAATAGCTAAGCCTTTGACAAAATTACTAGAAAAAGATGTTCCTTTTAATTTCAATCAGGAATGTTTAGATGCATTCAATGTCCTTAAAGATAAATTAATAAATGCACCGATTATAATTGCACCTAATTGGAACTTACCCTTTGAATTAATGTGTGATGCAAGTGACTTTGCAGTAGGTGCAATTTTGGGACAACGAAGAGACAAACATTTTCAGCCAATTTACTACGCTAGCAGAACATTAACACCCGCCCAAGAAAATTACACCATGACTGAGAAAGAATTGCTAGCTATGGTTTTTACTTTTGACAAATTTAGACAATATCTAATATTATCTAAAGTTTTCGTTTACACTGACCATTCAGCTCTTCGTTATCTTTTAAACAAACCTGATGCAAAACCTAGACTCATACGATGGATTTTACTCTTATAGGAATTTGACTTGGAAATACAGGATAAGAAGGGAGCTAAGAATCTCACGGCAGATCACCTTTCAAGACTTGAAAATCCACACACCAAAGAGCTTGATGAACATGAAATAAATGATTCATTTCCCGAAGAACAACTCTTTCCTATAACACATTCTGAAGTACCCTGGTTTGTGAATATTGCGAATTATTTAGCAGCTAACATCTTACCAAGAAAATTAACACATCACCAAAAGAAGCAATTCCATGCTGATATGAAATATTATTTTTGGGAAGATCCCTTTCTTTTCTGCATATGTGTAGATCAGGTAATACGAAGATGCGTTACAAAGACAGAAGCAAGCAAAATCCTGGAATATTGTCATTCAGGACCATCAGGAGGACACTACGGTGGTAATAAGACAGCACACAAAATACTCGAATCAGGTTTTTACTGGCCCACTCTATTCAAAGATACCAACAAGTATGTTACCTCGTGTGACAAATGCCAAAGAACAGATAATATTTCTAAACGTGATGAAATGCCTCAAACATATATGTTGTCATGTGAATTATTTGATGTATGGGGTATTGATTTTATGGGACCATTTCCTAGTTCATTTGGAAATAAATACATCCTAGTAGCAGTTGATTACATGTCAAAATGGGTAGAAGTGGAAGCCTTACCTACCAATGATGCTAGGGTAGTAGTTAAATTTCTCAAGAAGCTATTCTCTCGATTCGGGACACCTAGAGCCATCATTTGATAGGGGTACTCATTTCTGTAATACACAATTTGAAAAAGTTCTAAAGAAATATGGAGTATGCCCCAAAATAGCCAACCCATATCACCCTTAAACTAGTGGGCAAGTTAAGGTAGCAAACCGAGAGCTTAAGCGCATTCTAGAAAAAATGGTTGAATCAAATAGAAAAGATTGGGCAGTTAAAGTAGATGATGCTTTATGGGCTTACAGAATAGCATTCAAAACACCTCTAGGGACATCCCCATACAAGCTCGTATACGGGAAAAGCTATCATCTACCATTCGAGTTAGAACACAAAGCTTTCTGGGTAATAAAATTTTTAAATACTGACCTCGAACTTGCAGGAAAGAAAAGAATGATGTAGATGAATGGAGAACGGAAGCTTATGAGAACTCAAAGCTGTATAAGAAAGCAACAAAGCGACGTCACGATGCTCGCTTTAAGCGATCAAAACATTTCAAAGTAGGGGACCTAGTCCTACTATACAATTCAAGGCTTAAACTATTCCTGGAAAGTTAAAGTCGAGATGGTCAGGCCCATTCATGATTAAAATAATATTTCCATATGGCACCATCGAGGTAACTCATCCCACTAAAGGCACATTCAAGGTAAATGGTCACCGACTTAAAATTTATAATGGCATAGATTTTGGAGATACGAGAGAGGAGTTTATGCTCCATGAGCCTTCCTTTAGAACTAAAACAGGGAGAGTCTAGCTTAAGACTATAAACAAGTGCTTCTCGGGAGGCAACCCAAGTGCTAACACATTAACATTGTTTTGTAAAAGTCTAACAAAAATGCAGGGTCATTAACATGGCCTTTAACACGGGCGTGCCAATAACCATGTACAAACGGGGAAAACCTCTCTTCTTTAACATGGGCTGCGACAAAAAGACACAGTCGTGCCTCATGACCGTGTGAAGATACTGACTTCTCAAACACGGACTGCGATACCAGAACACGCCCGTGCAGCATAACCGTGTGAGGCTACTACCTTGTCTAGCACGGCCATTGCACGGTCGTGCCCCATGACCTTGTGAAGCTATTGACTTATTGAGCACGGTAGCATACGGCCGTGCACCACGACCGTGTGAACATACTGACTTACCGAGCATGGGCATGCCAAATTGACACACGGACGTGCTAAAAACCCTGAATCGCGCCCAATTTTAAGAAATCACGAAAAGCATGGGCATTTCAAATTAAACACGGCTATGGCTTAAGGCCATGTTACCCTCCCTATATATTAAAGTAACCATCCCCTTCCCCAAACCCAAACCCTAAAACTCAAATTCTAGCCCCCTTTCTTCAATCCAGTCACCAAAATTATTTCCCTCCCTCCAACCCACCTCCTTCCGACCATTCTTCTCAAAATCCCAACCACAACCAACCACACGCCTGCAGCACACGCCCTTACCAGGCTGTGCCCACACTGAAGAAACCAGTACCACCGCCGTGCACTCCACTTGTGCTCGTCAAACACCACCATGCCTGGTTCCTTTTTCTTCACATTTTTTGCATGCTTCCTCCTTATTTACGTTTTTGTTTAATTTTAAACTAAAAAATCTGATTCATTTTGTTTAGTTTATTCATTTTGTTCAGTACATTTGTTTTAATTTTCTTCTTGATTGTTTTATTAGTTGCTTCCTTCTATTTTTCTTGTTGATTTCCATTTTTTTAATACATTTTCTGTTTTAGCATTTATACATGTTGATTTTATTGGCTCTCCTCATTGAAGAATTGATGCTCTACTGCTAAACATAGTTAGCCTTTAAATCATTATTCTTATACACCATGTCTGGTTCTAATGAAATCTTTGCATAGCTTTGTTATTATATTTAGTACTAACCATGATTTTAGTTAGGAATTATTCTAATGAATAATGAGCTTGTGGTTGCTGATTTTAGTATTTGTTCTTGAAGAAGCATTTTATTTTTTGGCTATTGAATTTTGATTATTGTTAGGAAAATTTTTGGCTATATAAAGGAAATGTTTTTCTTTTGATTAATTTTTAGGAATTATGTCGTCATCACGTATCAAACGATTCGTTCCAAGCAAGAAAAGGAAGGGGCCCGGATCATCATTCGAAATTGCCTCCGTCAAACTTCGACATCCCTTCCTCAAATTCCCCTAAGCAACATAAGAAGAGCGCTATATAGAGATCCGAAAGAGACCTATCGGCACCGGTAGGTGCATTGATTGGGATGCCCTGGAGTAAATCAGACTTGCTGGGGATATTCGAGCTCTCATCTCAACGGAACCATAGGAGCAATTTTTGCGATTGTAGAGCCCACATACTTGGAACTCACTCTTGAGTTCTGTACCACATTCACCTTATAGACGGTCATGACACAATTTGATGACACCGGCACAATCCAATTCTACCGAGGGGCAATGTACGTCGACTGAGCGTACCTCAACTCGGATCGACACTCGAACTCTATACGTTGGAATTTATAAAGGAAAATCCACTCTTCAAGTTAAACAGAGAGCTCCACTGCACCCCTGTCACATGTTGGCGCCACCTAAAATCGGTTAAATCGATTACAATCTGAGTCGCTCCAAAGCGACTGCCCTCCTCCCCACTCTCAAGTACCTTCATGCCATTCTTGCTCATACTATTACAGGTCGCAAAGACAGCACCAGTGTCATCAACAAACAAGACGTCTATTTCTTATCATGCATGTCTGAAGGACATGTCTTCGACGTGGCATATTTCATTGCATGCGCAATGCAGCATCAAATAGAGCAGTACCGAAAAAGAATCTTGTCAATGGGCCCCCATATCACGAGACTAGCCCGGTATTTCAATCTCCTCAACACCGACAATCAGATTGCATCCCTCACACTGATAGGGACTATGGCACCTCAAGGCATCCAAACGATGCTCCACATGAAGATGATCAGGCAACGAAGAGGCACCGATCCCCTCAAGACCGACTAGTGACACCTACAACCGAAGAAGAAGCCGAAGACATTCCTGATAATGCCCCACCACCATCGGAAGAAGCACATACTCAGCACCACCAATATCGAGCAGCACCTTTACTATCAGACATAAATGCTCGACTCGACCAGTTCGAGTTATATTTTGCTAAAAACACTAGGCACCTCGAAGGGATAGAGGCCACACTTCAACAAATATGCGAGCACCTCCATATCTCACCAACAGAACCATCGCAGAACCCGGGACATGATGAGGACCTTTGAGTTCTTCTTATTACATAATACTCGACTTTTATTATTCACCATTTCATTCTATTTTTATTCTTATTTTTATTTTTATTTTTATGTTTATTTCATATGTTTTAATTTAGAACTTTTCTTTATAGTATATTTAATATTATCTTCATTTGGTTATCTAATCTTCGAGTATGCCTAATTTACATTTCATGGAAACACTAAATTATTTCAATAATGACTTCACAGTTACAAGCACACACTCCACCTACATAGCACTAGGAGTAAATCACTACTTCAAAAAGTCATCAGAACAACTCTCGGAGCCATCCAAAAATTCAGGAAGTGTCACTTTCTCCCTTCTCTTTTGATTTATCCCATTACTGTCATTATTTATCTTTGTACATTGAGGGCAATGTACATCTTAAGTGTGGGGGTAATAGTACCTAACTATTTCCATAATTCTCAAAACCCTAAATTTAGTCTTGATCTTAAGTATTTTTCTCATATTATTAATTAGGGTGAAATTTCTAATGATTTATGATTTTTATTGATATGTTTTAGAGTAAGTCATTGTTAATTGTGCATTGATGATTAAATTTGAAGAATACTAGAGAATTGAGCATGATAAGTCTACTTTCTAAAAATTAAAAAAATTGATGGGTCGTTGAACTGAATTTGAGTATCACCTTGAAGTTCAAAATTTATAAGGATTGATGTCAAAACACCCATAATTTTTGTGAGATTTTGAGCCTTATAGAGCATATACCTTTTTTTTTGTGCTCACTTTAATTGATTATGAGTGTGTCAACTTTGAATTGTTATTCTAGAACTTGCCTCGTTTATGCATGTCAAGACCACATTAATGATTTGATATACTGAGATGATGAAGGCACCTAGGTTTTAACCCGTTCACTCCACTAAAAAGCCTACCTACATAAATAACCCCTAGTGAACCCCATTGAATCCTAACAACCTTTTTATTGACTCACCCACTAATATTAACCCAAAATCCCTTTGTATTTGTTATCAACATTCCTTTGACTACCCCTCTATCAAGAATTGATTTGATCAATTGCTGAATTAGGTTATTTCAATTATCAAAGTTCCTTCTATTATTTTTGATTTAGTTTGTTCTTAAAAAAAGAAAAAAAGAAAAAAGAAGAAAATCCAAGTTTATTCAATATTAGTACTATACAAAAGAGCTTAGAGCATTTAAAATCTAATTGTTGAAGAAAAAAAGCTCGTATTAAAGTATTATCAAAATACTCCTTATTATAGAGTAATCATCAATAGTGATATTATTAGTTTTCATTCAAAGTCAATATTCATATTTAGTTCAGTGTTTCTAGTTAGGTAAATTGTCAAGTCAGTCTCGATTCTAACCTTCTAATTCAGCCTTTATCCACACCTTTTAACCCAAGCCTCGTTACAACCCTAATTAAAGACATTTTGATTTGTGTATCATCTCATATACAGTGGTGGAGATTTGATTTTCAGGCAAGCCTATGGGATTAACTTTTCAGGTTCGACTTATGAGTGCTTATTCTTGAACCTTAAACACTTCGAGTGATTTGAGTGAATCTTTTGTGAGGATGTCAATCCTTGTCAGTTTTGAATTAAAGGTAATTACTTAGATAAGGGATGACACCTATGTTTTCGTACTACAAAGGTATGACTTATCATAATTGAATCTTTAAGACTCTTTGAGTTGAATTATCCATGTATAAATTATCTATGAATTATGATGAGACATTGTCGATAGAAATTATGAATTATGGAAATCCATTGATCGATTTGCTGCTTCCTTAGGGGGTTATTATAAGAGAACGAGAGTTCCACTAATTAACCTAAGGTTAGACATTATTCACCTCAAGAAAGGGTTTAATATATGTTAGGGAGTCTCACGGATCAAGCTAAGTAATGAAATCATATGAATTAAAGGTTAAATAATAAGTGAAGTCATAGGTGGATTCTTCCTGAGGGTATCATCGTAATCAATTGAGTTTTCTTCAAAGTCTTTCCCAAAGTTTCGTTCATTTTTCTTTGTATTTAAGTTTAAGTATTTCATTTGTTTTTAGTTTAATAAATCAATCACTCCATATTCCAAGATAAATAATAGAAAGAAAGTGAGTAGTAGTACTTTTAGGTTCCTTGGGTTCGATAAGATATTCTTGCCTAAACTATACTATTGTTCGATAGGTGCACTTGCCTCTATCGTTGTCATAGCTAGTCTACAGGTTCGATCATTCTTTTTATAAATTTTAAAACTAGACTATTTTACAGCAATCACTCACACTAATTATATATTTGTGTGATAAGAGATGAATGTATGCATGAACACATGTCATAATATGCCAGTATGAAATATTGATAAAAAAACATAAAACATGCTAAGTATAAGTGCATAATTACATGAAATCAGGTATGGAGGATGGAGGAGTTCTGTAGGAGATAGCGGCAAATTAAGTCCACACCGAAAGTCAGTATTATACAAAGTAGGCAGCAATTTCATCTAAATTGGACAAGACGGGATGATAGTTTAAGAACACCATCAAAATCAGACCAAATTGGGATGATAATTTAAAAAGCCATCCAAACCGGGCAACCAGAGTGGTAAGTTATTGAAGTAAAAGTCATCACCATAGGTGACAAGTGAACGACCATTTTCACCAAAAATCAAACCCGGGATGGATAATTATGGTAGTGGGTTTTGGAGTGTCAAACAATGCTTGAGGGCGGATAGGATAGACGAGTGGGAACTTAAAATATAAATTGTGTAACAACCCATTTTTAGATGTGTCAGAAATAGTGGTTTGAGACCACAATTTTGACGAGAGAATTATTATTTTATTATTTATTTAGCTTCTATGGGATTATATTAAGGTCGCATTAAAATTTCATTAAGAAATTTTGAAGTTTACATAGTTAATTAAGTAAAAAGGACTAAATTGTAAAAGAAAAAAGTTGAATTTTATTAGTTAAAAGGGTTAAATGGCTATGGAAAGGAAAGTAAATGGACTTGAATGGTAAATATACCATTCAATGGGTTAGTGGATAGTCATGGGCATGGCTTAAATGAAATTTTGATAGTTTTTTTAAGTTAAAATGGTAATTGAATATTTAAAACATAAATTAAATATAACAACTTTTGGTTCATCTTTTTCTAGTCTCCTTCCCCACCGATTGTTGAAGATAAAAATATCCATTTTTGAGCTTTGAAGGTTCGATTAAGTTTGTTCTTGCATGTAAGTGATTTTGAGTTTCATTCATAGTGATTTTTATGTTTTTGAATCTGTTTTAGCTTAATCTAGCTAGCCCGAGGGTTAATTTGCAAAATTGTTAAAGGTTGAGGGACTTACCATGGATTTTCTTTAGTGTGTTTTGATGTTAGTTGGTAGATTATTAATCTTTATTATAAGGTAAACATGTTTTGTTAAGTGATTTTTGATGAATTTTAGAAATAGGGATTAAATTATTTAAAGTGTAAATCCATGGTTTTGCTGTGAAATTTTGGAAATTGTGGATTATTTCAAGGTTCTTTTTATCATTAGTAAAATTGGATTTTAGTTAAAATGGTTAAATTGCAAGTTATGAGTTTAAGGACTAAATTGTAAAAAATTTAAATGTTAGGGTAGTTTTGTAATTTTTCATAAATATAAATTTTGGATTAAATTGAAGTTTATAAGTTTTAAATTGAATGAAACTATTATTTTAGATCATGAACGTGTTGATGATCGTGAAAAAGAAAAGATTTCGAAATGGCCTCTATATCTTTGTGATTACTATAAACTAGTTAGGCAAGTTCGTTTTATATTTATGTATAATTGAATTCAATTCCCTGTCAGTGAATTAATCTTTAAATTTTGTTATGTATTGACATGTAAATGTTGAACCATACTATTACTCAAGCTTAGTGCCTAGTAGGCTTAGTGCCAATGTTATTTTGGCTTAGTGCCTAGCAGACTCAGTGTCGATGTTATTCAGTCTTATTTTCGGTGAAAAAAATGCTAATGTCCCTTGGAAACTTGGAGATTTATAGTAAATGAGTTGATTTATTAAACTTACTAAAGCTTCTTCGTGCTTATTTGTTTAATTTGATTTTTGTAGGACTCTTGGAATCGTTGAATCGATTGGATTGGATTGGCTTGGAAGTTCACACACTATCATCTAGACCTTGGAAGTTATTTTGTACTTGTTTCAAGTTGGTCAAAGTGGCATGTAATAGGAGAAGTCTTTGGTATTATGATGTTTTGTGAATGTGAAAATGGTGAATTGTATGATCATACTTGTGAAGTTTAATTTTGATCTTGATGAACCTTTAATGCTTGTTTAAAGTTAGGTCTTTAGACCATCCTTAAATACATGTATATATATATATATATATATGGCACTTTTGGTATGTAAATGATGGCTTGGAATTGGCCTTTTAATGGTTATTTGTGATGTGTTTTGGTAAGAGGTTGAACTGGGTTATGATGATTGAAATATGGTAAAATTGGCTTGTTTTGGTACATATATTGTGGTGCCTTTGAATGACATATTGGTTGTTTTGATATGTTTTGTTTAGGTGAAGTCTAGGTCCCTTTAATGTGTGGATGAATGGTTTAAGAAGTAAACATGATATGGTATTGATATGGTTTGATTCTATGTGAATTTTGGGTCTACACGGCCTGAGACATAGACGTGTGACTCAGCCATGTGAGACACACGGCCTGGCGACACTGCCATGTGTCATCTGATGAATTCTTTAGGGTGTAAGTCAGTGAGTTACATGGCCTTGAACTCGTGTGTGTGGAGCAACTCATAAAGTGACACGGCCATGTGACCCTACCCGGAGAGTTACACGGGTGAGGACACGGGCTGGGATACGACCGTGTGTCCCTAGTTTGATTGCTAAACACTGAAACACAGTGTGTGTCTCAATCATGTGAGGCACACAAACGTGTGGCCCCTGTTTTTTCAAATTTTCGTCTTTTTCTTAAACTTTCCAAACTGTTTCATATTGGTCCCAACTTGTTTCTATGTTATTTTTAGGGCCTCGAAGACTCGATTTAGGGACAAAATGCATGTGTTTGATTGGATTATGATTTGTTTAAAGTAGTTAATTATTATGATGCTATTTGTTTCTAATTGTACAGTAATACTTCATAACTCTAATCCAATTACAGATATGAGTTAGGGGTGCTACATTTAGTGGTATTTGAGCTGTGATTTAGTCGAGTCTCAGACTAAATGTGTAACAACCCGTGATAGTCATGGGTATTGGAAAGTGTACTTGGGTCTCCTTTTTCGTAAAACGGATTCGTAAATATTTATTAAAAGTATTTACGAAGTTAGTTGTATGGTTAATTAGGTTTTGATTAGGTGAATTTGTTTAAATTAAGAGTAATTAGGTGTAAGGACTAGATTGCATATAGGGAGAAAGTTGAATTATAGATTAGAGGAAAAGTGAAGGGGCTAAATAAGTAATTAAGCCATAAATTGACAAGTGGATGATGTTGGTAAATACATGTGTAATAATAATAAACATATGTATTTAAGAATAAAACATGTATTGCTTATTAATTAAGTAAATATATATATATATTGTTGTTGTTATTATATTATTATAATTAAAACAAAACAAATAAAAGAAAATAAAATGAATTGAAAAGAAATAGAGAATAGAACAAAACAAGGGAAAAGAAAGAAAGAGAAAGAGAAAGAAAGAAGGAGAAAATTAGGGTTTCAAGGGTTTAAAGCTCAATTGGTTAATCAATTTAGTCACTTTTCTTGTAATTTTTATGTTTTGAAATCCTAGTATTAAATACTACTTAACCTATGCTGAAATTTTAGAAATTATTGGATTTTTAGATGTTGTCTATGTTGAATAATTTGAGTATTAGGGATTAAATTGATATATTTTAAGTTAGAATTGAGAAAGGGATTGAATTGTGGAATAAATTATAAGTTTTGAGTAATAGGAATAAATTGTGAAAATTTTAAAATTTGGGGATTTATGTGAAAATAGGGAGTTGAATTTAGTCAAAGTAAAATTTGCATGAAAATAAAGAACTAAATGTGAAGAATAAAAGTTAGTCTCGATTTAGGGACTAAATTAAAATTTAGGCAATATTTGAGTAAAATTTGAAATATTAAATATGAAATTGAATTATGTTGTATTGATGAATTTTAATTGTTTTAATTCCATAGCTAACGTCGTCCCGGAATCATCGACTAAAAAGTAAAAAGATAAAGTCGACGTCAAATAGCTCGGTATTTCTGATTTGTATTTCTATAATCCAAAACTAGTTATTAATTGTTGTAATTTTTAATTAATGTATATGGTAAGTGTTGAGGTAAGTAACTGATATTTTGATAATTGATTGAATGAATTGAATTGGTAGATATATACATATATTGAATGGATTATTTTTGAATTGAAATGATTATATGTGTAATTATGTGATTTTATGAAAAATCAGTATTGGATATTGATTATATCTAAAATGAAAAATTAAACCCTATTAACTGTATCAGACTAAGTCCAATATAGATGGCATGCCATAGGATTGGAAGCGTTCAGGGATTTCTTCGACTTTGAGTCAATGAGACACTGGGTGTCAATTTATTACTTCAGACTAATTTGATGAGGCATTGGGTGCCAATTTACTTTGGTTTAGCCGATGAGACACAAGGTGTCAAATTATTACTTCAAATTATCCGATGAGGCACTAGGTGCCAAACTGGTGTGTTTTGGTTGGATCCGTATCCATCTGAGTCCAAGTCGTGTTAATAGGGGTAAACAGATAATAAAGTTTTATAATTGATATTTAAATGGCATGGTATGAGAAATGAAATTGATATAGTGAATTGAAAATAGAATGTGAAATATGTTGTAAATACATGGAATACATGAGTCAAATACTCATGAATTGAATATGGAATGGATAGTGCCATTGTTTAAATGAAATGTGAACACACTATGGAAAGCTATTATATATCAAGTGATGAAAATTGAGTAAGGTATATAATGATGTATTCATGAATTGAGTATTGCATGAATATGGTTTGATATGTGAATAACCATTTATATAGAAATTGTGCGAATAAGATATTGTTTAATAAAAAATGATAGTCATGATACTAGATATTAATAGGTCCTTATAATTTAATTGTGCTTACTATATTATCATGTCTTTAAATATTTGAATTATAGAAATACCACAGAGTTTTACTCAACGTACGTTTTGTTTTCCGTCGCAGATTAGGTACAGTGATTTTGAAGAGTTGTATTGAGGTTGTGAGATCCATCTCATCACATCTCCAAGTGCCAAGAGGGTATGTTTCAAAATTTTGAATAGAATGGCATGTACTTAGGAAGATCAAGTGTGTTCCAAGTAGTAGGGACAAAAATATAATTTATTAAAACTTAAATTTTTTTTAAATGTTCAAATATATTAGTGATTGGCCAAAATCACTTTGGCACCAAATGTAATATTCTTATATTCAGGTTTCTTGGTTCGAACCGAGTATAAGGGTGTTACACAATGTAGCATGTATAGAGTCTAGAAAACATGCCACTTGTTAACTGATGATAGTGTGGTGGCTTTTGATTATTCTTGAAATGTTTATATAGATAAAGGATGTCATTCGAATCCAATCGAGCAAATTCTGATGAGGTAGAAAGTTTTATTCCAATTACTGATTATGGTAGTACTCGAAATGAGCCCGGATTACAAGGGCCTGGAGATATGGCACCTAATGCCTTTCTATACATGATGCATGATATGTATGAGGCATACTTAAAGGTAAATTCAATGGCTCAAAAAATTGGTTCTCTACATCCTCAAAGTTCAACTCCACAAATTGTTCCAAGAATTACTATCAATAAAGTTAGAAAATATGGTGTCATGGAATTTTGTGGTAATATGGGTGAGGATCCAACTAAGGCCGAGTATTGATTAGAGCATACTCTGAAAGTGTTTCATGAAATACTGTGTTCTTTAGAGAACTGTTTACGGTGCACAGGGTCATTGTTAAAAGAATAGGCTTTTTAGTGGTGGTTCACGTTAACTTCAGTGGTACTGAAGGCAAGAGTCAACTAGGATTTTTTTTTTAAATTTGAGTTTCGTAAGAAGTATATTAGCAAACGATACTTGGAGAGAAAGAAGAAAGAATTTCTTGAATTGAAACAAGGGAATAGAACAATGGCCGAGTATGAGAGATAGTTTGTACAACTTAGTAAATATGCTTGTGAGATTGTACCTTTAGGAGAAGACATGTGTGTGCATTTTGAAGATGGATTAATCGATGAAATAAAAATGTTAGTTGGAGCCATGGAGATTCGGGAGTCTGTGATTTTATTTGACCGAGGCCAAAAGATGGAAGAAATTTGTGCTATCAAAAGATGAAATGAGGCGAAATCCAGCGATTTTGGCAAATGCATTGGGTCTAAAACTTTCTCTGGTTCTCCACAAAAGAAGCCAAGGGAATTCAATGATAGATCCTCAAAACCATCAGAATCTTAGGTTAGGGATCGTTCGAAGAAGAGTGGCAAGAAATTTCCAACTCCTTCAGTGGCAAGTACGGGTAGTGTGTAAAATACCAAGAGAATTGAGCAAACAATATGGTCGATATCATTTTGGAGTTTGCAGTGTTAATGACAGGACATGTTTTTTTTTGTGGATTCCCTGATCACTTTAAAAGGGATTGCCCGAATCAAAATAAGCCTAATAAATATCAAAATACAAAATCTGTGAATATTCCAACATAGGGTCAACAACCTGGAAATAGTAATTTAGCTGGAGTGAATCGGAGTGGAGTTAAAGACAAGTCGAATAGACCTAAAGTTAGAGCTCTTGCCAGAACCTATGCTATCCGTGTATGAGATGATGCTTCAACTCTCAAAGTCATTGCTGGTACCTTTTCTCTTTTTAATGTTAGTGTATATGCATTAATTGACCCAGGGTCAACATACTTGATAAACCGTAATATGAACATATTTTAATCCCATATTTAGCATACTTTTGGATGATTTAAGCCTTGAATTGTGGAATTTGGTGCTCTTAATCCTTTAATTTCATGTTTTATACTTAGGAGAGCATAATAGGATGAAAAGAATGAGAAATGGGCTTAAAATGGACCAAATGGGCCAAAGCACGAAATCGACACGGCCTGGGCCGAACACCACACGGTCGTGCCTCCTTAAGAAACCCGACCACGGCCTGGCCACGATTCACACGGACGTGTGCCATGGGCGTGTCTCTGCTGTGACAAAGATGAATTTCACTCGGATTAAGATACTTAGAGGCAAAGAAACACATTCCAAAAGCCTATATAAACACCCTAGAGGCCAACCTTCAAGGGGGCGTCCAGCTAGGCCAATGATCCAAGCCTGAGAGGTCAGAATTGTGGGATTTACTCGAAAAAAGCCAGTTGATTCATCTCAAGAAGCCGGAATCATACTCAAGATGGATGATCTCTCCTTCAATTCCTTCAAGGGGGTTTTTAGGGTTTTCTTATGTTTTGTTTTATCTTTTCTTCTGAGATGTATTCTTTTATTATTATGAACTAAACCCCTCAGATACCTGAGAGGGATGAAACCTAAGATGGATCTTGTTATTGTTTTCTGAACTAAATGATAAATACTTGATTTGTTCTTAACTATGTGTTCTTAATTCTTGCTTTGATATTTTCGGTATATTAATTCAAGTATTGATGTGCTTAGGCAAAGGAGGAATAGACACTGTAAGAGTATGTTTAGCATAGTTAAGCGGAGTTGATCGCAACCCTAGAGATAGGATGACGAAAATCTACTGGATTAGGGTCAAACCTAATATGGGAGTCTATAGATTGAGTTAATGCAATTCTAGGGGTTTTAATTAGAAAAAGATTTCAATTAATCAACCTAGGGTTAGACGTTAGTAGCCTCAAAAGAGGTATTAATATAAATTAGGGAATCCTACGGATCAAGTCAAGTGAATAAATCATCTGGTTTACAGTTAGATAGGTGGATTCTTCCTCGGGTATTGTCTTAATCAATGGTTTTCCCCACAAGTATTTTCCCCAATTCATTCCCTTTGTCTTAGCATTTTTAGCTTAGTAATTAGTTAATTTAGATTAAACAACAATTCCCTTAATTCTTAGGCTAAATAATAAAAAGAAAGCTAGTATTAGTACTTTTGGTTCCTTTGGGTTCGACAATCTGGTCTTGCCACTAAGCTATACTACTGCTCGATAGGTGCACTGTTGTCATAGTTAGTTTCTAGGCTCGATCATTCTTTATATACATTTTTAAGACTTTGACAACTATCAAGTTTTTGGCGCCATTGCTGGGGAACTGAAATATTAAGAACGCACTTTAGCCATTTTTTATATTTTGCAATTTAATTTAATTTTTATTTTCTTTTAACTTTGCTAATTTTTTTTCTTTTATTTGTTCCTTGCAGGTACCTCTAGTTTATAACTAGATGGAACTCGACAGGAACCCTAATTTACGATAATGATATTGAAGGCACTGTTCACAAAAATCGTAGAGAGATAAGGCAAAGCTTATGTAACACCCCAAACCGGTCAACACCCCACGACCGAATCTGGCATGTTACGGAGTGAGAACATTTTGAAGAAAACAAGTTACCGGTTTATTTTCAGCGAAAAGAACTTCTTTATTTGCTTTGGAATTCTGAAAGGCTTTTTAAAACCCATTTGTTATCCTCTTGAAAATATTGTTACCCGATGGTAAGATTTGAGAAAAATCTGTTGTGTTGTATACTCTTTGAAAACTCTGGTTATTAGGTTATTTAAAACATGTTAATCAGTTTACTTAACAACATCAGGAAAATTAAAGCACATATAATAAAACCCTAAATAAAAATACTAATGGCCTTATTACAAACCCAAATAAAATTAATTTAAAATGGAAGTACCCCAAACCGAAAGTCTAAATAAAATCGAAAATAGATGTCGCATGGCCACCTCGAGTCCACTCGGCTCCTCATCCACGATCTACGAGTCACCTGAAAAGATAAGGGAGAAGGTGAGTCACCAAGACTCAGTGCATAATCCCCTTCCCGATTATAGTAACATACTTACACAAGTCATAACCAAGCAAACATATCATGCACCCAAACCTAGCCATCCACAACTCCTTTTTCTACCCCGTGTGGTACCAAACCACTGGTGGTGCCAAACCACTGGTGACCCAAAGTCACTGATATCAATAATAATGTGGTGCCAAACCATTGGTGACCCAAAGTCACAAATAATCCATATGTGGGGCCAACCCACGTTGTGATACCAAATCACTGGTGACGATCCCATTTTATCAAATGTGGGGCCAACCCACTGTGGTGCTAAGCCACTGGGATGAGTCGTTATGAGGTGCCAAATCTCTGGTGACCCAAAGTCACAATTATCAACTGTGGTACCAACCACTAGTGGTGCCAAACCACTGGTGACCCAAAGTCACAGATATCAATCTTCCCCCTCCTCTCATATCAATCACATAAATGCTTATGCACATACAAATCATGCCATCATGCTTATTTGTTAAACATATATCAAACATGACATAGATATTAACATCATAAATCATGTGCCATAATCTCAACCAAAACGGACTTACCCGAAATCCTTGCTCATACCCATAAGGGTACCATATCGAAATCTACATAGTTTTCGGCTTTTAACATGTTTAGGTTATTAGCATGTTTACAACAATTATGAAGTGTGTAAGTTATACACACGTTACTAACGCGACATCAATCCCAAAATCCCGATCTAACGACTAGATCCCTTTCCTACATTCGTCCAACACTAAGATCATTAGCAAAGAGGCCATTCATTATACAAACAAATCTCGAAAGGTTAACGACAACCATAATCCTTACCTTAACACTTTTCGAATACTAGCCACAACCCGAGATATGCGAGACTGATCTTTCCCCTACAATCGGCCAACATTAACACTTAATCTTAATAGCCTTCAGCTTTTCAAATAACTAAGAGATGATTGAATCAAGATGAAACCTTACCACCGACTTCTGGAAACGATTGATGTGGAAAAGATGACTCGATCTCATCGCTTCAAAATCTCGAAGTTCTTAAAAGAAATCGATTGCATGATTGATTAAAAGTGAAGACAAATGTTGAAATTTGGCTTTTGTTCAATACATGTCGACAGAGAAAAGTAAGTGAGAATAGAGGAGATTCGGTCATGATAGACTTACCTATTCCAAAGTAAGTGAGAAAAAGCAATTGAGATTCGCCAAAGTGGAAGGAGAGAATGGGAGAAAGATGAATGGTATTTGGCTTTAGTTTAAAGAAAAGAGATTAAGGGAGTTTCGGCAAAAAGGAGGAAAAAGAAGAAGGTTTCGGCACAAGAGAGAATGAAGAGAAAAGAATGTTGTTGATTTGAGAAGAAGAAATGTTGATGCGGTTTTGAACAAATATGAGAGAAAGAAAAGAGGGAGATGGAGAGAAGGAGATTCGGCCAAAGCACCTGAGAAGAAGAAGAAAAAGAAATAGAACTAAGGAAGTTTAGATGGGCATTTGGCTAGATGCTTTCCAAAAGAATTTGATAGGTGCAAAAGGAATTTCGGCTTTTGCTTCAACATGGTGCATTAAGGGGAAATCGACAAGTGCCAAATGAGGTTTCAGGTTTTAGCCCAAAACCGATTGCACTATTGCCTAGACTAGCCAAAAATGTCCTCCTAAGTTGACTATGGAGGGACGGCACACCTTGCAAGCTCCCCAACCGAACACTCCTCCTTCACAATTCAAAATTCGGTAACTCCTCAAATTTCTCCTGGCCACTAACTCAAATGAGTTTGAATTTCACAAGCTCCTAAATTCTCTCTTCTCCACCAGTTTAAATTAGTTTGACTTAATCAACAGTTATCTAACAGAGTTTGAGCTGAGCACAACTCCTCCCTCCTTGGCGTCAAAATGGTAAGCGAAAATGGGATTTACATTGCTCGAACTGAGCTCCTTCCCTGCTTTGTGGCGTCACCTCCCAAGGCCCTAAGTGGCGCCTCTCTGCCACTTTACCAAGGCTTTATTTGTGCTACAGTTTACCACAAAATATTCTTAACCCGTATCTCCTTCAGCTCCCCTAAACCCATGCTTGAAAATAAAATTTTTCCTATAGCTCGGGCCTACCCTTGGCTCATATCTAGACCCTAAAACACCTCAATCAATAACGCAACTCAAGCCATACCTATTTAGTTCAAACATAATAGCCCTTATTCAAGGATGTTACAGCTTAAATTACATAGAAGAAGAGCAAGAAGACAAAGTCAATACTACCGAAAAGATGGTTGAGAATAATCCGCTACCTTTGAGGAAGCCAAACATCATGCTCCTCGAACTATGTATGATTATGCTAAACCTAATTTAACAGGAACTGAGTCAAGTATTGTTAGACTTGCTATTGTTACAAATAATTTCGAACTGAAACCTAACACAATTCAGATGATACAGCAATTTGTTCTATTTGATGGTTTGCAGGATGAAGATCCAAATAGTCACTTGGCAAATTTCCTAGAATTTTGTGATACTTTCAAAATAAATGGCATTTCTAATGATGCCATCTGTCTTCTGTTATTTCCCTTTTCTTTGAGAAATAAAGCCAAATAGTGGTTGAATTTGCTTCCACGAGGGTCAATCACTACATGGGATCAAATGACAGAGAAAATTTTATTAAAATATTTTTCACCGTCCAAAACGCCAAGTTGAGGAATGATATCTCTTCTTTTGTGTAGATGGATTTAGAGACACTTTATAATGCATGGGAGAGATACAAAGATCTATTGAGAAGGTGCCCACACCATGGATTACCCTTGTGGCTTTAGGTTCAAACCTTCTACAATGGTGTGAACCCTCAACAAGGCAATTGATCTATTCAGCCACCGGTGGAACCGTGAATAACAAAACACCTAAGGCTGCTTACAAATTCATAGAAGAGATGTCACTGAATAACTATCAGTGGCAAGTCACAAGGACAAAGCCAACAAAAGCAACCAGTGTTTTCAACCTCGACGCAGTATCCATGCTATCAAACTAGGTAGATTTTTTTATATAAAAAGATTGATGGTTTATGTGATTCTTTGCAGGTACATCCGGTAATGCAATGAAACACCCCAAACCCGCCCACGAGCCTTGACCGAACTGTATGTTCCTCGATGTAAACCGGTTCAAAATTCTTTTATTACTTAGGAAAAACTTGTGTGTTTTGAAAGAAAGATTGTTTTGGGTTGGGCTTCAATTGAAAACAAGTCTATTTTATTAAAAAAAATCTTTTACTTAGGTGACAAAACTTTTAAAGTTTGTTTTAAAATAAATTTACTTAAACTTTAAGTGATAACAATTCGTACATAATAATTAAGAGTAAAATAAAGTACTTCAGCTATGGCCTTATTACATCAAAATAATTCCCAAAATTTAAATTCAAATGCTTAAAATAAAATAGTCCAAATAAAAATGAATTTCTTGCTGAACATGGCCATCCCTAAGCTTCTGCCGGCCCGGTCCATCACTGGTCATCACCTGGAAGAAAAAGTTCCCCAACGGGGTGAGTCAAACAGACTCAATGTGTAACCAACACTAAAATTCAATAATTCAAGCATACATTATCATACATGTTCATAAATAGATAAAAAAAAATAATGATGCAACCCGAACCCAAACCTATATGCCATCCGCTACACATCACCCGTACCATCCTGTACACCGTGGGGACTACTAAGTCAACCCTCCATCCGCTATACACCATCGAAGGCAGTCACTGCAGTCAACGTGCTCATCACCCTTATAAAATTTGTGGCATATCCACCATATACATAGTTTGTGTCATGAGACACCATATTCAAATATCGTGGTCTTAGGTCACCACATTCAGATACCGTGGTCTTAGGTCACCACATTCACTTCCCCTTTTTATAATATCCCATATGCCCCCATGTAACATACACATTATGCATCATCATGCCTTAATTCACATTCTTATCATATTCACATCCATGGCATAATAAGTCTGATCATACACATAGTAGGAGTAGGAAAACGTACCTTAGCACTATGTACCATAACATGGTACTTAGCCATATTCACATTCATGCATATATCTAATATTGCCATAAATATTATTAAAAGATAGTGAGGGGTACACACCTGATTCGCTTAATGTTTCCAATCCAAATCCCGAAAAGCTTGATCTAATGCCTTGGATCTTAAATCTCTACATTTAATCAATCATTTAATACTTAGTAAAGAGCCATTCGGCCATAAATCCAAATCCTAGTAGGATTAGTACACTAAAACTTACCTTGGTGTCGATTTGTTTACTAATCAAATCCCGAAATGTTGTAGACTCCCTTCCTTGTAATCGGCTGGTATTAAATCCCTTCATAGATTAGTTTTCGGCTTTTAAATCATGTAAGAAAATAGATCTAGTGCTAAAATAAGCCTTGGCCGATTGCATATATATATACTTTACCTTGTGATTTGAAATCCGAAATTTCTATTTATCCTCTTGGTATCTGTCAAAATCACTATGACACATGTTAGATTAATTTCTAACATGTAAACATGGTAAAAGTGGCCTGTGGCCAAATATCTTCCTTACCTTAGATCTTGGAAGATTCCTTCCTTATGGTTGACTTATGGACAGATCCCGAAGCCTTCTTTCCAAGTTTCGACTAACACAATAATGGGGTTAGATTTCCTGGTTTCGACTTTAATCTTAGAAGAAAAAGAATGGAAATCGATAATCACTAACCTTACCTTTCATGCACAAGTCGACAACCCCTTGCTCCTTGCAGCAAAATAAAACTCTTTTATTTGCTTCCCATGTGACTCGAACCTAGGTTCCTTCCCCTTGATTGTGGCGTCACTTACTGGGCTTTAAGTGGTGTCTCCTAGCCACTTCTCCAAGCCCGTTCTTGTGTCAAATTTCTTCTATTAATTTTCTTAAGGCCACCTTGCCTTAGTTTCCTCTTTTAAACTTTAAAACTTATCATTTTCTAAGACATTTCCTTACATTTCCAAGTTTCCAAAAATGTTCACTTTCCTCTTTTGAAACTTAACATTCCTATATCATTTCCTTACATTTCCAAGTTTCCAAAAATGTTCACTTTCCTCTTTTGAAACTTAACATTCTGATATCATTTCCTACATTTCCAAGTTTCCAAAAATGTTCATAATACATTCATAACACATAAGACATGCCATTTTGTATAATTAAATCAAAATGCATAGGCCCATTTTCAGGATGTTACAGTCCTACCCCCTTAAAATAATTTCGTCCTCGAAATTACCTGACTGAAATAAGTGAGGGTATTGTTGTCGCATTGCCTCTTCTGGTTCCCACAAAGCTTCTTCCGATCCATGATTTCTCCATAACACTTTGACTAAAGGCACTGATTTCCGTCGTAGCACTTTCACATCTCGTTCTAGAATCTGAATCGGCTCTTCCTCGTAGGACAAGTCTAACCTTAGCTCCATATTTTCGGCTTTTAGATCTAATTGACCAAGCTTCCTTCAAATCCCAAATTGCCGCCCATCATAAAACCATTAAACTATTAGCTTTTGGCTTTTGCCTTTCAAAAATCGAGAATAGATCATGAGAACTAGTAAAAAATCGACACTTACCTTAGCATAGGAGATTTGGCTAGCACTAGGGAGAGGATTTGGCAATGCCGATGGAAGATTTAAATGCCGAAGTGTAGAACAATTTCTCAAATAGGATGAATAAAAGAAAAGCGATGGATGCTTGACTTTTTAGAGAAATCGGCACAAGGAAAAGAAAGTGGGGAAAAGTTTCGCTTTTAAAGAAATAGAAAGAAATTTGGAGAAAAGAAGCTAGGAATTTCGGCACAAAAGGGAGAGGATTTAATGTCGAAACAAGGAGATAGCCCCCTCTATTTATAGGAAATTCGGCAACCCTTTGCCATGTAGTAGCTGGTTTTTTTACTCCTCTCAGTGATGGATTCTTGGCCATCACTCTCATTGTAGATAAATTTCTAACTTTTCTCCTTTATCTTAATCTATTAGCTCATCTAAAAGAGACTTAATTATTTCTAACTCCTCCCTCCTTTATCAGCATATTATCCACATATTTTAATCATTAAAATCCCTAGATCTTAGCCTTTATCTGCTTATTATCCACATAAAATAAATTTCTAAATAATAGCCTTTATCTGCTAATTATCCACATATTTTAAACATTAAAACTTATCATTTTCTAAGACATTTCCTTACATTTCCAAGTTTCCAAAATGTTTTCTTCTTTTGAAACTTTTCCTATATCATTTGTTTCCAAACTTTCACTTTCCTCTTTTGAAACTTAACATTCCTATATCTTTTCCTTACATTTCCAAGTTTCCAAAAATGTTCATAATACATTCATAACACATAAGACATGCCATTTCGTATAATTAAATCAAAATGTATAGGCCCATTTTCAGGATGTTACATGCAATGCGAAACAAGTGGAGGAGTGGTGAATTCTAAGTACCACACTACAGGCATGGCATGGAAAACGAACAAATGAACTATATGGGTAACAATTTTAAATCTCAAAATAACCCTTATAGTAATACTTACAATCCAAGTTGGAGGAACCATCCAAATTTGTCATGGGGTGGTCAAGGAAATCAAAGACAACAACTCCCTCCAAACTACCAATAATAGCCCTACCCACAGGAAAAGAAGTCGAACCTTGAGGAGATGCTGACAAAATTCATCATGGTGTTAGAAACTCGTCTTTAAAACACCGAGACAACATTTAAAAATCAACAAGCATCAATTAAAGGGATCGAGAACTAGTTAGGGCAACTCGCTAAGCTGATCTCCGAACGACCACAAGGTAGCTTGCCAAGTAACACTGAAACTAACCCAAAGGAGCAACTTTAAACCACAACAGCTCAGAATAATGAAGGGTTAGTAAAAACTGAACCTGAGCCAAGGAAAGAACCTGTGGTAAATAAAGGTAAGGTTGAAGTAAACTATAACAAGCCAAAACCAGTAATTAAAGAATACCAACCTCGTATACCTTATCCTGATGCGATGAAGAAGGACAACACAAATGAATAGTTTGGTAAGTTTCTTAAACTTTTAAAGAACTTACATATTAAGTTACCATTTCTTGAAGCTCTTTCGTAGATGCCAGATTCAAGGAAATTTTTAAAAGAGGTCTTGACAAATAAGTGGAAGTTAGATGAGGAGTCGCATGTGGAATTAAATGTAGTGTGCTTAGCAATGTTGCAAAATAAACTACCACGAAAATTAAAAGATCCAGGGAGTTTTACAATTCCATGTTTAATTTGTAACTTAACTATTAATAATGCTTTAGCTAATTTTGGGGCAAGTATAAATGTTATGCCTTATAAAATGTTTAAACAACTAGGTCTAGGGAAACCCAAACAAACTAGGATGAGCATTCAATTAGCTGATAAAACTATTAGATTTCTTAGGGGTATAATTGAAGATGTTCTCGTAAAAATTGATAAATTTGTATTCCCAGTAGACTTCGTCATTTTAGACATGGATGAGGACAATAGTATCCCCTTAATTTTAGGAAGACCTTTTTAGCAACTGCCGAGGACTAAAATTGATGTTAGTGCAGGTGAACTCATACTTTGTTTAGGTGACGAATCAATTAGTCTTCAAGCTCTCGACTCAGCTAGGACATCGAGTAATCAAGGTAAGAACATAAATTCTAATAATGACCATTCGGTTAAACCTTCTTTACAGGAAGCACCACGGAACCACAGAACTGAGCCAGGTCCTCGACCTCATGACAACAAAGAAATAATTCATGAGGAACAAAAGCTTCAGATCATTGAACTAGATGAGTGGAAGACACACTTCAAAGAGAAGTTGGGGATACACAAGTAGAACCAAAGCCATTCCAAGGGACAAACAAATTCAAAATCAGAGATCAGGTATTGTTAAATAAAGCAGACCCTCGAATATCTCCTCCTAACCCTAATACAAACAAAGAAATCTATTTTAAGGTATGCAATGTTTTCCCATACGGAACAGTCGAGGTAAGTAATCCTATATTCGGTACTTTTAAAGAAAACGCTACTTGACTTGAACTATGTACTGATAATAGGACTGATAGCATGAGGAAGGACTTTCAACTCCTCAAACCACCATGAAATATGCGAATGAGAAGAAAGTTTAGCTTAAGACTTTAAACGAGCGCTTCTCGGGAGGCAACATGAGCACTAACCCCATTAATTTTTACATTTTTATTCTTTCTTTTATTTTTCCCTTTTTAGCACCTAACTATGACCTAACCAAGTGCAGATTTTTGTACCACACGGCCTTGCACACTGCCGTGGTCGTGTGGATATTACGGATTTCGTACTGTCATGGCAGAGATAGTATGAACCAAGGACGAAAAATATCTTCAAGCCACGGGCACCGACAAAACACCACGGTAATACGATACAGCCGTGGTCGACAATGTTTCATCAAACACGAGCGTGGCGACCTGCATACAGGCCACGACCGTGCGATATGGCCGTGTGACTCAACATGCCCATGATACACGGGCGTGGGAATGTCCAGACATGAATTTTCTATTTAAACCACCCCTCCTCTCTTCTCACCTACTCCCCATATCCTTTACACTCCCCTCCCTTTTCATTTTCACTTTTCTTCATCCTTCTAACTCTTGATCTACACCATATCTGTGTCGAAGAAATGGAAGGATCCTAGCACAGTCCCTTCTGAGAGACTGATCTACATAAGTTCTTGCTAGCCGTTTTATTCACTCGACAAGCTGAGGACATTTGATTCCATTTAATTTTTCTTCTTTTTCCTCATCTCTTTTATTTTCCTTATCTTTACTTCTCTTCTGCTTAATTTAGTATATCTTATTTTAGTTTCTTGGTTTTAGGTTCTAAAGGCTGCTTCGGAATCACACACCATGGCCTTAGAAATCACACTCACCTCGCGAACCATCCAACAATAAGGACTTTTTAGTCTATTTATCTTTTCTTCTAGTTTTATTTCATTTCATACATTCTTTCTCTTTCTCTTTCTTGTCTTTAAATATGTAATTAGAATATTTTGAATTATTCTTATTAGTTCCTGGCTAAGTCTTCACGAGCTTTCCAATTTCTTCATCTAGCGCAGAGATTGTCGGCGGCCACCACACCACGACCACTCCCAACTCAAGGAAGCCATCCAAAATTCAGGAAGTTTCACTTCTCCCATATCTTTTGATTTTCTATATCTATATCTATCTTTTACATTGAGGGCAATGTACATCTTAAGTGTGGGGGGTGAATCTTAAAAGTGATTAACTTTTTGCATTATTCTCAAATCCCTGAATTATGTCTTGTTCTTAAGTAATTTCCACATATTACTATTAGAATGAAATTTCTTTTGATTTATGATTTTTATTGATATGTTTTGGATTAAGTCATAGTTAATTATGCATTGATGATTTAAACTTTAAGATATTAGAGAATCAAGCATGATGAGTCTATTTTCAAAATTTAAAAATTTTCTAGGTTGTCTACCTGAATCTAATTGTTACTTTGAAATTTGAAATTTACAAGGTTAACATAAAAAAAACCATAATTTTTGTGAGATCTTGAGCCTTTTAGAGCATATATTCTTTTTCTACTCACTTTATTGATTATAAGTGTGTCAAATATTGATCTGTTATTCTAGAACTTGCTTCAATTATACAGGTCGAGACCACATTATTGATTTGATCTACAGAGATGATAAAGGCACTTAGAATTTAACCCACTTACTCCACTAAAATCCTACCTTCACAATTAATCCCTAGTGAACCCCTTTGATCCTAACAACCCTTTTTATTGACTCACCCACTAAATATTGACCCAAAACCCAGTTTGTATTTGTTATCACCATTCCTCTTGACTACCCTTATATCGAGATTTGATTTTATCGGTTGCTTAATTATTTTATTTCAGTAGTTGAATTCATCTTTGATTATGTACATGATTTGTTCTAAAAAAACGAACGAAGTATATTCATTATTAGTTCTATAGTTAAGTGAGCTTATACATGAAAATTCCAAATCTTGAAGAAGAAGCTCGTTTTATTAGTATTAAAAATTTTCAATTGATGAAATTATTCATTATCAGTTCGTTATTTCTAGTTAGGTAATTTGTCAAGTCGATCTCGATTCTAACCCTCTAATTCAGCCTTTATCCACACCTTTAACCCAAACCCCGTTACAACCCTTTTTAAGGACCTTTTGATTTATGAATCATCTCATATTACAGTGGTAGAGATTTGATTTTCAGGCAAGCTTATGGGATTAACTTTTTATGTTCGACTTTTGAGTGCCTAATTTTGAACCTTAAACACTTTGAGTGATTTGAGTGAATCTTTAATGAGGATGTCAACTCTTGTTGATTTTGAATCAAAGGTAATTATTCAGATGAGGGGGAACACCTATGTTTTATGCTACAAAAATGTATGATTTTGATAGTTTGAATCTTTAGGACTCTTTGAGTTGAATTATCCATGTATGAATTATCTTTGAATTATTATGAAACACTATTGATGAATATTATGAATTAAGGAAGTTCATTTCAATTGTGAGTTGAGAATTTTGCTTGAGGACAAGCAAAAGCTTAAGTGTGGGGGTATTTGATAAACCGTAATATGAACATATTTTAATCCCATATTTAGCATACTTTTGGATGATTTAAGCCTTGAATTGTGGAATTTGGTGCTCTTAATCCTTTAATTTCATGTTTTATACTTAGGAGAGCATAATAGGATAAAAAGAATGAGAAACGGGCTTAAAACAGACCAAATGGGCCAAAGCACGAAATTGACACGGCCTGGGCCCAACACCACATGGCCGTGCCTCCTTAACAAACCCGACCACGGCCTGGCCATGATTCACACGGGCGTGTGCCATGGGCATGTCCCTACCGTGACAAAGAGGAATTTCACTCGGATTAGGATACTTAGAGGCAAAGAAACACATTCCAAAAGCCTATATAAACACCCTAGAGGCCAACCTTCAAGGGGGCGTCCAGCTAGGCCAATGAGCCAAGCCTGAGAGGTCAGAATTGTGGGATTTACTCGAAGAAAGCCAGTTGATTCTTCTCAAAAAGCCAGAATCATACTCAAGATGGAGGATCTCTCCTGTTTTTAGGGTTTTCTTATATTTTGTTTTATCTTTTCTTTTGAGATGTATTCTTTTATTATTATGAGCTAAACCCCTCAGATACTTGAGAGGGATGAAACCTAAGATGGATCTTGTTATTATTTTCTGAACTATATGATAAATACTTGATTTGTTCTTAACTATGTGTTCTTAATTCTTACTTTGATATTTTCGGATATTAATTCAAGTATTGATGTGCTTAGGCAGAGGAGGAATAGACCCTGTCTAAGAGTATGTTTAGCATAGTTAAGAGGAGTTGATTGCAACTCTAGAGATAGGATGATGAAAATCTACCGGATTAGGGTCAAACCTAATATGGGAGTCCATAGATCAAGTTAATGCAATTCTAGAGGTTTTAATTAGAAAAATATTTCAATTAATCAACGTAGGGTTAGACGTTAGTAGCCTCGAGAGAGGTATTAATATAAATCAGGGAATCCTACGGATCAAGTCAAGTGAATAAATCGTCTGGTTTAGAGTTAGATAACAAGTGAAGTCTAGGTGGATTCTTCCTCGGTATTGTCTTAATCAATTGGTTTTCCCCACAAGTATTTTCCCCAATTCATTCCCTTTGTCTTAGCATCTTTAGCTTAGTAATTAGTTAATTTAGATTAAACAACAATTCCCTTAATTCTTAGGCTAAATAATAAAAAGAAAGATAGTATTAGTACTTTTGGTTCCTTTGGGTTCGACAATCCAGTCTTGCCACTAAGCTATACTACTGTTCGATAGGTGCACTTGCCTCAATTGTTGTCATAGTTAGTTTCTAGGCTCGATCATTCTTTATATACATTTTTAAGACTCTGACACACGATCAACACTCATATATATATACACTACTTTAGTAACAAAAAAGAATTTACTTGTTGATTCCACTGATTGTGTCTTCAAATTCACGAACCCTTTTGATCATAGTGTTATAGTTGACTTAGTATGCAAGCAATGTCCACTGAAAATTCAAGGTTACAACTTTCCCGCCGAGTTAATGCTTCTACCTTTTAATGAGTTTGACGTCATTTTCGAATAGACTAGTTGAATCATGATGACGCGTGATTAATTGTCAACAAAAAAGGGTTGATTTGAGAAGTTCTATAGTGAGATAATTTTTTTTAGATTTGATAAGACCTATAGTATTTCGAGTATGATCTCAGTAGTGAAAGCGTAGAAACTAGTTTAGAAAGGTTGTGATGCATTTTTAGATTACATTCTATACACCAGAGTACTAGAGAAAAAGGTGGATCAAGTACTAATAGAATGTGAATTCTCAGACCTATTTCCTGAAGATTTATCGGGATTGCCGCCAGAGTGAGAAGTTGAAATTTTCATTGATCTAATACCTGAGACTACACCGATATCGATTCTGCCGTATAGAATGGCATCAACTGAGCTAAAATGACTTAAAGCATAATTGCAAGAATTATTAGACAAAGGTTTCATTCGGCCAAGCATATCTCATTAGTGAGATCCAGTATTATTTGTGAAAAATAAAGATGGTTCGATGAGATTATGTATAGACTATCGATAGCTGAATAAGGTAACAGCAAAGAACAAATATACATTGCCTCGTATTAATGAATTTTTCAATCAATTGAAAGATGTTACAGTATTTTTAAAGATAGATTTTAGATCGGGATAATATAAGATACAGTTAAAGATTGTGATGTACTGAAGACTTTCTTTCAGACACGATATAGACATTATGAATTCTTGGTAATGCCTTTTGGGTTGACTAATGCCCCAACAAATTTTATGGATTTGATTAACAAGGTTTTTAGCCTCAGTTAGATAGATTTGTGGTGGTATTTATTGATGATATACTGATCTACTCCAAAATAGAGACTGAACATGCTCAACATTTAAGAATAGTACTATAGACCTTATGTGAAAAGCAATTGTATGCAAAATTTAGTAAATGCGAGTTTTTGCTATGGGAAGTTGGATTCCTTGGTCACGTGGTTTCCATGGAAGGTATACGTATAGATCCGAGTAAGATCTCTACCATATTAAATTGGAAAGCTCTGAAGAATGTCTCTAAGGTATGTAGTTTCTTGGGACTGGCAGGTTACTATCGTCATTTTGTTAAAAAATTTCTATTATAGCCTCGCCGATGACTAAGTTACTATAGAAGAATGTTCAATTTGTTGGGTCAGATGAGTGTCATCAAAGTTTTGACCAGTTAAAATGAATGTTGACAGAAGCTCCAATTTTGACATAGCTTGAGTTTGGAAACAATTTTATTGTTTACAGTGATGCTTCGTTTAGTGGATTGGGATATGTACTAATGCAAGCTGGAAAGGTTTTAGTTTATGCTTCTCATCAGTCGAAACTTCATGAAAGAAATTACCCGATGTATGACTTGGAGTTAGCCACCATTGCTTTTGCTCTAAAAATTTGGCATCATTACATTTACGGTGAAAAATGTCACATATTTACAAACAATAAAAGTTTGAAATACTTGATGACGCAGAAGGAATTGAATTTGAGATAGTGGCTGTGGTTGGAACTATTAAAAGACTCTGACCTTGTGAATGACTATAATTCTGGGAAGGCAAATATAGTTGTAGATGCTTTAATTCATAATTCATTGTTTGCTTTAAGGGTGTTGAATGCATATTTATCCTTGAAAGGTGATGGTTCTATTATAGCTAAGTTTAGGGCTAGGTTATTATTTTTTTAGTGAATTCGGGATTCGCAAAATGATGACCCAAAGTTGGTAGCCAAACGAGAGCTAGTCCAAAGTGATTCGACTATTGGATTCACTGTAAGTGATAATGGTATGATGTATTTTAGTAACCGGTTGTGTGTTCCTGATAGTTATGGGTTAAAATGAGATATTTTATCAGAAACTCATAGCATCACATACTCAATACATCCAAATAGTACAAAGATGTTTAATGACTTGAAGAAAATGTATTGGTGACCAAGTATGAAATGTGAGATTTCAGAATTTGTAACTAAATGTCTGGTTTTCCAATAGATAAAAGTTGAACATCAAGTACCATTAGGATTATTACAGCCTATATCTATTCCTAAATGGAAATGGGAGAGAGTCATGATAGGTTTTGTACCAGGTTTGCCTTTAACACTAACGCAAAAGGGCTCTATCTGGGTTATTGTAACAACCCGTTTTCAGTGAAATCGGAACAGTGGTTTCAGGACCACAAATCCAAGGTCGAAAGAAAAAATTATTTTAATATTATTTTATGGTCTACAGTATGATAGGAAAATTGTATGAAAATTTTGCTAAAACAATTTTATCTATTACATGTTAAATTTGATGAAAAGGACCAAATTGCATAAAGTGTAAAAGTTGAATTCTACTAGCTAAAGGTACCAATTAGCAATGGAATTCAAAATTAGAGGTCCTTATATGGCAAATAGACCATTTAGAGGAGTTAGAAGATAATGATGATTATTCATCAATGGAAAATTTAATTAAGTAAAGGGTTAAATTTGAAATATGATAAAATAATGATGATAAAGAAATAAATAATAAAATATCATCATTTTTCATCATCTTTCCTAAAATAAAACATGGAAACCTTAGCCATGGAAACCAAAGTTCAAGCAAGCTTATGTTGCTTAATTAGGTATGTATTCTTGTCACGTTTTTAATGATTTTTATGTTTCCGAGATTGTAATAGCTTAATATAGCTATCTCGGGGATTGATTTGTAAAATTATTAAAGTATTATATTTTTGCCATGGATAAGTATAGTTGAATTATGAAGTTTTATGGTAGAAAATGAAAGGTTGTTGATAGATAAACAACTTTTATAAAGAGAATTTTTATGAAATTATGATTTATGGACTAAATTGAAAAGATAGAAAATTCATGAAAAAAATTAAGAATTTTATGAAATAGATGGGCTGCTATTGTGACACATGAAAATCGGCTAGGCTTGGAATAAGGATTAAATTGTATGAATTTCATTTTTCGAGTCGAGGGATGAAATCGTAATTAATCAAAAGTATAGGGGTAAAATAGTAATTTTCCAAAGATGTGTATTGGATTGAATTGAATATGAATTGTATTAAATTGAGTTAAATTCATTCATATATATTCGGATAGACACAATACGGAGTTAGATCGAGGAAAAGAGAAAGTATCGAATTAGTAGCTTTTGTGTATATGAACACTTGTCGAGGTAAGTTCGTGTAACTAAATTTTATGTTTATATGTTAAATTGAATGTTATGTTTGTGAAATGTATAAATATTGAGCACATATCCAAAGATATCCGACAAGTATCAAATCTTGTTTGAATCTAAGAAATTCGATGGATACAAATGACATTGTCATTAAGAGTTCCCGATTGGTTGTGGTCCTGCATGTGTTGTGGACACACCACAGCTCGCAAGAGCATCCTGTTATTAAGCTCTTCTGAGCATCCCGTTACATGGCTCTCACGAGCTTTCCAATATTGGCTCGTATGAGCTTCCTATTACAGCTCTTATGAGCTTCCCGATTAATGGCTCTCCAGAGCTTCTCGATATTTGGCTCTCTTGAGCTTCCCAATTACATGCTCGTATGGGCATACATGTATATGAATTGATGGATTATAGATTTTTACACTTTGTGTGTACTACTAGTGTATCCATTGATATTTTGAATGATTCAACGGGCAAAGTTCTGACATGAGATAATATGAATTAGAGACGAGTATATATTTGAAATACATGGATATGATTTGTACATGTGATATGAACACATTATGTGGAAAGTATATGTATATGTAAATTTGATTATTGATGAGCTCATACATGTTTTTTAAATATTCATATGAAATACATGACTAACATGGTTGATGAGGATGTGTGTTAGGGCTATTGGCCAATTTGGTTTGATTATGCCTTAAATGCTTACCTTAATTGTAATTAAGTGGTAAATTAATTTCCATGTTATACAAACTTACTAAGCTTAAATGCTTACACTGTTATATTTCCCCTATTGTATAGTAACTCAAAGCTCGTTAAGGTTGGAAGCTGATTGGAGCTACATCACACTATCCATTGTCCCATTTTGGTATATATAGTAAATCAATTTTGGTTATAATGGCATGTAAAGGCAAAATTTGGCCAATGATGGCATGTAAATGTTTGGTTGAAACTGGCCATTGGTATGGCTTGTGATTGGTATATTTTGATATGTATAGATATGGCCTTAACATGTTTGATGTGTGTTTGAAATGGTTGATAGATGGAAAACATATAGGCATATTGATGATTGGTTTGAGATAGTATATTTGGTAAAATATGCATATATATGCATTAAGTTAATTTGGTAAGATTGGATACTTGGATATATGTGGTAATATATCATGTTTAAGACATGAATTTGGCCTATTTTGGTTGCTTTGTTATGGCTTGTGAATTGCAAATTGATGTGTTTAGGTTGAGGACAAAATGGGTGATAAATATGGCTTGGAAATAAATTATTTTTGTCCATACGGGTAGAGACACGGGCATGTGTCTCAACCACCGTGTGTCCCCAGTATTTTAAAATTTTTTGTATAAGTCAGTATACTCAAAATTGTTGACATAGCCCAGCACATGAGCATATGGATTAGCTGTGTGTCCCCTGCACCTTATAAATTGCAAAACAGAATGCTCACACGGCCTAGCACACGGGTGTGTGGCTTGGTCGTGTGATCCAAGTCAGAGAGCTCATAAGTTTTGACATAGGCTAGGACACGACCATGTGTCCCTATTTTGAATGTCCACAGGCGCGTGTCCCCTGCTCCTTAGGATAATTTTGATAAGTTTTAAAAATTCTTTGAGTACCGATTTAGTCCCAACTTATTTCTAACATGTAATTTGGGCCTCTAGGGCTCACATAAGGGACAATATGATGGATTTGGATTTGTTTCCGATACGAGTGTTAGATGATATGAAATTTCTATTATTTTATCTATAAATTTTGGTAATGCTCCGTAAACCTATTTCAGTGACGGATTCGGGTTAGGGGTGTTACAGTTATAGTTGATAGACTTACAAAATCAACTCATTTCATTCCGGTATGCATTGATTATTCACTAGAGAAGTTAGTAGAGTTGTATGTAACTGAGATTTTCAGATTGTACGGAGTCCCATTATTGATCATTTCTAATAGAGATCCAAGATTCACCTCAAGATTTTGGGGTAAGCTTCACGAGGCTCTTGGCATTAAACTTAATTTCAGACATATCATCCTTAGACAGATGGGCAATCAAAATGAGTAATTCAAATTCTAGAAGGTATGTTACGTTGCTTTGTTCTAGACTTCGAAGGTAGCTAGGAAAGATATTTACCGACTATAGAATTTGCATATAATAAAAGTTATCAATCCAGTATTAAAAAGGCATCGTTTGAGGCCCTGTACGGAATAAAATACAGAACACCATTGTACTGGTCAAATTTGAGTGAATCCAAGCTAATTGGTACGGACTTGATTCGTGAAACTAAAGACAAAGTCCTTGTATTTCGGGATTGTTTAAAGGCAGTGTCGGATCGTCAAAAGTCATATGTTGATCTGAAACGAAAAGACAAAGAGTTTGTTGTTGGGGATTAAGTATTCTTAAATATCTCACCGTGGAAGAACGTACTCCGTTTTAGGAAAAAGAAAAAGTTAATCCTGAGGTTTATCGAGCCATATGAAATCATTGAAAGAAACAGTCATGTAGCTTACAGGTTAGCTTTACCCCCAGAGCTTGAAAAGATTCATAATGTTTTTCATGTTTTGATGTGAAGGAAATATAGATCAGATCATTCACATATAATAGCTCCTTGTGAGGTGGAGATTCAGCCTGATCTGTCATATTCTGAAGAACCAATCAAGATTTTAGCATGTGAGGTAAAGGAACACTTAAACAAAAAAGTACAGTTGGTTAAAGTCTTGTGGAATCGTCATTGGGTTGAAGAAGCTACGTGGGAGATAGAGGAATTGATGAAATCACAGAACTCGAACCTCTGTTTTGGTAAGATTTTCGAGGACCAAAATTCCTTTAGGGGAAAAAGTTATAACAACTCGTTTTCAATGGTGTCGAAAATAGTGGATTCGGTACGACAATTTCGACGAGTAAATTATTATTTATTTAGCATCTATGGGATTATATAAATGTCGTATTAAAATTTTGTTAAGAAATTTTGAAGTTTACATAGTTAATAATTTAAAAGTACTAAATCATAAAAGGTGTAAAAGTTGAACTCTATTAGTTAAAAGGGTTAAATGGCTATGGAAAGGAATGTAAATGGACTTGAATGGTAAATATACCATTCAATAGGTTAGTGGATATTCATGGACATGGTTTAAATGAAATTTTGATAGTTTTTAAGGTTAAAATGGTAATTAAATATTTAAAACATAAATTAAATAAAACAAATTTTGGTTTATCTTTTTCTAGGTTCTTCCCCACCAATTTTTGAAGAGAAATATAGCCGTTTTTAATGTTTTTGAATCCATTTAAGCTTGATCTAGATAGCCTAGGGGTTAATTTGTAGAACTGTTAAAGGTTGAAGGACTTACCATGGATGTTCTTGAGTGTGTTTTGATGTTAGTTGGTAGATTATTAATCTTTATTGTAAGACAAACATGTTTTGTTAACTGATTTTTGATGAAATTTTAGAAATAGGGATTAAATTGTTTAAAGTGTAAATCCATGGTTTTGTTGTGAAATGTTGGCAATAATGGATTGTTTCAAGGTTGTTTGTATCATTAGTAAAATTGGATTTTAGTGAAAATGGTTAAATTGCAAGTTATTAGTTTGAGGACTAAATTGTAAAAAAAAATAAATGTTAGGGCAATTTCATAATTTTTCATAATTATGAATTTTGGATTAAATTGAAGTTTATAAGTATTCAATTGAATGAAACTATTGTTTTAGATCACGAACGTGTTGACGATTGTGGAAAAGAAAAGATTGTTTTAGACCCTTTATCTTTGCGATTACTGCAAACTAGTTTGGTAAGTTCGTTTTATATATATGTATAATTTAATTCAATTCCTTGTTAGTGAATTAATCTTTAAATTATGTTATGTATTGATGTAACATCCTAGATTAGGGGTTATGCGTTTGGAGCATAACTCAAGTGTTAGTAGGCTTTAAGGGTGTTTGGAGGTGTTTTAAGAGTTTTTAGAATTCTAGGATGGAAGAGAAAGCTTTGGAAAATTATTGGTTTTTAAGTTAAAAGAGGAAAGTGAACATTTTGGAAACTTGGAAATGTAAGAAATGATTTAGAAATGTTAAGTTTCAAAAAGAGTAAGGTGAACATTTTTGGAAACTTGGAAATGTAAGGAAATGTAAGGAAATGTAAGGAAATATAAGGAAATGTAAAGAAATGTAAAGAAATGTAAGGAAATGTAAGGAAATGTAAGGAAATGTAAGGAAATGTAAGGAAATGTAAGGAAATGTAAGGAAATGTAAGGAAATGTAAGGAAATGTAAGGAAATGAAAGGAAATGAAAGGAAATGCAAGGAAATGTAAGGAAATGTAAGGAAATATAAGGAAATGTAAGGAAATGAAAGGAAATATAAGGAAATGTAAGGAAATGTAAGGAAATGTAAGGAAATGTAAGGAAATGTAAGGAAATGTAAGGAAAATGTGACAAAATCGGGCTTGGAAAAATGGCCCGGAGATGCCACTTAGGGCTCTGGAAATGACGCCATATGCTAGGATAACTTGGGCCTAGTATGGCCACATGAAGCCCAAAATAATGGGTTAAAATTCGGCACTCCTAAGGCAAGGAGTTGGACGGCACAAGGCTAGACTTTAGGAGTTTAAGTTGAAGTCAAATTCTTTTGGAATTTCGGCTAAGGTAGGAAAAGAGTGATGGCCAAGTAGGGGACTCTCTAGGCTTAGTTAAGTTGAAGTCAAATTCTTTTGGAATTTCGGCTAAGATAGGAAAAGAGTGATGGCCAAGTAGGGATTCTCTACGCTTAGTAATTTCGGCTGAAAGAGGAAAATAAGGCCATTTATAAATCTTTCCTTCTTCTCTTACCTTTGCTGAATTCTCTAGTGCCTCTCCTCTTCTCCTTTTATTTTTCAAAAGTCGAAATACCCTGTGTTCTAGCCGATTGTCCATCAACACCAAAAGCCGAAACCTTTTGATCACTATCTAGTCTCCATAGCCAAATATTTGTGGGATTTCAAGCAAGGGTGTGTCGACTCCTATAGTAAGGGTAAGGATTTATTATTATCATTATGTTTCTTTTCTTCAAGACCAAGATTAAGATTCTAATGCTATTTGTATCTCTTGGACAAAACTACAAAGGATCTTTCGGGATTTTGTCTATTGTCGACTACTAGGGAGAAGAGATTACTTTTCAGGATTTAAAGATTCAAGGTAAGACATGTGAATATTCGGCCAAGGCCTATTTTTGGTGTTTTAGATCTAGTTTATATTTATTCAAAATAGCCGAAACTAACAAGTTAATAGATCTAAGGATCAGCCGATTACAAGGAAGGAGAAGTTCTTTTCCAAAGGTACACCATAGGCCGCGTGTTCCCTAGTTATCCGGTGAGTTTCGAGATTTAAGAATCGTAAGGTAAGTGTACTTACACATTCAGCCAAGGCCAATTTTGGTATTTAGATATATTGTTACTTGTTTGAAAAGCCGAAAGTAATTTGTTAAAGTGATCTAATGCTTGGCCGAATACAAGGAGGAGTATAGCAAAATTTTCGGGATTTGAGTGATAAACAAATCGGCATCAAGGTAAGTTTTAGTGCACAAATCCTACTAGGATTTGGTTTTATGGCTGAATGAGTTTTTATTAAATCTTTAATATGTGCCGAATGTAGGGAGTTAAAAATCTAAGGCAGTAGAACGGATTTCGGGATTTCAAGTGAAATCATTAAGCAAATCAGGTGTGTACCCCACACTATATCATAATATGTTTTATGGCTACGTTTAATTAATATATGTGATATTAAGAATATGAAAGTGGCTAAGGTACCATGTTATGGTACAGAGTACTCAAGTATGTTTCCTACTCCTACTAGGATTATGAAATATGTTAATTGTAACATGAGAATAAGAATAAGAATGTGAACTCGCATATTTATGCATATTACTATTATATGGGGCATATGGGTTTATTTTGGGGAAGTGAAAGTGGTGACCTAAGACCACAAACACGGTGACCTAAGACCGTGATATCTGAATGTGGTGACCTAAGACCACGAGAATCAATGTGGTGACCTAAGACCACAAAAACCTAAGACCACGAAATCGAACGTGGTGACCTAAGACCACGAATGCGGTGACCTAAGACCGTGATATGGAGTGTAGCGAAAGGAGGGTTGACTTAGTAGTCCTCACGATGTGCAGGTTGGTACGGGGATGTATAGCGGATGGTACCTAAGTTTGTGTTCGGGTTGCATCATTTTAATGATATATGAATATGTATGCTCTGAAATGTCTGAATTTGTTATGACTTAGTGTTGTGGTTACACATTGAGTCTGTTGACTCACCACGTTGTGGGAACCTTTTTCAGGTGACGATCAATAATGGACCGGGTCGGCAGGAGCTTAAGGGTGGCCATGCACAGCAAGGAATTTATTTAATTTAGATTTTTATTTCATTAAGTACTTTGAATTTATTTTTTAAAATTATTTGATGTAATAAGGCCATAGTAGAACTACTTTACTTTGCTTTTATTTATTAAGCTTACAAACTTTTATTTATTAAAAGATTAGTAAATTTATTTTAAAATAAAGCCTAAACGTTTTGTCTCCTAAAGTAAAGGATTTTAATAATGAAATAAACTTGTTTTCAACTTAAGCCCAACCCAAAACAATCTTTCCTTAAAAACACACAAGTTTTCCCTAAGTAACAAAAGAATTTGAAACGGTTTTCACCGGGGAACATACCAGATCCGGTCAAGGCTCGTGGTCCGGGTTTGGGGTGTTTCAGTTTGGTATCAGAGCCCAGTTTTAAACTCTCGGCCTTGGGTTTAAGGCCCAAAACGTTTTCAAGTTAAGCCCAAAAGGAATTTTACAAAAATTTTGGGTTTTCGGCATGGCACCTAAGTCTCCAATTCATGATCCACCGTAAGTACTTCGACTTCAAGTGATTTGAATATGTGAAATGTATGGGCTTTTATGGCAACGTAGATTAGTGAACTAGGATCTGTTGAACCCTAGGACTAGTCTACTCAAAAACACAAGTACATAAGACTTAAGGACCATTAGACAAACACGTGATTAAGTTGCCGAGCTAGGGTGTGGTAATCACAGTTGTGCGCATGTCTAGGAGTGGATTCAAGAAGAGCTTGGTATTTAAGCAGGTCCTAGCGACTCACCCCTCTTTACTCGAATCCTACCGTGTGTAGTAACTGCTTCACCCTAACCAAGAGGACTTAGTCATCGGCTAAACCAATGATTAAAACTCAAAAGGGACTAGCCATATTTTTTATAAAAACCTTAGTTTTAAAATCCTTAAATTAACCCTTCGATTTGAAACAAAATCTATTTTGAAAATTTCTCCAAAAAAAAAAATTTTGGTTTGCCAAAATTACTAAAATACCCCTGGCTATAAAATTACAAAAATGCCCTTGGTTTCTAAAATTACCATATTACCCTCGATTTTAGTAAAATTTCTCTATTTTGAAAAAGTGTCCAAAAACTCTATTTTATGAAAAATTCAAGGTACTTTGATTTGGTAAAATTACTAAAATGCCCCTGTGTGGTAAATTAATAAAATACCCTTAGTTTTTAAGATTTTCAAAAATACCCTCGACTTTTGCTAAAATGTTTCTACTTTACAAAAATACCAAAAACTTTTGTTTTACAAATATCAAGATACCACGATTTAGAGAATTTACAAAATGCCCTAACTTCCAAAATTAAAAATAACCCCGATTTTTTAAACACCATTGATTTGGAAAATAAATTTTCAAGATAACCTCGAGTTTTTGTAAATTTTGAAATACTTTTGATTTATAAAGATTATTTTCGAAGTGACCCCAATTTATTACCAAAATACCTTATAGGAAAAATGACGAAATTACCCCTGGGGGGATGATCAGGAATGCCCAAAGTAGTGAAGTGAATGTTGTGAATGAATGTGTCTCTTTCGAGATGGATGAATGTGAATGTGAATGTGAATCTCTGAATTAGAATAGTGAACTTGAACTGAGACTTTGTTTGATCGAAAGAACCACTATTAAACTTCTTTTCATAAAACTGTTCGCGGTTAAACAGTGGAACAAAGTACTAATGCATAAAACTCTTTAATCAAATTAAATCGCGATGTTAGAAATGAGTTCTCGGGAACGTGAACTTAAAGACTGTGCCTAGGAGGTGTGATAGTATTATTAAGATCAGAGTGTGCAGCTGTAGAGTAGTGTGATGAGTTAAGGATGCACGATTGAATGATAGTAAGTAATTTCGAGGACGAAATTATTTTTAAGGAGGGTAGAACTGTAACATCCTAGATTAGGGGTTATGCGTTTGGAGCATAACTCAAGTGTTAGTAGGCTTTAAGGGTGTTTGGAGGTGTTTTAAGAGTTTTTAGAATTCTAGGATGGAAGAGAAAGCTTTGGAAAATTATTGGTTTTTAAGTTAAAAGAGGAAAGTGAACATTTTGGAAACTTGGAAATGTAAGAAATGATTTAGAAATGTTAAGTTTCAAAAAGAGTATGGTGAACATTTTTGGAAACTTGGAAATGTAAGGAAATGTAAGGAAATGTAAGGAAATATAAGGAAATATAAGGAAATGTAAGGAAATGTAAGGAAATGTAAGGAAATGTAAGGAAATGAAAGGAAATGTAAGGAAATGAAAGGAAATGTAAGGAAATGTAAGGAAATGTAAGGAAATGTAAGGAAATGAAAGGAAATGAAAGGAAATGTAAGGAAATGTAAGGAAATGTAAGGAAATGTAAGGAAATGTAAGGAAATGTAAGGAAATGTAAGGAAATGTAAGGAAAATGTGACAAAATCGGGCTTGGAAAAATGGCCCGGAGATGCCACTTAGGGCTCTGGAAATGACGCCATATGCTAGGATAACTTGGGCCTAGTATGGCCACATGAAGCCCAAAATAATGGGTTAAAATTCAGCACTCCTAAGGCAAGGAGTTGGACGGCACAAGGCTATACTTTAGGAGTTTAAGTTGAAGTCAAATTCTTTTGGAATTTCAGCTAAGGTAGAAAAAGAGTGATGGCCAAGCAGGGGACTCTCTAGGCTTAGTTAAGTTGAAGTCAAATTCTTTTGGAATTTTGGCTAAGGTAGGAAAAGAGTGATGGCCAAGTAGGGACTCTCTGGCTTAGTAATTTCAATTTGAAAGAGGAAAATAAGGCCATTTATAAATCTTTCCTTCTTCTCTTACCTTTGCCGAATTCTCTAGTGCCTCTCCTCTTCTCCTTTTATTTTTCAAAAGCCAAAATACCCTGTGTTCTAGTCGATTGTCCATCAACACCAAAAGCCGAAACCTTTTTGATCACTATCTAGTCTCCATAGCAAAATATTTGTGGGATTTCAAGCAAGGGTGTGTCGACTCCTATAGTAAGGGTAAGGATTTATTATTATCATTATGTTTCTTTTCTTCAAGACCAAGATTAAGATTCTAATGCTATTTGTATCTCTTAGCCGAAACTACAAAGGATCTTTCAGGATTTTATCTATTGTCGACTACCAGGGAGAAGAGATTACTTTTCGGGATTTAAAGATTCAAGGTAAGACATGTGAATATTCGGCCAAGGCCTATTTTTGGTGTTTTAGATCTAGTTCATATTTATTCAAAATAGCCGAAACTAATAAGTTAATAGATCTAAGGATCAGCCGATTACAAGGAAGGAGAAGTTCTTTTCCCGAAGGTACACCATAGGCCGCGTGTTCCCTAGTTATCCGTGAGTTCAAGATTTAAGAATCGTAAGGTAAGTGTACTTACACATTCGGCCAAGGCCAATTTTGGTATTTAGGTATATTGTTACTTGTTTGAAAAGCCGAAAGTAATTTGTTAAAGTGATCTAATGCTTGGCCGAATACAAGGAGGAGTATAGCAAAGTTTTTGGGATTTGAGTGATAAACAAATCGGCATCAAGGTAAGTTTTAGTGCACAAATCCTACTAGGATTTGGTTTTGTGGCTGAATGAGTTTTTATTAAATCTTTAATATGGGCCGAATGTAGGAGTTAAAAATCTAAAGGCGAAGAGAACGAATTTGGGATTTCGTGAAATCGTTAAGCAAATCAAAAATGTACCCACACTATATCATAATATGTTTTAAGGCTACGTTTAATTAATATATGTGATATTAAGAATATGAAAGTGGCTAAGGTACCATGTTATGGTAATGTAACACCTCAAACTCGGCCTAAATATTGCGACCGAATCTGGTATGTTACAGAAGAAAATTTGTTGAAAACCCCCTTTTAATTACTTTAAATTTTTGGTAAAAAGAATGTAGTTTTGTTTAAAACATTTGAGGTGTATAAAAAGACAACACTTAGCTTAGTTATTTAAAATCTGTTAAGTCATGTTGTTACCAATTCTGTCAATGTACCCGATGGTACGAAAGAAAATTATTTACGTTTGAATTTAAGAAACTTGTGTAACCATTTTAAAGTCATTAAACAGTTTAAATAATTCATCCAAAACATGTAAAATAGTAAAAATAAAATCTTAGGAGGCCTTATTACAACTTGAACAAATAAAACCAAAAATAAAATAAAAATAATTCAAAGTTCGACTAATCCATATTTTCACTGCATGGCCACCTCAAGTCCACCCAGCGCCTCATCCGCGATCTACGAGTCACTTGAAAAATATTAAAGGAGAAGGTGAGTCACCAAGACTCAATGTGTAACCCTTCCCCCGATTTAGTGCAACATCATACACAATTTATATCTAAATTTAACATGCAATAAGTTTAACATGCACCCAACCTAGCCAACCAAAACACCTTTCTCTACCCCGTGTGGTACCAAACCACTGGTGGTGCCAAACCACTGGTGACTCAAAGTCACGATATTCATCAATATTGTGGCACCAAACCACTGGTGACCCGTGGTCACAAATAACAAGTTGTGGGGCCAACCCACGTATGTTACCAAATCACTGGCGTCAATCCCATAATATCATCTGTGGGGCCAACCCACTGTGGTGCTAAGCCACGGGGACAAGACGCTATGAGGTGCCAAACCTCTGGTGACCGTAGTCACGAAATGTGGTACCAAACCACTGGTGTCCGTCGACACGAATATCACTTCCCCCTCCACTCATTTAACCCACACATTTATGATATGCATAAATCATGCCAAACATGTTTATTTAATAACATATGCTGAGTTTATCAAAAGCCATCTTCTTATATGCCACATATACCAAATATGTCAAGCATCATAAACAAACTCATATTGACAAGGACTTACCTGGATCCTTGCTTATACCTTTATGTTATTAAATCCAAATCTACACAATCCAGCTTAGCATACACAATATATACAGCACATTAGTTAGTTATAAAGTGTGTATGTACACACCTGTTACTATCGGTAGCCCTAAATCCCGAAGAGTCAGTCGGTCACACTAGACTTCCTTGCCCCTATATTCGGCCATACATGAAAGTTAGTGCCCAAAACCATTCGGCCAACCCAAAATAATTCTAAAGGGTTTCACATGAGCCCGAAACCTTACCTACACGTCCTTTGAATACTAGCCACCACACACCAAATGTTTCTGCTTCCCTATAATTGGCAACCACATACCCACATTAATAGCCTTCGGCTTTCGAACACTAAATAAATAACTTACTAAAATAGATCCTTACCACCACTTACCAAGTTCGATTGCTAACAAATGGAGGCTTGATTGATTACTTTAGAATCTTAGAGTACCTAGATAGAATCGGTTTCAACACTGATTAGCCACCAATATATTTCGGCTTTTCCCAATCATTCAAGTCGACAGAGAACAAAAGAATATGGAAAAGAAAGTTTCGGCCATCACTTACCTTCACCAAACGATTGCAAAAGGTATCCCGAAGAGATCTATACCACCTTTAATATTCGGCCAAGGTGAGTTTAATAGGAGGAAAGGAAATTTCGGTCACCAAGATGGGGAATAGATTCGGTTAGAGAGGAAGAAAAGAGATGGAAGAAAAGACTTAGGGGATTTCGGCAAAAAGGCTAAGAAAAGAAGAAAAGACTTTGCAAAATTTGGCACTTGAAGACTAAGGAGAATTCGGCAGCAATCAAGAGGGAAAAGAAAGAAAATCCTTAAAGAATTCCGGCACCCCTTGCTTTATCAAAACCGAATAGGGATGGCCTTAATGAGTCCTTCATTCGGCCAACTCCCCTCCCCATGGTGATAATTTTAGCCTTTCATTATCAAATATAATGCAAGACTTATCTTACATTTAATCTCCAAATCACCTTCAACAATTTAATTGAAAAAAAACTACTAAAAATGCTACCCTTCAGCCAAAATTTAAAAAGAAATAAAGCTTTATCCTTATCATTTAAGGAACCCAAAATTAAGCCATCACCTCTCTCCCATTCACGCCGGCCTTGAGGAAAAAATAAAACCAATCTGCTGCTACTCGTTCGAACCGGGACATACAGTATGACCCCCTTAAACGCCTCAGCCCACTTCTCCTAATTTGACTTTCATGTCAAATATCCTCACCATTTAATTATAAGGCCTTCCTAGGCCGATTCCCTTTCCAAATCAAAATAAAATAAACTCCAATACGCAACATAGGCAGTTCGAACCCGTGACCTGCCAATTGCCACCTCCAAGCCCAAACCACTCCACCAACTCACTTTCATGTCCACACTCACCCTCAAAATTCTTTAAAACCTTCCTTACTTGGCCCCTTCCTTTAACGCTCCAAAAAGCCCAAAAATAAAACCCATTTCCCCTTGTGATTCTCATGAGTCAAACCCAAGACCTCCTTTGCAACACCCTTAGACGCACCCTTGTAGCACCTAAGTGGCGCATGGAACCACTTAGCCAATTAGTTCTTTGTGTCAAGTTCCTTTCGAAAATTTTCTTAACCCCCATCTCACCTAGCTTCCCTCCTTTAAGCACTTAAAAAGAAATTTTTAACCCTAAGTCAGGCCTAGCTCGGGTTTATTTCTAGACCTTAGAACATGCCAAATAAATCATAGTATTTATTTCTTCAAGCACACACACACACATGGGAACAAATAATTAAATTTTCAAACAACCCCTAATTCAGGATGTTACAGTTCTACCCCCTTAAAAGAATTTCGGCCTCGAAATTACCTAGATTAGAAGAGTTAGGGGTATTGTTGCTGCATCACATCCTCGGGTTCCCATGTGGCCTCCTCCGTACCATGATTCTCGCCATAACACCTTTACCAAAAGCATCGACTTCCCTCGAGAACTTTGACATCATGATCCAAGATTTGTACCGACTCCTCCTCGAAAAACAAGTCCGGGTTTACTTCAATTTCCTCAATCGGCATAACGTGTGAGGGATCTGATCGATAGTGCCTCAGCATCGAGACATGGAAGACATCATGGATCTATTTCAACTCTGCCAAAGACTCGGTGATAAGCTATCGGTCCCACTCGCTTCACTACTGTATATGGCCCGATGAACCTTGGGCTTAGCTTCCCTTTTCGCCCAAATCTCAATACCTTTTTCCAAGGTGACACCTTTAGAAAAACTTTATCTCCTACTGCATATTCCATCTCCTTGCGCTTAAGATCAGCATAAGACTTCTGCCTATCTGACGCTTCCTTAAGACGAGCCCAAATCACCTTAACTTTATCTTCAGTTTCTGCTACCAATTCTGGCCCCAAAACTTGTCGTTCACCCAACTCCGTCCAACACGTAGGATTACGGCATTTTCGTCCATATAGTGCTTCATATGGTGCCATCTGGATACTCGCTTGATAACTATTGTTATAAGCGAATTCCGCTAGCGGTAGGTACTCTTCCCAACTACCACTGAAATCTAGAACACAACCTCTTAGCATATCTTCTAAAATCAGATGACCCTTTTCGATCGCTCATCCGATCGTGGATGGAAAGTCAGATCGAAATCCAATCGTACCCAAAGCCCGATGCAACACTTTCCGAACCTTGACGTAAATCTGGGATCCCTCTCTGAGATGATCGATACTGGCACTCCATGCAACCTCACTATTTTCGACACATACAAATTAGCTAGCTTCAAGTGATTAATCCACCCTTACCGAGATAAAGTGAGTGATTTAGTCGACGGTCCACAATCACCCAAATCGTCCTTCTTGTCAAGGGCGTGAGGGTAGCCCATCGATAAAATCCATAGTGATCCTCTCCCATTTCCACTGAGGGATCTTCACTGGTTGAAGTAACCCTGATGGCAACTGGTGTTCAGCCTTAACCTTCTGACATGTCAGACACCTTCCCACAAACTCAATTACCTCGTGCTTCAGCCCTGGCCACCAGAACTATTTTCACAAATCTCCATATATCTTGCTACCTCTAGGATGCATAGCGAATGGGCTGCTATGTGCATCTTGAAGAATTCTTTGCCTCAATTCAACATCCTTTGGCATACAAGCTTGCCCTTGAAAACATAATACTCCATCACCAAACAAACTATACCCTTCCAAACCACCATCTTGAACTTGCAATCTCCGCGCATTCAAACCTTCATCTACTAACTACTTTTCCTTAATCTCCTTGATCCAAGTTGGCTTAACTTGCAGCTCTGCCAAAAGACTTCCATCGTCGTATAGACTGAGGTGAGCAAATATCGCCTTTAAGTCCGTCACAACTTTCTGACTCAAAGCGTCAGCTACTACGTTAGCCTTGCCCGAATGGTATTCAATTGAACGATCGTAGTCCTTTAATAGTTCAATCCATCTACGCCTCAAATTCAAATCCTTCGAGTCAAAAGATACCTCGACTTTTGTGATCCGTAGACTATCGACTTTTCCCCATACAAGTAATGCCTCCATATTTTCAAAGCGAAGACTATCGCCGCTAATTCTAAGTCGTGAGTCGAATAGTTAACCTCATGCAGTCTTAGCCGATGGGATGCATAGGCCACTACCTTCCCTTCCTACATCAATACACATCCCAACCTCAGATGGGACGATCACAAGAAATCGTAAACAACTTCCCTACCTCAGTCAGATTTTAATCGAGCTTAGTCAGAATCTTCCTTAGCTTATCAAAACTTTCCTGCTGTTTCTCCGACCATACAAATGGAACTCATTTTCTTAATAACTTAGTTAGTGGTACTGCGATTAAAGAGAACCCTTCCACAAATCTTCGATAGTACCCTGCCAGACCCAAAAAACTTCGAATTTATGCCACTGACTTAGGCGGTTTCCACTCCAACACCGCTTCAACCTTGCGAGGGTCTACTCTAATCCCTTCCGCTGACACCACGTGACCTAAGAAAGCCACCTCCCTAAGCCAAAATTTGCATTTACTGAATTTGGCATATAACTGCTTCTCCCTCAGTACTTGTAGAACTATACGCAAATGCATGTCATGCTCCTCTTTTGTCTTTGAATAAACCAATATGGCGTCTATAAACACCACGACAAATTGATCCAAGTACTGCTGAAACACCCTATTCATTAAGTCCATGAACGCTGCAGTGCATTGGTCAACCCAAATGGCATCACTAGAAACTTGTAATGCCCATACCGAGTATGAATGCCATCTTGTGAACATCACCTCCTTCACCTTAAGTTGATGATAACTTCGACCTAAGGTCTATCTTCAAAAAACCGATGCACCCTTCGCTTGGTCAAATAAGTCATCAATCGAGGGCAATGGATACTTGTTTTTGATCGTTAACTTGTTTAACCGATGGTAGTCGATACACATCCGCATTGACCCGTCTTTCTTCTTGACAAACAAAGACAGTGCTCCCGGAGATATACTTGGTCGGATAAACCCTCGGTCTAAGAGCTCTGAATTTGAGCCTTGACTCCACCAATTCCTTCGGTGCCATTCGGTAGGTGCTATAGACACGAGCACCATTTCGTAATAGGTCTATACCGAATTCAACTTCCGATCGAGGCGGACCGGAAGTTCTTTTGAAACACATCGTGAATTCCCTACCGCTCGGACCTTCTCAACTCATCGACTCCTTAGCCTCCAAGGCACATATTCGAACCAAAATGCCTCACACCCTTTCGACCATCTTTTCCGCCTTCAATCAAGACACCACGTTGGATAGGTAATCTCTTCTATTACCTATCATGACCACTTCATCACCCTTAGCCATCTTTAGAACCATGCACTTAGCAACAAGAATCCAAATTTTGCACGATACTTAACCAACCACCATTCCAAGAATCAAATCGAACTCCCCGCTATATAGCTTGTTTACAACTATATAGCTTGTTTATAACTACAGAGTGACCTAGAGGGCTAATTCCTGTCATCTCCCTAGAAGAAGTCTCAAAGTCTAGGTTCATAGTCTCTACCACACTACTAGCAACGTATGAATGCGTCGAACCCACATCAATTAATGCAACATATGGAAGACCAAAATTAGGAACGTCTGGGTTATGACGTCCCAGACGTCACCTTTCTCTCGACGCCTTCTTGATAGACTAAACCAGTTGCCTTGCCTCGTGTTGCTTGCACCTCTACACCGGAGTTTGCGACCCGACTAGAACCATTGCCTCCTCTACCATTACCACGACCCCTCTGTGGTGGTCCTACATTTCTAGCCTGAGCACGGTTCTAACCCTCTGGCTGGTTTTTAGCTAACTTTCGAGGACAATCCCTTACGGTGATCCAAAATCCACATTCAAAGCATCCCTTTCACCGGTCCAACATCCTCTCCAATGTGATTTCCCATGGTGATTGTCTTGAATGGGTCTCGATTAGTAGCCATGGGCCTTCCTGCCTGATTTGGCCCACTCTGCCTAGCCCTCTTCTGTGCATTACTACTCGATCCAGATGATCCAAATCCTCTTTTCTGCTTGTTCCTATCGTACTTCTGTCTCACGGACTCCTTGACCTCTTCGGCTACTTTAGCCTTTTCTACCAAAACAACAAACTCACGCTCCTGCTGTAGAGCAATCAGCAACCTTAACTCATCCCTAAGTCCATCTTCAAAGCGGACACAACGATCATGCTCCGTTGACACAATTCCCTGATCATAGTGGCTCAGCCTCAGAAATTCCGCTTCATACTTTGACACAGTCTTATTTCCTTGTACCAACCCCAGAAAGGCTTTCCTCTGCTCATCAGTGTAGCTGGTGCCCACATACTTCTTCTGATAAGTAGCTTTGAAATACTCCCAAGTAAGGTCATCTGCCGTGGCACCATCCTGAATCGTGAGCCACCACTGATATGACTCATCCTTTAGAAGCGACACCGCTCCTTTCAGCTTCTCCTCACTTGTCAGATCGAGATCATCCATGATCCTCTCAGTCGATTCTAACCAATATTTCGCCGCACTAGGTGCCACTCCCGATACACCCTAATACCTCAAATTTCATTGGATCGAGTCGCTCGGGTATAGATTTTGAGCTCCCATACCTCCACTTGCCCTAGCCACCATCTTAAGGACTCATAACACACCACTTGCGACAACGCCTCACCTCCCATCTCGATCCTGCTCCTCAAAGACCAAAAGTCAGGGGTGGTGGTGGCGGTGGTACCTCATTCTCGGACCCCTGACCCGACCTCACGGGTTACGACACGGTCATCCTGCCGCTACCATGCGTCCACTATGGCCACGTCCTCTAGAGCTCATTCTTAACTATTGCGCTTTAATCTGATTAAGAAATTTTTATGGATTAGTACTTATTTCACTTGGTTACCCGCGAAGAAATGTTATGAAGAGAGTTCAATAGAGATTCTTTCGATCAATCAAAGTTTTAAGTCCTCTATCCTAGTTCACACAGGAAAGCACATCCATTCCCTAATACCTTTCATACGCACTCACTCTTTCTGCATTTACGTCTGCTTTCTAACCTGGGGTATTTTCGTCATTTTCCTACAGGGGTATTTTCATAATAAACTAGAAAATTTTTAAAACTTTACTAAATCAGGACATTTTGAAATTTCCCAAAATTGAAGGGTATTTCTGAAGATTTGTCAAATTAAAGGTATGGCAAAATTTTGGAATCCAGGGGTATTTTGGTAATTTTGTCAATCAGGGGTAATTTTATAAATTTTCAAAGTTAGGGTATTATTTTGAAATACATAATTTTGGATACTTTTGCAAAGTAGGAGAATTTTATTGAAATCGGGGTAGTACAGTAATTTTAGAAACCAAGGGTATTTTCATAATTTTGCCACTAGGGGCATTTTGGTAATTTTGGTAAACTAAAAATATTTTGACAATTTTCCAGGATTAAATTTTTGTTACTATTTAAAGGAGTATTGTAATGATTTTTAAAACTTAGAGTTTTCATTAAAACATGGCTAATCCCCTTCGGGTTTTATTTATTGTGTTTGGCCTATGACCGAGTCCTCTTGGTTAGGGTGAACCGAAGCTACGCACCAGGTAGGATTCCTGCGAAGAGGAGGTGAGTCACGAGGACTGCTTAAGTACCAAGCTCTTCCGGATCCATTCCTAGACATGCGCACCAGGGTTACCACACCCTAACTCGGCGACTTGGTCGTAGGTTTGTTTACTTAGGCATTTAAAGTCTTATGTCTTTTGTTGGGGTAGACTAGTCCTAAAGTTTAAAGCACTTACCATACTATCTACGTTCCATACCTACCCTTCTATAGATAATAATTCACAAAGAAGTCAGAAGTACTTACCTGGGCGGATTGGTGCCGGAGACTCGGTGCCATGCTGTTCAAAACCAAAAATACTTCAAAAGGCCTACCAAAAACATTTTGGGCCTTGGGCCCCACAAATAGAAGCTTTAAACTGGCTCGATACTAATTTTGTAACACCCCAAACTCTACCAAACATTGCGTAATCGAATCGGTATGTTACAGAAGAAAATTTGTTGAAAACCCCCTTTTAATTACTTTAAATTTTTGGTAAAAAGAATGTAGTTTTGTTTAAAACATTTGAGGTGTATAAAAAGACAACACTTAGCTTAGTTATTTAAAATCTGTTAAGTCATGTTGTTACCAATTCTGTCAATGTACCCAATGGTACGAAAGAAAATTATTTACGTTTGAATTTAAGAAACTTGTGTAACCATTTTAAAGTCATTAAACAGTTTAAATAATTCATCCAAAACATGTAAAATAGTAAAAATAAAATCTTAGAAGGCCTTATTACAACTTGAACAAATAAAACCAAAAATAAAATAAAAATAATTCAAAGTTCGACTAATCCATATTTTCACTGCATGGCCACCTCAAGTCCACCCGGCGCCTCATCCGCGATCAACGAGTCACCCGAAAAATATTAAAGGAGAAGGTGAGTCACCAAGACTCAATATGTAACACTTCCCTCGGTTTAGTGCAACATCATACACAATTTATATCTAAATTTAACATGCAATAAGTTTAACATGCACCCAACCTAGCCAACCAAAACACCTTTCTCTACCCCGTGTAGTACCAAACCACTGATGGTGCCAAACCACTGGTGACTCAAAGTCACGATATTCATCAATATTGTGGTGCCAAACCACTGGTGACCCGTGGTCACAAATAACAAGTTGTGGGGCCAACCCACGTGTGATACCAAATCACTGGCGTCAATCCCATAATATCATCTGTGGGGCCAACCCACTGTGGTGCTAAGCCACGGGGACAAGACGCTATGAGGTGCCAAACCTCTAGTGACCGTAGTCACGAAATGTGGTACCAAACCACTGGTGTCCGTCGACACGAATATCACTTCCCCCTCCACTCATTTAACCCACACATTTATGATATGCATAAATCATGCCAAACATGTTTATTTAATAACATATGCTGAGTTTATCAAAAGCCATCTTCTTATATGCCACATATACCAAATATGTCAAGCATCATAAACAAACTCATATTGACAAGGACTTACCTGGATCCTTGCTTATACCTTTATGGTATTAAATCCAAATCTACACAATCCGGCTTAGCATACACAATATATATAGCACATTTGTTAGTTATAAAGTGTGTATGTACACACCTGTTACTATCGGTAGCCCTAAATCCCGAAGAGCCAGTCGGCCACACTAGACTTGCCCCTATATTTGGCCATACATGAAAGTTAGTGCCCCAAACCATTCGGCCAACCCAAAATAATTCCAAAGGGTTTCACATGAACCCGAAACCTTACCTACACGTCCTTTGAATACTAGCCACCACACACCAAATGTTTCTGCTTCCCTATAATCGGCAACCACATACCCACATTAATAGCCTTGACTTTGAACACTAAATAAATAACTTACTAAAATAGATCCTTACCACCACTTACCAAGTTCGATTGCTAATAAATGGAGTCTTGATTGATTACTTCAGAATCTCAGAGTACCTAGATAGAATCAGTTTCAACACTGATTAGCCACCAATATATTTTGGCTTTTCCCAATCATTCAAGTCGACAGAGAACAAAAGAATATGGAAAAGAAAGTTTGACCATCACTTACCTTCACCAAGCGATTACAAAGGTATCCCGAAAAGATCTATACCACCTTTAATATTCAGCCAAGGTGAGTTTAATAGGAGGAAAGGAAATTTCGGTCACCAAGATGGGGAATAGATTCAGTTAGAGAGGAAGAAAAGAGATGGAAGAAAAGACTTAGGGGATTTCGGCAAAAAGGCTAAGAAAAGAAGAAAAGACTTTGCAAAATTTGGCACTTGAAGACTAAGGAGAATTCGGCAGTAATCAAGAGGAAAAGAAAGAAAATCCTTGAAGAATTTACGCACCTTGCTTTATCAAAACCGAATGGGATGGCCTTAATGAGTCCTTCATTCGGCCAACTCCCCTCCCCATGGTGATAATTTCAGCCTTTCATTATCAAAGATAATACAAGACTTATCTTACATTTAATCTCCAAATCACCTTCAACAATTTAATTGAGAAAAAGCTACTAAAAATGCTACCCTTCAGCCAAAAATTAAAAAGAAATAAAGCTTTATCCTTATCATTTAAGGAACCCAAAATTAAGCCATCACCTCTCTCCCATTCACGCCGGCCGTGAGGAAAAAAATAAAAACCAATCTGCTGCTACTCTGGTTCGAACCCAGGACCTCATACCGCACCCCTTAAACGCCCAGGGCCACTTCTCCCAATTTGACTTTCATGTCAAATATCCTCACCATTTAATTATAAGGCCTTCCTAGGCCGATTCCCTTTCCAAAGCAAAATAAAATAAACTCCAATACGTAAAATAGGCAATTCGAACCCGTGACCTGCCAATTGCCACCTCCAAGCCCAAGCCACTCCACCAACTCACTTTCATGCCCACACTCACCCTTAAAATTCTTTAAAACCTTCCTTACTTGGCCCCTTCCTTTAACGCCCAAAAGCCCAAAATAAAACTCATTTCCCTTGTGATTCTCATGAGTCGAACCCAAGACCTCCTTGCAACACCTTTAGATGCACCTTGTAGCACCTAAGTGGCGCATGGAACCACTTAGCCAATTAGTTCTTTGTGTCAAGTTCCTTTCTAAAATTTTCTTAACCCCCATCTTACCTAGCTTCCCTCCTTTAAGCACTTAAAAAGAAATTTTTAACCCTAAGTTAGGCCTAGCTCAGATTTATTTCTAGACCTTAGAACATGCCAAATAAACCATAGTATTTATTTCTTCAACCACACACACACACATGGGAACAAATAATTAAATTTTCAAACAACCCCCTAATTCAGGATGTTACAGGTACAAAGTACTCAGGTACGTTTCCTACTCCTACTAGGATTATGAAATATGTTAATTGTAACATGAGAATAAGAATAAGAATGTGAACTCTAGCATATTTATGCATATTACTATTATATGGGGCATATGGGTTTATTTTTGGGGAAGTGAATGTGGTGACCTAAGACCACAAACACGGTGACCTAAGACCGTGATATCTGAATGTGGTGACCTAAGACCACAGTCATCCGAATGTGTTGACCTAAGACCACAGAAATCTGAACGTGGTAACCTAAGACCACGAATGCGGTGACCTAAGACCGCGATATGGAGTGTAGCGGAAGGAGGGTTGACTTAGTAGTCCCCACGGTGTGCAAGTTGGTACGGGGATGTGTAGCGGATGGTATCTAGGTTTAGGTTCCGGTTGCATCATTTTAATGATATATGAATATGTATGCTCTGAAATGTCTGAATTTGTTATGACTTAGTGTTGTGGTTACACATTGAGTCTGTTGACTCACCTCGTTGTGGGAACCTTTTTCAGGTGACGATCAGTAATGGACCGGGTCGGCAGGAGCTAAAGGGTGGCCATGCACAGCAAGGAATTTATTTAATTTGATTTTTATTTCATTAAGTACTTTGAATTTATTTTTTAGAATTATTTGATGTAATAAGGCCATAGTAGAACTACTTAACTTTGCTTTTATTTATTAAGCTTACAAACTTTTATTTATTAAAAGATTAGTAAATTTATTTTAAAACAAAGCCTAAACGTTTTGTCACCTAAAGTAAAGTATTTTAATAATGAAATAAACTTGTTTTCAACTTAAGCCCAAACCAAAACAATCTTTCCTTAAAAACACACAAGTTTTCCCTAAGAACAAAAGAATTTGAAACGGTTTTCACCGGGGAACATACCAGATCCGGTCAAGGCTCGTGGGCCGGGTTTGGGGTGTTTCAATTGACAGGTAAATGTTGAACCGTACTGCTCTTCAAGCTTAGTGCCTAGCAAGCTTAGTGCCGATGTTATTCAGTCTTATTTCCAATGAAACAAATGCTAATGTCCCTTGGAAACTTGGAGATTTATTGTAAATGAGTTGATTTATTGAACTTACTAAAGCTTCTTCATGCTTATTTCTTTAATTTGATTTTTGTAAGACTCTTGGAATCGTTGCATCAATTGGATTGGCCTGGAAGCTCACACACTATCATCTATACCTTGGTAGCTATTTTGTTTATTTTGTATTTCAAGTTGGTCAAAGTGGCATGTAATATGAGAAGTCTTTGGTATTATGATGTTTTGTGAATGTGAAAATGCTGAATTGTATGATCATACCCGTGAAGTTTAAGTTTGATCTTGATAAACCTTTAGTGCTTGTTTAAAGTTAGGTCATTTAAACCATCCTTAAATACTTGTATATATATATATAGCACTTTTGGTCTGTAATGATAGTTTGGAATTAGTATTTTAATGGTTATTTGTGATGTGTTTTGGTAAGGGATTGAACTAGGTTATGATGATTGAAATATGGTAAATTTGGCTTGTTTTGATGTAATATCTCGGACTATGGCTTATGCATAATTGCTTAATTGAATGTGAAAGCATGCCTTTATGTGTATAAATGTGTTCTATGAACCTTAGTGTGTAGGTGAACACCTTAGAAATTATTTAATTTTAAGTCTAAAAGAGGGAGTTAAGCCTGATAGGCCTTAAAAAAATAAATGGGGGAAATAAGACACACAAATGGGCTTGGTTAAGTGGCTCGGAGGTGCCACTTAAGGCCTCTGGGAATGACGCCACAAGCAGGTGTAGATGGGCCAAGGTTCGAGTCACAAGGGAAGCAAATAAAGCTTTAATTTTTGCGGCAAAAGAAGTAGAGATGGACGGCATAGGGAGACTGAGGAAGAGTTTAAGATGAGGTACAATTTTTTGGGAAATTTCGGCTAAGGTAGGAGAATAAGTGTTGGCCGACCAAGGGACTCTCTAGGCTTAGTAAATTCGGCAAGAGGGGGAAAAGTAAGGCCATTATTCTTTTCTCTTTTGAAGCCTCTGCCGAATTCTCTAGCCACTCTTCTCTTTCTCTCTTATTTTGTCAAAAGCCGAAAGCAAGTTCCTCCTAAGCCATTGTCGAATTCTCTCTAAGTCTCATACACCCTTCTCTTTTTCTTTTGATTCTTCAAAAGCTGAATCTCAAGGTACTCTAGCCGATTCCGTCATAACTTCAAAAGCCAAAATTCGTTGAATAATATCTAGCCATAGCCGAATCTCTCTGTGGATTCAACAAAGAGCAATCAATTTCTGTCATAAGGGATTCTTTTGGATTCAATTCTTTCGAGGTAAGCCAAGGTAATATTCGGCCATAGGCCACTTTTCATGAGTTTAAAGTTGTAGCCGATTCTAACATGAGATTTAATAGGGATTTCGACATCACTTGGAGCAAGGACTGATTTCAAGATTTAGTTAACAAGGTAAGGAAGTGTGACTTTCGGCCTAAGGCCATATTTTGGTTTTAGTGATTGACCAAATTTAACTATGGACACTTAGGGGCAGTTGACAGTGGTATACAAGGATCCCGGGATTTCAAATCGCAAGGTAAGCCCTTATGAACAATCGACCAAGGCCATATTTGGCATTTTAAGATCTATTCCTTAATTGTTCAAAAGCCGAAGACTAACCAAGTCAATGGATCTAGTGATTAGCCGATTTACAAGAAGGAATATAGCAAAGTTTCGGGATTTGATCTTTAATCCAATCGGCCACAAGGTCAGTTTTGGTTTCAATAGTCCTTCGGGATTTAATTAATTAGCCGAATAGGTTTTGCTAATATGTCTAATAATGGCCGAATATAGGAACTAAGATCTAAAAGCTTTAGATCAGGTTTTCGGGATTTCTATAAAGCGCTAAGTAAATCAGGTGTGTACCCCACACTAAGCTTTAAATTAATTTACGGTTATGTTTAATTAATATGTTATAAGAATATGTTAAGATGTGGCTATGAGTACCATGCAATGGTACAAAGTGCTAAGATACGTTTTCCTACTCCTACTATGAGTATGATAAGAATGTGAAATAAAGCATGATATTGCATGATATGTTTGACATGGGGCATATGGGTGATATGTAAAGGGGAAGTGAATTGGTGGTTTTATACCCCAATATCTGAATGTGGTGACTTATGTCACAATATCTGAAAGTGGTGACTTATGTCACAATATCCGAATATGGTGACTTATGTCACAATATATGAATGTGGTGACTTATGTCACGAATATATATCTGGTGGCTATGTCACGAAATTATAAGGGCGATAAGCATGTCGTCTGCAGCGACTGCCTTCGATGGTGTGTAGCGGATGGAGGGTTGACTTAGTAGTCCCCACGGTGTGATGGTTGGTACAGGTGATGTGTAGCGGATGGTTATTTAGGCTTGGGTTGGGTTTGCATCATTATATACATATGTTATTATGTATGATTTGACATGCCCGAATTAATTAAGTTACGTGTTGGTTGTACACATTGAGTCTGTTTGACTCACCTTGTGGGACTATTTTTCAGGTGACACTCGAGAATGGACCGGCCCGGGGAGCTCGATGGTGGCCATGCAAAGCTCGAGACTTTTGTTTTTATTTTATTAGTTCTATTTAAGCTTTGAATTATTTGGGTTTTTATTTGATGTAATAAGGCCAAAGAATTAAATTGTCTATGCATGCTTTCAAATTACTTAGTATGATCGATTATTATCGAATTAAAGTTAAAAGTCAATTTTCTTAAGTATGAATATCAAATGTTGGACACCTAATCAACATAGGTTTTAAAGTGGAGCCCACCCAAATCAACTGATTTCAAAACTCACAAATTTTAGCAAAGTTCAAATAAGATTTGAATTGTTTTTCCTAGAAGCATACCAAATCCGGTCAGGGCTTGTGGGTCAGGTTTGGGGTGTTTCAGCTTGGTATCAAAGCCAGGTTCAAAACTCGGCCTTGAGGGCTTTTTGGGCCCAAAACATTTTCTTTTGGAAAATTGAATTTTATTAAGAAATGAGCAGGTTTTTCTGGCATGGCACCTGAGTCTCCGGCCCGAAGTCCACCAGGTAAGTACTTCAAACTCTTCTATGAATTGTGTGTGGGAATATATAGAGACGTAGATTAGTCGACTAGGAATTAAACCCTAGGACTAGTATACCCCAACATGAGAATTTCATAAAACTTTAAATGCCCAATTAAACAAACCTATGTCTAAGTCGCCGAGTTAAGGTGTGGCAACCGTTGTGCGCATGTCAAGGATTGATTTCAGTGGGAGCTTGGTATTTAAGCAGTCCTAGTGACTCACCTCCTACCCACTTGAATCCTACCTGGTGCGTAGTGACGGTTTACCCTAACCAAGAGGACTCAGCCACGGGCTAAACTCAATAACTAAAACCCGAAAGGGACTAGCCATATTTTTATAAAAACCCTAAGTCTTTAAATCACCAAATACCCCTTCAAGGTTTAGGAAAACTATTTTGAAACATTTTCCAAAATATTCCCGAATTACTAAAATGACCTAAATACCCCTGGTTGAAAAATTACTAAAATGCCCTTGATTCATAAAATTTCCATGCTACCCACAGTTATTATCAAAATTTTCTTACTTTAAAAATATCCAAAAACCTTATTTTACAAAATATTAAGATACCCTAATTTGGAAAATTTACGAAAATACCCCTGATTTGCAAAATGACCAAATTACCCCTAACCTGAACAAATGACCGAAATACCCTCAGCAGGAAAATTTTTGAAGTGCCCTCAAATTAGAAATCTTCAAAAAAATACCCTTGTTTTGAAAAGTCACCAAGAACCATAGTTTGTGAAAAATTTTACCAAAATGACCCTGGCTTGTAAAATTACAAAAATACCCCTAGTGTATAAAATTACCATTTCATCCTTGAAATCTTTCCGACAAGTGTTTTAAATTTTGTAAAATATCAACAACCTCTATTTTACAACATTTTCAAATACCTTAATTTGGAAAATTACCAAAATACCCCTATAGGAAAAAATTACGAAAATACCCCTAGGTAGTGGAAAACAACTAATAACGACAACAACAACATTTCTCTGTAATGAACACAAGTTCATGTGTGTGACTAAATGAATGATGTGAGATTGTATGTGTATGAATCGAAAGAACTACTTCTTAAAACTATTAAACATAAAAGCTTACGTGATAAAGCAAAGGAACAAAACTAATCTATAAAATTCTTTAATCGATAAATGCAAGCGGAAGTATGAATTCAAGGGGCGTGGTCGTAATAGCGTGCATGGCCATGGAAGAGGCCGAATGATCGTATCCGAACCCGTTAGATCGGGTCAAGGATCTGAAAATGAAATGCCACCACCACCCCACCACCGATGTGGAATATCGGGACCAAGCGGGGATGACGTAGTGTCTGGCGATCTTTGCAGGTCTTGGAAAGGGTGGCGGGAGTAGGTGGAGGCATGGGAGCTCGGTCAAGATGACTGCGACTCAAGCCAACAGAGCTAAAGTGTTCCACGGTGTATCGGTGTAGCACCCAATCTGCGAGTATTGGTTGGAGGCAATCGAAAGCAGATTATGGATGAGCTCGACTTAACTGACGAGGAAAAGCTGAAAGGGTTGCTGTCGCTTCTCCGCAATGAGTCATATCAATGGTGGCTTACGGTGCGGGATGGTGCTACGGCTGAGGAACTCACGTGGGAGTATACTAAGGCAGCATACCAGAAGAAGTATGTTGGCACTCATTATATTGATGCCCAGAGAAAGGCTTTTCTGGGACTAGTTAAAGGGAACAAGTCTGTGGCGAAATACGAGGCTGAATTTCTAAGGCTGAGCCGTTATGCTCGAAGCATAGTGTCAACTGAGCATGAGCGGTGTGTCCATTTTGAGAAAGGACTGAGAGATGACCTAAGATTATTAATAGCCCCGCAACAGGAGTGGGAATTCACTGTGTTAGTAGAAAAGGCTAAGGTAGTCGAGGGTATCAAGGATTCTGTAAGGCAGAACACTAATCGGAATAGACAGAAAAGAGGTTTTGGATCATCAAGGCCATCTAGGAATGAACAAAAGAGGCCTAGAGTTGATGGGCCGCGAGGTCAGCAAGTTGCTACTGGAGGGCAGTATCATACTTGTGATCAGTGTGGGAAGAAGCATTTAGGAGAGTGTTGGAAGAAGACAGGAGGATGCTTCAAGTGCGGGTCCAAGGACCACATATTAAGGATTGTCCCGAGAGAACCAAAGGGGGACGACCAGTAGGTCAAGGATCTAACCAGGCTGGAAGAGGTGGACAGCAATCTCAGTGAGGCCGTGGTTCGGATGGCAGAGGTAACAGTGCTGGTAGAGGACGAGGAGCACCAAGCTGAGGTACTGGTAACACAGAGGCCAAGCAGCTGAGTTTGGTTTATGCAGTTTGACGGAGGGAGGACGGAGACGCACCGGACGTCATAACCGGTACGTTCCTTATTTTTGGAAAACCTTATGTTGCTTTGATTGATGTGGGCTCGACCCATTCCTATATTGCATGTAGAGTAGTTGAAACTCTAGAAATAGCCTCTGAACTTTCTAGTAGGGAGATGACTGTAGTAAGCCCATTAGGCCAAATTGTAGTAGTGAATAAAATGTTTCAGAGAATACCTTTGGAGCTTCAAGGAACGGTATTTCCAGCCAATTTAATGGAATTACCATTTAGAGAATTCGACCTCATACTTGGAATGGATTGGCTAGTGGAGCATCGGGCTGTATTGGATTGTGCAGCCAAACAAATGGAGTTAAGGACCCTAGAGGATGAGGTGATAGTTATGATAGGAGAAAGAAGGAACTACTTGTCTAATGTAGTTTCGGCTTTAAAGGCTGATAAGATGGTTCGGAAGGGGTGTAAGGCATTTATGGCCTTCATTAGTTCTTTGGATACAAATGAAGGGGGAGTTAGTGAGGTTAGAACCGTAAGGGAGTTTGTGGATGTTTTTCCAGAGGAGTTACCAGGAATACCCCAGACAGGGAGGTGGAGTTTGGAATCGAATTGTTGCCAGGAACAGCTCCTGTGTCCATTGCCCCATACAGAATGGCACCAAAGGAGTTGGTTGAGCTCAAGGCTCAGATCCAAGAATTGCTAGACCGTGGGTTCGTCCAACCCAGTGTGTCTCCATAGGGAGCACCGGTCTTATTCGTGAAGAAGAAGGATAGAACTATGTGTATGTGCATAGATTATCGTCAGTTAAATAAGCTGACCATCAAGAACAAGTACCCTTTGCCAAGGATAGACGACTTGTTCGATCAGCTTAAAGGGGCCGCAGTATTCTCAAAGATCGACCTAAGGTCTGGATATCATTAGCTTAAGGTGAAGGAAGCTGATATCCATAAGACGGCTTTCCGAACAAGGTACGGGCATTATGAATTCTTGGTAATGCCGTTCGGTTTGACAAATGCCACAGCCGCGTTCATGGATATGATGAATCGGGTTTTCCAACCCTATTTGGATAGGTTCATCGTTGTGTTCATCAACGACATTCTTGTGTACTCTAAGTCTGAAGAAGTGCATGATGAGCATCTACGGATTGTGTTGCAAGTGTTGAGGGAGAAGAAGCTTTACGCCAAATTCAGCAAGTGTGAGTTTTGGCTTAAGGAGGTTACGTTTTAGAACATGTGGTATCTGCTGAAGGAATAAGGGTGGATCCTCGAAAGATTGAAACAGTATTGGATTGGAAACCTCCTAAGTCGGTGGCAAAAGTTCGGAGTTTCTTAGGATTGGCAGGCTATTATAGACGGTTTGTAGAAGGGTTCTCATCGATAGCCGCGCCTCTGACAAAGTTGTTAAGAAAGGAAGTACCTTTCGTATGGACAAATAAGCAATAGGAGAGCTTTGAAAAGCTTAAGAAGGTCTTGACCGAAGCTCCAGTTTTGATTCAGCCTGAGGCAGGAAAGGATTTTGTAGTGTATTATGAAGCTTCCCATACAGGATTGGGAGGTGTCCTTATGCAAGATGGAAAAGTAGTAAAATGTACAGAGATTTAAGGGAATAATTTTGGTTGCCTAATCTTAAGCGGAAAGTGACCGAATTTGTAGGGAAGTGCTTGACGTGTCAGCAAGTTAAGGCTAAACACCAGTCCCATCAGGATTGCTTCAGCCAATTCAGATTCCCCAATGGAAGTGGGAGAGAATTACCATGGACTTTGTTAGTGGGCTTCCCCTTACGCCTACTAAGAAGGACTCGGTATGGGTGATAGTGGATCGGCTGACAAAGTCTGCGCATTTCATTCCAGTACGGGTGGACTACTCCCTACAAAAGTTAGCAAGGTTGTATGTAGCAGAGATTGTAAGGTTGCATAGAGTGCCAATGTCAATTATCTCGGATAGGGATCCGAGGTTCACATCTCAGTTTTGGAAGGCACTACATCAAGCTTTGGGTACTAGATTGGACTTCAGTACGGCTTTTCATCCATAGTCAGACGGTCAGTCTGAACGAGTGATTCAAGTGTTAGAGGATATGTTAAGAGGCTGTGTGAAGACTTCAGAGGAAGTTGGGAAGAATATTTGCCTCTAGCGGAATTTGCTTACAACAACAGCTATCAGGCCAGTATACGGATGGCACCATTCGAGGCGTTGTATAGACGGAAGTGCCGCACTCCTACGTGCTGGACGGAGTTGGGAGAACGTCAAATTTTAGGTCTAGAGTTAGTAGCAAAATCGGAGGAGAAGGTTAGTATAATTCGAGCTCGATTGAAGGAAGCATCTGATAGGCAGAAATCGTACGCAGATCTCAAATGGAAGGAGATTGAATTTGATGTGGGAGATCAAGTGTTCCTTAAAGTTTTACCTTGGAAGAAGGTGATGAGATTCGGTCGGAAAGGGAAGTTAAGTCCAAGGTTCATAGGACCTTATCGGGTATTGAAGCAAATCGGACCAGTGGCATACCAGTTAGAGTTGCCTCCGGAATTGAAACAGATGCACGACGTATTCCATGTTTCCATGCTACGTCGATATCGATTGGATCCATCTCACGTAGTTCCGGTTGAAGAGGTGGAGCTAAGGCCAGACCTGTCCTACGAAGAGAAGCCGATTCAGATCTTGGAGCGAGATGTAAAAGTGTTACGGAGGAAGTCAGTCCCTTTAGTCAAAGTATTATGGAGAAATCATGGATCAGAGGAAGCTTCTTGGGAACCAGAAGAAGCAATGCGACGACAATACCCCCACCTATTCTAGCCAGGTAATTTTGAGGATGAAATTATTTTAAGGGGGTAGAACTGTAATATCCCAGACTATGGCTTATGCATAATTGCTTATTGAATGTGAAAGCATGCCTTTGTGTGTATAAATGTGTTCTATGAACCTTAGTATATAGGTGAACGCCTTAGAAATTATTTAATTTTAAGTCTAAAAGAGGGAGTTAAGCCTGATAGGCCTTAAGAAAATAAATGGGGGAAATAAGACACACAAATGGGCTTGGTTAAGTGGCTCGGAGGCGCCACTTAAGGCCTCTGGGAATGACGCCACAAGCAGGTGTAGATGGGCCAAGGTTCGAGTCACAAGGGAAACAAATAAAGCTTTAATTTTTGCAGCAAAAGAAGTAGAGATGGACGGCATAGGGAGACTGAGGAAGGAGTTTAAGATGAGGTACAATTCTTTTGGAAATTTCGGCTAAGGTAGGAGAATAAGTGTTGGCCGGCCAAGGGACTCTCTAGGCTTAGTAATTTCGGCAAGAGGGGGAAAAGTAAGGCCATTATTCTTTTCTCTTTTGAAGCCTCTACCGAATTCTCTAGCCACTCTTCTCTTTCTCTCTTATTTTGTCAAAAGCCGAAAGCAAGTTCCTCCTAAGCCATTGTTGAATTCTCTCTAAGTCTCATACACCCTTCTCTTTTTCTTTTGATTCTTCAAAAGCCAAATCTCAAGGTACTCTAGCCGATTCCTTCATAACTTCAAAAGTCAAATCATTGAATAATATCTAGCCATAGTCGAATCTCTCTGTGGATTCAACAAAGAGCAATTGATTTCTGTCATAAGGGATTCTTTTGGATTCAATTCTTTAGAGGTAAGCCAAGGTAATATTTGACCATAGGCCACTTTTCATGAGTTTAAGGTTGTAGCCGATTCTAACATGAGATTTAATAGGGATTTCGACATCACTTGGAGTAAGGACTGATTTCGGGATTTAGTTAACAAGGTAAGGAAGTGTGACTTTCGGCCTAAGGCCATATTTTGGTTTTAGTGATTGACCAAATTTAACTATGGACACTTAGGGGCAGTCGACAGTGGTATACAAAGATCTCGGGATTTCAAATCGCAAGGTAAGCCCTTATGAACAATTGGCCAAGGCTATATTTGGCATTTTAAGATCTATTCCTTAATTGTTCAAAAGCCGAAGACTAACCAAGTCAATGGATCTAATGATTAGCCGATTTACAAGAAGGAATATAGCAAAGTTTCGGGATTTGATCTTTAATCCAATCAGCCACAAGGTCAGTTTTGGTTTTAATAGTCCTTCGGTATTTAATTAATTAGCCGAATAGGTTTTGCTAAAATGTCTAATAATGGCCGAATATAGGAACTAAGATCAAAAGCTTTAGATCGGGTTTTCGGGATTTCTATAAAGCGCTAAGTAAATCAGGTGTGTACCCCACACTAAGCTTTAAATTAATTTATGGCTATGTTTAATTAATATGTTATAAGAATATGTTAAGATATGGCTATGAGTACCATGCAATGGTACAAAGTGCTAAGGTATGTTTTCCTACTCCTACTATGAGTATGATAAGAATGTGAAATAAAACATGATATTGCATGATATGTTTGACATGGGGCATATGGGTGATATGTAAAGGGGAAGTGAATTGGTGGTTTTATACCCCAATATCTGAATGTGGTGACTTATGTCACAATATTTGAAAGTGGTGACTTATGTCACAATATCCGAATGTGGTGACTTATGTCACAATATATGAATGTGGTGACTTATGTCATGAATATATATCTGGTGGCTATGCCACGAAATTATAAGGGCGATGAGCATGTCGTCTGCAGCGACTGCCTTCGATGGTGTGTAGCAGAGGGAGGGTTGACTTAGTAGTCCCCACGGTGTGATGATTGGTACATGTGATGTGTTGCGGATGGTTATTTAGGCTTGGGTTCGGGTTTGCATCATTATATACATATGTTATTATGTATGATTTGACATACCTGAATTAATTAAGTTCTGTGTTGGTTGTACACATTGAGTCTGTTTGACTCACCCCTTGTGGGACTATTTTTCAGGTGACACTCAGTAATGGACCGGGTCGGCAGGAGCTCAGTGGTGGCCATGCAAAGCTTAGAGACTTTTGTTTTTATTTTTATTAGTTCTATTTAAGCTTTGAATTATTTCGGGTTTTTATTTGATGTAATAAGGCCAAAGAATTAAATTGTCTATGCATGCTTTCAAATTACTTAGTATGATACGATTATTATCGAATTAAAGTTAAAAGTCAATTTTTCTTAAGTATGAATATCAAATGTTGGACACCTAATCAACATAGGTTTTAAAGCTGAGAGCCCAGCCCAAATCAACTGATTTCAAAAACTCACAAATTTTAGCAAAGTTCAAATAAGATTTGAATTGTTTTTCCTAGAAGCATACCAGATCCGGTCAGGGCTTGTGGGCCGAGTTTGGGGTGTTTCATTTGATATGTTTTGTTTTGGTATATATGTTGTGGCGCCTTTGAATGCATATTGATTGTTGTAATAGGATCTTGAAATGGAATTTGATGTGTATTTAGGTGAAGTTTAGGTCCCTTTAATGTGTGCATGAATGGTTTGAGAAGTTAAACATGATATGGTATTGATATGGTTTGATTCTAAGTTAATTTTGGGTCCACACAGCTTGAGACATGGGTGTGTAGCTCATCCGTGTGAGACATATGACCTGGCAACATGATCGTGTGTCATCTGATGAGTTCTTTAAGGTGCAAGTCAGTGAGTTACATGGCCTGGAATAGGTGCGTGTGGAGCAACTCAGAGAGTGACATGGCCGTGTGACCCTACTCAGAGAGTTACACATTTGAGGACACGGTCTAGGACACGGCTGTGTCCCTAGTTCAATTGTTACATGGCCTGAGACACGGGCATCTGTCTTAGCCATGTGAGGCACATGGCTGTGTGACCCTGCTTTGTCAAATTTTGCGTCTTTTTCTTAAACTTTCCAAACTGTTTCATATTGGTCCCAAATTGTTTCTATGTTATTTTTAGGGCCTCGAAGGCTCGATTTAGGGACAGAATGCATGTGTTAGATTGGATTATGATTTGTTTAAAGTAGTTAATTATTATGATGTATTTGTTTCCAAATGTTCGGTAATACTCTGTAACCTTAATTCGGCGATGGATACAAGTTAGGGGTGTTACAAATTGCATCATATATAATTATTATTCATTGATTTATTATATGTTTTATGAAGAATGCTTTGTTTACTACTAAGCTTTATATATATATATATTCATTATTATTGTCAATTATATGTAATGATTTAGAATTTAGTCTCACACTGAGCCGTTGTAAGCTCACTCCCCTTTCTTTCCCTCTCAGACAACACAGAAAATTATGACTCAAATGGCAACAGAGGGACTCAGACTAGATGACCATTTTTATTTATTTATAAGATTCCTCTCAAGTTTTCTTTAATCAGTATATTTTTGGGGTTGTAACTACCAATTATTTATGCTCTTATATCATAGGATTGGAACTGTTTAGTTTTTTTATTCTAAAGCATAACCTGATTTTATTTTTTTAAATCACGTGCTACTACTATTATAAATATTTTTCACTGTTTCCAAAAATTATGGGTTCACAACCCTTTTTTGAAAAACCTTAAACGTTTTCAAAGTGCCACGAGAATAATAAAAATTTTGAACCATTAAGTGAAAATGACTTAAAAATAATGAATGATTTCCTTATAAAACTAACAAGTGGTTTTCAAGGATCACTTCGATGATCGAATATAACATCTTCAACTTAATCGAAACTCTTAGGACATGTCGAGGGTGTTATAGTGCAAATATAGGGAGATGAAACTTGTAGAGGATGATGACGTGGAGATTATGATTGCACTGTATTACTCATCTAGGAACATTGAACCAATTAAGTTGTTCACTAAGTTAGAAGATGTTGAGCCCGTTCAAAATGTCACTCTATTAAATTAACAATATGGAGTTAATACCTGTATACAGAGGTTCTGAGAGCCTCTATTGATAGGGAATCTTTTATACATAGGTTTGATCTGAATGTTGGCTGTGTGATTATGGAGCGACATCGACATGGGGTTGCAATCAACTCAATGTTCTGATTGTGTATAACAATCCTAATTCGGGTCCACTGATAAATTGTAATAGTAACATATTTTAAGCCCACATTTAGCATGCTTTTGGATGATTTATCCATTGAATTATGTAATTTGGTGCTCTTAATCCTTTAATTTCATGTTTTATACTCAGGAGAGCATAGGAGGATGAAAAGAACAGAAAACGGGCTTAAAACGGACCAAATGGGCCAAAGAAAGAAATCGACACGGCCTGGGCCAAAGAAAGAAGTCTAAGTGAATTCTTCCTTGGGTATTGTCTTAGTCAATTGGTTTTTCCCACAAGTATTTTCCCCAATTTCATTCTCTTTGTCTTTGCATCTTTAGCTTAGTAGTTAGTTAATGTTAGATTAAACCACAATTCCCTTATTTCTTAGGCTAGATAATAAAAAGAAAGTTAGTATTAGTACTTCTGGTTCCCTTGGGTTTGACAATCCGGTCTTGCTACTAAGTTATACTGTTTGATAGGTGCACTTGCCTTACTAGTTGTCATAGTTAGTTTCCAGGCTCGATCATTCTTTATAAATTTTTAAGACTTTCGCACAACGCAGATTAAGTTTTTGGTGCCATTGCCGGGGAACCAAAATATTAAGAAAACTCAATTTTTATTACTTTGCCACTTTTTTTTATATTTTGCACTTTACTTTTATTTCTTATTTTGTTTGTAACTTGGCTAATTTTCGTTCTTTTACTCCTTTCAAGTACCTCTAGTTTATGAATAGAAAGAACCCAACAGGACCCCTACTTTATGATAGTGATATTGAAAGGTACCGTTCGCAGAAATTGTAGAGAGATAAGGCGAAGCTTAAACTATATACAAGAAGAGAAAGAAGACAAAGTTAATACTACCGAAGAGATGGCTGAGAACAATCTGCTACTTCCAGAGGGGGCCGAAAATCATACTCTTCGAACTATGTATGATCATGCTAAAACTAATTTAATAGGAACTGAATCAAATATAGTTAGACCTGCTATTGCTGCAAATAATTTTGAACTGAAACCTAGCACAATTTAGATGATACAGCAATTTGTTCAGTTTGATGGTTTGCAGAATGAAGAACCAAATAATCACTTTGCGAATTTCCTAGAATTTTGCGACACTTTCAAGATAAATGGTGTTACTGATGATGCCATCCGTCTTCGGTTATTTCCCTTTTCTTTGAGGAATAAAGCCAAACAGTGGTTGCATTCGCTTCCACGAGGGTTAATCACTACATGGGATCAAATGACCAAAATTTTTTATTAAAATATTTTCCACCAGTCAAAACGGCCAAATTAAGAAATGATATCTCTTCTTTTATGCAGATGGGTTTAGAGACACTCTATGATGCATGGGAAAGATACAAGGACTTGTTGAGACGGTGTCCACACTATGGATTACACTTGTGGCTACAGGTCCAGATTTTCTATAATGGTGTGAACCCTTCAACAAGGCAATTAATCGATTCAGCCGCCGACGGAACTTTGAATAGCAAAACTCCTGAAGCAGCCTACGAGTTTATAGAGGATATGTCATTGGATAACTATCAGTGGCAAGTTACAAGGCCATCAAAAGTAGCCGGAGTTTTCAACCTTGACGCAATAACCATGCTATCAAATCAGGTATGTAACACCCCAAACTCGGCCCAAACGTCACGACCAGATCTGGTATGCTACGGGTTAACAGTTGAAAACTTCTCTTTGAAGGGTTTTGGAAATCTCAGCTTGTTTTGCCGACAAATCAAAAATTTTTTGTTTCTTGAAAGAAACTTTAACTTTTGCGTAGATGGTGTTTGAAAAGCCCATTATCATCTCGTTTAATAATTAGAACACAAGTTTATAAAAAAAATGTGATACAATAAATAATAACATATAAACCAATAACCTAAGTTATGGAGGCTTTACTACATCAATATTTCCAAATTGAATCTTAAAAGAAAATCGAAATAGTTTAAGAAAAATAAAAGACTTAATGGCCCCTCGAGTCCTCATCGGCTCCCATGTCCATGATCTACTGCTCACCTAAAATGTTGGGAAAAATAAAAGGGTGAGCCACCAAGACTCAGTGTGCAAATCTCGAAAACACATAAAAGGCTTGAGGCCCGCAAACACATTATGAGCCTTGGCCCGTATACAAGGGTAACAAAATATGCAACATGGCCCATCCCAAACCTATGAGTCCATCCTCTACACACCCCCGTACCAACCATCACACCGTAAGGATTTCTACAATCAACCCTCCATCCGCAACACACCATATCGACAGCTGTGCTGCCTGTCATAAAGATCAATCACTATGTGACCTATGTGGCGAAGCCACCGATCGCTATGCGACCTTAATAATATATCGATAGCTGTGCTGCCTGTCATAAAGACCGATCACTATGTGACCTATGTGGCGAAGCCACCGATCGCCTCGCGACCTGCTCCCCTTCCTCATGTCAATCCCATCCCATGCATATAGCCATGCAGAATCAAACAATATATTACCTAAGGGTTCATAATCTAACACATTCATCGATACATATAGAGAAGTTCTATGGTTACGTACCTGGCATTTCTTGCCTACCCTTTCTGGGTAACACGGCTGTTCATACAACCTATTTTCTGGCTTTTAGCCCATAACATAAACATATATATACATACAGGTTATTAGTGTGTTAGATATCTACACACCTTTTTCTGGCTTTTTAGCCCATAACATATGTATCACAAATTTATTAAGATTATTTAGTGTGATAGAGATCTACACACCTTTTTTTGGCGTTTTAGCCCATAACATATATATCACAGATTTATTAAGATTATTTAGTGTGATAGAGATCTACGCACTTTTTTCGGCTTTTAGCCCATAACATACATATAATACAAACAAAACTTATGTGTTAAGGATCTACACTCTGATTACCGATAAGACGATGCTTTCTATGTCGGCGCTATCCTTAGTCGACACTACTGCTATTTGCCTAAGGTGTTGTTCAAAAGTCGATCCACAACCAAGTGGCCAATCTCGAATGGCAGATACTATTCTTTTCTTAAACTTAGGTATTTTCTCCTTTGCCTGATCCATATTTATTTCCATCACAAGTCTTTATCAGAACTACTATCACAATATTTAATCGTTAATTCTCACTATAACCTTAAGATCTTGCATATAATGATCAAATCTAATAAAAATCTAGGGAAATCTTCTTACCTTAAAAATCTCAAAAGTGGAGACTAGTTATTTTCAGCTTCTAGATCTAATTGACCAAGCTTCCTTCAAATCTCAAATTGCCTCCCAACATAGAATCATTAAACTGTTAATTTTTGACTTTTGCCTTTTAAGAATCGAAATAGAATATGAGATCTAACAGAAATTGGCACTTACCTTAGTATAGGGAATTCGGCTAACACTTGGAAAGGAGATTCGACAATGCCAAAGGAAAGTTTTAAATGCCGGAAGAATAGAACTAATTCTCAAATAGGATGAATAAAAGAAAAGACTATAGATGCTTCGGCTTTTTAGAGAAATCGGCACAAGGAGGAAAAAGTGGAGAAGAGTTTCGGCTTTTGAGGAAATTGGAGAAAAGAAATTGGAGAGGGAGAGGCTAAGGAATTTCGGCACAATGGGAGAAGAAATTAGGGTTTTCTATGTCAGAATCAAGGAGCTATCCCCCCATATTTATAGATATTTCGACACCTCATGTATAAAACTGAAAACACCCTTCCTAATTAATTAAAATTCAAGTTAAATGAGAGGGAAAATTTGGCACCCCCTTTGCCATGCAGTAGCCGATTTCTACACTCCTCTAGGTGATGGATTTTCGGCCATCACCTTCCTTGTAGATAAGCTCCTAACTTTTCTCCTTTTTATCTACTATTTTATCAATTATAAAATCCATCTAAATCTTCCTATTTTTGAGCCTTGTAGCCGTCCACCTCATCAAATCTTAATGCCTAAGTTTAACTCACTTAAATTAAAAGATTTGGGCTTTATTAAACTTAAATTTTGGGCCCCTAACTCCTTGTGTGTGGCGTCACTCCTTGCTTCATTTTAGGTGCCAAAAATGGCCCTAAAAACATGGGCTCGTTGTGGCCAAAACTTGGGCCTCTTTTATTGTTAATGACGCCACCTTAAAATAATTCAATCAAGGCCTTTGCCTAATCCTAAGCCCAATTTTGAACCCCTATCACTTAAATTAAACATATCCCCACACTAAATGCATAGGCCCATAAATTTAGGATGTTACAAGGTAGAGATGCTAAATAAAAAGATTGACGGTTTGTGTTCTTCGCAGATACATCCAGTTATGCAATGCGAAACAAGTGGAGGCATGGCGAATCCTGAGTACCCACCCTACGGACAGGGCATAGAGAGCGAAAAAATGAACTATATGGGTAACAATTTCCAATCTCAAAATAACCCTTATAGTAATACTTATAATCCAGGTTGGAGGACCCACCCCAATTTTTCATGGGGTGGTCAAGGAAATCAAAGATAACAACCACCCCAAAACTTCCAACAATAGCCCTACCCACAGGAAAAGAAGCCGAACCTTGAAGAGATGCTGACAAAATTTATAGCAGTCTCAGAAACACGTTTCCAAAATACCGAGACAACACTTAAAAATCAACAAGCATCAATTCAAGGGATTGAAAACCAGTTAGGGTAACTTGCTAAGCTGATCTCTGAAAGACCACAAGGAAGCCTACCAAGCAACACCGAGACTAACCAAAATGAGCAAATTCAAGCCATAACAGCTCAATATAGTGAAGGGTTAGACGAACCCAATTTAAGGCAAGAGAATGCGGTAGAAGAAGGTAAAGTTGAGGTAAATAATAAGCCAAAATCGGTAATCAAAGAATACCAACTTCGCATACCATATCCGGAAGCAATGAAAAGGGACGACACAAAGGAATAGTTCGATAAGTTTCTTAAACTTTTAAAGTGATTACATATTAACTTACCGTTTCTTGAAGCTCTTTCGCAGATGCCAGATTCTAGGAAATTTTTAAAGGAGCTATTGATGAACAAACGAAAGATAGAGGAACTAAACGCAATGTGCTCGGCAGTCTTGCAAAATAGACTACCACAAAATTAAAAAATCAGGGAGTTTTAAGATTCCATGCTTAATTAGTAGTTTATCTATTGATAATGCTTTAGCTGATTTAGGGTCAAGCATAAATGTCATGCATTATAAAATATTTAAACACCTAGCTCTAGGGAAACCCAAACAACCTAGGATGAGCATTCAATTAGCTGATAAAACTATTAGAATTCCTAGGGGTATAATCGAAGATGTGCTCGTAAAAATTGATAAATTTGTATTCCCAATGGACTTTATCGTTTTAGACATGGATGAGGACAACACGATCCCCCTAATTTTAGGAAGACCATTTTTAGCAATTGCCAGGACTAAAATTGATGTCGACGCAGGTGAACTCATACTCTGTGTAGGTGATGAGACAGTCACTATTCAAGCTCTTGACTCGGCTAGGACATTGAGCAATCAAGGTGAGAAAGTAAATTCTATTGATAACCCTTCGGTTAAACCTTCTTTTCAGGAAGCACCACGGAACTACACAACTGAGATGGACCCTAAACCTTGTGCCAACAAAGAAATAAATCATGAGAAACAAAAGTTTCAGATCGATGAATTAGACAAGTCGAAGACGCATTTCAAGGAAAAACTAGGGATATAAGAAGCAGAACCCAAGCTACTCTATGAAATAGACAAGTTCAAAATCAGAGATCAGGTATTGTTAGATAAAGCAAACCCTCGAATATCTCTCTCCTGACCTTAACACAAACAAAGAAATCCCTTTTAAGGTAATCAATGTTTTCCCATATGGAATAGTCGAGGTAAGTAATCCTATTTTTGGCACTTTCAAAATAAATGCTACTCGACTTGAACTATATACTGTTAGTAAGACAGATAGCATGAGGAAGGATATTCAACTTTTCAAACCACCCTGATTATGCGAATAAGAGGTAAGTCTAGCTTAAGACTATAAACAAGCGCTTCTCGGGAGGCAACCCGAGCACTAACCCTAATAATTTATTTAGTTTTACTTTCTTTTCATATTTTAGCGTAGATCTCCATACCACACGGCCTTGTACAGGGCCGTGGCCGTGTGGTCGTTACAGATTCCCGTGCACTGATATGGCAAAGATAGTACGAACCAAGGACAATAAATATCTTCAAGCCACGGGCACCGACAAAACACCATGGCAGTGCGATATGGCCGTGGTCAACACTATTTCATCAAACACGGGCATGGTGACCTACACACAAGGTGTGGGAGGAGCACAACATGGCCATGTGATACAGCCGTGTGACTCGACACGGCCACAGTACACGGGCGTGGGGATGTACCAGACCTCAAAACTCTATTTAAACTATCCCTCCCTGTAACACCCCTAACCCGTATCTATCGCTGAATTAGGGTCACGAGGCATTACCTAAACATATACAACCCAAAATCAAGCATTCATTTCTTTACAAGTTTCCTTTATTAGCTACGTCAATACATTTATCCTGTTCAACTTTCAAATCTCAGCTTTTCTTCATTCATATTAAAGAATAAAGATTTCATAAGTTAACAATAGGCATAACACAATCACTCAATGCACATACTGAACCAAATAACACATATTAGACAAAAATTTTCATGCATGATATTCGAACACTTTGTTTACATACATACTTCATTTCATAACGAGTACATATATTACAACCATGATTTTAGCAAAGATTACCGAATCATTGAAATGAACAAATACTCAACTTTTCCCATTTCTAAAAGCATTAGTGAATCATGACATACCCAAATTTAACAGTATTAAACGATGTTGAATTTTCATTCATACCACTAATATCAACTAGTTCATACTAGATCATATATTAAAACAACCATGTAACATACATTTGACTTAACAATGAGTCCATTATCACACCTATCACCCAAGTTAAATTTTAAGACATTTCATAAATGCAAAACACACCAAATATACATCATCCATATATACTTATGTATGGCACACTCTATTCAAATATTCATATGATTTATTATCCATCAATCTTAAAGGTTAAAAATACCAAGTCATAACAAAACCATACTTATCAAATGTGATGAAATTTAACGTTAATATACAAGCTAAGCATTTCATTTCATACTCTACTATCAATTTATAATCATCAACTAAGCTCATTCATCAACCTAACCAAAACCATTTGAGTCGATTTATATCCACTCCATCAATTCATACCAACTTTCAAGACTATTTCATCGTGCATATACTAAATACATCACTCATATATATATATATATATATATATATATAAATACCATGAAATGAATTTCCATATTAAGTTTATATCAAGGCCGAACATACACAAATACTAACAACATGATCAAACATAACCAATTCAAACCCAAGCATAGAAATATAGCCATTTTCGCATGGCATTTGTATATACATTCACAAAATAACATTTGAGTCTATTCTAGGAGAGTTAGCCTATACATGCCATAGTATTAAGTTCATTACAAAAAGAGTACCAAAATAGTTGATAGTGTGCTTGACTTCGACGAGGATCCCCGAGCTTGAACTTCAACTTTAAAGTTCTATAAAACAAAGCAGCAACAACCCAATGTAAGCTTAAGTGGCTTAGTAAGTTAACAATAAGATAAGGCATACAACCAAGCATTTCACAAATTTCCTAAAATCATACTTAGTCAAACTATTGAATAAGTCGTATTATTGAACACATGTTATGTTAACATTCATCAATAATTTGATTATTAAATCTCAAAAATACGAACCAGGTATTCATAGGCTCCATACCCATATCGAAATGTTTTACCCGATCTTTATTTCACCGAGAAAATGAACTATTATTAAAGAGATACTTACCTAACACTTTCATTTACTTGTATTAGGTATTTTGGTCCTTGAGGAAATGAAAACAATAATTCGCACACACAATGCAATATTCGTAACGTGCCACACACTTAGTGTCGTTACTTAAATAAATCCGCACACATAGTACCATTCAATCGATCTCACACACACAGTGCTTGGTGAGTGAATCCGCACACACAGTGCCATTCTACCGATCTCACACACATAGTGCTCGGTGAATGAATCCGCACACACAGTGCTATTCTACCGATCTCGCACACACAATGCCCTTGGCCGATCTTTTTCCTCAACCACATAAACATATATATATATATATATATATATATATTCACTATCAATATTATCTATGGCCCATTAAAACATCTATTAATCGTAATTCATGCTCCCATCTTAACCCATTATATTCGGCAACTATCAATACACATACAATTATATATATAAGATAATTCTTGTTCATTATTGATTTCCAACACATTCGGCTCACATATAATATAAAAGCCTAATCACCAATTTCAATAAAACCATGATTCCTCTCTATTTATTTCCACATATACAATCACCCAATATAAATATATATATACCCATACTTTCATCCATCTCAAAATAAATTAAACTTACATATTCGTATATATATATATATATCATTCGCTCACTCGGCCAACTAATTTTTAACCAACATTTTCTCTCATTCGACTTATAGTTTATAATATAGATCAAAATTAAATCTTTCCAATTGCTTATAACTTACCGAGGAAGTCGATGAATTTGAGTGTCCCGGCAATTCGTTTAGTTTAGCTTTTCCTTTGTCCACCTATTTTTCCTTTGAACCTTGATCTAAACAATTTCAATTGAGCTAATTTAAAACATTTCCATCCAATTTGATCCATAAACACCTACTATAGACATTTTACAAATCTACCCCTAATTTTATACAATCTACAATTTAGTCCATAATGCCATATTCACGAATTGCACAAAATTAGACCAACATTCTTTAGAGCCAAACCTTTCTAAGGTTCTTATACTTCTATACAAACTAATTTCTTAGCAAAACAATCCTTCAACTACTCATTTTTGCGAAATTTAAACCCTTACACCCCATTTCATATAAGTTTTCATACTTTGTACATGTTATTTTCATACATATAATTTTTATTCTTCCATCAAACACAACAAATTACTCACACTCATCAAGGCCGAATTTAAAACATGCTTCATACTAAAAATTTCCACATGGGTTTGCAAATATGCAAGGCAACTAACTCAAAACTATAAGAAAATTACAAAGATCATGTTTAAATTCTAACCTTAAGGAGCATGCAATGGCCGAAAGTTGAGGGTTCTCCTTTTATTTTCTTTTCTTCAATTTCGTGAATGAAAGAAAAGGAAGAAGATGATACTTCTTTTTTTTCTTATTTCTTTATTCTACTCATATTATAATATAAATAAAATGCCACTAACTAAAACAATTTAATATATAATATATATGCTAATCATTTTGTCGTCCACTAGCATGAGAATTGGTTTATTTGACATGCAAGTCCCTTCATGAAGAATCAATTCAATTAAATCATTTCACTTAATTAAGGCGACTTTTACCACCTTAACTATTTAATCCCTTCACTTAAAATAATCACCCAAACACAAAAATTAGTAAATAATATTCTAACAAGTGCTTGATCCCATCAAATAGACATCAAATAGAATAATAAATTAGAAAAAAATAAAATAAAAAAATAAAAAAATATTTTTTTAATTTGGAGTATGGGTCCCAAACCACCGTTCCTATTAGAGTCGTAATTGTGCTGTTACACTCCCCCCCTCTCTCCTCACCTACTCCCCATGCCCCTTCATCCCTACCATTTTTTTCTTTTCTTCCTCAAACCTCCCCTTCCATATCATTCTTCTAACTCTTGAGCTACACATATCCATGTCGAAGAAGCGGAAGGATCCTAGCACAGTCTCCCTATGGGAGACCAATCTACATAAGTTCATGCCGGCCGCTTCATCTACTCGACAAACCAAGGGTCTTTGAGACCATTTTAGTCTTCTTTTCTCATCTATTTTATTTTCCTTCTCTTTGACTCTCTTATGCTTAATTTAGTCTATGTTATTTTAATTTCTTGGTTTTAGGTTCTAAAGGCTGCTACGGAATCACCACACTTCGACCACCGCCAACACCACCACAGCCTTAGAAATCACACCCTGTAACATCCTAGAAATAGGGATTCTACATTTTTGCACTATTTATTATGTTTGGCTCATTAAGCATGCTACATTAAAAATGTTAATTTGCCATGTCTTTTAATGATGGGGTTTTAAATGGCAATTATGCCAATTACAATGTAAGTGGATGGCAATAGTAAATAATCATGATGATTATTTATTTTATAAAATTATTTTTAATTTTATAATAAATTGAATGGGATAATAAAACAAATAATCATCATGATTATTTACTTTATAAAGTTATTTTAATTTTATAATAAATTGAGTGGGTTAATAAAACAAATAATCATCATGATTATTTACTTTATAAAGTTATTTTAATTTTATAATAAATTATGGGCTAATAAAACAAATAATCATGATGATTATTTATTTTATAAAATTATTTTAATTTTATAATAAATTAAAATTATTTACTTTATAAAGTTATTTTAATTTTATAATAAATTAAGTGGTCTAAAAAACAAATAATTATGATGATTATTTACTTTATAAAGTTATTTTAATTTTATAATATATTAAGTGGTCTAATAAAACAAATAATCATGATATTATTTACTTTATAAAGTTATTTTAATTTTATAATAAATTATGGGCTAATAAAACAAATAATCATGATGATTATTTATTTTATAAAGTTATTTTAATGTTATAATAAATTGCGGGGTAATAAAACAAATAATCATGATGATTATTTATTTTATAAAATTATTTTTAATATTATAATAAATTAGGTGGAATAATAAAACAAATAAGCATGGTAATTTAATTACTTTATAAAGTTATTTTAATACTATTAAAATTTATCTCCCATGCTTGTTAATTGATTTAAAATTCAACATATTCGGTTTAAGTGCTAGCATAGGTGGTGTGCCGAAATTCCATAGGCCTTAGGCATTTGTTACGTTTCATTTTAGCATACTTGTTCATTAAGGGAAGTGTAGTGCCGTTTTTGGCAAGTGTCATTTGAGTGAGGGGAAAAGCCGAAACCATTCAAAGAATCTTTTATCTTCCTTTCTTTTGCATTTTGGTCATTTTGTTTAATTATTCTTTTGGTTTCCAAAGAAAGACCGTAGCACTCTTTTTCTATTTTTTTTTTCTCTCATCACTTTTTCTCTTCATATCTTTCTTATAATCAAAACTTCCATCTCAATTCTTGGCTTCATATTTCTTTTGGTTCTTGTGAGTTCTAGCTAAAACATTCTCTCTTCCTCATTCTTCTTCTAGTGTTCTCTCCTTATGCCACATATTTCCACTTGTACCATAGAAACTTTCTTGCCATCATTCTTTGCCAATAGCCGAAATTCAATCTTCATCCTCTTTGTTCAGTCGATCGATCATTCTCATCTATTACTTCTCCTGTGCCGAATCTTTTTGAGTGACAATCAGTTTCTCTGCTGAGGCTGAATACCAAGAAGCAAGGTGCTGGAAAATCATAGGTTGCTGAGAGCCTTTACGATCGGGTTTTGTTGCTGAAGGTAAGAAGCGATTCTTTTGCCTTTTCTTTTCTTTCTTTCGGTTTTGTGTGGCCAAAGCCGAATGGCTAGTTAGCATGGTGTTTATATTTCGGTTAACTACCCTTTCTTTTTCTCTTCTCTCATTTGGGACGTTTATTTTGGGAATCTCCATTAGCCGAGTGGTTGCAGTTCAAAGCCGAAGGGATTGTGGGTGTCGAATCGGATCACTCTAGTTGGATTTGTAAGGTTGGTCAATCTAAGGAAGGGAATGAACCCATAGTTTCGGCTCTTAAGTTTAAGAAGCGTGTTGTGTCGACAATTCGAGATTTTTCACCGGGTTGTGGTAAAGAGTCGACGTCTGCTTGGGATAGGCAAATAGCCGTCGTTCTTGCTAGCGAAAGTGTTCACATAAATAGTTTGGTATTACGCTTTATCAGATGTGTACTACTCACACGCCTTCTTTGATATTGTGTTATTAACTGAAATGGCCGAAAGCCAAAATAACTGATATGATGGATTAACTACCCTTAGGGGTAAGGTTGGAGACACCAGGTAAGCTCTTCGTTAATAATATGGCTGTTAATATGCATGTATGTATATTCTGATGTTATGCATGTATGAAATATGATCTTCTTTATACTGTGATTTTGGTTGCATACATATTGTGCATAATGAAAAGAGCATGGGCTCGGGATTGAATGAAGGAGGAAAGAGAATTAGTGACTACGGTCACGAGTGACTTTCATCACGAGTGGTCTAAGTACCACGGTGGTTGAAACCACGAATAATCTAATAAGTGACTAATTTCGGTGGTCAAGTACCATAGTGGGTTGGCCCCACGTATGCATTATTTATCAGAGATCGTCACGGTGGTCTACGACCACAGTGGGTTGGCCCCACGAGTACATTATAGTGACTCTGTCACGAGTGACTACGGTCACGAGTGGTCTAGGACCACGGTGGTCATGAACCACAGTGGCATAATGCCACGGGAGTTTTGGATGGAGAGCTATTCTGGGATGGGTAGCATTGCATGCACATAACATGAGCTATACTGAGTGGGCTAAGGCCCAATTTACATTACATGGGGATGTACACACTGAGTCTCGATAACTCACCCCTTTGTTAATTTTGCAGGTAATCAGTAGATGGCGGGCCTTGGGCCGAGACAAACTCGAGGTGGCCATGCGTTGCAAATTTCTTTAAGTACACTCAGACTCTATTTTAAATTTATTTCTATTTTGGGATTTCAAGTTGTAATAAGGCCGCTATAACTTTAAATTGGGTTCTAGATTTTTATGCTGATGTTGCATGTTTTATAAACTGTCGAATATGGGATTTTTCAAAAAAAATTAAAAATATAAATAAATAGTTTTCAAAGTGTTTAACAAAAGATGGATTGCAAGTAACTAATTAATTCAGAGTATTTATTAAAACTACAACATCGTTTTAAAATGTCACTCTACGGGAACCTTGATTTTGGCTTTCGTAAAATAACAGATTTGCTCATAACCTTGTTGATTTGATTAAAAAAAGTCGGCACAAAACTTTCAATCACAACTGTAAAAATGTTTTTTTTTTATTTAACAAAAATGGTTTCCAAGTCACGTTGTTTCCTTAAAATTTCAAAACCTCAAATCCTGTAACATACCAGACTTGGTCTTAATGTATAGATCGGGTTTGGGGTGTTACAATTATGGTATCAGAGCCTAGGTTTACAACACTCGGCTATGGATTTGGGGTTTAAAACATTTTCAAAATTTGGAAAATAATCTTGAAAAATACTTATTTCTGAAAGCGTGGCACCCGAGTTTTCGGCACCAATCCGCACCGTAAGTTCCTTGATTATTACTTGGATTATTATGAAATATTGTGATGGATAGTTTTAAGAAATACAATTCTAAGAATAGAAACCCTTAGAAATATGTCTTTTGAAAACCTACTTCTGATACTAATTTCATAAGACTGTTTCATAAAACTGTTCCGTAATAAACAGTGGAAGAAGTACTAAATCATAAAATTTATAATCAGATTAAGTCAAATCGAAAGTCATGAGCAGTAGTGGATGTGTACGTGGTATGCGCGGCCGTGGTAGAGGCTGGGATGTTGAAGTTGCACCTTTAGAATCTGGGCATGGGCCGGAAGGTGAAGTGCCCGCATCGCTAGTTGCAAAAATGGAATTTCAGGACCAAACTGGTGGAGATGATACTGTGTCCCAGGCTATGTTACGTGTTCTGGAAAGAGTGGCTAGAGCGAGCACTGGACCAGTGACTCAAAAATCTATTTTTGAGCGACTCCGAACTAATGAGGCTGAGGCATTTAGGGGCATTTCTAGTGTGGCTTCTAATGTAGCCGAGTACTGGTTAGAAGCAGTGGAATGGATTATGGATGATCTTGACTACACTGCGGAGGAGAAACTGAAATGTGTTGTGTCTCTTCTCCGAGATGAGGCTTACCAATGGTGGCTCACTGTTAAAAATGGTACAGCAGTGGACCGCATTACCTGGGACTTCTTTAAGTCTGCATTCCAAAGGAAATATATTGGGACAAGCTATGTGGATGTGCAGCGAAAGGCATTTTTAACTTAGTTCAGGGAAGTAAGTCGGTGGCTGAGTATGAGGTAAAATTCCTGCATCTAAGCCAGTATGCTCATAGTATTGTGTCTACAGATCATGAGCGTTGTGTCTGATTTGAAGATGGTCTGAGGGATGAGTTACGAGTACTGATAGCTCTGCAACGGGAAAGAGAATTTGCCGTTCTAGTGGAAAAGGCTAAGATAGCTGAAGAGGCAAAGCGTTCTGAAAGGCAGAATCAAGATAAGGACAAGTGTAGAAATAAGAGAAGTTTCGAATCGTCAAGATTTACTAGGAATTTTCAGAAGAGCCTGAGGTTAGATGGGCCGGGTCAAGTTGTGAAACCCACTACTACTGGTCAACCACAACAATGTATTACGTGTGGGAAATTCCATTTTGGAGAATGCTGGGCAAGAAGTAATGGATGCTTCAGATATGGGTCAGTGGATCACCGGGTAAGAGATTGCCCGCAAGAGCCAAACAAAACGCGACCAGCAGGTCAGAATTATGTTCAGCCTAGTAGAGGGGGTCAACAGCCACAAAGAGGTCATGGTCCGGCCAAAGGAGGTAATGGTTTTGGTCGTGGACGTGGAACACCGGATAGAGGTACTGGGAACACAGAAGCAAGACAGCCTGGGTTAGTCAATGCAGTTAGACGTCGTGAGGAGGGCGATGCACCGGAGCTCATAAACGGTACGTTCCTTATTTACGGATTACCTTTTACTGCACTGATTGATATTGGTTCAACATATTCCTATATTAGTAGAACTGTGTTTGGAACTCTAAACATAGACTCTGAGATTACTGCTAGAGAGATGATTGTACTTAGCCCTTTAGGACAGTCTGTAATGGTAAACAAACTCTTTAGGGACGTGCCTCTGGAAGTACAAGGGATGGTTTTCCCGACTGACCTGATGGAACTGCCGATCGGGGAGTTCGATTTAATTTTAGGTATGGACTGGTTAGTGAAATATCGAGCAAACTTGGATTGTGCTGCTAAGCGCATGATGTTAAGGACTCTTGAGGTAGTAGTGATAGGGGAAATGAGGAACTACTTGTCTAATGTAGTGTCCGCTTTAAAGGCTGAAAAGATCATACGGAAAGGGTGTGAGGCGTTCTTGACTTTCATCAATGCTTTGGAGGCCAAAGAGTTGACTGTAAAGGATGTTAGAACGGTAAAAGAGTTATGTGATGTTTTTCCAGAAAAGCTTCCAAGGTTACCTCTGGATCGCGAGGTGAAATTCAGTATTGATCTTTTTTCGGGAACAGCGCCAGTGTCTATTGCCCCATATAGAATGGCGCCAAAAGAGTTGGTGAACTGAAAGCCCAAATTCAAGAATTGTTGGACCGGGGTTTTATTCAACCCAGTGTGTCACCTTGGAGAGCGCCGGTGTTGTTTGTTAAGAAAAAGGATGGGTCAATGCGAATGTGCATTGACTATAGGCAGTTGAACAAGTTGACGATTAAGAATAAGTACCCGTTGCCTAGGATAGATGATCTGTTTGATCTGTTGCGAGGCGCTTCGGTCTTCTCAAAGATAGACTTGAGGTCAGGTTATTACCAACTTAAGATCAAAGAGGTAGATATTCATAAGACAGCTTTTCGAACTCATTATGGTCACTACGAGTTCCTGGTGATGCCATTTGGGTTGACAAATGCACTAGCTGCATTTATGGACATGATGAACCGGGTATTCCAACCCTATCTGGATCGGTTTGTCGTGGTGTTCATATACGATATTTTGGTTTATTCAAGTTCGAAAGAGGAACATGATTCACATCTTCGAGTAGTTCTGCAAATTCTGAGGGAGAAATAGCTGTACGCCAAATTCAGTAAGGAAGTTACTTTTCTAGGACATGTGGTGTCTGTTGAAGGAATTAGGTTTGATCCCCGAAAAATTGAGGCCGTGTTAGATTGGAAACCGCTTAGGTCTGTGGCAGAAATTTAGAGTTTTCTTGTCTGGCTGGGTATTACAGAAGGTTTGTAGAGGGATTTTCACTAACAACTGCACCGTTAACCAAGTTGTTACGAAAAGAGGTACCATTTTTCTGGTCGAATAAGCAACAGGAAAGTTTTGACAAGCTGAAGAGAATCTTGACTGAGGCTCCAGTGTTAATTCAGCCTGAGGCTGGGAAGGAGTTTGTCGTGTACTCTGATGCGTCACACACGGGTTTGGGATGTGTGTTAATGCAGAAGGGAAGGTAGTATCATATGCGTCCCGGAAGTTGAGACTATATAAAGTAAATTATCCCACGCATGATCTAGAGTTAGCTACGGTAGTGTTCATTTTGAAGATTTGGAGACACTACCTGTATGGGGAAAAGTCCATTATCTACACGGACCACAAGAGCCTGAAATACCTTCTTACCCAAAAGGAGTTGAATTTAAGGCAGCGAAGATGGATTGAATTGCTGAAGGACTATGATTATTCGATCGAATATCACCCGTAAAGCCAACGTGGTGGCTGATGCGTTGAGCCTGTAAGGTAATATCGGACTTGAGGGCAACGTTCGCTCATCTCAGCTTGTATGATGATGGAAGTGTGCTAGCGGAACTTCAAGTGAAGCCCTCTTGGGCCAGTCAGATAAAGGAGAAGCAATTATTTGATGAGTCATTAAGTTCGAAACTTCAGTTAGTGGCAGGTGGTGAGACAAAAGAGTTTAGTGTGAGCAGTGATAGGGTATTATACTTTCGAGGAAAGACTTGTATGCCAAGAGATTCTGAGTTAAGACAAAAGATCCTACAGGAAGTACATAGTAGCCCATACGCTATGCATCCTGGAGGAAGTAAGATGTATCGGGATCTGCGAGAACAGTTTTGGTGGCCGGGTTTGAAATAAGAAGTTACCGAGTTTGTGAGTAAGTGTCTGACGTGTCAGCAGTGAAGGCAGAACACCAGTTGTCTTTGGGATTGCTACAGCCAGTGAAAATTCCACTTTGGAAGTGGGAGAGGATAACGATGGATTTTGTGAGTGGGCTACCCCTGACTCCCACGAAGAAAGATTCAGTGTGGGTAATTGCCAATCGGTTGACGAAATCTGCTCACTTCATCTGGTTCGAGTTGATTATTCACTACTGAAGTTAGCCAAGCTATATGTAGCGGAGATTGTGAGGTTGCATGGGGTACCAGTGTCAATTATATCAGACCGAGACCCTAGGTTTACATCACGATTTTGGAAAGTGTTGCATTAGGCATCGAGTACAAGGCTTGACTTCAGCACAGCATTTCATCCACAGACAGATGGTCAGTCTGAGAGGCTAATTCAGATTTTGGAAGATCTGTTGAGAGGCTGCATCATTAACTTTAAGGGTAGTTGGGAGGAGTTTTTACCGTTGGCGGAATTCGCATACAACAATAGCTACCAATCTAGCATTAAGATGGCGCCCTATGAAGCGTTGTATGGTCAAAATGTCGTACTCCTCCTTGCTGGACAAAGTTGGGTGAGCGACAGCTGTTAGGCCCAGAGTTGTTTTCTAAAACAGAGGAAAAATTTAAGTTAATTCGGACTCAGTTGAAAGAAGCTTCTGACAGGCAAAAATCTTATACGGATCTAAAGCGTAAAGACATAGAATTTGTAGTAGGTGATCAGGTTTTCTTAAAGGTTTCACCATGGAAAAAAATTCTAAGGTTTGACTAAGGGCAACCGAGCCCTGTGCTTATCGGCCTTATCGTGTGTTGAAGCGTGTGGGACCAGTAGCTTATCAGCTCGAACTACCTTCAGAATTGAGACAGATCCATGATGTATTCCATGTCTCGATGTTAAGGCGGTACCGTTCGGATCCATCTCATATAGTGCCAGTTTGGTACCGTTCGGATCCATCTCATATAGTGCCAGTTTTCCTTTCTCATCTATTTTATTTTCCTTCTTTTTGACTCTCTTATGCTTAATTTAGTCTATGATATTTTAAGTTCTTGGTTTTAGGTTCTAAAGGCTGCTACAGAATCACCACACTTCGACCACCGCCAACACCACCACAACCTTAGAAATCACACCCTGTAACAGGGATTCTGCATTTTTGCACTATTTATTATGTTTGGCTCATTAAGCATGCTACATTAAAAATGTTAATTTACCATGTCTTTTAATGATAGGGTTTTAAATGGCAATTATGCCAATTACAAAGTAAGTGGATGGCAATAGTAAATAATCATGATGATTATTTATTTTATAAAATTATTTTAATTTTATAATAAATTGAGTGGATAATAAAACAAATAATCATAACGATTATTTACTTTATAAAGTTATTTCAATTTTATAATAAATTGAGTGGGTTAATAAAACAAATAATCATGATGATTATTTATTTTATAAAGTTATTTTAATTTTATAATAAATTAAGTGGGCTAATAAAACAAATAATCATGATGATTATTTATTTTATAAAATTATTTTAATTTTATAATAAATTAAAATTATTTACTTTATAAAGTTATTTTAATTTTATAATATATTATGGTCTAATAAAATAAATAATCATGATGATTATTTACTTTATAAAGTTATTTTAATTTTATAATAATTAAGTGGGCTAATAAAACAAATAATCATGATGATTATTTATTTTATAAAGTTATTTTAATGTTATAATAAATTATGGGTAATAAAACAAATAATCATAATGATTATTTATTTTATAAAATTATTTTAATATTATAATAAATTAGGTGGAATAATAAAACAAATAAGCATGGTAATTTAATTACTTTATAAAGTTATTTTAATACTATTAAAATTTATCTCTCATGCTTGTTAATTGATTTAAAATTCAACATATTCGGTTTAACTGCTAGCATAGGTGGTGTGCCGAAATTCAATAGGCCTTAGGCATTTGTTACGTTTCATTTTAGCATACTTGTTCATTAAGGGAAGTGTAGTGCCGTTTTTGGCAAGTGTCATTTGAGTGAGGGGAAAAGCCGATACCATTCAAAGAATCTTCTCTCTTCCTTTCTTTTACATTTTGGTCATTTTGTTTAATTATTCTTTTGGTTTCCAAAGAAAGACCGTAGCACTCTTTTTCTATTTTTTTTCTCTCATCACTTTTTCTCTTCATATCTTTCTTATAATCAAAACTTCCATCTCAATTCTTGGCTTCATATTTCTTTTGGTTCTTGTGAGTTCTAGCTAAAACATTCTCTCTTCCTCATTCTTCTTCTAGTGTTCTCTCCTTATGCCGCATATTTCCACTTGTTCCATAGAAACTTTCTTGTCATCATTCTTTGTCAATAGCCGAAATTCAATCTTTATCCTCTTTGTTCACTCGATCGATCATTCTCATCTATTACTTCTCTGTGCATCAATCTTTTGAGTGACAATCGCTCACGAGGTCAATACCAAGAAGCAAGGTGCTGGAAAATCCTAGGTTGCTGAGAGCCTTTACGATCGGGTTTTATTGTTGAAGGTAAGAAGCAATTCTTTTGCCTTTTCTTTTTTTTCTTTCGGTTTTGTGTGACCAAAGCCGAATGGCTAGTTAGCATGGCGTTTATATTTTGGTTAACTCTCCTTTCTTTTTCTCTTCTCTCATTTGGGACATTTATTTCGGGAATCTCCATTAGCCGAGTGGTTGTAGTTCAAAGCCAAAGGGATTGTGGGTGTCGAATCGGATCACTCCAGTTGGATTTGTAAGGTTGGTCAATCTAAGGAAGGGAATGAGCCCATAGTTTTGGCTCTTAAGTTTAAGAAGTGTGTTGTGTCGACAGTTCGGGATTTTTCACCGGGTTGTGGTAAAGAGCCGACGTCTGCCTGGGATAGGCAAATAGCCGTCGTTCCTGCTAGCGAAAGTGTTCACGTAGATAGTTTGGTATTACACTTTATCAGGTGTGTACTACTCACACGCCTTCTTTGATATTGTGTTATTAACTGAAATGGCCGAAAGCCAAAATAACTGATATGATGGATTAACTACCCTTAGGGGTAAGGTTGGAGACACTAGGTAAGTTCTTCATTAATAATATGGCTGTTAATATGCATGTATGTATATTCTGATGCTATGCATGTATGAAATATGATCTGCTTTATACTGTGATTTTGGTTGCATACATATTGTGCATAATGAAAAGAGCATGGGCTCGGGATTGAATGAAGGAGGAAATAGAATTAATGACTATAATCACGAGCAACTTTCGTCACGAGTGGTCTAAGTACCACGGTGGTTGAAACCACGAATAATCTAATAAGTGACTAATCTCGGTGGTCAAGTACCATAGTGGGTTGGCCCCACGTTGCATTATTTGTCAGAGATCGTCACGGTGGTCTACGACCACAGTGGGTTGGCCCCACGAGTACATTATAGTGACTCTGTCACGAGTGATTACGGTCATGAGTGGTCTAGGACCACGGTGGTCATGAACCACAGTGGCATAATGCCACGGGAGTTTTGGATGGAGAGCTATCCTGGGATGGGTAGTATTGCATGCACATAACATGAGCTATACTGAGTGGGCTAAGGCCCAATTTACATTACATGGGGATGTACACACTGAGTCTCGATGACTCACCCCTTTGTTAATTTTGCAGGTAATCAGTAGATGGCGGGCCTTGGGCTGAGACAAACTCGAGGTGGCCATGCGTTGCAAATTTCTTTAAGTAAACTCAGACTCTATTTTAAATTTATTTCTATTTTGGGATTTCAAGTTGTAATAAGGCCGCTATAACTTTAAATTGGGTTCTAGATTTTTATGCTGATGTTGCATGTTTTATAAACTGTCGAATATGGGATTTTTTCAAAAAAATAAAAATATAAATAAATAGTTTTCAAAGTGTTTAACAAAAGATGGATTCCAAGTAAGTAATTAATTTGGAGTTTTTATTAAAACTACAACATCGTTTTAAAATGTCACTCTATGGGAACCTTGATTTTGGCTTTCGTAAAATAACAGATTTGCTCATAACCTTGTTGATTTGATTAAAAAGAAGTCGGCACAAAACTTTCAATCACAACTGTAAAAATGTTTTTTTTTTATTTAACAAAAATGGTTTCCAAGTCACGTTGTTTCCTTAAAATTTCAAAACCTCAAATCCTGTAACATACCAGACTTGGTCTTAGTGTATATATCGGGTTTGGGGTGTTACACACCCACCTCACGAACAATCCAACAATAAGGACTCTTCAGTCCATTAGTTGTTTCTTTTTATTATCTTTTACTTTTTACGCTCTTTCTCTTTATCTTTCTTGTCTTTAAATGTATAGTTAGTATATTTTGAATTATTCTAATCATTTCCTAGATATTTCTTCACGGGCTACCCAATTTCTTCATCTAGCGCAGTATCACCATCAAGGACGACCCCTCCAACTTATCTTTCACCTCCAACACAAGGAATCCATTTCAAATTCAGAAAGTTTCACTTCTCTCCCTATCTTATGATTTTATTTTTACTTTGCTATTATCTATCTTTGTACATTGAGGGCAATGTACATCTTAAGTGTGGGGGGTTAACTATAGTATTATTTGAAAATCCCTAAATTATGCCTTATTCTAAGTAAGTTTCTCATATTATGATTAGAATGAAATTTCCCCTGATTTATGATCTTTACTGATTTGTTTTGGATTAAGTCATTGATAATTGTGCATTGATGATTAAACTTTAAGATACTAGAGAGTCGAGCATGATAAGTTTATTTTTCAGAATTAAAAATTTTCTAGGTTGTTGACCTGAATTTGAATATTACTTTGAAGTTTGAAATTTACGAGATTGACATCAAAAACCCATAATTTTTGTGAGATTTTGAGCCTTGTAGAGCATATATTCTTTTTCTTGCTCACTTTATTGATTATGAGTGTGTCAACATTGATTTGTTATTCTAGAACTTGCATCGATTATACATGTCGAGACCATACCTTTGATTTGATATACAGAGATGATAAAGGCACCTAGGTTTTAGCCCACTTACTCCACTAAAAGCCTACCTTCATAATTAACCTTTAGTGAACCCCTTTGATCCTAACAACCCTTTTTATTGACTCACCCACTAATATTAACCCAAAACCCTTTGTATTTGTTATCACCATCCTTCTTGACTACCCTTATATCGAGATTTGATTTGATCTGTTACCGAACTATGATCTTTATGTCAGTAGTTAAATTTATCCTTTATTATGTACTTGATTTGTTCTTAAAAAAAATCAAAGTATATTCATTATTAGTTTTTGATTAGGTGAGCTTATACGTTTAAATTCCAATTGTTGAAAAAGAAGCTTGTATTAGTGTATTATTATTAGTAGTACAAGTTTTTGATTGATGTAATTATTCATTATTAGTTCGTTATTTCTAGTTAGGTAATTTGTCAGGTCAATCTCGATTCTAGCTTTCTATTTCAGTCTTTATCCACACCTTTAACCCAAGCCTTGTTACAACCCTGTTAAAGACCCTTTGATTTGTGTATCATCTCATATTATAGTGGTGGAGATTTGATTTTCATGCAAGCCTATGGGATTAACTTTTCATGTTCGACTTTTGAGTGCTTAATTCTGAACCTTAAACACTTTGAGTGATTTGAGTGAATCTTTAGTGAGGATGTCAATTCTTGTCGATTTTGAATCAGAGGTAATTATTTAGGTAAGGGGAAACACCTATGGTTTCGCACTACAAATGTATGACTTAGATTGTTTGAATCTTTAGGAATCTTTGAATTGAATTATCCATGTATAAATTATCTATGAATTATGATGAAACAATATCGATGAATATTATGAATCGAGGAAGTTTGTTTTAATTATAAGCTGAGAATTTTGCTTGAGGACAAGCAAAAGCTTAAGTGTGGGGGTATTTGATAAACCGTAATAGTAATATATTTTAAGCCCACACTTAGCATGCTTTTGGATGATTTATCCCTTGAATTATGTAATTTGGTGCTCTTAATCCTTTAATTTCATGTTTTATACTCAAGAGAGCATAGGAGGATGAAAAGAATAGAAAACGTGCTTAAAACGGACCAAATGGGCCAAAGAAAAAATTGACATGGCCTAGGCCCAAGACCACACGGTCGTGCCTCATTAATAGACTCGAACACGGCCTGGCCACGATTCACACGGGCATGTGCCATGGGCATGTCCCTGACGTGAATAAAGGAATTTTATTTGGATTAGGATACTTAGAGGCAAAGAAACACATTCCAAAAGCCTATATATACACCCTAAAGGCCAACCTTCAGGGGGCGTCCAGCTAGGCCAAGGAGCCAAGCCAGAGAGGTCAGAATTATGGGATTTACTCGAAGAAAGCCAGTTGATTCATCTCAAGAAGCCGGAGTCATACTCAAGATGGAGGATCTCTCTTCTATTCCTTCAGGGGGTTTTAGAGTTTTTCTTATGTTTTGCTTTATCTTTTCTTCTGAGATGTATTCTTTTATGATTAAGAACTAAACCCTCAGATACTTGAGGGGGATGAAACCTAAAATGAATCTTGTTATCGTTTGTTGAACTATATGATAAATACTTGATTTGTTCTTAATTATGTGTTATTAATTCTTATTTTTGATATTTTTGGGATATTAATTCAAGTGTGATGTGCTTAGGTGGAGGAGCAAAAGTCCCTGCCTAAGATTAGTTCTAGCATAATTAAGCGGAGTTGATCGCAATCCTAGACATAGGATGACGAAAATCTGCTGGATTAGGGTCAAACCTAATATGGGAGTCCATAGATCGAGTTAATGCAATTCTAGGGGTTTTAATTAGAAAGATATTTCAATTAATCAACCTAGGGCTAGACGTTAGTAGCCTCGACGGAGGTATTAATATAACTTAGGGAATCCTACGGATCAAGTTAAGTGAATAAATCATCTGGTTTAGAGTTAGATAACAAGTGAAGTCTAGGTGGATTCTTCCTTGGGTATTGTCTTAGTCAATTGGTTTTTCCACAAGTATTTTCCCCAATTTCGTTCTCTTTATCTTTGCATCTTTAGCTTAGTAGTTAGTTAATTTTAAACTAAACCACAATTCCCTTATTTCTTAGGCTAGATAAAAAAAAACAAAGTTAGTATTAGTACTTCTGGTTCCCTTGGGTTCAACAATCCGGTCTTGCCACTAAGCTATACTACTTTTCGATAGATGCACTTTCCTTACTCGTCGTCATAGTTAGTTTCCAGGCTCGATCATTCTTTAAAAATTTTAAGACTATCGCATAACGCAGATCATCCACGTTTACAGATACATCCATTAGTGATTGGCACCGATGTAGATAGTAGGAAAATACCCGATAATGGTATTGGTTCTAATCACTAAGGTGAAGATTTTAGTGACCCCAATTTCTATGAAGTCCTAGATGATATCAACAAGGAAGGTGCACGATGATGATAGTGTATACGCCCTTTCACACAGGAATCTGACTCGTGGCATTGTTATACAAAATGATCCTTTGGCCCATATGTTGAGTGAAGATCCTAATGTTATGCATGCTTTTGAGTTCTCTAAATACCCAAATATAATATCTGCTCATAGGTTGGCACCAGATTCTGAATCAGAAAAGTTGGTTGTAGGTCAACAATTTGCCAATAAGGAGGAATGTGTATTTATCATCAAGAAGTATTGCATAAAGGTTTCAATGGACTACAAAATCATTGTATCTAAACTTGCATTATATATTGGGGAGTGTTTTAGATCTACAGAAGGTTGCAACTAGTGGGTACGAGTTGTATTGATACAAAGGTGGCAACTGTGGGAGATTTAGAAATATGTATGTCCTCATACATGCACTGCTGCACAGATGATGCAAGACAATTGGAAATTTGATGTGAAATCAATCTATAACTGCATCATGCCACTGGTGAAAGACTTGCCCACTATTCTTGCATCGATCTTGATTGTCGACATGCAATCAAGGTTTTAGTACAGAGTGTCATAGAGGAAAACATGATGGGCTAAACAGATGGCGCCGAAACAGTTGTATAGAGATTAGGATACGTCGTACAATGAACTATAGGAAAGCATGCATTGTTTAAAGATTGGAACAATTGTACGAAGATTGGGATGCATCATACAATTACTTAAAATGAAGCGAAAAAAAAGAGAAACTTTGTAAATAATTACAAATAAAGTTTATTAGAAAAAAAAATGGTACAATTACTTCACAATTTATATGTATTAAAATTGAGTGTTGGATGGAGTTTTTCATGGGGTGAAACATTATAAATTCTTTACCCGGCTTAGGTCGAACTAACATAGGTGCTTCTGTCAATAAGGTTTTCAATCTGTCAAAACTCTGCTGACATCAAACCACTCAAATTTTACATCTTTTTGCAATAGACGGGTCATTGGAGAAACTATCACTGAGAACTCCTAAACAAACCTCCGATAATATCCTACTAATCCCAGAAAACTTCAGACTTCAGACACATTTTTCAATGACTTCCAATTTACAATACCTGAAATTTTATTCGGATCCACTCAAATACCTTCTACGGATACTACATGTCCAAGGAAACCAACTTCACGTAGCCAAAATTCACATTTACTAAATTTGGCATACAATTGCTTATCACACAGTGTTTGCAGCACCATTCTTAAATGATCAGCATGTTTGTTTTCATCTCGAGAGTAGAGCAGAATATCATCGATAAATACCACTACAACCATGTCAAGATACGGTCTGAAGATTCTATTCATTAAATCCATAAATACTGCAGGTCGTTTGTCAAACTGAACGGCATCACAAGAAACTCACAGTGCCCGTACCTAGTTCTAAAAGCTATCTTTGGCACATCTAAATCTTTTACCCGTAGCTGATAGTAACCAGAGCAAAGATCAATCTTTGAAAATACATTGGAACCTCTCTACTGATCAAATAGATCATCTATTCAAGGCAGTGGATATTTGTTCTTAATTGTAACTTTGTTAAGTTTTCTATAATCTATACACAGTCTCTATGATCCATATTTCTTCTTTACAAACAGAACTGGTGCACCCTAAGGTGAGAAACTGGGTCGAGCAAAGCCTTTGTCAATCTTTGGCACATCTAAAACCTGATTCTAAAAGCTATCTTTGGCACATCTAAATCTTTTACCCATAGCTGATAGCAACCAGAGTGAAGATCAATCTTCGAAAATACATTGGAACCTCTATACTGATCAAATAGATCATCTATTTGAGGCAGTGGATATTTGTTCTTAATTGCAACTTTGTTAAGTTGTTTGTAATCTATACACAGTCTCTATGATCCATATTTCTTCTTTACAAATAGAATTGGTACACCCCAAGGTGAGAAACTGGGTCGAGCAAAGTCTCTATCAATCAATTCTTACAACTGTACTTTTAACTCTTTCAATTTGGTAGGAGCCATTCTGTAAAGTGCTATAGATATAGGAGTTGTTCTCAAAACAAGATCTATAGAGAACTCCACTTCTCTAACCAATGGTAAACTAGGTATTCCTTCGGAAATACATCAAAAAATTCACAAACAACGAGCACTGACTGAATCTTCAACTCAGATACTTTAGAATCCAACAAATATGCAAGATATGAATCATACCCCTTTCTGGTATATTTCTGTGCTGATATTGCTGAGATCACAATAGCTAACCCATTCAATTTATCAGATTCAACATGAAGTAACTCACCATTCTAACATTTCAACACAATGTGTTTCTGTTTACAACTCACCACTGCATCTGATAACATGATTATTTTGCATGATTTCTTGTATTTATTTCCATTCATTTCTGAATTAAACCCTGCTAAATTTGTAATTTTATGATTTAATTCTTGTCAGGGATGCAATTGATCAAAAGCAAGCTAAAAAGGCCAAATTGAAAGAAAATCATAGAAATTGGGTCAAATCAAAAAGATGGAGGAAGCCAAGGACTCATCAAGCAATTGACTTTGTAAAAAGCCAAGAATAGGAAATTCTATTTTTAGATTATTTTATTTTTATTTATTTATTTTTATTTTATTTAAGATTTTATATTAATTTAATTAAGCCTATTTTTAGTAAATCTATTAGTATAAATAAGGGTTATTTGTAATTGGATAATCATCAATCAATTCTCTCTTTTCCTATTCCTATTTGGAGTTGTTTTTCGCTCTTTTCCTATTTCAATTTTGAATAAGATTTCTTTTATTCTATTCTTCAAGCCAAATGTCCAAACATTTTGTCCAATTCAATTCATTTTGTTTCTTTTCACAAAATTGGTTTAATTTCCTTCAAACCCCTTTCCTTTCCAATTTCCATCATCCTCTACAAAAGCCCAAACATTTTCCACCACCTTTAAGCATGAGTAAAATCATGCCACACTAAACCCCTTTCAGCTTTAAGCCGATATCAACCTCGTCAAAAGCCCGTGAGTTATGAACCCGAGCTATTCAACTCTCGATTTTCAATACTTATTATTTCTCCGGATTAAGAGTATGACTTCGTCAGCTCACAAAGTCAAGTCATGCTAAGTCAAAAAGACGCTGCTTGAGTTAGTGCGCTAGACATACGCTTGGAATTTCAAGGATCGATTGTCTAATTGGTCTTTCATGAACATATTGGCGTGTTAAGTGGGGCTTGCTATTTGGTTCCATCAAGGGAAGTAGTAACCGGATTTAAATGTCCCAACGTTTGAGGGCATTGGTTCGAGCTAGGCTCTTCTAGAACGCAAAGTCGTTTGAGTTCTAAACCGCGAACGCTTTAAGTAGGTTGTTCGACGGTAAGGGTTAGTTATAGGACGCCCATAACTAATTTACACAAGGAAGAGTTGGTGTCCGAGGCATCCTTGGTAGCTATAACTAGCTTATCGAAAAAGACGAGTTCATCTAATTTCAAGGATCGGGTCAAAGATGGAAAAACCCGACCTTAAGGCTGAGCTAAGTTTTATCGATTTATTTTCAGATTATTTCAATTTTATTTACCTATTTAGTCCGTTACTTTTTACGTTTTTATTTTTTGTGTTTATTTCAGGTTTAATATTTTACTCCCTAACGTCATGCATGCACGACAATTGCCTGACATTAACTGGTCATGAGATAGACAATTTTTAGTATAATCGGTCTCGGGGATCGACCCTACTCCCTATACTGCTTAAATTTGCAAATTAGGTGTAGATTTATATTGGTGGAATCGACAGCCATCATTTTGGCGCCGTTGCCGGGGACTAGCAACACTTATAATTGTTCAAATCCATCTTCATGACCAAGTCTTCATTAGGAGATCTCGAATACGACCCAAAGATCGAGAAATGAACATGAGCGCGACGAAAAGAGATAGAAGCTCTCAAACGCAAGCAAAGTAGAAGTTGAACTAGGGCAAGGGATCCTAGAATCGGACGTTGAAAAGTTGAGCGAAGCAATTCGCAGAGGCAACTCGACGTGGGAAACAAGTCGAAATGGTTGGACCTGAGACCGAACCACTTCTTGAACCAAAAAAAGTGAAAGGCAACCTTGGTGAACCAGAAAGGATGGCAAACCGAACCATTCGTCAACTAGCCGCTGCTCCCAACGAGCAAACACCGTTATGCATCAACTATCCAACTGGAGGAACCCCGTTCGAGCTAAAATCAAGCTTGATTCACCTTTTGCCCACCTTTCGAGGCTTGAAGAATGAAAATCCACATACCCACTTGAGAGAGTTCCACATGGTCTGCTCAAGCATGAAACCACAGGGAGTACCCGAAGATGAAATCAAACTTCGGGCATTTCCTTTTTCTTTAGTTGATACAGCAAAAGAATGGCTATTTTACTTACCCTCCGGTTCTATCACATCGTGGGATGACTTATCTCGTGTTTTTCTTGATAGATTCTTTCCAGCATCACGAGCAGCTGAAACTTCGAGGGACATAGTAGGAATTAGCCAAATGGAGAATGAATCACTCTACGACTATTGAGAGCGGTATAAAAAACTATGTGCAAGTTGTCCTCAACACGGGTTGACCGAACAATCACTCCTTCAGTATTTCTACGAGGGATTGCTCCCTATGGAAATAAAGATGATCGATGCTGCTAGTGGAGGGGCGCTTGTCAATATGACTCCTCAAAGGGCGAGGGAACTTATATCCACCATGGCGGAAAATTCTCAACAGTATCGACCGAATTCGAAACCCACTAGATGGGTTCATGGGGTAAACGTTTCATCTTTAGAAGATAAATTGGATAAACTTACCAATGTTGTTCAATCTTTGCTTACAGAGAAAAAGAATTCAACCCAACTATGTGGAATTTGTGCTACATCTGAACATCCGACAGATTCATACCAAATCCTTAATGATAATTCAACGACACATGTGGATACTGTTGGAGGATTTCTAGAACCTCCACAAAGACGCTATGACCCTTTCTCCAACACCTACAACCCTAGTTGGAAGGATCATTCCAACTTGATTTACGAAGGGAATCCCCGATATAATCAATCGCACCAGCCGAGACCTCTGCAGCCACCACAACAGCAACCCAAGTCGAGCACACCTCTAGAAGCCATTGTGGAAAGACTTACCACCGATGCTGCAAAATATCAATAGAGGATAGACGCATCAATACAAGAGTTGACTAATCAGGTTAGTAAACTCTCGATGGCAGTTAATCGTTTGGAATCTCAAGGTAAATTACCTTCCTAGACAGAGCCGAATCCTCGACAGAATACAAGTGCAATAACTCTTCGTAGTGGTAAGGTACTGGAAACAGTGCCAGCCAAAAGTCGTGGGCAAAACCAGAAAGGGAAAAAGCAAATGAAGGATCCAACAGCTAGGCTGGAGTTAGAAATTCATAAACCAATTGTGATGCCACCTCCTTTTCCAAGGAGACTTGCAAAAGACAAGAAAGAAAAGAAGGAAAAAGAAATCTTTGAGACATTTAGAAGGTGGAGGTAAATATCCCTTTACTCGACGCTATCAAACAAATCCCTCGTTATACGAAATTCCTCAAGGAACTATGTTCTAGCAAGAGAAGGTTGATAGGTAACGAAAGAGTAAATGTAGGAGAGAATGTCTCCACAGTACCGCAAAAGAAAGTTCCTCCCAAATATAAGGACCAAGGTATGTTTGCTATTTCTTGTGAGATAGGTAATGTAGGCATTAAGAAAGCCATGTGTAATCTAGGGGCTTCAATTTATGTTATTCCTTATTCTACTTATAAGCTAATTAACGCGGTCCTTTAAAAGAGATGGGAGTAATAATCCAGTTGGCGGATAGGTCAGTCGTCTATCTCGAAGGGTTGCTTGAAGACGTCCTTGTTAAAGTTAACGAATTAGTTTTCCCTGCAGATTTCTACATTATCAATATGGAAGATGATAGCACAACTAATTCGTCTGACATTTTACTTGGAAGGTCGTTTCTAAGTACTGTAAGTGCAAAGATTGATGTTCGAAGCGGAACGCTAACAATGGAGTTTGATGGCAAAATCGTGAAATTCAACGTCTACGAAGCCATGAGTCATCCTAACTCACTATTAAATATTTCTAGTATCGATATTATAGATTGCTTTACTCAATCTTATTCTGAATATCATAACTTTGATGAGTTGGAAACTGCCCTTTACAGAAGCATTGACATGGATGTTTTATGTCACCTCGAGGAATTAGTCATCATAGAAGATCCGTTGCGAGAAATTGTCAAACACTTAGAAATGCAACCATCATCGACGAACCAAGTTAACCAATTTGAACTATTACCTTCCCAAACTAAAATGTTACCTTAGATTTTGCAGCCACCAACCTTGGAACTTAAAGATTTACCGGACCACCTTAAGTACGTCTTTTTGGGAGAAAAAGACATCTTACCGGTAATATGTCAAAGAAACTAACCCAAGATGAGGAGGAAAGTCTGGTCCAAGTGCTGAAAGATTATAAGGAAGCTATTGGTTGGACGATAGCTGACATAAAAGGGCTAAGTCCATCAACTTGTATGCACAAAATCTCCATCGAAGAGAACACAAAAGCAAAGAGAGATGCTCAAAGACGTCTTAATCCGCCCATGATGGAGGTAGTAAAGAAGGAGATCCAGAAACTATTAGATGTTAGAATGATATACCCAATTTTTGACAGTGATTGGGTTAGCCCAGTTCATGTCGTGCCCAAGAAAACTGGCGTGACAGTGGTGAAAAACTCATCAGGAGAGCTGGTCCCTACACGAGTCTAGAATGGATGGAGGGTTTGCATCGACTACAGAAAATTGAATGCAGCTACACGAAAAGACCATTTTCCACTTCCCTTCATCGATCAGATGCTCAAACGATTAGCTGGTAAGACCCATTATTGTTGTCTCGATGGATATTCGTGATTTTCCAAATCCCAAAGGTTCGGAGGATCAAGACAAAATGATTTTCACATGCCCTTCGTAACGCTTATGATAGATTTAATGCCATTTGGACTCGCAATGCTCCTACCACTTTTCAAAGATGCATGGTGAGCATATTCTCCGATTATGTCGAAAAAATCATTGAAGTCTTTATGGATGACTTCACGGTATACGGTAACTCTTTTAACGAATGTCTCGATAATCTTGCTAAAATATTACAAAAATTCCTAGAATTTAATCTTGTTTTAAATTATGAGAAATGCCATTTCATGGTTGACAAATGGTTAATTTTAGGTCATATAGTTTCCTTGAAAGAAATTATGGTCGATAAGGCAAAAATAGATATTATTAACTCATTACCTTACCCTATATCTGTGAGGGAGGCTCATTCATTTCTTGGCCATACAGGATTTTACAGACGATTCATGAAAGATTTCTCAAAAATCGTGCGACCACTTTATAGCCTATTACAAAAGGATAAAGAATTTGAGTTCGATCAGACTTGTAAGGACGCATTTGACGTCTTTCAAGGTAAATTAATCTCCGCCCCATAGTGCAACCACCAAATTGGGACTTCCATTCAAATTATGTGTGACGCCAAGACCACAAGCAGTGGGAGCTATTCTTGGCCAAAGAATAGGGAAACAGCCCCATGTTATCTACTATGCTTTCAAAACTTTGGATGCTGCTCAAAGCAATTACACAACCACCAAGAAAGAATTATTAGCTATTGTGTTTGCTTTAAATAAATTTAGATCTTACCTATTGGGAACTAAAGTAATTATTTTTTCTGATCATGCAGCTTTAAAGTACCTGATAGGAAAAAGGAGGCAAAACCCCGACTGATCAAGTGGATTTTGCTCCTACAAGAGTTCGACTTTGAAATATGGGATAAGAAGGGATGCGAAAACCTAGTAGCTGACCATCTGAGTCGATTATCGATTCCAGTAGACAACACACCAATGAAGGACAACTTTCCAGATGAAAACCTATTTGCAGCAAATGCGGTGGTACGCAGACATAGTAAATTACCTTATTCCAGGTATTATCCCTTCAGAATTACCAAAGTCTAAAATAGATAAAATAAAAAAGGATGTGCGTTATTACATTTGGGATGATCCTTACCTTTGGAAACATTGTTCAGACCAGGTAATTCGACGGTGTGTAGCTGAAACAGAGGTACAATCTATTTTAACTTTTTGCCATTCTTATACATGTGGAGGACACTTTGGACCTAAACGCACCGCACACAAAATTCTCAAATGTGGACTATTTTGGCCAAACATATTTCGTGATGCCTTTTCATTTTGAAAACATGTGAAAAATGCCAAAAGTTGGCAACCTTAGTCGTCGAAATGAGATGCCCCTTACCCCCATTCATATTTGTGAAATTTTCAATGTTTGGGGCATCGACTTTATGGGTCCCTTCGTTTCTTCTTTCGATAATTTTTATATACTCTTAGCTGTCAATTATGTCTCTAAGTGGATAGAGGCGAAAGCCACTCGTAATGATAATGCTAAGACCATGGTTGACTTTCTTAAAAGTTCTATTTTTTTCTAGGTATGTCAATTATGTCTCTAAGTGGATAGAGGCGAAAGCCACTCGTAATGATAGAGGAACCCATTTCTGCAATAAGCTTGTAAGTGCACTAATGGAGAAATATGGAGTGACTCAACGAATTGCCACCACTTACCATCCACAAACGAACGGGCAAGCCGAAGTGTTGAATCGAGAGATCAAGTCCATTCTAGAAAAGACGGTTAAACCTAACAGGAAGGATTGGAGTTCGAGACTTAATGATGCACTTTAGGCCTATAGAACAGCTTACAAGGGACTAATAGGCATGTCACCTTACCGACTCATTTTCGATAAATTGTGCCATCTTCCGGTCGAGTTAGAGTACAAGGCATTTTGAGTTGTTAAGTAATGTAATATGGAGATGGAGTCTGCAAGAAAGTATCGAAAATTGGACATACAAGAACTTGAGGAAATTAGAAACGACGCATATAAAATGCTCGATTTTATAAAGAAAAGACAAAGGCGTTTCATGACAAGTTCATCGCTAGGAAACAATTTTCAATAGGACAAAAAGTTCTTCTATACGACTCCACCTTAAAAATTTTCGCTAGTAAGCTTCGATCCAAATGGATAGGGCCATTTACTATTACCAATTTGTTTTCAAATGGTGCAGTGGAAATTCAAAGTGAAGAAACACGAAAATGCTTTAAGGTGAATGGGCAACGACTAAAACTCTTTTTCGAGAATTTTCAAACGCACACAGTTGAGGAGATTGTTCTCGTGAGCCCAAAATTTGAATAAACAGGTCGTCGAGCTAACGACGTTAAACAAATGTGCTTTTTAGGAGGCACCCCAAATTTCTTTTCATATATTTAATTTTAGATTTTAGAAAATTTAGGGAGTAAATAAATAAATTTTTACTTAGTTCAATTGATTTGATGTTTTCAGGAAAATAATGGAGAGCATAAATTTTTCAAGAGTCGGAGAATAGTGGTGGCGCGGGCACGACATGCTAATTTGGTGACAAATATTTACCTAAAAAAAACCCAACTATTTAACCTTCATAAAACACCAAAATCCAAACCCAATACCCATCCATTCAACCCATCCACACTTACCAAAAAACATCCTCAAAACAAACCTCTCCCCACAACCAACCCATGCCGTCACCATCTCCGTTGCCGTCTTCCCCCCTCTTTGCTATAAGGTTAAGGTGAGGCAATGAGTATATGCATGTTTAGGATTGGATCTAGGGAGAGCTTGGTACTTAAGCAGTCTTAATGGCTCACCTCCTCTTCTTTGGAATCCTACCTGGTGCATAGTATATGTTCACTTTAATCAAGTCTCCACAATCCTTGATATCCTGCAAAGTCGTTACCCCTAACATCGACAGAATCATTGAAGACACACATGGGGAGTACTCTGAACTTTTCATTTTGATCATTTCAGCTGCTGATTTTTTCTTTTCCTATCTATAATATGCACATGCTTGAGGACAAGCTTAGAATAAGTAGGAGGGATGAATATATATGAAGTATGAATGGATGGTTGATTGGTTCTTGCCGCATGTTTCTCTTTTGCATTTGTTAAATCTTGCATTGAATTCATTCAACAGTTTATTTTGACGATGAGCCTTTAATCCCATACTTAGTCAACTTGGACAATTGGGTAAAATTTTTTGAATTTAAATGCTCAAGTATATAGATTAATCAACACTTATGTTTTAAGGTTGATGCATGTAACTAGATTTTCATGATTGTTTGAAAAATATTTGCTTGTGCACGAAAAAAAAAAGAGAAAAAAGAAACAAAAATTTAATAAATAAATAAAGGCTCAAGTTATGATTGAAAGTCTCGAAAATGTGACCGGATTAAGTAACCGAGGAGAGGTGCTTGGATTGTCATCTCATCTCGCGTAAAAAGGTTCGAGTGACGAGTCGATAACTTAATAACATTCGGCTAACAGAGCCCAATAATAAAGACTGCTTGAATTGAGTAACCAGGATAGGGTGCTTGGGTTGTCATCCTAGTTCGTGTAAAAAGGTTTGACCATGCCTAGTTTATTTTTCTAAAAGTATATTAATAATGCCTTGCAATTTATTGGATTCAAACTCTATTTCATGAAATTATCTAGTTAGCATATGTCGAATTTTATGACACTTGTCTTGTTAATTAAACTATATGTTCTAAGCATTTATTTAATTATTTTTCCTATGTTGTTTACATTGAGTAAGGATGCAGAAAAGAGGCTCGGTTCTTAATAAATTGTGGAATTAATTCTAATATTTGAACGAACAACATGCTTGAGGGCAAGCATGAACTAAGTAGGGGGATTTGATAACATGATTATTTTGCATGATTTCTTGTATTTAATTCGGTTCATTTCTGAATTAAACCCTGCTAAATTTGTAATTTTATGATTTAATTCTTGTCAGGGATGCAATTGATCAAAAGCAAGCTAAAAAGGGCCAAATTGAAAGAAAATCATAGAAATGGGGCCAAATCAAAAAGATGGAGGAAGCCAAGGACTCATCAAGAATTGACTTTGTAAAAAGCCAAGAATAGTAAATTCTATTTTTAGATTATTTTATTTTTATTTATTTATTTTTTATTTAAGATTTTATATTAATTTAATTAAGCCTATTTTTAGTAAATCTATTAGTATAAATAGGGGTTATTCGTAATTGGATAATCATCAATCAATTCTCTCTTTTCCTATTCCTATTTGGAGTTGTTTTTCTCTCTTTTCCTATTTCAATTTTGAATAGGATTTCTTTTATTCTATTCTTCAAGCCAAACGTCCAAACATTCTGTCCAATTCAATTCATTTTGTTTCTTTTCCCAAAATAGGTTTAATTTCCTTTCAAACCCCTTTCCTTTCCAATTTCCATCATCCTCTACAAAAGCCCAAACATTTTCTACCACCTTTAAGCATGAGTAAAATCATGCCACGCTAAACCCCTTTCAGCTTTAAGTCGGTATCAACCCCGTCAAAAACCCGTGAGTTACGAACCCGAGCTATTCAACTCTCGATTTTTGATACTTATTATTTCTCCGGATTAAGAGTATGACTTCGCCACCACAAAGTCAAGTCATGCTAAGTCAAAAAGACGCTGCTTGAGTTAGTGCGCTAGACATACAGCTTGGAATTCAAAGGATCAATTGTCTAATTGGTCTTCCGTGAACACATTGCCGTGCCAAGTAGGGATTGCTGTTTGGTTCCGTCAAGGGAAGTAGTAACCAGATTTAAATGTCCCAATGTTTGAGGGCATTGGTTCGAGCTAGGCTGTTCTAGAACGCAAAGCTGCCGAGTTCTAAACCGCGAACGTTTCGTAGGTTGTTCAATCAGTAAGGGTTAGTTATAGAATGTTCTATAACTAATTTACACAAGGAAGAGTTGGTGTCTGAGGCATCCTTGGTAGCTATAACTAGCTTATCAGAAAAGACAAGTTCATCTAATTTCGAGGATCGGGTCAAAGACGGAAAAACCCGCGCTTAAGGCTGATTTAAGTTTTATTGATTTTTTTCAGATTATTTCAATTTTATTTACTTATTTAGTCTGTTACTTTTTACGTTTTTATTTTCTGTGTTTATTTTAGGTTTAATATTTTACTCCCCGACGTCATGGCACGACAATTGCCCAGACATTAATCTGGTCACGAGATAGATAATTTTTTAGTATAACCAGTCTCTGTGGGATCGACCCTACTCCCTATATTGCTTAAATTTGCAAATTAGGTGTAGGTTTATATTAGTGGAATCGACAGCCATCAGCATCATGTTGAGATAACTTGTCCATTTTCAAAATCACATTAAAGGGAAACAATAACAAATCAGCCGAGAAATAAAAACCTTTTATCTTCAACAGGTAGTTTTTACAAACTTTATCCACCATAACATACTGGCCCAAGGGGTTCAAAACTTAACCACAAATTCAGTGAATTCAATAGGTAAATTTTTAACAGACACTAATTTTGTGCATATGTATGAATATGTTGAAATAGGATCAATCAAAGCAGTAATATCAATATCAAGTAGAGAAAATGTACCAGTAATGACGTCTGGTCTAGAGGCATCTTCTTTTACACGTATAGCATATGTCCTTGCTAGTGCTTGTGCCTCAGATTTAACTATTGAATCTTTTGTAGCACTTCGCTACCACAAACATTTCTAGGACGTTGGGGTGGTCTACCTCTTGAGGCAGAATTGCTTGGCTTCGAATTCTAATCAGTATCTTTTCAATCCTTTCCTGACAATCTTTAAGAAAATGGTCAAGAGAACCACATCTATAACATGCTCTACTTTTGAAACGACATTCCCCAAAATGATATTTATTACAATATTTGCATTTTGGTTTGGGATTACCAACACTTCTAACACTGGTTATAGATGGAGATGAAGATCTTAGGTTAGAGCGCTGAGAGCCTTACTTTTTTCCAGAATATCCCACAGATGCAGTAAAACGATCATGATACTTCTTTAATTTTTTTGAAGTAGATGATTGTGACTTACTCATAAATCTTTTACCAGATACCCGAGCTTTTTTCTCTACTTGTTTCTTTTCTTAACTTAATTCCTCAGCTCTACGTGCTCGATCGGCCAGTACCACAAATTTCCTTAATTCAAAAATTCCAATCAAGAGTTTGATATGTTCAATTAAGCCTTCTTCAAAACGTTTACACATATCAGCCTCAGTCAGAACCCATTCTCTGGCATACTTAGTTAACCAAACAAATTCCTGCTCATATTCGATCATGTTTCCCTATTTAAGCACTCAACAATCAGCACACGACATTTACATTTTATGCGATTAAGTCCTTTTTCGTAATTTGACACACGGTCGATAAAATTACCACACAGAATTTTCACACAGGTTATGTCACATATAATAAACATCAAAAATGATTCCAAAATATTTTTTTGACTTCAGATTTGTGGTCTTGAAACCACTATTCCGACTATAGTCTAAACCGGGCTGTTACAACTCTCCCTCCTTTTTGGGATTTTTGTCCTCGAAAATCTTATTAATGATCAAGTGTGGATATTGCTCTCTCATAATGTTCTCAAGCTCCCACGTAGCCTCTTTCATTCTGTGCTTGTACCACAACACTTTTGTAACGAAATTTTATTATTTCACAATTCTTTAATCTCGTAGTTTAATCATTTAATCAATTCTTCCTCATATGTCATATCGGACTTAATTTCAATCTTAGATGAATTAATCACATGTGAGGGATCAGATTGATGTCTTTGAAGTATTTAAACATGGAATACATTGTGAATCTTTTCTAGCTCAGATAGCAATAATAGTCTATAAGCAACCGACCCGTTACGATCTATAATCTTTACTACACAACAAATCTCGAACTCAATTTGCCTTTCAACCGATTTTTGAATATTTTCTTTCACGATAAAACTTTCAAAATAACTTTGTCCCCGATTTAAAATCTTATATCTTTTTTTTTTCAAGTCCGCAAATGATTTTTAATGATCTGACATCGTTTTCAGATTTTCACTAATCACTATTACTTTCTGTTAAGTCTCTCAAATCAATTTGACCCTGTATATATTATTTTTTACAGAGCTCAGTTCAATACAATGACATATGACATTTACGACCATATACAGCCTCATAAGGTGCCATTTTATTGTACAGAAATCCAATCAGAGGTAGATGTCGTTCCTACATACCTTTGAACTCAAGAATGCAACATTTCAACATATCCTCCAGTACCTAAATGACTAGTTTAGATTGACCACCTTTCTATGGATGGAAAGTTGTGCTGAAATGTAATTTCGTACGTAAAGCATCACGCAATTTTTCCAATACCTTGATGTAAACTTCGGACCTTTATTTAAATCAATAGATATAGGTACACCATGTAATCTTTCAAATTGAGAAACATACAATTCAACCAACTTATCAAGTGAGTAGTCTATACATATCAAAACAAAATAAGCCGATTTAGCCAATCAATCAACAATAACCCAAATTGCATTTTTCTTTCTCGGTGTCAACAAGAAACCAAATACAAAATCCATCGTGACTCTATCCCATTTCCATTTAGGTATCAAAATTAGCTGAAGCAACCCAGAAGGTACCTAATGCTCGGCTTTTTACTTGTTGATAGATTAAGAATTTTAAAGAAAAGTCAGAATTATCTCGTTTCATACCATACCACTAGTAAAGTTCTTTCAGATCACTATACATCTTTATACTACCTGAGTGAACGAACAATCAACTGTTGTGGCTTCATTCAAAATCATCTGAATCAACATCTGAATTCCTCAGAACACATATTTGGTTTCTGAACCTCAGACAAATTTCAGCATCAACTTCGAAACTCTAAATCAACCTTCAAATCACCTTGGACCCACTTTACTAACAAATCATTATTAACTTTTTTTTTTGAGTATCACTAATTTTCTGAATAAATAATGGTCTTACTTTTAATTCAATTATTATTGAACCATCATCAGATATATCCATATACGCATTCATAACACACCAAGCAAACAGTGATTTTCAGCTTAAAACATCAGTAATAACATTAGCCTTTCCCGAATGGTAGTCAATCACAAGCTCATAGTCTTTTAACAATTCTAACCATAAGGAATCACAGGATATCTCTGTGTGCTCCATTATTATACTTCGACCCGTCCATTGACACATGAATGAGGTTCGTAAACTCTTCGTTCAATTTAGGCTAAATCAGAACTAATATTTTGATGGATAATGTCTTCATGAAAAAATAAAGCTTCAACAATTGAACTAACTTTAATTTACCACAACATTTCTCAGATAGGATTGCTCCGATAGACATAATTCTGTATCAAATCCTCAAAAATACAAGTTCTACTTCCATACTATCCTTCAAATCATACATGTACATTTAAAGTTTGTTTCCGATCCAGAAGATAGATTCAAACTCACATAACCCAGTTACATTTTCAATCAAATAGTTTCAGACCAGATTAAACCACAGAATCTATCTTTTCAAAGAAATCTTTTCTTCCCGTTAGAAAGAACAATCCAAACATATTTTTATATATATACTACAGTCATCAAATAGAAATCATATTGTCATAATAGGATTATCATCTTACCCATGACAATAGATAATATCACGGATATTAACGAAGCATCTGAACCAAAAAAATCAAATATGGTTTGAACAATGACCAGTGTAGAAGCACAACTTTTATAACTATTTCCTTCCAATGAACATCTCTTATAGATAATCACATAGAATCATGAGAAAACGTAATAACTAAATTTTCAACATCTGGTTACATCAATATCGTAAAATTACAACCCCAAACAAACTAATGATACTTTCATCTATTAATATGTTTAGCCAATGTTCTTTTATGATAAGAATTCTTCCGAAATTAAACAAATACATATACTTCGAGAATAAATATACACATAGAATGCCCAAAAGGAATCATAATAACTCTCGACTATAACCACCACACTCATCCTCAATACGATTCAAACATTATTTCAACTATCTAATTCATCATTAGAAATTTTTTACATTATCCCTTCACTAACAGAAATCAATTCAGAAAAGCTTTTAACTAATATTTTCCGTAGTTAACATACCTGAATAAGTCATTTGATCAGAGATAACTTCTTTAATAGCGACGTCATATAATATCAATAATCTACAGAACTATCCAATGTCTCTTTTAATACTGTCTTCTTTTAATACTGTCTTTCCACACTCTTAAGCTTATTCAACCCCGATCTTACAGATTTCACAGTAACATTTCACTAATAGGGGGTAAGCATAATAAAGCCTCAAATTTAACTTACACATATATATACATAACACAAACTTTCACAAATAGTCAATTCATTAATAATTTCACATTGTCCAAACGTTTAATAAACATTTGCTTTTAATCACCTTTATTCTTAGCATTTAATTCATATCCCAACTCAAATCATTTATTTACGATCAAAACATTTCAGATAGCAATCACAACTCACATATCATAATCTATGTATTCATATAATTATAACATTTATCAACATCAATATATCATACTCTTTGATCCATACCTTTATGAGTTTTAAACTCATCATCAACACATTTCCATTCAAACATTAAAGTACACATTCTGTACTATGAAAATTAGCTCGGTTGAAAACTTATCTATCTCATCAAAATAATTTTTGTCAGAGTCAGAAGATATCACACTATCACAAGTTAAATATGGCATGTATAGCTAGACTCACACGCGCTACGTTAGTCCGAGAACCGACTAAACCGTAGCTTTGATACCAACAAAATATAACACTCTTAACCGTATCCATCGCTGGAATGGGGTTACAAGGTATTACCGGGTGAGACACATATTTCAATTAATTGTATCATAATTCTTTACAAACATATAACCGATTACAAAGTTCATAAACAATAGTACTATTTATACTACTTACCACATAACATGTGCACATACCAATTAACAAACTCCATTCGGCGTTTGAATATTACTATATGTGATACCTAATTACCCATTAAAACATATCAAATCTACTATTCATATGGTTATAATCAATACATCATGAGTAATTATCATAATAATTTCCACAAATTATCAACCATATTTATTCCACCACATAACCGAATATCAAATGCACATAACATTTTCTATTATAAACCGATTTACCTATAAACATATTTATTCATATTCCTATGTAAAATAGCTATAACAAATATCGTACACTTATAGTTAAACATGAATCAAACATCTCATATCTTCCATTATCATACACATCAAAAGTTCATCCAAATTCAATACCAATTGCCAAATACATCCAACCATATTATTGGTCACATCTCTTATAATTAACATAGCTAAATCATCAAGACCAAACATATCTAACATTTAACTTGGAACATATAAAACCAAGCTCATTACACATACATGTTTATACACCATGATCGAACTTACATAACCAATAGCAATTAGATTCAGCGTATCACACATAATTACCAAGATCTAGTAGTTCATATTAATTGGTTTCCAAATAATTATCCAATCCAAATGGCTATACCTATCATCATTTTATAACTTAAGCATACTCCAATGTTTCACATATTCTTGACATACATTTTACTAATTAATGCATTACATATTATAACTCAAACACAAACATCATTTACTTTACAAGAGTAAATCAATAACCAAATATAACATATATCCCACATACAACTCTTATCTACTATGTAATAAACATTTCAAATAAACTTTTTTCTATATTCGAACATAACCTAATATCCTTTAGTACCAATTCATAAATAACATCTTAACCAAAATTAACAACCAAATTCACTCATACTCTTACCTATCCATATGTCACAACTGAATCAACCAAATGCACACAATAAATATCATGAATACTGATCACTGTAAAATAGTCTAGTTTTAATATTTATAAAAGAGTGATCGAACCTGTAGACTAACTGTGACAACGATAGAGACAAGTGCACCTATCAAACAGTAGTATAGCTTAGGCAAGAATATCTTATCGAACCCAAGGAACCTAAAAGTACTACTACTCACTTTCTTTCTATTATTTAGCCTAAAATATGGAGTGATTTTTTTATTAAACTAAAAACAAATGAAATACTTAAACTTAAATGAAAAGATAATAGAACGAAACTTTGGGAAAAGACTTTGAAGAAAACTCAATTGATAAATACAATACCCTTAGGAAGAATCCACCTATGACTTTACTTATTATTTATTCCCCAAACCATATGATTTATTTACTTAGCTTGATCCGTGAGACTCCTAACCTATATTAAACTCTCTTCCCCTAAGGAAGCGATCGAGGTGAATAACGCCTAACCTTAGGATCTACTCTTACGTCTATTCCTCCTCCACCTAAGCACATTAGTTAAGTCGAGGTTCATCCCTCGTGTCGTTTAGTTCCATTCATCTCAAGAAAAAGATTTAGGCAAGAGAGATCCTCCGCTTGGTAAAATTCGCCCAATGCATCATTGATTAAATCGAGTAAAGAGGCCTTGATGCCTTTGAATAGTCCTTTGCTGTTTTTAATTGGGGCTTTACTTGGCTCCTAAGTACCATGCAAATCAAGGATAAGTAGACTTAGGATTGCGTTCTAAATAATTATCTTTTTCCCGCGCAAGGCCGTCAAGACACGTCGTGTAAGTCGAATGAAGTCACGTGCCGTGTGCAATGCGGAGTAAAGGCCGTGCTTTGGTTCGCTTAATTCTGCAAATCAAGGATAGGGTTGGCCTAATTTGGTCCGCTTTAAGCCTGCTTTTGCATCCTTTTCGTTCTAAGGTGCTTTCCTAGTATAAGACATGAAAAGAAAGGATTAAGAGCACCTTTTTACATAAATCAAGGATAAATTCATCCAAAAGCATACTAAATGTAGGTTTAAAATATGTTACTTTTACGGTTTATCAAATACCCCCACACTTAAGCTTTTGCTTATCCTCAAGCAAAATTCTCAACTTACAATTAAAACGAACTTTCCATAATTCATAATTCTTATTAATAATGCCTCATCATAATTCATAGATAATTTATACATGTATAATTTAATTCAAAGAGCCCTAAAGATTCAAACGAGATAAGTCATGATTTTGTAGCATGAAAACATAGGTGTCTCCCCTTATCTAAATAATTGCCTGAAAATCAAATCTCCACCACTGTATATGAGATGATACACAGATCAAAAGGTCTTTATTAGGTTTGTAATGGGGCTAAGGTTAAGGGTGTGGATATAGGCTGAATTAAAGGGTTAGAATCGAGGCTGACTTGACAAATTACCTAACTAGAAACATTAAACTAAATATGAATATTTAACTTGAATGAAAACTAATAATATCACTATTGATTATTACTCTATAATAAAGAGTATTTTCATCACCTGAAATTTTATAATACTTTACACGAGTTTTTTCTTTAGCAATTGGAGTTTAAATGCTCTAAGCTCTTTTGTATACTACTAATATTGAATAAACTTGGATTTTTATTTTAAGAACAAACTAAAATAAACATAATAGAAGGGAATTTGGTGATTGAAATAACCTAATTCGACAATTGATCAAATCAATTCTCGATAGAGGGGTAGTCAAAGGAATGTTGATAACAAATACAAAGGAATTTTGGGTTAATATTAGTGGGTGAGTTAATAAAAAGGTTATTAGGATTCAACGGGGTTCACTAGGGGTTAATTTGTATGGTAGGCTTTTTAGCGGAGTGAAAGGGTTAAAACCTAGGTGCCTTTATCATCTCAGTATATCAAATCATTAATGTGGTCTTGACATGTATAAACGAGGCAAGTTCTAGAATTACAATTCAAAGTTGACACACTCATAATCAATTAAAGTGAGCACAAAAAAGGGTATATACTCTATAAGGCTCAAAATCTCACAAAAATTGTGGGTGTTTTGACATCAATCCTTATAAATTTTGGACTTCAAGGTGATACTCAAATTCAGTTCAACGACCCATCAATTTTAATTTTTAGAAAGTAAGCTTATCATGTTCGATTCTCTAGTATTCTTCAAATTTAATCATCAATGCACAATTAATTATGACTTACTCTAAAATATATCAATAAAAATCATAAATCATTAGAAATTTCACCCTAATTAATAATATGAGAAAAATACTTAAGATCAAGACTAAATTCAGGATTTGAGAATTATGTAAAAAGTTAGGTACTTTTACCCCTACACTTAAGATGTACGTTGCCCTCAATGTACAAAGATAGATGACTAACAATTAATATAAGATCAAAAGAGAGAGATAGAGTGCCACTTCCTGAATTTTGGATGATTTCCAAGAGTTGGCAGTGTTCGAGATGGAAGATGACTTATGTATTAGTGAATTAATCCTAGTCATTTGTTCATGTATCTAGAATGTGTGATCGAAACTGCGAAGTCATCAGTTAGATATTTCGGGGGTGTAAGATAGATAAATGTTAGGAATACATCGAAGATTAGATAATTAATGATAAAAGTTTTCAATGAAGAAAAGTAGCAAATTATGATAATAAAGGAAAAATAGAATTAGAAATAACACTAAAAATAAGATAATAAAATGTAGATAATTAAAGGGACTCAAAGGTCTTCCTCATCGTTTGGATTTGGTGGTGGGGCTGGTGATAAGATATGAAGGTATTGGCATATTTGGTGGAGGGTGACCTCTATCCCATCAAAACGTCGAGTGTTGTCAACGAAGTATTGCTTGAACTGGTCGAGGCATGCAGAGATATCTGCCCATGATGCTACTGCATGGGATGGCTGCTATCTCGATGCTGGTGGGACATCGTCAGTAATGTCCTCCAGCTCCCCCTCATCTGTAGATGTCGCTAATCAGTATTGAGGGGGGTCGATCCCTCGACGATGTTTAATCATCCCCATGTAGCATCGTCCGGATGCCTTGAGGTACCATGTTACCCATCGCGTGAGGGAGGTGATCGATCGCTTGTTCGGGAGGTCAAAGTGTCGAGCCAAGATAGTGATGTATGGCCCCATTGATAGAATCCCTTTCGTGTGGCTCGCTTGGTCTTTGGATAGCACAGCAATAAAATATGCCAAATTAAAACGCCCCTCTAACATGCACGATAAGTAGTAGACATCGTGCTTGTTTACCACGCGGTGCTTTCACGCCAACTCGTGATAGTGTGGGCTAGATGGCGGATATATCTCGTGGTGAGCCAAGGGTCGTTGCCTTCGATCGATCGGGTTGTAAGAATTGTAGGGTGCTAGTCGCGCCAACAATTAAGGGGTTGTGGGGAGTTCTCGGTCTAACTCGGAGAGGTTATTTTCTCTCTAAATTGCCTCAGATAAAGTCCGAGAGCTATGCCAATTGGGGAATGCTTAATTGATGTAACATACCCCCTAACTGGAATTGCACTGTTCCCGGCTCATCAAACCGTGCCATCATTATTTGCAAAGTAAAAGTTGTGCAAAACTCTAGTGTTAGCTCTAGGTATATGGGCTCGATGATTGAGAAGAACTGCTCCCATGGTTCGGTTGAAATGAGGGCCCGGATGTCATTTGCTAGTCCTATTTGTTCAACGGCGTTTCAGTCAATGCACCTTCCAGTGCCTAAGGGCCGTTCTCGAAATGCCTTGTAACGCTCTTCTTGGGTAGCTTGAGGGAATCGGAGAAAGGGGTGTGGGAGTTCGGTGAAGGCAGTTTCGAATGATGATCCGGGCGCTTTCCTTTTCTTGCTTGGGACGGATCATTTAATATGTGATGATGACATAATACCTGAAAAACACTTCCTTTATATAACCAAGAATTTTCCTAACAATAATCAAAATTCAATAGCCAATATAAATGTTTTTTTTAAGAACAAATACTAAAATCAGCAAACCACAATCTCATTATTCAGTAGAATAATTCCTAACTAAAATCATGGTACTAAATAAAATAATAAAGCTATACAAAGAACTCATGGGAACCAAACATGTTGCATAAAGATCATGATTTTAACGGCTAAATATGATCAATTCTTCAATGAGGAGAGCCAATAAAATCCAACATGTATTAATAGTGCATTAAATAATGAAAATCAACTAGAAAAATAGAATAAAGCAACCAATAAAACAACCAAGAAGAAAATTAAAGCAAAATAAAAATAATAATAATAAGAAAATAAAAAAGAATCATGTTTTAACATAGATTAGACAAGAATTAAGAGAAACTAAATAATATGAATCAGATTTTTAAGTCTAAAATCAAGCAAAATTTTAAATAAAGAGAAAATATGCAAAAATATGCAAAAAATGTAAAAAAAAAGGACCAGGAGCGGTGGTGGGTGAGGTGCACGGGTGAAGGGCACAGCGGTGGTGCTGGTCTCTTCAGTTTGGGCACGGTCTGGTAAGGGCGTGGAGTTTTTTTAGCACAGGCGGAGCGCACGGCGGTGGTGCTACGAGCGTGTGCGAGGTTTGTGGGTGGTTTTTTTAGGATGAAAATGGTAAAAGGAGGTGTTTCTAGGTGGAGGGGACCATTGGGCAACCGGATTGGGGGAGAAAAGGGTTTAGAAACTCAGATTTTTAGGGTTTGAAATTGAGGATGACGGTTAGATATATATATATATATAGGGGGCTGGGGCACGCCAATCACCATGCCTGTGTTATTTTGAATGTGTCCGTGTTTTTCAAAATAACACGGGCGAGCGTGGTAGATGCAACACGACCGTGGTAAATTAGCCGTATGAACCAGCAACACGGGTGGGTTTTTTCCACGACCGTGTTGTATCTACCACGCCCGTGTACTGGTTCATACGGCTAATTTGCACGGGCATATGGATCCCGTGCTCGATAAGTCAGTATCCTCACACGGTTAATGGGAACAGACGTGTTCTGACCGTGCTTAATAAGTCAGTAGCTTCATATAGTTGTAAGGCACGGCTATGTCTTTTTGTCGCAGCCCTTGTTGAAGAAGAGAGGTTTTCCCTGTTTGTCTAAGTCTCCGAACACGCCCCGTGGTATGTCCCCTATTTTCACACGGTTATTAGCACGCCCGTGTTCAAGGCCGTGTTAATGATCCTGCATTTTTTGTTAGACTTTTACAAAATAATGTTAATGTGTTAGCGCTGGGATTGTCTCCCGAGAAGCGCTTGTTTATAGTCTTAAATTAGACTCTCCCTATTTTCAGTTCTAAAGGAAGGCTCATGGAGCATAAACTCCTCTCTCGTATCTCCAAAATCTGCACCATTATAAATTTTAAGTCGGTGACCATTTACCTTGAATGTGCCTGTAGTGGGATGAGTTACCTTGATGGTGCCATATGGAATTATTGTTTTGATCATGAATGGGCCTGACCATCTTGATTTTAACTTCCCAGGGAATAGTTTAAGCCTTGAGACTTGGTCCCCTACTTCGAAATGTTTTGATTTCTTGAGGCGAGCATCGTGACGTCATTTTGTTGCTTCCTTGTACAACTTTGAGTTCTCATAGGCTTCCGTTCTCTATTCATCCAGCTCGTTTATTTGCATCCTTCTTTTCTTTCCGCAAGTTCGAGGTCAGTATTTAAAAATTTTATTGCCCAGGAAGCTTTGTGTTCTAACTTGAATGGTAGATGACAGCTTTTCCCGTATACGAGCTTGTATGGGGATGTCCCTAGAGGTATTTTGGATGCTGTTCTGTAAGCCCATAAAGCATCATCTACTTTAACTGTCCAATCTTTTCTATTTGATTCCACTGTTTTTTCTAGAATGCGCTTAAGCTCTCGGTTTGGTACCTTAACTTGCCCACTAGTTTGAGGATGAAATGGGTGGTCGCTACGTGGCATACCCATATTTCTTTAGAATTTTTCAAATTGTGTATTACGTAAATGAGTACCCCTATCACTAATGATGGCTCTAGGTGTCCCGAATCGGAAAATAGTTTCTTGAGAAATTTAACTACTACCTTAGCATCATTGGTAGGTAAGGCTTCAGCTTCTACCCATTTTGACATGTAATCAACTGCTACTAGGATGTATTTATTTCCAAATGAACTAGGGAATGGTCCCATAAAATCAATACCCCATAAGTCAAATATTTCACATGACAGCATATATGTTTGAGGCATTTCATCACGTTTGGAAATAGTACCTGTTCTTTGGCATTTGTCGCACGAGGTAGCGTACCTATTGGCATCTTTAAATAGAGAGGGCCAGAAAAAACCTGATTCGAGTATTTTGTGTGCTATCTTAATACCACTGTAGTGTCCTCCTGATGGTCCTAAATGACAATGTTCTAGGATTTTGCTTGCCTCTGTCTTTGTAACGCATCTTCGAATTACCTGATCTACACATATGCGAAAAGAAATAGATCCTCCCAAAAATAATTTTTCACATCAGCAAGGAATCGCTTCTTTTGATGATGTGTTAATTTTCTTGGTAAGACTTTAGCTGCTAAATAATTTTCAATATTAGCAAACCAAGGTACTTCAGAATGTGTTGTAGAAAAGAGCTGTTCTTTGGGAAATGAATCATTTATTTCATGTTCATCAAGCTCTTTGGTGTGTGGATTTTTGAGTCTTGAAAGGTGATCTGCCGCAAGATTTTTAGCTCCCTTCTTATCCTGTATTTCCAAGTCAAATTCCTATAAGAGTAAAATCCATCGTATGAGTCTAGGTTTTGCATTAGGTTTGTTTAAAAGATAACGAAAAGCTAAATGGTCAGTGAAAATGACAACTTTAGATAATATTAGATATTGTCTAAATTTGTCAAAAGTAAAAACTACAGCTAGCAATTCTTTCTCAGATGTGGTGTAATTTTCTTGCGCAGGTGTTAATGTTCTGCTAGCGTAGTAAATTGGCTGAAAATGCTTGTCTCTTCGTTGTCCCAAAATCGCACTCCATCGCAAAGTCACTTGCATCACACATTAATTCAAAGGGTAAGTTCCAATCAGGGGCAATTATAATTGATGCATGTATTAATTTATCTTTAAGGACATTGAATGCATCTAAACATTCCTGATTGAAATTAAAACGAACATCTTTTTCTAGTAATTTTGTCAAAAGCTTAGCTATTTTAGAAAAATCTTTAATAAATCTTCTATAAAAACCTGCATGTCCTAAAAAGCTTCTAATAGCCTTAATCGAACTAGGGGAGGTAATTTTCTATGGTTTCAACTTTTGCTTTATCTACCTCAATTCCTTACTAGAAATCTTATGTCCTAATACAATCCCTTCTCTAACAATAAAGTGGCATTTCTCCCAATTCAAAACAAGGTTTGTTTCTTCACATCTTATTAGAACTTGTTTTAAATTTTTAAGGCAAAGATGGAAAGAATTACCGAATACTGAGAAATCATCCATAAATACCTTCATGATGTCCTTTACGAGTTCATCAAAAATTGCCAACATGCAACACTGAAAAGTAGTAGGAGCATTACATAATCCAAAAGGCATTCTATGATAAGCAAACGTACCATATGGGCATGTAAATGTTGTCTTCTCTTGGTCTTCAGGGGCTATAGGGATTTGAAAGTAGTGGGAGAGTCCATCCAGAAAGCAGTAGTACATATGCCCTGATAGTCTTTCTAGCATTTGATCTATGAAGGGTAGAGGAAAGTGATCTTTTCTGGTGGCATCATTCAATTTTCTATAATCAATACAAACTCTCCAACCTGTAACTTTTCTCGTGGGAATTAACTCATTTTTTTTATTGGGTACTACCGTCATTCCTCCTTTCTTTGGAACTACCTGCACAGGACTTACCCAAGTGCTATCAGCTCCTCCTTTTCCTTGGATTCTAATTCTGAAGAAATGAGTACTGGTAGCGTAAAATTATTCCCACGAAATGCGTATTCTAGGTGTTTTGGTAACTGTTTGAGTTCCAATTTGGGTGGCTCTTCGATGGAGGTTTTTTTTTAATTCATCATCATTCTCAATGCTTTCTTCTTCCCTTTGTTTAAATGATGACGTATTCAGATTCAACTCATTGTCTTCATCTTCTTCCCTCTTCTTGAGCCGGACATAGTTCAATTGTGTCCTTTATATAATTTCCTGTAATGAATTTTTAATAATATGATCAGTAGTGTCAACAAAATAACAGGAATCATCTTGTTCTTTAGAATATCACATAGCATCACACAGTTGAAAGATAATTTCTTCATCACCTATTCACAAGTGCTAGTTTACCATCACCTACATCAATAATAGCTCTAGCGATGGCTAAAAAGGACGCCTAAGATTAAAGGAACATTAATGTCTTCATCCATGTCTAATACAATGAAATCAACAGGAAAATAAATTTATCAATTTTTACCAAGACATCTTATTCCTCTAGGATATTTAATAGATCTATCAGCTAACTGAATACTCATCCTAATAGGATTTGGTTCCCCAAGATCTAGCCGTTTAAACAATTGGTAAAGCATTAAGTTGATACTAGCACCTAAGTTTGCTAATGCTTTCGTGATGTTTAAACTACCAATTAAGCAAGGAATAGTAAAACTCCCTGGATCTTTTAACTTCCGTGGTAGTCTATTTTGGAGAAGGGCTGAACACTCTTCATTAAGCTCCACCTTTGATACTTCCTCAAGCTTCCTTTTATTTGTGAGATGTTCCTTTAAGAATTTTGCATACTTTGGCATCTGGGAGATAGCTTCAACAAAAGGTAAGTTAATATGTATTTATTTAAAGAGTTCAAGAAACTTACCTTATTGAGCATCCAGTTTTTCTTTCTTAAGTTTTTCTGGATATGGAATTTGTGTTCTGTTCTCTTTAGGCAATGTATTGTTGTTCTCAACTTCTACACTTTTTTTCTTAATAACGCCATGTGGTGTCTTTCTTTGGGGTTCAACTAGCTCTTTGCCACTCTTTAGTGTGACTGCCCTTACTTGCTCTGTGTTTTTGAAAAAAAAATTTGTCCTTATTTCACATACTATTTTAGTAAGTATTCCAACAGATGTAATGAGCTCTCCCACCTGAGTCTTGATTCCCTTGAGTAAGATTTTCTATTCATCAAGTGTTGCTTCCGTCATTTGGAGACGAGAATCTGTAGCTGCCATGAATTTTGTCAACATCTCTTCAAAGTTTGATTTCTTTTCCTGTGGATAGGGCTGATTTTGGTAAGAAGGTTGTTGCCTTTGATTTCTTTGATTTCCTTGTCCTCCCCATGAAAAATTTGAGTGGTTTCTCCAACTTGCATTATAAATGTTACTATAAAGATTATTATTAGATCCGAAATTGTTACTTATATAGTTTGTCTGCTCGTTTTTGGCTCCTGGTTGGTAGGGTGGGTACTCAGAATTTGCCACATTCCCGCTTGCTTCGCATTGCATGACTGGATATACCTGTAAAGAACATAAATTATCAAGCTTTTTATTCATTAACTCCACCTATGTTGACAGCATTGTTACTGCGTCTATGTTAAAAACTCTGGCTGATTTTGTTAGTTTAGCTCTTGTAATTTTCCATTGATGGGTGTTCAACGACATCTCCTCAATAAAATCGTAAGCCGCTTCAGGAGTTTTATTATTCAGAGATCCACCGGCTGATGAATCAATCATTTGCCTTGTTGGAGAATTCACACCATTGTAAAAAGTTTGGACTTTAAGCCACAAAGGTAATCCATGGTGTAGGCATCTCCTTAGGAGATCCTTGTATCTTTCTCATGCATCATATAATGTTTCTGTGTCATTCTGCACAAAAGAAGATATGTCATTCCTAAATTTGGCCTTTTGCTGGTGGAAAATATTTTAAAAGAAACTTTTCGATCATTTGATCCCATGTGGTGATTGATCCTCGTGGTAACGAGTTCAACCACTGCTTTGCTTTATTCCTTAATGAAAAAGGAAATAACCGAAGACGTATGGCATCGTCAGAAATGCCATTTATTTTGAAGGTTAAAAAATTAGATATATGAATGTTTGGATCTTCATCCTGCAAACCATCAAATTGAACAAATTGTTGAATCATTTGTATTGTGTTAGGCTTTAATTCAAAATTATTAGCAGCTATAGTGGGCTTAACAATACTAGATTCTGCTCCTGTTAAATTAGGTTTAGCATAATCATACATAGTACGCGGAGCATTCTGTTCTTGCACATTTGGCGGTGGATTGTTTTGGTCCATCCCTTCAAGAGGATTAGATCTTTGTCGTTCTTCTCTTTGATAGTCTAGGGCTCGCCTAATTTCTCTCGATTTTCATGAAGCGGTAGCTTCAATGTCACTTTCAGATTCTAATGGTCCTCTCGGATTTCTTCTAGTCATAAACTAGAGGTAGCTGCTGTTTAAAGAAAGAGGATTTAGAAAAACAAAAATATATGTATAAAACAAAAATAATGGCTAAAGTAATAGAAATAGAACTTTCTTAATATTTTAGATGTTCCCCAGCAACGGCGCCAAAAACTTGATCACTGTAAATCAGTCTAGTTTTAATATTTATAAAAGAATGATCGAACCTGTAGACTAACTGTGACAACGATAGAGGCAAGTGCACCTATCAAACAGTAGTATAGCTTAGGCAAGAATATCTTATCGAATCCAAGGAACCTAAAAGTACTACTACTCACTTTCTTTCTATTATTTAGCCTAAAATATGGAGTGATTTATTTATTAAACTAAAAACAAATGAAATACTTAAACTTAAATGAAAAGACAGAAGAACGAAACTTTGGGAAAAGACTTTGAAGAAAACTCAATTGATAAAGACAATACCCTCAGGAAAAATCCACCTATGACTTCACTTATTATTTATTCCCCAAACCATATGATTTCTTTACTTAGCTTGATCCGTGAGACTCCCTAACCTATATTAAGCCCTCTCTCGAGGCGAATAACGTCTAACCTTAGGTTAATTAGTGGAACTCTTATTCTCTTATAATAACCCCCTAAGGAAGTAGTAAATCGATCAATGGATTCCCATATTAGGTTTCACCCTAATCCGGCAAAATCTCATAACCCTATCTCTAGGCGCCTGATCAACTCCGCTTAATTATGCTAGATCTACTCTTAGGCGGGGTCTATTCCTCCTCCACCTAAGCACATCAGATTAAATTAAGCAACATAATTAAGAACAAACTAAGTATTTATCATATAAATTTAGAAAACAATAACAAAATCCATCATAGGTTTCATCTCCATCAGGTATCTGAGGGGTTTAGTTCATAATTAAATAAGGAAACATCTCAAGAGAAAAGATAAAACAAAACATTAGAAATCCCTAAAACCCTCTGAAGGAAGTGAAGAGGAGATCCTCCGTCTTGAGTAGAATTCTGGCTCTTCGAGATGGATCAATTGGCTATCTTTGAGTAAATCCCTAAATGAGTAAAGCTCTGGCAGAAAATTCTGCTAAAACTTGATGCCTTTGAATAGCCGCCTTTGGGTGTTTTTATAAACTTTTGGGATGCTTTACTTGGCTCCTAAGTACTCATCATTCAAGCATAATTCGTTCTTAGGTGTTTAAGTAGACTTAGGATTGCACTTATTGGGCTCCAAGCATCCTAATCCGAGTGAAATTGCTCTTTCTTGCAGCATAGGCACGGTCAAGACACGCCCATGTAAGTCGAGGTTCAGGCCGTGTCTCCATTCTGTTGATTTAGGCACGATGTGGTACGCCCGTGCAATGCGGATTAGATTCCATGCTTCGGGTCTGCCAATTGGGGCACGGCCATGCAAATCGAGGATAGGCCGTGTTCTAAATAATTATCGAGGCACGGTCGTGTAGAATGAAGTCCAGGCTGTGCCGATTTCTTGGGTTGGCTCAATTTGGTCCGTTTTAAGCTCGTTTTGCGTCCTTTTCATTCTAAGGTGCTTTCCTGAGTATAAGACATGAAAAGAAAGAATTAAGAGCACCTTTTTACATAAATCGAGGATAAATTCATCCAAAAGCATACTAAATGTGGGATTAAAATATGTTACTTTTACGGTTTATCAAATACCCTTAAATCAAGACATATAGCATAATAACCAAATGAACGTAAGCCATAATCAACAAAACCATAGTAAAGCATTGAAGTTAGGCCATTTTCGCATGGCTTAATTTATACAAAACTAAAATCCAACATTTTAAATTTCAATCTAGCCTATACATGCCATAGGTTCGAAAAATTCAGCTTATAAAATAACGAAGACAGTCGATAGTGTGATAGACTTTGATGATGGTCCCGAGCTCGTAACTTGACTCCAAAATCTAATAAACAATGCAAACAAACACATACAGTAAGCTATCATAGCTTAGTAAGTTATAAGCAGTTACATAACAATAATGCATTATATTATTATATTAATAGGCCAATTTAATATAATCACAATCGAGGTTTAAAACCATAACTATAATTTATATTACCCTTCAGAACTTTCACATTTCATAGCCTTAAGGACGTACACTCACACATTCAATAATAAATTTCACATCGATCAATAAATCACTTTCCCATCTCAAAAAAAATACATATACATTTATACAAGTACACAGATATATCGCATTTTCTTAATTTCATATGCATATATCACATACCGAATTTATACTTGCATTCCAAACCCATATAAATCACATATTAATATGTATAATACATAATTTCATTTCAACAGCTAATACTTACTTTATTACCCAAAAGATGATCTATCAGCACATACCTGATCATTTTATCTCGTTTAACACATTCATTAACTGATATTCTTAAAGAATCAACAAACCTGCACACTAAATGCCAAAACCTTGTAATGTATCACACACTTAGTGCCGTTACATTTAACTTCTCGCACACTTAGTGCCAAATCCTTGTAACGTATCGCACACTTAGTGTAGTTACATTTAACATCTCGCACAATTAGTGCTATATTTCATATTATCATTTCCGTACATCAATTTTCATATTACAAATCAGTATATAAATCTCATGTTTATATATATAATTAACAAGATATATATATGCTTATAAACTTACCAAATTCAATCTTTGAGATTAAAATTACTCGCAAGTGCTCATTAACCGATTTCGCACACATAGTGCTCGGTATCAAATTTGCACATTAAGTGCATATCAAAAACTTGCTACTCATTCATATACATAAATATAAAGCTTAAACCTCAACCATATGTATATATATATATATGTATTAACTTATTCATCACTAGAATTAATATCACATTCGTGTATATCATTGACATATATGTATGCATCACATTCGGCTATACTCATCCCTCAAATCAATATCACATTCGGCTATATCAACAATAAACATATATACTCCCATTAAACTCATGTGCATCATTATAGATAAATTCAATCCAACATGATTGCTTAAAAACTTACCTCGAATATCGACGGACATTATAATCCACTATTCGAACATGGTTACCAAGCTTATTCACACTCGGCACAAGCACATATAAATTCATATATATATATATATATGACCATTGCAAAATAGTCTAGTTTTAATATTTATAAAAGGGTGATTGAACTCAGAGATCGATCATGACAACGATAGAGGCAAGTGCACCTATCGAACAGTAGTATAGCTCAGGCAAGAATATCTTATCGAACCCAAGGAACCTAAAAGTACTATTACTTACTTTCTTTTTATTATTTAGCCTAAAATATGGAGTGATTGGTTTATTAATCTAAAATAAATGAAATACTTAAACTTAAATGCAAAGACAAAAGAACAAAACTTCGAGAAAAGAATTTAAAGAAAACTCAATTGATAAAGACGATACCCTCGGGAAGAATCCACCTATGACTTCACTTGTTATCTAACTTTCAATTCATATGATTTTTTTACTTAGCTTGATCCGTGAGACTCCCTAACCTATATTAAACCCCCTCTTGAAGCGAATAACGTCTAACCTTAGGTTAATTAGTGGAACTCTCGTTCTCTTATAGTAACCCCCTAAGGAAGCAGTAAATCAATCAATGGACTCCCATATTAGGTTTCACCCTAATCTGACAAAATCTCGTAACCCTATCTCTAGGTGCCCGATCAACTCCGCTTAATTATGCTAGATCTACTCTTAGGCGTATTCTATTCTTCCTCCACCTAAGCACATCGATAAATTTAAGCAACATAATTAAGAACAAACCAAGTATTTATCATATAAACCGAAAGAATTAAATAACAAAATCCATCATAGGTTTCATCCCCTTCAGGTATCTGAGGGGTTTAGTTCATAATTAAATAAGAAAACATCTCAAGAGAAAAGATAAAACAAAACATAAGAAATTCATAAAACTCCCTAAAGGAATTGAAGGAAAGTTCCTCCGTCTTAAGTAGAATTCTGACTCTTTGAGATGGGTCAATTGGCTATCTTCGAGTAATTCCCTAAACGAGTAAAGCTCTGGCAGAAAAACTCTGCTAAAAACTTAACGCCTTTAAATTGCTCCCTTGGGTTGTTTATATAGATATTTGGGATGCTTTACTTGGCTCCTAAGTACTCGTAATTCAAGTGAAATTCATCCTAAGTGTTTGAGTAGACTTAGGATTGCATTTCTTGGGCTCCAAGCATACTATTCCGAGTAAAATTACTCTTTCCCGCTTCAGAGGCATGGCCTTGACATGCCTGTATAAATCGTGGTCCAGCCCGTGTCTCCATTCTGTTGGTTTAAGCACGGCCATGACATACCCGTGTAGTATATCGGTAGAGGTTGTGCTTTGAGTCTGCCAATTGGGGCACGGCCGTGTGCAATGGGGTTCAGGCCGTGTTGGGCTTTTGTCGACGAGACAAAGTCGTGTAAACCAGGGTGTGACCGTGTTCTAGGTGGAAAACAAGGCACGGCCGTGTGGAATAAAGCCCAAGCCGTGTTGACTTCTTGGTTTGGCCCAATTTGGTCCGTTTTAAGCTCGTTTTACGTTCTTTTTATCCTTGGATGCCTTCCTGAGTATAAGACATGAAAAGAAAGGATTAAGAGCACCTTTTTTACATAAATTAAGGATAAATTCATCCAAAAGCATACTAAATGTGGGATTAAAATATGTTACTTTTACGGTTTATCAAATACCCCCACACTTAAGCTTTTGCTTGTCCTCAACCAAAATTCTCAACTTACAATTAAAACGAGCTTTCCACAATTCACAATTCTTATCAATAATGCCTTATCATAATTTATAGATAATTCATACATGGATGAGTTAACTCGAAGTTCCCTAAAGATTCAACGAGATAAGTCATGATTTTGTAGCATGAAAACATAGGTGTCTCCCCTTATCTGAATAATTACCTTTGATTCAAAACCGACAAGGATTGACATCCTCACTAAAGATTCACTCAAATCACTCAAAAGTGTTTAAGGTTCACAATAAAGCACTCAAAGTCGACCCTAAAAAGTTAATCCCATAGGCTTTCCTGAGAATCAAATTTCCACCACTGTATATGAGGTGATACACAGATCAAAAGGTCTTTATTAGGGTTGTAACGGGGCTTGGGTTAAAAGGTGTGGATAAAGGCTAAATAAGAAGTTATAATCAAGACTGTCTTGACAAATTGCCTAACTAGAAACAACGAACTAAATATGAATATTACATTGAATGGAAAACTAATAATACCTACTATTACTCTATAATAAGGAGTAATTTAATAATATTTTGATACGAGCTTTTTCTTCAACAATTGGAGTTTAAATGCTCTAAGCTCTTTTATTTACTACTAATATTGAATATACTTGGATTTTTTTTTAAGAAACTTGATATAAACATAATAGAAAAAACTTTGAAATAACTTAATTCAGCAATTGATCAAATCAATTCTCGATCAAGGGGTAGTCAAAAGGATGTTGATAACAAATACAAAGGGATTTTGGGTTAAAAATGGTGGGTGAGTCAATAAAAAGGTTGTTAGGATTCAATGGGGTTCACTAGGGGTTAATTTGTATGGGTAGGCTTTTTAGTGTAGTGAACGGGTTAAAACCTAGGTGCCTTTATTATCTAAGTATATCAAATCATTAATGTGGTCTCGACGTGTATAAACGAGACAAGTTCTAGAATATCAATTCAAAGTCGACACACTCATAATTAATAAAGTGAGCATGGAAAAGGGTATATGCTCTATAAAGCTCAAAATCTCACAAAAATTATGGGTGTTTTTTACATAAATCCCTATAGACTTCAAATTTCAAAGTAATACTCAGATTTAATTCAACAACCTATCAATTTTAATTTTAGAAAGTAGGCTTATCATGCTTGATTCTCTAGTATTCTTCAAATTTAATCATCAATGCACAATTAACTATGACTTATTCTAAAACATATCAATAAAAATCATAAATCATTAGAAATTTCATCTTAATTAAAAATATGAGAAAACCCTTAAGATCAAGACTAAATTCAGGGTTTTGAGAATTATACAAAAGTTTAGGCACTATTACCCCACACACAAGATGAACATTGCCCTCAATGTACAAAGATAGATTGTAACATCCTGATAATTAAGGGTTATGCATCTTTACATAATTGAATGATGTTGCATGCTTAATTATGATTGAGTGTATTTTGGAAGTTATTTTGAACTTCATTAATTAAGTGAATGCTTAGTGAAACTTTTAATTTCTAATAATTAAGATGGAGCTAAGCATGTTAGGCTTTAAGAAATAATGACAAGGAGTTTTAAGCATAAGATGAGTGATTAGCAAAGTGGTAAGGACACATGGATGAGTGCTTGAGGGAGAGGTTGAATCCCTAGCTAGCAAAAGGGAGGATTTTATTTTGTTTCCTTCCTATAGTGTCGGCCAAGACTCTTCTAGAATGGATGAGTATCTTTTAATTTTGGTTATTTGACCATATGAAAAGGTAAGCTAAAACTTATGGTATGGAATCATGAAAGGATGATAAGATGAGGGGGCAAAAGGCTTGAAGTAAGGGCTTTGTCTTGAAACTTTTCATGGTCATTTGACCATGAATCTAGTCGGTTTTAGGGGCTAAAGGGGATGGTTAATTGTGATAGCAAATTAAGGGTTGATGGGGAAGAAACAAGGAGGAAAAAGGGGGATAATGTTGGCTTAGGTTGGCCGAAATTTTGCTTAGCCATTAGGGGGGAAAGTTGGCCAAAAAGTCTTGCATTTTTGTGCATCTTTTCTCACTTCTCCAAAAGTTTTTCCCCTAGCCGAATTTGTTATTGAGTTTAGGTAAAAATTTCTCTTTGTTTTGGCTTTCATTTTGACCATTTTGGTTAAAATACATTTTCTCTCAAATTGTGGTCTTCTTTAGTCATAAGCATCAAAAGATTGGAAAACATTTTCTTCTTTTCTTTTTCTCTCATTGCCGAAACTACCAAAGTGCAAAGAACTATTTTCTTTTTCAATTTCTTCCTCTTGGCCGAATGTGCATAGGTCTCTAAACCTATCTCCTTTCTTTTGAGAATCAACATCATCATCATCATCTTCTTCTTTTAATCTCTCTTTCTCTTTCTCTTTTCTTCCTTTTCTTTTTCCTTCTATTTTCATTTTTCTTTCTTCTTCACTCTCAACCAAAACTATTTTCTATCAACACCAAAATCAACATATTTTTTTTCTCTTTTGTCAACCGAATCATCTTCTATTTCGATTTTCTTTCTTCTTTTCTTTTATTGAAAATCGAAACTATTTTAGCCATAAACCACTATCTTTTTCTCTTTTCTTTTTTGTGCAAGCCAAATCATCATTTTATTCTCTTCTTTTTGTCCAAGGCCGAATATACAAAGTGATCAAGTAAGGTTTTGTCAATTGTTTTCTTTATTTCTTTTTACTATAGTTGATTTAGAAAACATAAATCCTCTTATTTTCTCTCTTAGGCGAATCCTTGGAAAGGATTTTAAGGATCTTTGTTGAAGCCAACTTTTAAGAAGTGACCTTTCAAAATCATCCAAGGTAAGAATATCACCTTCACCTTCGATTATATCGATTTCTTTAAATAGACTATTAATCAATCTTATTTTTGGGGTGATTTAAGATTAACAAGATAGGTAAGAAAAGAGCGATCTGAGTGTTTGGAAGAGAGGAGGCACTTTGCTTTTACCATCGAATTTCAAAAGAAGGGTTGTATCGGTGAAGAGATTTTCCACCGGGTTGTGGACCCTCTGCTAACGAAGATTAGTTATTTGAAGTAGTACGCATAACCCAACCACTTTATGTTGGTGGGATATCGGTTTTGATCCATCTAGCGGAGAAAAACCACAAATAACGATTGTTCGAGAATCCGAGGGTAAGGATTTAGATCTCTCATCAATAAATATAGTTTTATTAGTAATAGTATATTCTAACCAAGTGTGATAATTAACTAGGCGTTGACGAGCGGGAAGGTATCATTCTCACAGTCATAAGGTGTGTAACCTTACAATAAAATCTCATAGATCTACTTTTAAATGTGATTATATGACTATGTGTTTGAAAATGATTGTGAATACCATTCATTGGTATACGATATTCAGGTATGTTTACCCCAAATATTCTGTTAATTTTGCTATATGCATAATTGTGAGATAAGTATGATTTTGTTATGATTTTGGGGTAAATGGCATGAAAAATGAATAATATGTATGTGCATGGGCATATGGGTGAATTTGATAAAGGGAAGTATTCTGGTGGTTTTTACCACATTTTCGGTGACTTCGGTCACATATGTGAATCTGGTGACTTCGGTCACAATTTTGTCTGGTGGCCTTGCCACAAAATTATAAGGGCGATGTGCATGTTGACTGCAAGAATCGCTTCGATGGTGTGTAGCGGATGGAGGGTCGATTTAGTAATCCCCACTGTGTGATTGGTTGGTACGAGTGGTGTGTAGCGGATGGATATTTAGGTGGGCCGGGTTTGCATTTCATTATGTGCATCTAATCATGTGATTTTTAATGATTATTATTATTTCTGCTATAAAAATGGGCTTAAGGCTAAAAATGACTTAAATGGGCCTATGAATATATGTGCTATGAAAATAGGCTTTTGGGTTAAATATAAGCTAACCGGGCTATGGCCATATGTGTAATTATTGGGCTTTAAGGCATATGATCAAATGGGCTTTTTAATGTATGTGTTACACATTGAGTTTTTAACTCACCCTTTTGTGGGATAACTTTTGGATGATTCAGTAGTCGATGAATCGAATCGCAAGGACTCCGTGGTGGCCAATGCTCATATCAAGTATTTTGAAGATTTTCCAATTTAAACTTATTAAATTTTATTACTTAGACTTTATTATGGGTTTGCTATTTTTGTAATAAGGCCACTATAAACTGCTTTTTAATTTTTTTGTGTTTGGACTTTTATTTTGCCATGAACAAATATCTATTTAATAACTAAACGATTTTTCGATAAATAATTTAAAATGTTTTTGTCACTAATATATATATGTTTTAAAGTAATTTCCTTAAATTTGATTTTCTTTTAATTTATTAATTCCTTCAAAAAATAATGTTTTAAAAGACATAACTTTACAATTTGATTTCAACCTAAAATATTAAGTTAATCTGCTTTTCTACAAAATCATCAAGTTTTTCTTAAATAAACGAGAACTTGCTAAAGTTTTACTTGAGGAACATATCAAATCCGGCGAGCTTTTTAAATGGGTTTGGGGTGTTTCAACTTGGTATCGAGCCCGCTTTTAAACTCTTGGCCTTGGGTTTTGAAGCCCACAACGCTTTCAAAATTTGACCCAAATGACTTTTTGAAAGTTTCTTAAGTTAAATAATTTTATAAGAGCATGGCGCTCGAAATTCTCGGCCCAGATCCATCAGGTATGTATCTTGATTGATAATTGATATGAATGTATGATAAGCCTAAGGAAACTATACTTTAGAGACATGGACCCTAGGTGTTTGTGTACTACTACGAAAAAACCACTGAATATCTGCTTCATAAAACTTTCTTTTAATAAGAAGTGAAAAGACTCTAATACATAAGACTTTTTCGTAAAAATAGATAAGACGCGTAGTAGACATGAGTTCTAGGGGACGTGGTCGTCGTAGACGTGGACGAGGAAGAATGGCTGTGTCGGAATTAGTTAGATCTGGTCAAGGTTCTGAAAATGAAGCTCCGCCACTGGCTGTTGGGGTGGATTTTCAAGAGCAAAATGGAGGAGGTGACGCAGTATCACAAGCTGTACTTCAAGTTTTAGAATGAGTAGCAGAAGCTAGTTCTGGAAGTGGGTCTCGAAAGTCAGTAGCTGAGAGACTAAGATCGAATGGAGCTGAGGTTTTTAGAGGAGTATTTGGAGTAGCTCGAATGTAGCGAAATCTTGGTTGGAGGCGGTCGAGAGGATTATGGATGATTTGGACCGCATCATCAAGAGAAATTGAAAGGTGCTATTTCACTACTCCGTGATGAAGCCTACCGGTGGTGGCTCACTATTAAGGAGAGTACCCTCGTGGATCGATTGGATTGGGGATATTTTAAAATTAAATTCAAGGAAAATACGTTGGAGCTAGCTACATCGACTCCCGAGGAAGACATTTCGAATTTGGTGCAAGGAAACAAGTCGATAATGAGTATGAAGCGAGTTTTGTGACTTAGCCATTATGCCGAGGATAGTAGCTCACGAATATGAACAAAGGTGTCGATTTAAAGATGGACTTAGAGATGAATCTGCAGTGATGATTGCTCCGCATCGTGAAAGAGATTTTGCAATCTTAGTAGAAAGAGCAAGAATAGCTGAGGAGGTTAAGCGGACTGAAAGACAGAATCGGACAGAGGCCGAATAGAAATAAGAGAAGCTTTGGGTCTTGTGGTCATCCGGAATTTCAAAAGAAACCAAGAAATGAAGGACCGCGAGGTCAAGAGATCACTTCGGGTGGACAACATCGTGCTTGTGCTCAATGTGGGAAGATGCACCGGAGAATGTTGGAAAAAGACCGGGATGTTTCAAGTGCGGATCTAAAGACCATATGATCAAGGATTGCCCAAGAATTCAGATAAGAATCGCCCGATGAGGTCGTATGTTAATCAGTCGGCAGAGGTGAACAAAGAAATAATAAGGGCCGTGGTCCAAATGGAAGGGTAATGGTTCGGTAGAGGTCGCGAAACTTGAGCAGAGGCGTGGTAGCTCGAGGCGAGACAACCGTGTCTTGTATATGCGATTCGTCATAGAAAGATAGTGACGACCGATGTAATCACGCACGCGTTCGATTTCGGGTTGCCCTTTATTGCTTTGATAGATATAGGTCAACTCACTCATACAAATAGTGAAGTATCTGGAACTTTGCATGTGACTTCGAGATCGTACCTAGGAAGATGATCGTATTTAGTCCTTTAGGACAAACAGAGTTATAGACAAACTTTTTAAGGAAGTGCCTTTAGAAGTTCAAGGACGCAGATTTGGTGATTTAATGGAGTTACCATTCAAGAATTGACCGATCTTAGGCATGGATTGGCTAGTGAAGTATCGTGCAAATGTGGATTGTCTTTGCTAAGCGAATGTCCTTAAGAACTTTTGATGACAAAGAAGTTGTAGTGATGGGCGAGAGACGGAACTACTTATCTAATGTAGTATCCACTCTTAAGGTAGAAAAGATGGTTAGAAAGGGATGTGTAGCCTTCCTGATGTTGGTGAGTGCCTTGGAGGCAAAGGAGGCAACTGTTAATGAAGTCAGGACTGTGAATGAATTTGTAGATGTTTTTTCAGAAGAACTTCTAGGTTTGCCTCCGGATCGTGAGGTAGAATTTGGGATTGATTTATTGCACGAACGGCGCCAGCTTCTATTGCTCCATATAGAATGGCACCAAGGAATTAGTTGAGCTTAAGGCTCGATTCGGGAGTTGCTTGATCGTGGATTTATCCGACCTAGTGTGTCTCCATGGGGAGCACCGGTCCTATTGTGAAGAAGAAGGACGGATCGATAAGGATGTGTATAGATTACGGCGGTTGAATAAGTGACCATCAAGAACAAGTATCCTTTGCCGAGGATCGACGACTTGTTCGATCGACAAGGAGCTCATGTATTCTCAAAGATTGATCTAAGGTCGGGTATAATTAGCTTAAAGTGAAAGAAGTGGATATCCATAAGACGGCTTCCAGAACTAGATATGGGCATTATGAATTTCTAGTAATACCATTCGGATTAACGAACACCCAAATGAGTTCATGGATATGATGAACCGATTTTCAGCCTACTTGGATCGATTCGTTGTGGTATTCATAGGCGACATCCTGGTGTATTCTAAGTCCGAAATGGAACATGATGAGCATCTTGGATTGTGTTACGAGTTTTAAGGAGAAGAAGTCGTATGCCAAATTCAAAAGTGTGAATTTTGGTTTGAAAGAGGTTGCGCTTTTAGGCTATGTGGTGTCTGCAGAAGGGATAAGGTGGATCCTCGGAAGATTGAGGTCATGCTAGATTGGAAACCACCTAAGTCCGTGAATCAAGTTCGCGAGCTCACAGGGTTAGTAAGCTACTAGAAGATTCGTCAAGGATTCTCATCGATATTTGCACCTTTAATGAAATTGTTGAGAAAGGAGGTACCTTTCGTGTGGGCGATATCTGAAAGAGAGCTTTGAGAAGCTCAAGAAGGTTTTGATGAAGCTCGGTTTGATTCACTGAGGCGAAAAAGATTTCGTCGTGTATTGTGACGCTTCTCACACGGATTAGGATGTGTTCGATGCAAGACGGAAGGTAGTTGCGTATCGTCTCGACATTAAGACCTCACGAGGTTAATTACCCGACGATGATTTAGAATTGGCAATTGTAGTCTTTGCTCTTAAAGTTTGGAGACATTACTTATACGGGAAAAGTCGGTGATATACACGGACCACAAGAGTCTGAAATATCTACTGACTCAGAAAGAACTGAATTTGAGGCAGCGAAGGTGGATAGAGTTGTTGAAAGACTATGACTGTTCTATTGAGTACCATCCGGACAAGGCGAATGTGGTGGCAGACGCTCTAAGTCAGAAAGTGGTGTCAGATTTAAGGGCAATGTTTGCACATCTTAGTCTTTACGATAACGGGAGCTTGTTGGCAGAGTTACAAGTTAAACCGACATGGTTGAGTTAAGTGAAAGAGAGGCAATTGATAGACGATGATCTGAGTACAAAACTTCGGCGGTGCGAGAGGAGAATTGAAAGATTTTGGTATTAATAAATGATGGGGTATTATGTTTTAAAGGTAAAGTCGTATCTGCCGGGGATCGGAATTAAGGTAAAGATTCTTCAGAGTCGCATAGTAGCCCTTATGCTATGCATCCCGGAGGAAGTAAGTTATATCGAGACTTGCGAGATCGGTTTTGGTGGCTTTGGTCTTAAGCGAGAATTACGAGTATGTAGGAAAGTGCTTAACGTGTCAACAAGTCAAGGTGAACATCAAGTACCTTCTGGATTGCTTCACCGATAAAGATTCCACAAAGGAAGTGGGAGACTCACCATGGACTTTGTTAGTGGGCTTCCTCTTCGCCTACTAAGAAAGACTCAAGATGGGTGATAGTGGACCAATGACGAAATCGCACATTTTATCCCGTTGGGTTTATTACTCTTTGCGAAATTGGCGAAGTTATATGTGGTTGAGATTGTGAGATTGCATGGAGTACCGGTGTCAATCATTTCAGATAGAGATCCGAGGTTTACGTCTCGCTTTTGGAAAGCATTGCATCGGGCTTTGGGCACCGATTGGACTTGATCGGCATTTCATCCTCAATCGGACGGTCGATCGAAAGAGTAATCAAATCTTAGAAGATATGTTAAGGGGTGTGTGATGGATTTCAAGGAAGTTGGGAAGAGTTCTTACCATTAGCGAATTTATGATAATAACAGCTACCAAGCTAGTATTCGGATGGCACCATATGAAGCACTATATGGACGAAAGTGTCGCACTCCTACGTGTTGGACAGAATTAGAGGAACGTCGATTTTGGGTCCGTAAATAGTGGTGAATCCAAGAAAAGGTTAAGGTAATCCGGCTCGGTTAAAGGAAGCATCGGACAGCAAAAGTCGACGCAGATCTAAAGCGAAAAGAAATAGAGTTTTTGTGGGGACCAAGTTTTCCTAAAAGTTTCACCTTGGAAAAAGGTAATGAGATTTGGTCGCAAAGGAAGCTAAGTCCTGTGTTCATTGGACCTTATCGGGTTTTGAAGCGGGGCGGATTTGTGACATATCAGTTAGAATTACCTTCAGAGTTGAAGCAAATTCACGATGTGTTCCATGTTTCAATGTTACGCCATTACCGATCGGATCCATCTCATGTAGTGCCAGTTGAGGAGGTGGAATTAAGACCAGATTTGTCCTATGAAGAGGAGCCAATTCAAATTCTGGAGCGAGATGTAAAGGTTTTACGGAGAAAGTCGGTTCCTCTCGTCAAAGTATTATGGCGTAATCATGGATCAGAAGAAGCTTCGTGGGAACCGGAGGAAGCGATGCGACAGTAATACCCTCACTTGTTCCAAATGTGTAATTTCGAGGATGAAATTATTTTAAGGGGTAGAATCTGTAACATCCTGATAATTAAGGGTTATGCATCTTTACTTAATTGAATGATGTTGCATGCTTAATTATGATTGAGTGTATTTTGGAAGTTATTTTTGAACTTCATTAATTAAGTGAATGCTTAGTGAAACTTTTAATTTCTAATAATTAAGATGGAGCTAAGCATGTTAGGCTTTAAGAAATAATGACAAGGAGTTTTAAGCATAAGATGAGTGATTAGCAAAGTGGTAAGGACACATGGATGAGTGCTTGAGGGGAGAGGTTCGAATCCCTAGCTAGCAAAAGGAGGATTTTATTTTGTTTCCTTCCCTATAGTGTCGGCCAAGACTCTTCTAGAATGGATGAGTATCTTTTAATTTTGGTTATTTGACCATATGAAAAGGGTAAGCTAAAACTTATGGTATGGAATCATGAAAGGATGATAAGATGAGGGGACAAAAGGCTTGAAGTAAGGGCTTTGTCTTGAAACTTTTCATGGTCATTTGACCATGAATCTAGTCGATTTAGGGCTAAAGGGATGGTTAATTGTGATAGCAAATTAAGGGTTGATGGGAAGAAACAAGGAGGAAAAAGGGGATAATGTTGGCTTAGGTTGGCGAAATTTTGCTTAGCCATTAGGGGAAAGTTGGCCAAAAAGTCTTGCATTTTGTGCATCTTTTCTCACTTCTCCAAAAGTTTTTCCCCAGCAATTTGTTATTGAGTTTAGGTAAAATTTCTCTTTGTTTTGGCTTTCATTTTGACCATTTTGGTTAAAATACATTTTCTCTCAAATTGTGGTCTTCTTTAGTCATAAGCATCAAAAGATTGGAAAACATTTTCTTCTTTTCTTTTTCTCTCATTGCCGAAACTACCAAAGTGCAAAGAACTATTTTCTTTTTCAATTTCTTCCTCTTGGCCGAATGTGCATAGGTCTCTAAACCTATCTCCTTTCTTTTGAGAATCAACATCATCATCATCATCTTCTTCTTTTAATCTCTCTTTCTCTTTCTCTTTTCTTCCTTTTCTTTTTCCTTCTATTTTCATTTTTCTTTCTTCTTCACTCTCAACCAAAACTATTTTCTATCAACACCAAAATCAACATATTTTCCTTCTCTTTTGTCAACCGAATCATCTTCTATTTCGATTTTCTTTCTTCTTTTCTTTTATTGAAAACCGAAACTATTTTAGCCATAAACCACTATCTTTTTCTCTTTTCTTTTTTGTGCAAGCCAAATCATCATTTTATTCTCTTCTTTTTGTTCAAGGCCGAATATACAAAGTGATCAAGTAAGGTTTTGTCAATTGTTTTCTTTATTTCTTTTTACTATAGTTGATTTAGAAAACATAAATCCTCTTATTTTTCTCTCTTAGGTGAATCCTTGGAAAGGATTTTAAGGATCTTTGTTGAAGCCAACTTTTAAGAAGTGACCTTTCAAATCATCTAAGGTAAGAATATCACCTTCAGTTATATCGATTTCTTTAAATAGACTATTAATCAATCTTATTTTTAGGGGTGATTTAAGATTAACAAGATAGGTAAGAAAAGAGCAAGACGGAGTGTTTGGAAGAGAGGAGGCCTTTGTTTTACCATCGAATTTCAAAAGAAGGGTCAGACGGCGGTAAGAGATTTTCCACCGGGTTGTGGACCCTCCGCTAGCAAAGATCGGTTATTTGAAGTAGTACGCACAACCGAACCACTTTACGTTGGTGGGATATCGTGGTTTTGATCCATCTAGCGAGAAGAACCACAAATAATGGTTGTTCGAGAATCCGAGGGTAAGGATTTAGATCTCTCGTCAATAAATATAGTTTTATTAGTAATAGTATATTCTAACCAAGTGTGATAATTAACTAGGCGTTGACGAGCGGGAAGGTATCATTCTCACAGTCATAAGGTGTGAAACCTTACAATAAAATCTCATAGATCTACTTTTAAATGTGATTATATGACTATGTGTTTGAAAATGATTGTGAATACCATTCATTGGTATACGATATTCAGGTATGTTTACCCAAATATTCTGTTAATTTTGCTATATGCATAATTGTGAGATAAGTATGATTTTGTTATGATTTTGGGGTAAATGGCATGAAAAATGAATAATATGTATGTGCATGGGCATATGGGTGAATTTGATAAAGGGGAAGTATTCTGGTGGTTTTTACCACATTTCCGGTGACTTCGGTCACATATGTGAATCTGGTGACTTCGGTCACATATTTGAAATCCAGTGACTTCGGTCACAATTTTGTCTGGTGGCCTTGCCACAAAATTATAAGGGCGATGTGCATGTTGACCGCAAAGAATCGCCTTCGATGGTGTGTAGCGGATGGAGGGTCGATTTAGTAATCCCCACAGTGATTGGTTGGTACGGTGGTGTGTAGCGGATAGATATTTAGGTGGGTCGGTTTGCATTTCATTATGTGCATCTAATCATGTGATTTTTAATGATTATTATTATTTCTGCTATAAAAATAGGCTTAAGGCTAAAAATGACTTAAATAGGCCTATGAATATATGTGCTATGAAAATGGGCTTTTGGGCTAAATATGAGCTAAATGGGCCTATGGCCATATGTGTAATTATTGGGCTTTAAGGCATATGATCAAACGGGCTTTTTAATGTATGTGTTACACATTGAGTTTTTAACTCACCCCTTTTGTGGGATAACTTTTCGATGATTCAGTAGTGCGATGGATCGGGTCAGCAAGGACTCTGTGGTGGCCAATGCTCATATCAAGTATTTTGAAGATTTTCCAATTTAAACTTATTAAATTTTATTACTTAGACTTTATTATGGGTTTGCTATTTTTGTAATAAGGCCACTATAAACTATTTTTAATTTTTTTTTTTGTGTTTGGACTTTTATTTTGCCATGAACAAATATCTATTAAATAACTAAATGGTTTTTCGATAAATAATTTAAAAATGTTTTTGTCACTAATATATATATGTTTTAAAGTAATTTCCTTAAATTTGATTTTCTTTTAATTTATTAATTCCTTCAAAAAATAATGTTTTAAAAGACATAAATTTACTTTACAATTTGATTTCAACCTAAAATATTAAGTTAATCTGTTTTCTACAAAATCATCAAGTTTTTCTTAAATAAACGAGAATTTGCTAAAGTTTTACTTGAGGAACATATCAAATCCGGTCAGGCTTTTTGGGCCGGGTTTGGGTTGTTTCATAGATAATGAAAGTAATTGATAAATCAAAGAGAAGGGGAAAAGTGATACTTTCCTGAATTTTTGGATGGCTCCAGTATTTAGCATTGGTGATTTTTGAGAGTCTCTTTATGCTATGTAGGTGGAGTCTGTGTTTTTAACTTTGAAGTCGTTATTGAAATAACTTAGTGCTTCCATGAAGTGTAAATTAGGCAAACTCGAAGATTAGATAACCAATTTAAGATAATATACTATAAAGAGCAATTCTAATTCAAAACATAAAAATATGTCTAAAAAAATAAAAAAAATAAGAACAAAACGAAATGGTGAATAAAAGTTAAATGTTTTGTACTAAGAGGAACTCAAAGGTCCTCATCAGTAGCCGGATCCTGTGGCGGTGCTGGTGGTGATATGTGAAAGTGATGGCATATTTGCTACAGGGTAGCCTCGATCCTATCAAAGCGTCAAGCAGTGTCAGTGAATTGCTGGGTACAGTACTGCTCAAATTGTGTGAGGCGTGTCAAGATATCAGCTAATGAAATTGCTAAAGATGATGGTTACTGGCTCGAAACTTGTGGGATATCATCAGTAATGTCCTCGGGTATCTCCTCCTCTGTTGTTAGCCTGTATTGAGGGGGGTCCGTCCCTCGACGATGCTTGATCATCTTCATGTGTACCATCGTCTGGATCCCTTGAGGTGTCATATGTCCGATTAGTGTAAGTGAGGACCTCTGATGATCGGTGTTGAGGAGTCCAAAGTGCCGTGCCAATCGCGTTATTTGGAAATTTTGGGGAAGAAGGCTGAGATTTTGTGTCTAAGGTTTAAAATGGGGGAATTTTCAGTTAGTTTTCTTATATAAGGGAGTAGAACACGGCCACCTGACACGGCCGTGTGAAATTTTGAAATGCCCGTGCGTTTCGCGATTACTTAGAATTGGGCGCGATTCAGGGTTTTTAGCACGCCCGTGTGATAATTTGACCCGCCCGTTCTCGATAAGTCAGTATGTTCACACGGTTACTTGGCACGCCTGTGGTCCAGCCGTGTTCGATATGTCAGTAGCCTCACACGGTTAGGAGGCACGGCCGTGCAATGCTCGTGTTAGACAAGTCAGTGTCTTCACACAGTCATGAGGCACGGCCGTGTCTTTTTGTACACGGTCATCAGCACGCTCGTGTTAGAAAAGAGTTTTTCCTATTTGTACACGGTCATCAGCACACTCGTGTTACAGGCCGTGTTAAGGATCCTGCATTTTTGTTATATTTTTACAAAATATTTAATGCGGTTAGCATTTGGGTTACCTCCCTAAAAGAACTTGTTTATAGTCTTAAGCTAGAATCTCCCTATTTTAAGTTCTAAAGGAAGGCTCATGGAGCATTAACTCTTCTCTCATATCTCCAAAATTTGCATCATTATAAATTTTAAGTCGATCACCATTTACCTTGAACGTGCCTTTAGTGGGGTGAGTTACCTCAATGGTTCCATATGGAAATATTGTTTTGATCATGAATGGTCCTGACCATCTGGATTTTAGCCTTCCAGGAATAGTTTAAGCCTTGAATTGTATAGTAGGACTAGGTCCCCTACTTTAAAATGTTTTGATCTCTTGAGGCGAGCATCGTGACATCGCTTTGTTGCTTCCTTGAATAGCTTTGAGTTCTCATGGGCTTCCATTCTCCATTCATCCAACTCGTTTATCTGTATCATTCATTTCTTTCCTGCAAGTTTGAGGTCAGTATTTAAAAATTTTGTTGCCCAGAAAGCTTTGTGTTCTAGCTCGAACGGTAGATGTCCCCGGCAACGGCGCTAAAAACTTGATCGCTGCAAAACAGTCTAGTTTTAATATTTATAAAAGAGTGATCAAACTCAGAGATCGATCATGACAACGATAGAGGCAAGCACACCTATCGAACAAAGAGTATAGCTCGAGCAAGAATATCTTATCGAACCCAAGGAACCTAAAAGTACTATTACTCACTTTCTTTTTATTATTTATCCTAAAATATGGAGTGATTAGTTTATTAATCTAAAATAAATGAAATTCTTAAACTTAAATGCAAAGACAAAAGAACAAAACTTCGAGAAAATACTTTAAAGAAAATTCAATTGACAAAGACGATACCCTCGGGAAGAATCCACCTATGACTTCACTTATTATCTAACTTTCAATTCATATGATTTCTTTTACTTAGCTTGATCCGTGAGACTCCCTAACCTATATTAAACCTTCTCTCGAAGCAAATAACGTCTAACCTTAGGTTAATTAGTGGAACTCTCATTCTCTTATAATAACCCCCTAAGGAAGTAGTAAACCGATCAATGGACTCCCATATTAGGTTTCACCCTAATTCGGCAAAATCTCATAACCCTATCTCTAGGCGCCCGATCAACTCCGCTTAATTATGCTAGATCTACTCTTAGGCAGGGTCTATTCCTCATCCACCTAAGCACATCAGATAAATTTAAGCAACATAATTAAGAACAAACCAAGTATTTATCATATAAACCGAAAGAATTAAATAACAAAATCCATCATAGGTTTCATCCCCTTCAGGTATCTGAGGGGTTTAGTTCATAACTAAATAAGAAAACATCTCAAGAGAAAATATAAAACAAAACATAAGAAATTCCTAAAACTCCCTAAAGGAATTGAAGGAAAGTTCCTCCATCTTGAGTAGAATTCTGACTCTTTGAGATGGGTCAATTGGCTATCTTCGAGTAATTCCCTAAACGAGTAAAGCTCTGGCAGAAAAACTCTGCTAAAAACTTGACACCTTTAAATTGCTGCCTTGGGTTGTTTATATAGATGTTTGGGATGCTTTACTTGGCTCCTAAATACTCGTAATTCAAGTGAAATTCATCCTAAGTGTTTGAGTGGACTTAAGATTGCGTTTCTTGAGCTCCAAGCATCCTATTCCGAGTAAAATTACTCTTTCCCGCAGCAGGGGCACGACCTTGACACGCCTGTGTAAATCGTGGTCAAGCCCGTGTCTCCATTCTGTTGGTTTAAGCACGGCCATGACACGCCTGTAGTATATGGGTAGAGGCCATGCTTCAGGTCTGCCAATTGTGGCACGACCGTGTGTAATGGGATTCAGGCCGTGTTGGGCTTTTTGTCGACGAGACACGATCGTGTAAACTAGGGTGTGACCATGTTCTAGGTGGAAAACAAGGCACGGCTGTGTGGAATAAAGCCCAGGCTGTGTTGACTTCTTGATTTGGCCCAATTTGGTCCATTTTAAGCCTGTTTTACGTTCTTTTTATCCTTGGGTGCCTTCCTGAGTATAAGACATGAAAAGAAAGGATTAAGAGCACCTTTTTACATAAATTAAGGATAAATTCATCCAAAAGCATACTAAATGTGGGATTAAAATATGTTACTTTTACGGTTTATCAATATATATATATGTTTCATACCAGCATATATATATAACATTTATTTGCAATTAAACACGTCTATTTGCCTATATACTTACCTCGGACGATGTAAAACAGAACGGGACAACTAATCGACAACTTTCGTTTTTCCTCATCCAAGTTCGATTTCTTTTGTTCTTGATCTATATAATTTCAAATTAACCCCATTTAAACACAATTTCATTCAATTTAATCCAACAACACATAAATGGGAAAATTACCATTTTACCCCTGATATTTCATACTTTTATAGATTAGTCCTAATTGCACAAAATACAAAATACACAAAATTTCACCACATCATAGTTAGGCTGAATCTTCCTTATGCTCATACTAATCCATATATTTAATTTATTTTTCCTTTTAGCCCTTTAATTTATTATTTTCTCAATTTAGCCCTAATTAGCTAAATCCATCAAATATTCAAGAACAAAACATGTTAATTAAACACATATCTTTCATTTAACACCAACACTCATCACAAAGCTCACCACTTCATTAATGGCACATTTCATAAACATCATCAATTCACAAAATTTAAGCATGGGTTTTGTAGAGTACAAAACAACGATTACAAAAACGTAAAAATTATCAAAAATCGAAACCAAATCATACCTTAATTGAGCTAAAATGTGTGCCGAATATTTGAAAGCTTAAGAAACTTTATTTCTTCTTCAACATTCGGTGGAAGAAGATGAACACCCACCCCCACTATCACTTAATTTGTTTTATTATAACATTAATATATAATATAAAATAATAAAATTTTTAACATATAATTTTAACATATAAAAACATATATGTTATCATTATGCCGTTCACTATACTAAATTTTGGCCAAATTGCATCATAAGTCCTCCTCAATACAAAGGCAACAACAATTAAGCACTCAACAATCAGCACACAACATTTACATTTTATGCGATTAAGTCCTTTTTCTTAATTTGACACACAGTCGATAAAATTACCACACAGAATTTTCACACAGGCTCTGTCACAAATAATAAACATCGAAAATGATTCCAAAATATTTTTCTGACTTCGGATTTGTGGTCTCGAAACCACTATTTTGACTAGGGTCTAAACCGGGCTGTTATAGTGCACATCCAATGGATCTTCCTTCACCCGCTCTTCGACATGCATTCAAAGATCAAAATGTTTTGGCTAAAATTACTGGGACGAGCGTGACCCTCTTATCAAGTCTATCGAACAAATCTGAAACTGCCTCGTCCACGTGCCCTAGTGCTTTAGGGAAAACAACCAGCCCATAAATGCTCAAAGCGAATACATCGACCCTTTTCTTCATATCTAGGTACGCTAAGATCAAATCTCTCAAACTATTCCAAGGGATACATTTTCCATCTCCCTTTTGCTTGATCTGGGCTACAACCCATCGCTCTCTCATTCCCATGATATTCATTAGTTTTTTTTAGGAAAGTCGGGACATTAGCGGCTCTGAAATAAACCTTTTCGGGTTGAATTTTTGGGGAACGAAGTAAGGCCATGTATTCTTTCACTGTAACACACCTTACCCGTGTTTAACGCTGAAACAGGGTACAAGGCGTTACCGGACAATAACATTTGTGACTGAACAATTTCAAGGCATAAATTTTCGTTTAAAATTTAAACTTTTATGTTATAACATCAAGTCCCTAAAATGGGCCTAAGAGGCCCAAAATAGGCTTTGGGAGCGATTCGAGACTAAACCGAGAACTTTTAAAACTACTGAAACATTTAGAAAATTTCCTTGTTTTGGAGAGTCAAATTCTTGTATGGGCAGGCCTTGTGGTTACACCCGCCATGTGGTCCAGGATACGCCCATGTCTTCTACCCGTGTAACTCTTCGTTTATGATGTCATCATTCATTTTGGATCACACGACCAAGTCTCACACCCGTGTGCTAGATCGTGTCCTCCACATGGCTGAGACACCCGGCCGTGTCTCTGCCTGTGTGGTCAAAAAGTTGGCTATTTTTCCAAGCCAATTTCTACCCTATCATACCCATACTTGAGTATAACTTGAATGACACATTTGATGACATATTAAAGCTACCAAAACATACACCACAAACACGTAACGAGTCATAGAATACAATTTACTCAACCCTGGAAAGCATCTTCATGGGTTTATAGCATAACCAATTTATTTGGTCACGTTAAATGTGTAACACCCCATACCCGGCCCACGAGTCTTGATCGGATCTGGTTTGTCACTACAGAAAAACGTTTGATGACTGATTTCACTTACGGGTAAAACTTTAAAAATTTTTGTCTTTAATAAAACATTGTGCATTTAAAATTACAAATAAAACTTTAATGATACCAATTATCCGATTTTAAAGAAAAACTTTAATATATAATTTTGAGATATAAATTGCCAAAATAAAATCATATCCATCCGATTAAAACATAATAGTAAACCTTAAAACTTTAGGAGGCCCTTATTATAATAAATAAATAAATCCAAAGTACTTAATAATAATCTGAGTAAAATAAATATAATATCTTCGCATGGCATAAAAAATAATTTCTCGCATGGCCACCTTGTATCCACTCCAACCCGGTCCAAGCCTTATTCATCACCGCGATGTTGGTAAAATTTGGGTGAGTCAAACAGACTCAAAGCATAGTTATTTCACATGTCTCCACATATGGGCTTGGCCCATATCCACACAGTCCATATACATAAATTATACAATTATGAAGCCCAACCCAACCTAATGCCCATCCATCACACCTACCTTGGCAGACCTGCTGCCCAAGGCCGTGGCTAATCCACCGATCAACGAAATGATCCCACATATCAATCAGTCTACGGTGATGCACACAGCCATCAACCGCCGAGATGTGGCACCTAGCCAGCACCTCCCTTGATGAAGCACATAGCTAACATCAAGCGCTAATGTAGCACAAGGCTAACATTAAACCACGTACATAATGTACACCCTTTTCCTTCGATAGTCACATCCCAAGTCCTATGCATATATATATGTATCATGGCAACATATCACTTGAAACAAATATACATCACATGCCACCACATTTTCATACATTCATCAATAATCATTTATTATCGTAAATCACTGACCTGATTATTCAATCGCCCACCACAGGTATTCACAATCTTAGCCCTTATTTCGGCTATTATTCACATTACACATACATAAAATAACACATATAATCATTCAAGAGACAGTGCGATAACTACGCACCTGACTATTTAGCGAAATCCCGATCTATTTGGATCTAACACAATCTAGAATCCCAAAACTCTTTATCCCTGTCAATTTGCCTCTAAAAGCCATAATCACAATCGGTCAGTTCTTAAACCCATAAAATGGCCTTTGGTGAATGTTGACAACCCCTTACCTGCTTATCTGAATCCCGAAATATTTGCTTACCTCCTTCCTGTTGAAACCCCTAAAACTTAGTGTTAGTTTTGGTTTTAACACATAAACATCTTATGGTATAACCCTTGGCCGAAACTAACCCTTACCTACGTCGAAGTCCCGAATCCGTCACTTGCTCCTGAAGTTGTCGAAATCCCCATCTAGCAAATGTTAGAATTGGCTAACTTAATATCCAATAAAGCTTATGGTCGAATAGTACATATAGGCTTACCTTGCTGAATCGAATCCCTTAAAGAAACTCCTTGATACTCCTTTCCTTAGGCTACACACAAAAAAAAACACATCACTATGGCTCTATGAACATTCGGCCATGCTATAAAAACCAAGACCAAACACTTGGTTTCGGCATACTAAAGAATAAGAGCCCACACCGATTTCTTAAAGAAATACTTATCACTATCAAAGCACTTCCAGCGAAACAGCTCTTAAACTCCAAAGAGAAAGATTTTGGCACTTGAATGGTGAAGGGGGATCACGCCAAAGTGAAGAGAATTTATGCTTAGAGGATTCGGCAACAAAGAACAGTGGTAGAGGGGTTTCGGCTTTTGTCAATAATGATTAGGAAAAAAGAAGAGAAAAGGAGGAGAATAGGTACTTAACACTTTCGATTTTGGGTCACAAGAAGAGAAAACAAGTTGAATCTTCAAGTGTTTTCGGTACCAAGAAAATTAAAGAAGCAAAAGAGATGTCTAAGAGGATCACTCCCTTTTATAAACAATTTGGCTACTTCCCTCCCTTCATGGCCGAATTTACCAATCCAAAGAGACCCATATTCGGCCACTTTATCCTTTCCTATCAATTCCCACATTTTCCTCCTTATCACCTTAATTAATAAAAAATAAATAAATAATCCACCACATTATCCCTTATCTTTCCATTTAAAATAAATAAAATAAAACCACACTTATTCAAAATAAATTAAATAACCCACATCCATCCACTATCTTAATATTTAAAACAAACAAAATCCTCAATTATCTCCCCATTTAAAATAAATAAAATAATCCACACTTATCCCTCTCTTTAGCCAAATTTTAAAATAAAAGAAACAAGCCTTATCCCATCTTTTAAAGTCCCATTGCCGTCCCACTTCTCTCCACCCTTGATGTCAAAGGCCCAAAAATAAAACACACTCCTTGCAACCAACAAGATTCGAACCTCTTCCCTCCTGAAGCCCCTTTGACGCAAACGCCCCAAGCCACCTTACTGCTGGTTCTTTTGTGTCATCTACTCCCCATAATTTCTTTTAAAGCCTCATTAGCCTAGCTTCCCTCCTTGATGCAAAGAGCAAAATAAAAACACACTTATGCTACCATCAAGACTCGAACTCCTTCCCTTGGATCCCCTACTGGTGCAATTCTCCTAACACCTTAGGTAGCGTCCCAGGCCACTTTGCCAAGGCGCTTTTTATGACATAATGCACCCAAAATTTCTTTTAAGACTTACTTAGCCCAGTTCCATTTGTCTTAGCGCCAAAAGAAAAATAAAATCACACTACTTGCTACCAAAGTGATTCAAACCAATGCCCTTCCCCACTGCTCCTGGCGTCATTCTCCAAGGCCCTAAGTGGCGCATTCCAGCCACTTTACCAAGCCCATTTCTTGTGTCCAAAAACTCTCAAATTTTTCCTTAAGGGCTCCTTCACCCAGCTCCCCCTTTTATACTTAAAATCCAACATTTTTCCCAAAGCTTCCATCTTCATCCTAGAGTTCTAAAAACTCCTAAAACACCTCCAAACACCATTAAAGCCTACTAACACTTGAGTTATGCTCCAAACGCATAACCCCAAATCCGGATATTACAAATTGACCTTATACAACAATGAACTCCTAACATCAAGGTTCACTATTCTAGGACAACTCATAGTAACATACACACATGACCAAGTTCCCTATACATGCCATGCCCTTAAGTATAACATCATCGATACCTAAATTGTAAGCTTGATAGTGTGATAGATTCCCCAACGACTTCCAACCCGAGCTAACCTGAGTACATTATAAACACGAAAAATAATGAAGTAAGCTATAAATCTTAGTAAGTATGTATGTAAACAATAAAAAATTGATTACAATGCTTTTAACCATCCTCATTGTAAGCTCTCAAGATAATACCATCATTATTACATAAAATTTTACCATTCATTTATGTTCATCTTGAGTTATTTACTTGAGTTACAGTCACTAAATTATTTTTATCCGGAGCTATGAAACTCCAAATTAAGATCCGTATTTTTTTCCTGAAACTAGACCCACATATATTATTACCATAAAATTTCCAGAATTTTTGGTTTAGCCAATCAGTATAGTTTATTCTTTAAAGTCTCCCCTATTTGGCTATCCTACAGTTCTAACCCCTCTTCACTAAAAATTAATTATCTCATTGTACAGAACTCAAATTATGTTTCTATTTTTTTATCGTGAAAATATACTTATTAATAAATTCAAACATATAAATTTAATCCCATGATTATTTTTTTATAATTTTTAATGAATTTCCAAAGTCAAAATAGGAGATTTTGAGATCATTCTAACCCTGTCTCACTAAAATCCAAATATCTCACCATATGAAATTCTTTTGCTTATCCTGTTTCTTTTATGTAGAAATAGGCTCAATAATATTTAATTTCATATCTCATTCAACCTCTAACTCAATTTTCACCATTTTTGGTGATTTTCAAAATGATACTACTGCTGTTGTCCAAACTACTCTATTGCTAATTTAACTCTTTCATGTTTCCTTTATATTAATTTTTCATTTACACACATATAATACCAAAGTATATCCATGGTTAGCCATTCCAATAACTAGTCATTATCAAATATTTACGAGCCAATCATTGGCCAATTTAACCTATTCATCAACAACAAAGACTTAAACATATCATTTCCTAATTTAATTTGGCCTAAAAGCCTCACACACGATCATCAATCACATTTACCACGTATTCATATCTCATAAGCATAGACTTATAATCACAAAGTCATTATCATAGGTACAACTTACTCGTTTACATTCTTACCAAAATTCGATTTCATACCGAGCACATTGCTCATGGGTGTATACATACATATACCTACACTTAATCGTTAGATAACCACATTCATTTACACTTTAGTAAATTTTCATCCCTAACATAAACTTTAATTTTTTACCCCGTTGAACCAATTGGAATATCGAAGGATACTCAGAAATTTTCATACACATAGTAGGACACCATTGCCATATCCCAGATATGGTCTTACACTGGCTTTCATAATGTGGCCGATGCCATGTCCCCAACATGGTCTTACTCTAGCACACATATCACCCAAATGTCATGGCATTTGTATCCTAGCTATTCCTAAGGTTCAACCGGGATTCTCATTCTTGATTCTTTGCCAAATCTTCATCAATTGAATCCGTAGAAACATATATATACAATTCATGCAATATAAAAATATTAATTACATAATATAATGTTGTATTATTTACACACAAACTTACCTCGACTTAAAATGGCGAAACGGACCGAGTCGTCCAACATTCGTCTTTCCCCCGTTCTAAGCCCAAAACTCATTTTTATTTATCTAAAATATCAAATTTGACTTATTTAGTTATTATAACATTCAATTCAGTCCAAAATCATATTATGGAAAAATTACATTTTTACCCCTAAACTTTGTCATATTTATACTTTTTCCCTAGCCTCGTAAAATGATTTTTATTCAATTTCCTTATATTTTAGGCCTTTCCGAACCATTTTAATAACTATATCAGTCCACAATTTGCATTATTACACACCTTTACCACCTATTTTACAACTTTTACAAAATGGTCCATTTTAGGTGTTTTCATGAAAATCACTTAACAAAAGTTGTTTATTTAACAACCAAGATTCATTTTATTCCATAAAAATGCAGCAAATAACATGAATATTCTCATGGAAAAACCCTATACTCTCTACCATCTTGCAAAATAGTCCCATCATTAGCTAGCTTAAGCTACAAGGGTTCCAAAAACAAAAAAATCATTAAAATGGCCATCAAAACACTTACTTGCAAGGAGAAAAGCTTGGCTAAAATTTTTTTGAGCTCTCAAACCCCTTATTTGCCGGTATTTTCGGTGAAGAGAAGAAAATGAACAAGGATGATATCACTTTTTCTTTATTTTATTATTACTAGTCAAATAAGTCACCAAAACTTCACCTACTCTTGAAAAATCTTATTTTCTTGTCTCTATGGCTGGCCTATACATCTCTAAGGGTCTAATTGCTCATTAGAGACCTCCAATTTAATATTCTATAGCTATTTAGTGCATTTATCAATTAGACCTCAAGTTTTATACCTTACGCGATTTAGTCCTTTTTATCAAATTGAGCACTCAACGAGGAAATTTCTTTATGAAAATTTCACACAATTTTAGTGTCATATTGTAGACATCAAAATAATAATAAAATAAATTTTTTGATGTCCGATTTGTGATCCCGCAACCACTGTTCTGACTAGGCCCAAAACCAGGATGTTACATCCACAGTAGGTACTAAGTCCACTTCAGTTGTAGGTGGGATTCCAAAATTGAGCCAGAGCTCAAAACAAGTGCTTGTCCACTTTGATATCAAGTAGATAGGGTAAATCATCGTAATTACAGTAAAATAACTACTTCATTTCTTCATCCCATTGGACCCATATCTCTTTCAATTCCTGGAGATTGTTCTGGGTCACGTTGCTACGAGTGAAGTCCAAAAATTCTGATACGTACCCCTCCATCAGACTATCACCTTTCTCTAGTTACATTCTCTAGGACTATATTCGAACAATCGCGTTATCTTCCACTTTATCAAGAAATTCGTTCTCCATGGCAAGCTCTCTATTTAGTAATCGAACGTGAATCAACACCTTTTTTATGATGAAAATGTCATGCAATCACAATCAAAGCAAAACAAACAAGTCAGTATACAAAGCAAGAATTTAAAGTAAGTAAGAAATAATAAATAAAGCACTTATTCGGGTAACCACTAGGGTTTGGTGAGGTTCTACCTAGGTAAGCTCTTAGGGCTCATTATATGCGGTTCGGTTCTAAGGTAAGGGTACTTGAACCGTAGATTCCTCGATCCTCACCCATTATAGGCTCATATGGACCGAGTTCAGTTCACGGGAATACATTTCCCTACATAGGTACGGATGTATCTCGAAAGCGATCCGCTATCCCATATGAAGGTGAAGACCTCACGAAGGAATAGTTTCTCACTCCCACTTAAAAGGGTAAAATCGACCGATTGTGCGATGCAATATGTGGAGATACATTTAAAAGACTCGAACCAATAAAGCAACCATATTGAAATGATGTAGATCACAAAAATGAAACGCAACAAAATGATCGTAAATTTAAATCCAAATTATCAATTTTTGACAAAAAGACAAGAAATAATCAAATCGTGGCTTGACTCTCTTATTTAAGTCCCCAGTGGAGTCGCCAAGCTGGCGAAACTATTTTTTTTTTAAAGAGGTCAACTTTTTGTTTGAAAATAAAAAAATGGGAGTCGCCACCAATGTTTTTTATGAGGTCCGATCGGATCACCTCGTAATTTGATCGTTTTAATTAACGGTTTGATTTACTAAAACAATGTCTTTCGGTCCACAAAAATCCAGAAAATGAGTTCGGGAGTCGGTTAAACACGAGGAAGGATTAGCACCCCCCGTGACACCCAAAATTGGTACCTAGTTGATTAATAAATGTCTTAGTGTCAAAATTGAGAATTTGAAGAGATTTTAAAATACGATCCTTTGCTAAATTATTACTTAATTGAATTTATATTAAAAAAGGGGTTTATTTCACGTTAATCGAGAAGAAGGATTACATCACGTAAGTTAGGATACAATGCCTTAAATTCTCGAAACAAGAATAAACACCAAAAATTTATTTATTTTAAAAGAAATTTGATTATCTCAGTTTTAGAAAAAAATCATATTTCGTAAGTTAGAATACAATTTTTCTAATTCCAAAATAATGAAAATTAATTTCGGTTTAAAAATATTTTTATGCATTGTTCAAAATGAATAACATTGGAAATATCATGTAATTAATTTATTCGAGTATGGTAAAAAACGGCTAAAAGGTTAAAAATCGTGCTTAACGAATAATGATAATGCAACATAAATCCGTAGTAATAATGGTATAATATGTTTTAATAAAATATGAAAGATATGATAGTAATAATAAATTACGGTACAAATATGCATGATAGAATAAAATAATGTAAATGATAAATGTACATAACAAATAACAATAATAATAATAATAATAATAATAATAATAATAATAATAATTAATTATTATTATTATTATTATAATAACATTAATATTAATAAAATGATGAATAATCTAAATTTGGAAATATATAAAAGATATACATAAATAAATGAATAAATAACAAAATAACAATAATACAGTAAAAGTAAAAATAAAATAAGCCAATTATAAAATAAAAATAAAAATAAAAGAATTAATAAGCAAATAAAAATAATAATAATAACTAATAAAGTTTAAATAATAATAAATAAACAAACGATTTAAATTAAACCAACAACAAATAATTAATGGAGTATTAAAATTTTAAAATAAATAATAATAATAATAAATAAGAATAAGAGGATTAATTTGAAAGTTAAACAGGGTTTTAGGGTAAAAATAGAAATAAAATAAAGCAAAATGACCGAATTGTAATGCGCTACTAAAGGGGAGGGACCATCGAGGAAATTATTCCCCCATCCAAAACGCACAGCTTCAAGGAGGATTAAATTGAAAACAAAATAAGATTTTAGGGTATAAATTAAAAAAAGAACGGATTTAAAAACTAAAAATATGAAAGGGCTAAACGCACAAATATCCCATTTGTTAAAAACACGCGGGTCCTTGGGAGTGGGTCGAGTCGACGCGCGGGTCACCTCAAAACGACGTCATTATGAGGCTTGTGAGCTTAGGCCAAAACGACGCCGTTTTAACCCCCTATTTAAGTTAAAAAGCTCAAAAAAATAATTCATTTTCAATAGTTTTCAAAAAAAAAAAAAAAAACCCCTCCCTTTTACTCGAATGGCTCAAGGTCCCAAGAATGGCTCGGCATCGGACCACCGTGGCGATCACGGCCGCCAAATAAATGAAAAAAAGCTTTTTCGCTTTCCTTTTACCTCAAATTAGATTCGTGACCAAAAACTTCGAAAACCCAATCAAACTCGACGAAAAATAGAGAAGTGTTTTGTCTCTTTTTTTTTTTGGGCGCAACAATGGTGAGTTTCTCACCTTTCTTTATTTTGTTATTTATTTTCGAAAATGAAAAAAAAAAGAAATAAAGAATCACCTTTTAATTTTTATTTCAAAATCTTTTTTTTTGGATTCAATTTTTCACTGAATTTTTTTGTGTATTTAATTTCTCCTGTCTGAAAAAAAAATATTACATTGATGATGGGGCTTTTATAGCCGATTTACATGTATTATTTTTTATTTCTCTGTTGTTTCTCTTCTTGCTTTTTGCTTTTGTTATCGTTTCTTTTTTGCAGGCAAGGTCAACAGAGGTGGAAACCCCGGCTTTTTGCCATGTTGGTCAAGGGAGGCAGACCTCAGGCGATGGGCGCACTGAGGCGGCACGTGGAGGAGTGACGGCTAGGGTTTTTTTTTGTTTTTTTTTTTTGAAAATAGTTTAGTATTTGGGCCATTTGGGTTTAGGGTTTAGAATTTAAGGTTTAGGCCATTTGAGTTTGTAATGGACTTTGGACTGTTTAATTATTTTTACTTTTATTTAGGTTTTGTTTGATTTTCGGGCCTGGGCAAAAATGACCCGTTACCACGTGGATTGAGTCTTAATTAGATTGACAAGAATATTATTGTCAATGTAGGATGACGTGAGTTTAAGTGTGTCAAAGCGTAATATCTTTTTATTTATATGTTGAGAAGAGATTATAGATAATTCTAAATATAAATAAAGGTAAAATTTAATTTACTGAAAAAAATAATACATGCATAAATTAAATTATTTAATTTTGAAAATGATTATCAATATAGTAGCCTGCACATAGGAATATGGTACCATTATAAACTTAGCCTAGGGGACGAATGTATCGTAATTTAGTAGTTACCCATGAGACTGGAAACATTAGCAAGTAAACTTTTATCTAAGGATTTTGCTGTAAGAGATAAACATACATACATTATTTAATTAAATCTGCTTAAAATCTATTAAGTTAATACTTTGGTTATTAGTTCAAATTGGTTCAACTTTAATACTTAATATTCGAATCTGACGATCTGATTAAAAGAGTGTTATAATTTTCTATTAATAATAAATACACGTGGTATAAGTTTTGAGGAGGTTGACAATAAATGAGCACAACAAATAATTTTAAGGACTAAAGATGATTACCGTACAAATGAAAAAAATGGTTTATATATATTCATATATTTTAGTTTGCTTAATAATTTTTATGTTTTTTTATAAAATTTTGTAATTTTTATTAATTTTTAATTTCTTTTATATTTTATTAATGAAAAGTTAGGGGTATAAGGAAAATGGAAATATGAGCACGCAATAGATAGCTAGCGGGCTTAATCTGCCGTTGAATTTAAAAAATGGAAGAGAGAACAGCTTGTCGGAATAGTGCATCTATCAACTTTTGTGCTTTCGTTTGCTTATGTAACAATTTGCATGGTGAAAGCTAGAGGAGGAGATGGAGATAGAAAAGTTGCTTTCGGATTCATAGCTGACTGCAATCCACGATTAAACCCTCCTGTCTCACAAAACTATTTTGGAAACTGTAATAGACCTAAAATTGAAGTGGCGAAAGCAATGGATTTCCTTGATGAAAGCGGGTTCGTGTTTGCTGTTCAGAAAGTAACTGGGATGGTTAAAGCTTTAACGGAGAGATGGGTTCTTGAAGGAATGGAAAAGATGCTATCATATTCTTTAGATGTTTTTAAAGAAGCATCTCAGTCAAAGCTTCAAATTATATCTGTTGCGGGGTCGCCTGGATTTGGTGTTTATGGAGTAGATTTTGGATGGGGCAAACCCCATAAGGTGGTAATTGTTTCCATTGATAAGAGTGGAGCTAGTTCCATGGCAGAAAGTAGAGATGGGAGCGGGGGGGTTGAAATTGGTTTGGCTTTGAATAAGCACGAGATAAACAATTTTTCTGGGTTGTTTCCTAGATACGTATAACGGGAGGGTTTATTTTAATTTGTTTTGTTTGTTTTGTAATGATATTTTATTAATATTATATGAAAATCAAGCTTGATATTATGTTATTTTTCATTCAAGTAGAGGTCGATTGCTCCACTTTATGTTATTTAAACAGAAAAGAAAACATGTGGAGGTGGTCGATTGCTTACCCCACTTTTATCTTTTTCTCCAAATAATTGAGTTTCGAGTACTTTTTACTAAATAATTTTTTGCTTGATATAAATGTTAAGGAAATTCCGGAAAACACTAATGACTGAGAAATTGCTTTCCACAAAAGCATCATACAAGCATTAATTAAGTGATGGAGCCATGTTAGCTGCAGGGGTGAATTACCCATAAATGCCGGTATGTATGGTTAAAATTTATTGGATTAGGCCAAATTTAGAAAGAAAGAACGAAAATGAGTGTTTTCCATAATGCACCCGAGCGGTCAAATTATAATGGTCGAATTTTGATCTTTTTTTAAGATTTTTAACTTTGATCTTTTGCCAAATGAATTTTGATGTTTTCCATCTATTTTTGGGTAGAATTTTTTAAAGTTGCTAGGCTGTCTTGAGCTTCTCAGTCTTTTTTTTTTTTTTTCAATTTGGAGTTGTTAGACATTAATTTAAAAATAATTTTTTTAAGGAATAACTAATTAAAAGAGAGAGGAATGAGATGAAGAATGGTCGAGATGTAAAATTATTTCACATGTGATTATGGATAGAAAAGTTCACCTTGTAATTATTATTCATAATCACATCAATTTTTGTAATCTTTTTATTTTTAAGATTTTATTTGATTGATTTTAATTTTAGTAGATGTTTGTTTTCTCATTTTGTTCAATGTTAATTTTTATGAGGTTGTCGATTGAGTTTTAGCTGATTGACTTGAGTATTGTTGTAAATGTAGGAGAACGTGGGTTCAAGTCCATTAAAACATATTATCTTTTTATTTATGAGTTGGGAGGAACTATTGTTGTCGAAAAAAACAAATATCATCAGAATATAAAATGAAATTATTTAAAAAAATTTATGAATTAAATTTTAAATTTTTTTAAAGCTGAAAAATCAGAGAGTAAATTATTCTTATAAATTTTAGGTGGTAAGCTTGGCTGTTGTACAATTTTTTTCCTATAAAAGATAGGCAAAAGTTTTAAAGAATAGACAGAGAGGAAAGTGAGATATAATTTATTGAAAAAAAAAAGGAAATAATGCAAGGATGAATTAAATTATTTAATTTTGAAAATGATTAAGAGAAAAGAACTACCAGTCATTTTTATGACTATAACTTTTAACTCAAAGATAAACAAATACTGGGTCCCGGAGTTGATCTATAAAAGGAGCAAAACTGCATCCCAACCTGCATGCAAATCCAACCTTCCCCGTTTTAAAGAAGCTCTTCAATATATTTATTTTTGCTTTTTAACTTGTCATCGTAGTTTCTCTTCCCCTATGGCTCACTCGGTTGTTATGCTTGGTCAAGAATGCTTTGATTTGAAAAACAAGGCTGTTGCTCATCTCCATGATTATTCCTTCATGGATGAAATCCCCACAATTGATTACTCTTTCTTGTTTTCCAAGGATCATAATGAACGGCTAAGTCCTTGGAACTCCTTGGAAAAGCATGCCAAGAATTTGGTTTCTTTTACGTACGAACTTCCAATATACACACACATATACACATCAACTGGTTATGATTATCAAAATCTTAAACTCTTGAAAACCTAACATTGTTTCTTAATTATATTAGTTATTGTTTGCATTCTTTTTACATGTACATATATGGTAGCCTTTTTCCATATAATTTAGGGGTTTTTTTTGTCTTTTTGAAGCTGATAAATGGTGTTGAAGAAATGGTGGTAGAAGGAGCACTGAAGGGTATTTCAAATTTCTTTGAACTGACAAATCAGGAGGAGAGGAGTGAGTACTTAAAGAAGAATTCCACGGATAGGAAAAGGTGGTATTTAAGATCTGACGCTGGGGAAAACAGTGAGAATCTAAAGATAGTAACACACCCTGAATATCATTGCCCTAGCAAACCTAATAGTTGCAAGTATTCATTATTCCTGTCATTCTTCTCATATGTTATAATATTGTTTAAAGTTTTGTTATATATATCTTAAAATGGTGGATTATCATCCATATTTGACAGAGATGCCATTGGAGAGTACTTGAAAGGGATGCATGAGGTTGAACAAGTTTTAGCTAAAGCAATCTCGACAACTTTGGGATATGAAGAAACCGACATCGAAAAGGAGTTCAAGCTGGAGGCAGGATTCGACGTGGCTACCTTGAATCTATATCCACCATCTTTACAATCCAAAGGTTCTACTGGTTTGGCGGAACATACGGACCCGGGCTTTTTTGTTTACCTTATATAGGATGTTAACGGGGGACTTCAAGTGCTCTCTCATAAAGGAAATTGGGTCACTGTTAACGTACCCCGAAACACCATTTTCGTCGGTATTGGGGATCATCTTGAGGTATCTCTTTCTATCATTATCATTTGCTCCATGCAAGAATGTAGGTTTTTCTTTTTTTATTTCTTTTAAAACCCTTATATCTTTTAAAAAGAAAAACCCCTAAATAAAATGAGATGTAGACTCGAAAAGAAGAAAAAATAATCGAAAAACAAGTAAACCTTTTCTCTTTGATTCTCTGTATTTCTCTGAGTTCTTTTTTCTGTTACAAGCGTATATTTGTCTTTGTATTTCTAAAAAAAAAAAAATCCCTTTTACACTGATTTTAGTGGCTTTTATAGCCTTTTATTTTTACAACTAATCACATCTTGTTTTTGTGCACCAACGCCATGGGGCGACGCTTGTGAGGTGGGCGAGACGCGCGAAATGTGAGACTATTGGTTGGAGTTCTTTGGCAATGGCGAGAAACAAAACGTCTAGGGTTTCTGCTTTCTGTATTTTAGGTTTTGGACTAAAGATTTGGGCCAGGGTTTAGATTTGGGCCTGTTGAGCTTTATTGTAAATGACCTAGACTGTTTTTATTTTTGGGTTTACTTTGGTTTGCTTTTGGGCTAAAATTGGGTCGTACAGTGACAATTGTAATAATGTAAATATATACATTTGTATTATATTTATTTATTTACTTGAAAATTAAGTAAAAGATAGTTATTAATTAAATAATTATATTATAAGATTTTTGTGTATGATAAACAAATTAAGTGGTGACAAATGTAATGTAAATATGTGTTATTAAAAGATATTTATTATAATTATTATTATCATTATTAACTAATATGTGTGTGTGTGTGTGTATATATATATATATATATATAAGATATAAAAATGAAAAAAAAAAAAGAATAGCAGAAGCCATTCGAAAACAAGAAGAAAGAAAGGGGAAAGAAAAGAAAAAGGGGAAAACTAGGGTTTGAAGGTTTAAAGCTTTAATAGGTAAGTCAATTAAGTCTTTTTACTTAATTTTGATGTTTTAGAAGCTTTAGAACAAGGTTTTGATGAAATTAAGTTGATACTTTGAAAGTTCATAGGTTTATAAGTATAGTTCATGTTGAACAAAAAGATGAATTAGGGATTTAATTGAATGAATTTCAAGTTAGATTTGGTAAGGGATTGAATTGTAAAAGAAGCTATAAGTTTTGTGTTTAAAGGACTAAATTGAAAGAAATTTTAAATTATAATTTTATTATGAACATTAGATAGTTAAAGTGAAATATGAAAGGAAATTGAATAGAAATGAAGTATGAATTGAATTATAAAAGTAAATGAGTTAATTAGGATTAAATTGGAATTAGGGTATAAATTGAATAGAAATTCAATCGTTTATTATAAATTAGTGTTGTAATTAATAAGTGTAATTATTATTATTATTATTATTATTATTATTATTATTATTATTATTATTATTTTCTTAGTTAGCAAAGAACCCAAGGCATCGGCATCGAAAGGAAAGGAAAAGTTATCGAGGAGTAATCGAACAAATTCAGTTTGTATTACTATAATTCAAGTATTCTATTTATTATTAATTGTTATATTTTAATTAAAATGCATGGTAGATAAATTTAGGAAAGTAATTGAAATAATGATATTGATTTAAAAATGTTTATGGCTATTGAAATTGAATGTGAACAAATTGGAAATTAAAAGTGATTTGAATTGAATCAAAATGAATTGAATGAAGAAAATATGTGATTATTTGAAATGTATATTAATTGAAAAGTGATTAGTGATTTGAACTTGATTGAAAAATGAATCGAAAATATGAATTGAATAAAAGTGAATTAAATTATGAATATGGTGAATATGTGAATTGTGTATTGATTGAAAAGTGGATTGAATTGAATCAAAGTATGATTTTATGTGATTATCTGAAATATGTATTGGTATTGAATTGTATATTGATTAGAAAGTGAAAAGGTGAACTTGAATTGAATTGTGATTGAATTGAAAGATAATTTGAAATAAATAAAAAATGATTTGAATATCCTATTAACTAGTCGGGCTGAGTCGGATATAGTTGGCATGCCATAGGATTTGGAAGAGTACGGGATATATCGGCTTTGCCAATCAGGCACTTTATGTGTCATATATCAGGCACTTTATGTGTCGTATATCTAGCACTTTATGTGTCGTATATCAGACAATTTATGTGTCGTATTTCAGGCATCTCGTGTGTCGTATTAGGCACCTCGTGTGTCGTTTCAGGCACTTATGTGTCGTATACTGATCAGGTACTATGTACCGTTTTAGGCCTCTCTCAAAAAAAGTTATAAAATAAAATTTAAAATAATTTTAAACTTTTAAAATATTTATAAAAAAATAAAAAACTCTAAAAGATAAGGAATATATGAAATTTTTAAAAAAAAAATCTAAAATAATAATTTGAGGACCTAAACAAGTAAATTACATATTCAAGTTTATCATATTAAACTATCTTATTTTCTCTCTTGTTTTGCTTTGAAAGAGTTTTAATTTCACATGAAATTAATTATATTACAACAAGATTTTGATTTGACATGTTCAATTTTTTAATTTAACTCAAACAATTTCATTTATTTCGAGTCAACTTGAATTTTATTTCATTCGACTCAATTTAAAAAAAAGTTAAAATCGAATTAAAATAATAAAATAAAATTTATTAACTTAATTAACCCGAATTTTTTCCATTCAATTCAACATGATTTAGTCCAACACTCACCCTTAAATACCAAAATAAGGTTATTAAATTTGTATATTAAAATTTGAGATTAAGAGATATCACATGCTATACACATATTCTTCTAAAAAAGAACCTTGGTAATAAATCCTAAAAAATAAGAGTGTTATACCCAACTGCAAACCCCATTGTGCGCCCTTAAGAAACCCAACACGTGTCATCCTAGTAAACCACACATGTCCAACATCCTAAGCTGCAAACCTTGACCTGGAGAACTTCATGTGCTACGCGTCTTAGTTAAGATATGTAAGATTTGTTAGAACCAAAAAAATTTGATATAAAACTTAGTAAATTAATATTTATCATATCAAGTTATCAATAACAAAATTAGATACAGAAGAATATTTAAATCTATCGATATTTTAAAATCTTCGAATTTTGTAGTTTTATTATGCTAAATTAGCACACAAATAATTTAGAGAATGTGATTTTGTCTTTTTTGAAGGTGGAATGTCATAATATAATTTGAGAATTATAACTTTAATATATACCTTTTGCACATTAACCTTAATTTCTTATCAACCTATCATTAATTGTAAATTAGTTACTAGAGTATGTATACATATTTGGCTCATACTTTGTTTAATAATTAAAGCTCAATAAGCTTTAACCAAAATAAATCACTTTTAATTTAGACCGCCACTTTATTATAATAAATAATAAAATGTGATTAATTCTATTATATATATGATGTCTATATTATTCAATAAAATTCGCATGAAAACTTAAAGTCATTAATTACCAATCGTCCTAAAATATCATATTTTAAGGCGAAAAAATTAAATCAAACCCATGTCAATAGTTGTTAGACATAAACAAACTTATCTCCTACTATAAAAGAACTCATGCAATGATTCATGACACTCATTACACCATTATGACTTTTTCTTCTCCCAAAACATCTTTACCAGAAAACCATCTACTTCCGGTGACTCTCCACTTCCTAACAAGTGAACCACTATTCCAACCACCACTTCTTACTTGATAATTTCACTAGTTCACAAAAAGATTTAAACTAAAATTAAAATCTGGGTGCAAGAGGAAAACTAAGGTAATTTTGGATTGAAAGGAGTTCTTCGATGAGCTCAGATCATTGCATGGATTGAAATTACATATTGTTACTAAATGTTTAATCCCATTAGTTAGGGTTAAATCAGGCTAGAAGGAAACGAAGCAAGAAGAAGAAGAAGAAAAAGAGTTTTAGAATTTTAAAAAGGAAATAATATTACGTGAAACGAGTCAAATATTAGATGGATCAAATATATAAAGTTCAGGGTTAACGGATTTCCACTATTGAGTTAATGGAAATGAATTAAAAAAAGATAAATTCTAACTTACTATTGTAACAAAAAAGAAATTAATCAATAGATGAATTATTACTTAAAAAAGGAAAAGAAAAGGGTAAACTACTTGGGTGATCACTTAACTTTTTTGGTAGATTTTATTTTGATTACTCAACTTCAGAAAAACTTTCAATTTCATCACCAAAGTTTTTAAATTTTAAAATTAGTCACCCATCGTCAAATACTTAACAGGAAGTTGATGTCGGACTTTTTTATTGGCCTAATAATAAAATTGTCCTCAAATATTTACACATTTTATCAATTTGATCTTATATTTAAAAATTAAATAATTTTTAAAAAATAAATAAATTTGTAAGGGAGAAAGCCGGTGATGGGAGAGAGAGAGGAGTGAGAGGAGATGGAATGATCGGGGTGAGGGGAAGGAGGAAAATATATATTTTTTAATATTAATATAATTATTTTTAATTAATATAAATATTAATATTAATATAAGCATTAAGTGAAAAAAAAGTTAGATTTTTTAGATGTAGGAATAATTTTCCCCTAACGGTGGGTGATTAAAATTTTAAAATTTGAAAACCTTGATGATAAATTAAAAGTTTTTGAAGTTGGGTCATCAAAATAAAACCTACCCAAAAGTTGAGTGACTATTAGGGGTGCAATTGAGTCAAGTCGAGCTCAAATACTTCCAAGCTCGAGCTCAACTCGTAATTTAGAGCTCAATACGTGACTCAAGCTCGGCTTGAGATACAATCGAGCCACTTGAGCTCATTTAAGCTCATTTATCAATTTTTTACTCAAGCTCAAACTCGGCTAAATAATGAAGCTTGAGGTTAATAATATCTATTAAGAGTAATAGTATAATTTAATAATACTAAAATATGAAAAGCTCAAAAAGGCTCGCCAACTGTTCGAGTAAAGTATTACTGAGTTTAAATTCAACTCGATTGATAGCTCGAACTGTTCGAGTTTAACTCAATAATTATGGAATTTAGTTTAATTTTTTTAAATTCGAACTCAAATATCTTATAAATATCTGTGTCTCATTTATACACTAGTGATTACCCAAATAATTTACTCAAAAGAAAAACATGAAAATATATGAAAAGGAGGAGGAAGGAAAAACGAAAAAGGAGAGGTAGAAAATACGTGAGAAATAGATCCTTTCTCGTTAAGAGTATAATCTAATAAAGTCCTTACTTTTGACGTCGGAAGGGGAGCCTCGTTGAAGAGCTAAGAAGAAATACTGAATGTTAAACGTGGAAAACACGCCACGATTACTTTCGGGGTTGTTTCGCTATGTAACTACTCGGGATTGTGCTACATGGCAAAATTTGAGGTTTTATACTTCAAATTATAAAAAAAATATTAACAAATATTAAAAATTACAAAAAAATATAAATGTACAAAAATTATAAAATATTATAATTATTCAAAATTATAAAAATTATTATAAATGACTAAAATAATTATATAAATTATGAAATTAAAAAAATTAAAAGTTATATGAATTAAAAATAAAAATTTTAAAATATAAATATTATTATAAAAATATAGAAAATGAAAAATTTTATATAAAATTACAAAAAAAAAAGATAATTTTTATTTTCAACCTCAAAATCGTAGTGATACATGTGCCAATTGGTGTGTTCCATGTTACTATGTTTACGTCATTATGCGTCTATGCTTGTATGTGAATAATGTGCGAATGGCGGGAATGTCGAACGGTTAGTCAAAGTTAGGAATGAGTATAACACCGCTAACCCGTAACCATCGCCGGATTAGGGTTAAAGGCGTTACCAGACAGATCGAGAACATTTACAGAATTAATCATACATCTATTCATCAATATCAATCATAATGTCCCTGAAGTAGGTCATCGAGACCTTAAGCATGCTTATAAATCGGATCGAGACTAAACTAAAACACATATAAAATTTCACGAAAAATTAAAACTTTCTAACATACAGGTAATACACGGCCGTGGGAGTAGGCCGTGCCTCTTCCATGGCTACTTGACACACCTGTGTGTCCTCCCCGTGGTCCTATATGGCCAAAATCAACATGGCCATGAAGCACGCCCGTGTGCTAAGGCCGTGTCCTACTAAGTCATATACTTTCATTTCTCACACGGCCTTTAGACACGCCTATGCCATGACCGTGTACTTCATAAGCTAGCTACTGACTTATTCACCACGGTCTCTAGGCACGCCCGTGTGCCATGGCCGTGTGACATTATAGGCCATTTACAAGGCCAAAATGCCACCCATAAGGGTCATACCTACAAGCAACATTTTCCATCACATATCATGCATATATGGCAACCAAAAACACACCAAATTGACCATTCAATCTATACATTCAATACTAATCTTATTCATGCCAAATTACAAACTAAAACTCATATTATCACAAGCATAGATCATCCATTTGCTTAGCCAAAACTTAACCAATTCATATACATCAACTCATATCAAATTTGCATCATATAACACATTCATTCAAGCATTTATCAACTCAAGACTTGCCAAAACACATGACCAAGTTCACTTCAAATTCATATACACATATCTAGCCTATACATGCCATATTTAGCTATATACATTCAAAAGGGTACCAAAACGAGTTTAGTAGTGTGATGACGATTCCTGACGGTCTCGAGCCTTCAATAGCTTTGACGACCTATAAAACAGAGAAAACGCACACAGAGTAAGCTTTTCAAAAGCTTAGTAAGTCAATATACAAACAAACTTAGCATAGAAAGTATATATATAATTAGATCCAATTGCACATCTCATTCACATAACAATTTAACATGTATATTCTTTGAATCATGCTTATAGCCACATTTGCCACATTCATCAATTCAAGACTCATTTGGACACATAGCTTCTTCAATCTCTTTCTTGCATCTCATTCACATTATCAAATTCAAACATACTTTTCTTCAAATCAAAGTCATATAGATACTTACTTTTTATGCATACTTGATGCACATTCAACGTACCTGAAATGGATATTCGTTCACTTATTTGATCATAGCTCGGATATACCATTCTTATCACAAACTTGCCCGTTGAACCAATAGGAACCTAGTAGGATGCTCAGAAAGCTCGGAATAGTCATACAATGCCAATGTCCCAGACGAGGTCTTACATGCACTCAGATATCGATGCCACTGTCTCAGGCAGGGTCTTATACGAATCAATACGATGCCGATGTCCCAGACATGGTCTTACACGTAAAGCTAATATCGATGCCAACGTCCCAGACGTGGTCTTACTCGTAAAGCTTATATCGATGCCAACATCCCAGACGTGGTCTTACACGAGTCTTAGATCAATGCCAACGTCCCGAACGTGCTCTTACATGATAAAAAAAACAGATGCCTATGTCTTGACATAGCTAATCCTATCTATTCCTAGGTTCATACAGGACTTCTCGGACTTCTCGGACTTAGTCACTATATCGGCTTTATCTCAGAATTTATATACATAACCTCTCATAAGTATCCCTTATCAACATTAATCATATGAACAATTATTATTTCATACAAGTATGCTTATTTGCATAGTGACTTACCTCAGATTCGGTTTATCGGAACGGAAACGGCTACTCTATTACTTTCACTTTCCCACGATCTAGGTCCGTTTTCCTCGGTTCTTGATCTATACGTATTCAGAATTAACCCTTTTAAACACTAATTCATTCAATTCAATCCATTCACACATATTTAGGGCTATTTGCAATTTAACCCTCATATTTGCATAATTTATCAATTTGGTCCATTTTTTCCAAAACATCAAATTCACAAAATCTATCCATGCTCATGCTTAGCCGAATACATATATATCACATACAAGCCCACATTTTTCATCAAACTTGCAATTTAATCCCTCAAGTTACCATTTTCTCAATTTAGCCCTATTTAGCTAAATTCATCAAAATCTCAAGAACAAATTATGTTCATATAGCTCATATCTTTCATTTAACACCAAAAATCATCAAATAGCTTGACATATCATCAATGGCATATCACACAAACATCATCAATTCACAAAATTAATACATGGGTTTTGTAGCTCTCGAAGCAATGATTACAAAAACATAAAAATTATCGAGAACCGATCAAAAACTAACCTTGAATCAAGCTTGTATGTGCCGCTAATTTGAAAGCCTTTGTTCTTTCTTTTCTTTGAAATTTTCGGTGATAGATGGATGAATAAAATCCACTACCATACTTATTTGTTTTATTAACTAATAACATAATTATTTAATTACCCATTTACCCATTTAATAATCATATAAGACAAACATATTTAATGGCTATCATGACATTCCACCATCCACTAACTCAATGATGGCTTATTTGCCATATAAGGCCTCCACTTTTACAAAGCCACAACCTTAAGTACTTTAACAAATAGCAAGCAACTTTCACACTCAATGCAATTTCATCCTTTTGTCAAATTAAACACACAAACGGACAAATTAGCTCACAGAAATTTACCACATGCTTAATCACATATCCACGGCATAGAAAATAATATTAAGATATTTTTCAGACTCGAATTTGTGGTCCGAAAACCACTATTCTGACTAGGGTATAAATCGGACTGTTACAATGAGAATAAGGGGTGATCCCGTTAGATACCGCCATATGGTGTTGCTGAGTGCACCTGTGATGAGCGAAGCTCTAGGCTTTATGGAGGAGACACTACGGTATTCGAACATCAAGGTTAGGATAGCGAATGGAGGAATGGATGGAATGTAATGAGAAAAGTAATTAAAAATACCATGGCTAAGCATAAGTCCAATCAGAGGCTATACACCTAAAATGAGTAAGTCCATAGCTAAAAGATGTTATGACATTATGATAAAAATGAGTAAGACCATAGTTGAAAGATGTTATGGTATCATGATAAAAATGAGGAAGACCATAGCTAAAAAATGTTATGGCATCATGATAAAATGAGTAAGATCATAGCTGGAAGATGCTATGACATCATATGAAAGCACGCCACAATGGTAAATAAGACTAAGACCATAGCTAAAAGACGCTATGACATCCTTTGATAGTCCACTGGGACAGTAAACATGGGGTTATATTGTGTAAGACCATAGTTGAAAGATGTTACCACATCATAGATAGTCCGTCGGGACAATAAACACGAGGATCACGAGTTGTAAGACCATAGTTAGGCTATGACAACCAATGGAGTCGCCAAGACATTAAAAATAGGATATATTGTGTAATACAATAGCTTGACTATAGCAACATGTGAAGTTCATCATGATACTAAAAACAGTATAGTCCACCAAGACGTTAATCATGAGATCCTAATGTGTATGACCATAACTTGGTTGTGGCAGCATAAAGCAATCCATCGAGATAATAAAAATAGGTGATCAATCAAGACAACAATAATTGAAAGTTTTACAAACAAGGAAAAGGGGTATAACAAAAATGGATAGAATTTGGAGTTGTTAGACATTAATTTAAAAAAAAAAAATTTAGGAATGACTAATTAAAAGAGAAAGGAATAAGATGAAGAATGGTGGAAATGTAAAATTATTTCACATGTGATTATGGATAGAAAAGTTCATCTTGTAATTATTATTCATAATCACATCAATTTTCGATTTTTCGTAATCTTTTGATTTTTAAGATTTTATTTGATTGATATTAATTTTGATAGATGTTTGTATTCTAGTTTTGCTGAAAGTTAATTTTGACGAGGTTGTTGATTAAGTCTTAGTTTCATTGGTATAAGTATTATTGTCAGTGCAGGAGGATGTGGGTTCGAGTGCGCTGAAACGCATTATCCTCCTATTTATGGGTTGGGGAGAAACTATTGTTATCGAAAAGAACAGATATCATCAGAACCTATAATGAAATTGTTAAAAAAATTATGAGATTAAATTTTAAATTTTTTATAGCTGAAAAATAAGAGAGTAAATTATTCTTATAAATTTTAGGTGGTAAACTTGGCTGTTGTACAATTCTTTTCCTATAAAAGCTAGGCAAAAGCTTTAAAGTATAGACAGAGAGGAAAGTGAGATATAATTTACTGGAAAAAAAGGAAACGATGAATTAAATTATTTAATTTCGAAAATGATTAAGAGAAAAGAACAACTATTCATTTTTATGACTATAACTTTTAACATTAAAATAAACAAATAGTGGATCCCGGAGTTGATCTATAAAAGGGGCAAAACTGCATCCCAACCTACATGCAAATCCAACCTTCCCCGTTTTAAAGAAGCTCTTCAATATATTTATTTCTACTTTTTAACTTGTCATCGTAGTTTCTCTTCCCCTATGGCTCACTCGGTTGTTATGCTTGGTCAAGAATGCTTTGATTTGAAAAACAAGACTGTTGCTCATCTCCATGATTATTCCTTCATGGATGAAATCCCCACAATTGATTACTCTTTGTTGTTTTCCAAGGATCAAAATGAACGGGCTAAGTCCTTGGAACTCCTTGGAAAAGCATGCCAAGAATTTGGTTTCTTTTACGTACGAACTTCCAATATACACACACATATACACATCAACTAGTTATGGTTATCAAAATCTTAAACTTGAAAACCTAACATTGTTTCTGAATTATATTAGTTATTGTTTGCATTTTTTACATATACGTATATGGTAGCCTTTTTCCATATAATTTAGGCTTTTTTTGGTCTTTTGAAGCTGGTAAATGGTGTTGAAGAAAGGGTGGTAGAAGGAGCACTGAAAGGTATTTCAGATTTCTTTGAACTGATAAATCAGGAGGAGAGGAGTGATTACTTAAAGTAGAATTACATGGATAGGATAAGGTGGTATTGAAGATCTGATGCTGGGGAAAACAGAGAGAATCTAAAGATGGTAACACACCCTGAATATCCTGATAGTTGCAAGTATTCATTATTCCGATCATTCTTCTCATATGTTATAAAACTGTTTAAAGTTTTGTTATATATATCTTAAAATGGTGGATTATCATCCATATTTGACAGAGATGCCATTGGAGAGTACTTGAAAGGGATGGATGAGGTTGAACTTGGTTTAGCTAAAGCAATCTCGACAACTTTGGGATATGAAGAAACCTACATCGAGAAGGAATTTGAGGCAGGATTCGACGTGGCTACCTTGAATCTATATCCACCATCTTTACAATCCAAAGGTTCTACCGGTTTGGCGGAACATACGGACCCGGGCTTTTTTGTTTCCCTTATACAAGATGTTAACGGGGGACTTCAAGTGCTCTCTCATAAAGGAAATTGGATCAGTGTTAACATACCCCGAAACACATTTGTAGCCCCAGCATCAAGGTTCATCGATGACTCTTACCCACCAGCCTACCGAGGGATGACCTACAAGGAATCCTTGGAGCTCAATGGTTTTGATGAAATCGATGTGCAGTCATCCCTTATTCAGCTTCAAATGCCACTCTCTTTCTAATTTCATGCATGGTGTTGTATTTCTATAATTGCCTTCGAGAGTTTTTGAGATAATAGTAAATAAGCTTGTTGTCATCGTCATTAAGTATTTGTGTGATGGCATTACTTTGTATGTTCATTTCCTAGTTCAATTTAATCCCATCTAAAAATAAAAAAGGTTACAATTTGGTCACTAAACTATTCAAAAGTTTTTATTTAAATCATTGGACCGTTAAAATCGATGTTATATAGCTTTTTTTGTTCGCATTGCCTGCACCAATTGAAAGTTCTCTTTATCCTTTTGTTCTATAGTTCGGTTTTGTTTCATGATATAATTTTGAACGTTACGAGTCTGCAAATCAAAATGCAAACAACAATTTTTTTTTCAATCTCTAACACTAATCCTTAGATCGATTTGGAATTAAGGTATGTTCTACTACTCGTTAAAATATGAACATTATTAAATAGTAAATGTTAACTTTGTTAAAATTTGACAATATTTTATTCTTATTAATAGTATAAGGACTAAATTATCTATTTAATAGTAAAAGATTAATTTGATCTAATTCCTATAATAAAAAACCTTCTAGAGAATTCCACCAAAATTAAAATAAATATTTAAAATATATAGAAAAATAAAGAAAATTCAATTACGAAAAACTTCAAACATAATGCAATGCACATGATCAAATTCTATCATTATCCTTGTGCATAAATTATTATTTAATTTTGTAGTTTGATTTGATGGTTTTACTTCATATGCATAAATTATTAGTTTTACTTTATACTTTATGTAAATTATTGTTTAATCATTGTACTTTGCGTGGATATTTTTCGTTTTAAAATTTTAAAATTTCAGTTTTGATTTATGGTAATTAAATTTATTAAATTAAATTATGTAATTGGTCTTGTATTATGATTTTAGTTTAATTTGATTATTTTTAGTTCTTATGTTTTTTGAATATTAAAATGTTGGCCTTAAATTAAACGATAACTTTTAAATTCATTAATTAAAATAATTTGGCTTTTTGGAGTATTATGTGAAATGACAAATTGGCATGGCATTATACATGACACTTGTTATAATATGTTTGCTACATAAGATTTGCAAATAACAAAATTTATCCTAACAAATTTAATAACTACTATTTAGTTAATACTAAGATTTCAAAATTTGACAAGTACAAATATTAAGATTGACCAAATTAAAATATAGGGATTAAATCTACAATTTTTGCATAATACAAAGACCAATAGCAGAATTTGACCAATTCACATTAACAAAATTTATGAAAGGCATTGTGACACCCCAACCTGACTCGTTCGCTGAATCCGAGTGCGTGACGTCACATTCGTTGTCGAGCAACTCCGATCCAATCAAACATTTAGACACTAACAAAACAAGTTTCTAAACATATACCAGAACACGATGAAATTAAACAAGATACGAGAGCATTTTTAAACATTCCGAAACACATTGTGCTCTAATTGTGCTTCCAAAAGCAATCATGAACCTTCAGTGGGATTGGGGACTTGATGCTAAAATAGTAAGTTAAGTTGCAACATGAAAATAGGGGACATTGTAGCATCCTTACATGCTTGGCCATGTCGCGACATGGAAGGGACAAGTCATAGCTTTGATCGGGAATGTCGCGATGTCGGGATAGTGGACATCGTGATGTGACTTACTGTCTGACACTGGAACCTACCAAATGGTTCCTAACTTGACCCTAAGTTCCAAAAACTATTAAGACTCAGTTAAACACATGGAGTCTAAGAAATAAACACCTACCTACACGGTCACGAGATATCATGTTGAACGTCAACTTAGTTAACTTTACATGCAAGTAAGACATGAAATATTATTTCAAACTTAGTAAAGATCATAGCATGCCATTATAATCATGTTCATATAACCACACCATAACACACATACAAATATGGTTATTTAGATTGCAAACACTAGTGTTATGGATACCAAGCATCAAAATAGACTTCAAAATTATCTTTGACATTAGTTACATGCCAACTCAAAACATAATATTCAAAATACTTTTATAAACTTTGTTGTGCTGAAATTTTGAGTCTTGTATGTTGCTGATCTACTCCAAATTTTGATACCTAAACATCATTTAGACACGGAAACAAACAAATCTACAGGCTAAGCAAAAAAGCTCAATGATGCTTTCATAATTCAAAAGCAATGCATAATCAAATTAAGTATATAAACTAGTTAAAATTTCATATATATAATCAAAGTATACATGAAGAAGCATTGTCTCAAGAATTTGCATATCATTTCTATCTCATTTTACCAATTCGAATATATCAATTTGTTTACAACTTCATCAGCCCCCAAGACTCGTAATTACACAATTTGCATGATCTTTGGCATCAATGTCCAAAATAATCAACTCAATCATAGCTATTCAAATAATTTAATTCGCATAACAATTGAATCATTATCAATTACTTATATTGTAGCCCTTATCAACCAAACATGGACTTAAGACAGATAAACATATTAGACCAGCAAATACCATATAATCACCCTGGATCATCGGTATATAACTGTAGTAATGTGTGTCTAGCACTCATCGGTATACAACCAAAGTAATACGCGATTAGTGCTACAATATCGATGTATACAGAACCTATAGTATGCTAGTTATACCTATAACTCTATCTGAAACCGTTTAATAGGAAATTTACTTAGAAATATGCATTTTGTAACAAATCAATAACCATCAGGTCATAATTTCACAAATCAACAAACATGGTTAAATTTTTATATTCATGAGAGAAAGCAACAACTATTACCTTAGGACATAAATTGAAATAAAATCATGGAAGCACAAACCAAATTAGGGCAACTTGTCTATGACTTTTATATTCCCTTTATTCCTAAATGTTTCGACCGCGTCTTTTGCTATATACGATAAATCTAATTACTGAAAACTTATTACTTCCACAAATCAAACATAGAAACATATTCATTAAATATGAAATGTAATCTATTCATTTTAGTCCTTTGAAGCTTTAATATCCAAAAAGCTCGTATCTTTCGAGATTCTCAATTAAATCAAAAATCGACTTCATATTTATTCACTAGGGCCTCAAGCTTTCGACCTATAGTATAGATATTCAATAACTTTCATTATATTAAATTTGGTCCCTAATGTCACAAACTTAACCATATAACATAGCTCAAATTCAAACTTAATTCACATATCTAAACTAGTTTAACAAAGTATATCATGTTTTCAAGCTACAAAATCACTAAAATTCAACAATGACAAATTGATATAAACTTAACAATCGAGAAATCCATCACTTGAGCTAACTAAATCAAGCTTAAATTGTCATAAATTTATAAAAATATCAAAGAAATAACTCACCTACAGGCTAAGCGAACAATTTTTAGGGGCTTGATGAAATTTTAATTTTTTATAATTTATATCTTTATAATTTGTAAAGGATTATATCAAATTTTTATAATTTTAAGGGGCCAAAATGTAATTTTACCTTTACTAATTTAAAATTTTTAAAAAATTTAAAGACCTAAATAGTAATTTTATATTTTAGGGGGGGCCGGGGCCCATGCCAACCCCCCTGGCTTCGCCCCTGCTCACCTATGTTGCTAATTAAGGTTCGACAATGGCAAGAACATTAGTGAAGAAAAAATTTCTTTTTTCTTTTAGCATAAACAGCAATGGGAAGAAGATGATGATAATTTTCATTCTCTCCCACTCACTCTATAGGCAATTAGTAACTTAATTAACCTTTAGACATTATTAATCCAAGGGCTAAAACCTAATTTTCCTTATCTAACTCGAAAAGAATGGCCATGAATCTCATGGCAATAATCATGAAGTAATGAATATGGCTAAATAAGGCGTCTTCCATTTCTTTAATCAAATATCATTTGTGATCACACTTTACAATTTAGTCTTTGTGCTATATTTAACGATTTTTACAATTTAATTACTCAATAATTCGATTACTATTGCCTATAATTCGATTTATAAAATCCGACTTCAAAATTACATTTTTCGACACCAACTAAAACCAAGTCGTTACAAGTATAATGTCATATTTAGCCCTCAATATTTACATATTTTGTCAATTTGACCCTTATTCTTTTTTTGAACTAAATTTGACCCTCATCTTTTTTAAAAGAGTAAAATTTCATCATCAATCTTTCAAAAATAGTTAAATTATTGGCTTTTTAACAAAAATACTAACAAAAACGTTAATATTTTAAACATGGCAATCCACAAGTATTCTATACTTTTTTTGTGAATTTTATATATTTTTGAATTTTTAAATTTTAAAATATCTTTTAAATTATTTTTGGTATGGCATAAAATAAATAATAACATGTCAATATGAAATATATGTGAGACTATCACGATAACATCATTAGAAAATTAGAGTTTTAGTCCACATTTTATTAAGTAAAATGATTTGACTCTTTTTAAGATCAACCATTAAATTTAATTAAATAATAATAAGAATTAAATTGACAAAATACATAAACATTGAGAGCTTAATTTAGTATTATACCTTTATGAAATATATAATTACCAAATAACAATACGGTAACGTTTCATTAATATCTAAAGTGTACTTCACGTTTTTTCCCTTCCCTGTCATCGGCGATTCCTGAAATCAAACCTCCCCCAAATTTTCCTTTCAATTTTCCCATCACTCAAAACAGACAAAAACACACCCAACGAAAATTGAAAGACAGAAATAATGGACAAGGTGGTGGAAGAAGTGGAGAAGACAAAGAAAGAGTGGGACGAAGCCTATTCAAAAACCCAACAACATATAAAAGAGATTCAGGAATATGGGAATTCAACAATGGAGGAAACTAAGAACAAAAATTCATTGCCCAGATTAAACGGATTGGCTCAAGACGGTTTGGCTCTTCTTAATTCATTGCAATTCAATCTCGATCTTCTTGCTCCACAACTTCCTACCGATGATGAGGTCCAGTCTGCTAAAGCTTTGCTCAAAACTTGGAGAAGTCAATCCCAAAGGTAAATTTAAGCCCCCCCAACACACACACACGCTTTTGAGATTTTTGAATCAAAGATGCGAAATTTTTGGTTATTTGATTCTGGGTTTTACTTTTTTTTTTATTATTGTTTCAGAAGATTTAAGCTTCAAAATCCAATGTTCATGGTTTTATTATTATTGTTACTTGGATTTAGCTCTGTTACTAGAAATCGGAAATCGTAATCGTAGAAGACTAACCCTATTGAATTACGTTTCATATAAGTAGCAGATTGCATTCCAACTTTGGTTCCTTGTACGGACCGATCTGCGTTCTTGGTAACATTGGTTTAGTTGCAATTTAGCAAAGCTTCTTGTTTGTATGTTAATTTCAATTACTAATGAGATTTTCATTGTTATTGCTGTGATTAGTTTGAGAATGAGTCTGAGGAATGCGAATTTGCAAGCAAAGGATAATATGAGGAAAACTGCTCAAAAAGAGGTAAGTAAATTCCATTTGCTAACATTGACATTTTGCTTCAAATTTGTACTTTCTGGGATTGTTACCGCTGATAGTAATAGCCATGAATTGTCGTTCTTTGTGGTTTTGGTTCACTTTGCTGTGTCGGTAATTGACCATAATAGTATTAGTTATGTCCGCAATTGTAATAAAAACGATGCAATTCCTTGGTGATGGCCCTTTGATGTATAAGATATTTTTCTTTTGGACAGTGTCCTACGATCATTACGTTTCCATATAAAGCTTGCTAGACATGTTGTTAATTACATTTCATAAGTGTTTTTCTTTTCTTTTCTCGATAAATCGGTTATATTTATGTATGTTTTGTAGAGAGAACTTCTGCTGGGTGGTGGAGAAGAATCCACGGTTCGTCGGCGCAATCTGCAGTATGTATTAGTTTCTTTTTTCTTTTGCTTTGGTGTTCATTGACATTGTAAATAACTTAGAATCCCTGTATTTTATATGGTAGCTTTGTTGAACAAAAAATAGAATAATCTTCTGTGTGTTTATAATTCATAATCATTTTCAGGACAAAGGCCGGGATGACATCTGCAGCAGAAAGCATCACGGAGAGCCTTCGCCGTACCCGTCAATTGATGGTTCAGGTTAGTAACATGATTTTTGTCTTCTGTTTCCTCATTTTTATTTATCATCGATGGTCTTATAATGTGGTTCCTTATGGTTTTGTTGCTTTGCGTGTACGTGTGTATAGGAGGTCGAAAGAAGCACAAACACACTCATGACTTTCGGTATGTGTTCATATCCCTATTCTGAAATGTTTATTTAACGAAACTTTCTGAAAAATAGTGCGGTGTTGCAAAATTCGGTACTTGCAAATGACACTGTCATGTTTGTCGGAAACTGAGATGACTGGAGTTACGTGCATACGATTTGTTTGCTTATATTTTACGCATTGCACATGTAGAGGAATCAACGGGAGTATTAAAGAAGGCCGAAAGTGAATATAAGGGACACCGCTCATTGTTGTCGCGAACTCGGAATCTACTGTCCACAATGCAACGTCATGATGTTATTGACAGGTATTAACAAGTTAGATTTTCCTTTATATTCTAGTAGTGACTACCGATCTGAGGATGTCACGGCTTATATTGCTGCGTTTTGTCCGGACAGGATAGTACTCGTAGTTGGGTTCATCTTGTTCTCGTGTGCTGTACTTTACGTTGTTTCAAAACGTATTGGCATACTTAAGTTGCAAAGGACAATTACCGCAGCCATAAAGGCCGGTATGGCCGGAAAACCAGAGCTTGCTCGCAAAGCTGTAGAAGAGGGTATTAACCAAGGTCGATTCGACGGTAATGTAGTTCCCGATAAAGGACTCCCGTTACAGCAACTCATGCGTGATGAACTGTGAAAATGATGTAGTTTTCTCTCTCCTTTCTCCTTTATCATTATGTTTGGTTCGTGTGCTGTATTTTTTGTCATAATTATAAATTTGGCTCCCAACATTTAAATTTTTTGTCAAGTTGGTCATTTTTTAATTAAAATTTGTCATTAACCTTTCAAAAAGAGTTAAATTGTTTTTTAATAAAAATGTTAGATTAAAATATTAATTTTAATGATGTTGGCGTGACAATTCACTTGGTAATCCACGATAATTTATATTGATATGTCACTATTTATTTTATATGTCACATCACACCAACAAATAATTTTAAAATTATAAAAATTCAAAATTCAAAATATATATTAAGGTCATAATTTTTTTTAAAAAAATAGCATGATGTAAAATGGATTGCCATGAAGGGTTTTAGTTAAAAATTATAACAAAATTTAACTAAAAAGGAATAAGGATCAAATTGAAAATATATAAATGTTAAAGGTTAAATTTGTTATCATTCGTATTTTTATCCTTTTATATTGGGAAATGGGTATAAGAATATCCTTTTAACAACAAATTAAATACATGAAAAATTAGAAAAATATAATATATCTTTGCGAATATATATCGATTTAATACTCACAATTAAGTAAAAAATTTTGAAAACAACTTTTATTTTCATTAAGGATCTATTTGGACAACATAAAGAATTTTAATTCCTTAAACGTGTTTGCTTACAATAGTGTAAATGCATCGTAATTCTCTATGTTTTATTTGATAATCTAACTTGTAATTACACAGTTACATAATTTATATTTTTAAAATATTAATTACCATAAAAAATTTAATATGATAAGAATAATTTCTAAACAAAAATTAAAATTAATTCATTATATATATTATTTTAGTCTAAATATTAGTGGATAACACGGTTACTAATAAATATAGTAAGAAAAATAAACAATATATGCAATTTTATCTAATTGTTCTAGTGCAAATTTGTTGGGTTATTCCTCTTTAATATTTAACATATGCTCCTTATCATAATCTTGAAATTTAACTGAGTTCATCGTCACCTGAATATGAATATGTATCATTAATTAAGATTATTAAGATCTCATACTTTCATGTACTCTACAAAGTAAGGATAATCTCAATTCCTCTTATAATTGAAGTTAATAAATATGCAACATGCTAATACGATCCAAAGCTTATTGTCGAAACCATTTTTTCGTTTGGAAAAACGGGCCGACTTTAAAAAGAAAAATAGAGTCGCCACCAATCTTTTTTGAAGTGTGATTGGGCCACTTTTGAAAACATTTTGGTCTACGAATTTTAAGAAAACGGGTTCGAGTTGATTCGCATGCGAGGAAGGATTAGCACCTCATAACGCCCAAAATTGGTACCGTATTGATTGATTAATGTCCTTAATATCAAAAATTAAAAAATATTTTAAAATATGAATCTTAAAAAATGTTTAGATAACTCACATTGGATATCGAAACTCTCTTGTTCCGAAAAGTTGAAATACCACATCCAGCACGATAGGACACGATGTTTCAAACTATCGATACTAAGATCATTTCATGATTTCCAACATTCTTGTCTTGCAATTTTTTAAAAGGATATTTCACTATTTGGCCAAACCAAAAATCGAAACCCAGCATGATTGGGCACGATTCCCTGAATTTCTAATCATGAAATATTGCCTTCATTTCAGAAAATCCAATCAAAATCTTTGAAGGATATTTGGTCATTCGGACGAATAGAAAATCGAGACCCAGCATGATTGGGCACGAATCTCTCAAACTCCCAAATACGAAACATTGCCTTATTTTAAAAAGCGATCAAAATCTTTCAAGGATATTTAGCGATTTAGAGGAACGAAAAATCGAAGCCCAGCACGATTGGGCACGATTTCCTGAACTTCTAAACACACAAAATTCCCTTTTGAAACATTTTTTAGATTTTTGGAAAAAAAAGCAAAAATAAAAACGTGAAAATGTAGACACGATGATAATAGGAATAACAATAAATATAAAAAAAGAGTATTACAATTATAAAACGATATGTAACAAATAAAATAAATAGTAATACTAATGAAATATAAAACTAATAATAAATAACTAATAATGAATACATGAAAAAGTAATGATATTACTACTAATAAAAGGTAATAAAAAATAAAGGTATACCAATAATAATAAAAATAATAGATGTAAAAAGTAATAGTATATAGTAAGACAACTAAAGTAAACCATAATATATACAATAATAGATATAATAGTATGTAATAAAATAATAATGAAGAGAAATATTAGTAATAAGGTAATATAATGCTAAATATAATAATAGGAACAATATAGCAGAATAGTACTAAATAATAATTGAATGATAATAAATAGTAAAATAAAAATAAAAAAAGAAAATGATAAAATAATAGTATTAATATAATAATAAGAAAAAAATAAAGTATTTGATAATAATAAAAATAAAGTGATCAAAAAAATTAAAATAATATACATATAAACAAATGGTAATAAAAATATTTAGAAATAACCACTTTAGTGGTAAAATAGCAAAATAATCAAAAAGGACCAAATCGGGTTAAAATAGAATATTTGGGGCCAATTTAAAACAAAAGAAGAATAAAGGCTAAATCGTAAGACGCCACGTAACATTGAGGGACCAAGAATGCAATTACTCCCACTCTGAACACTCTTTTGACTCAGACTAAATCGAAGCGGTAAGAAAACTCGGGCAAATTTTAAAAAATAGAAAAAGCTGAAGGGATGCAATCGAAACAACAAAGATAAAAGGAGGGCTAATCGCGAATTTACCCATTTAAGGTGAAATTGCGCATATCCACATGCAGAAGCAAGTAATTGCGCGGGGCCTATCTCTTTTAATGTTTAAAACATTAAAAAAAAAAAAAAACCATTCCTTCATTTCTTTCTCTGTTTCAAAACAAAAACCGAACACCCTTCCCTTTCTTTTTGTTTTCTAGGTTTGAAAACCCAAAATCCTCCTTCGCTTTCGTCACCACCGGTCCAATGATCGTTTATGCAAGACGCATTTACGGCCCGGTAAGCTTACTCCCTTCTCTTTGCTTTCGGTTATTTTCAAAAAACACGTAAAAGAAACTTTATACAAACAAATAAAATAGGCAAAATTACCCCGAAAAAACTTATTCCTATTCAATGTATACCTTTCTTTTACTAAACGCTTACCTCAACCGAGATTGTGTATTTGGATTTGAAATTTGTGAGTATATTCAAGTATAAAATTACATTCCAAAAAAAAAAAGGTCCATGTACATTCGATTTTTCCTTTTTATAGCCTATAAAACCCCTAAAATAGAATACAATCAAACCCGAATCCCCACTACAATCCTCTTGCTTTCTTCGCTCGCTTTTGTAGGTGTACCACCGAATCGTAAAAGGCGTTGCGGATAGGAGACGTCTTTGCGTTAGGATGTGGCTGACGGTGCTATTCTGCTAGGGTTTTTGTGATTTTTGTTTCCCCCTTTTTTATGTTTTGGGCTAAGAATTTGGGCTAAGGTTTATTATTGGGCCTCGGGGTTTATTAATTTTTGATTTTGGGTTTTTTAATTTGGTTAATAGTATTGGGCCTGGGTAATAATTGGGGTCTACAGCTGCCCCTCTTTGCTCGTTGTTGTGTAACGGGAACGAAGCAAAGACTTTAAGAGGACCAATTTTACCCGGTCTTGCCGAGTCTAGGTGCTTCTTGATACCTTCTTTTTTCAGGTAACCTCGTTTTAACCCACCGCACCCTCATGGGTATAAGAATTTTGTTTCGATCTACTCCACTCTTACTCAGTGGAGACAAGATCTGCCACTTTCGATCGCTTCTACTCCGCCAAGAGAGATAAGATCTGCTATCTTTAGCTCGCTCCACTCCGCCAGGTGGAGATAAGGCTATAATCTTCGATCCGCTCTACTCTCGCTTTCGGTGAAGATAAGATCCACTTTTTTCACCTCTCCCCACCTCGCGGTGGAGATAAGGCTATAATCTCGACCGCCCACTCTCGCCAGTGGAGATAAGATCTGCTATCTTTAGCCTATTTCACTCCTACTCGGTGAAGATAAGGCTATAATCTTTGATCTGCTCACCTCGCCGGTGGAGATAAGATCTCTTGCCGCCGACCGCTTACTCCTGCCAAGAGAGATAAGATCTATACTTTCACCGCTCCACCTCGCCGGTGGAGATAAGGCTAGAATCTTCGATCTCGCTCTACTCCCGCCGGTTGAGATAAGATTTGTTATCTTCAATCCGCTCACTCTCGCTCAGTGGAGATAGGATCTACTATCTTTAGCCTGCTCCACTCGCCGAGAGATAAGGCTTCGATCTTTCGATCCGCTACTCTACCTTTCCAGAGAGATAAGATCTCATTATCTTCAATCCGCCCACTCGCCAAGAGATAGGATCTACTATCTTTAGCCCGCTCCACTCTCTTTCCAGAGAGATAAGGCTTCGCCTTCGATCCGCTTCTACCTCCAAGAGAGATAAGATCTCATTATCTTCAATCCGCTCCACTCGCCGATGGATATAAGATCTACTATCTTTAGCTTCGCTCCACTCCTGCTCATTCACTTTGATCATAGAAGCTAGAGTGGCCAAAGCGTCGACCATCCGGTTTTCATCACGCGGGAGGTAAAAGAATGGATGTCATCGGACTCCTCAATTAGTTCTAAACAAACTTTCGGTAGCTGATCAATTTGGGATCTCTCTTCCCATTCTCCTTTGGTGATATATTACCAACGCGAGTCCCCATATACCTCTAGCAACTTGATTTTACTGGCCTACTGCAGCTTCTGGATTCCCATGATGCATGCTTCGTATTCTGCCATGTTGTTTGTGCAATCGAAGTCCAACTTGCAAGTGAATGGATAATGTCCTCCATTTGGGGATACCAGGACTGCCCCAACCCCATTTCCAACGGCATTTGATGCTCTATCAAAGTTCAACTTCCAGGGACGATCTTCTAAGATATCTTCTTCAACTGTCACTACAAACATCAGATCCTCATTGGGAAAATCAAAATTGGGGTTCAGAGTCGCTCAGCGCCTCATTGGCTAGAAAATTAGCTATTGCACTCCCCTTCACAGCCTTCTGGTTCACGTAGACTATGTCAAACTCGGAGAGCAAAATTTGCCATCGGGCCATTCTTCCATTCAAAGCGGTCGACTCCATCATGTACTTAAGAGGGTCCAATTTCGAGATTAACCAGGTTGTGTGGTACAACATGTACTGCCTCAACCTCCGAGTTGTCCAGATCAATGCACAACACAATTTCTCAATTGGCGAGTATCTCATTTCACACTCGGTGAATTTCTTGCTGAGGTAGTATATCGCTCTTTCTTTCTTCCCCGTCTCATCGTGTTGGCCTAACACACATCCCATTGAATTATCGAACATTGTCAGATACAAAATCAAGGGTCTATCAGGACTGGGAGGCATTAACGCTGGGGTATTGGACAAATATTGTTTAATCTTGTCAAATGCCCTCTAGCATTCATCATCCCAAATGCCTGGATTGTGCTTCTTAAGAAGACGGAATATTGGATCACATTTCTCGACCAATTGCGAAATAAACCGAAGCGATGTAATTCAATCTTCCTAGAAACCTCGAACTTCTTTCCGAAAAAAGGCGGAGGTAATTTTGTACGACCTTGACTTTATCCGGATCTACTTGATTCTTTTTCCATCGACCACGAAACCCAATAGCTTCCGATCGAGCCCGAAAGTATATTTGGTGGATTGAGCTTCAATGAAATTTTCTCAATCTCGTGAACAGCTTCTCAAAACTTGCACATGCTCCCCTTCCGCTCGAGACTTTGCGATCATGTCGCCGACGAGACCTCAATCTCCTTATGCATCATGTCATGAAACAAGGTTACCATAGCCCTTTGGTATGTTGCTCCGCATTCTTTAACCCAAATGGCATCACTTGGTAACAAAAGTCCCCATAAGGTTATGAAGGTGGTCTTTACCATGTCTTCGTGATGCATCTTTATTTGATTGTATCCCAGAAACCGTCCATGAAGGAGAAAAATGAAAACCCCGCTATGTTATCCACCAAAGTGTCAATGTGAGGCAGTGGGAAGTTGTCTTTCGGGCTGGCCTTATTTAGGTCATTGTAATCGACGTACATCCGGACTTTTCCATCCTTCTTAGGGACAGGAACAACGTTGGCTACCCATTCTGAGTAATTTACTACTCATAAGAACCCAGCATCAAATTGCTTATTGACTTCTTCCCTTATCTTTACTGTGACATCAGGTCTCGTCCTTCGAAGCTTCTGTTGGACAGCTTACATTCTCATTTTATGGGAATACGGTGTACCTCAATATCAGCACTCAACCCTAGCATGTCTTGATATGACCACGCAAAGACATCTTTAAACTCTAGCAGAAGTCTAATGAGGTCTTGCCTTGTTTCATGGGTTATATAGGTACCGATTTTCACTTCTTTCTCATCCTCTAGAAGCACATTTTCAATTGTCTCTTTGTGAGGTAGAATCGCTTCTCTTCCGCCTACCATCCTTAACAAATCCAGGATAAACTATAATCTTCGTCATCTCAGAAGTCCCGAGATCCTCTAGGCACATTCTTGCTCATAAGGGAATTCGGTTCATAGCGAAGGTCACCATGACGCCGATATCCGGGGACCTATGGTAGGTATAAAAATATTCAATGAAAATAAATTTAAGATCGACTTATTTATGCGTTATGATTATGAATGGAATGGAAAACAAGGAAAGCATCATCAAGACCGTATGAAAGAAAAATGCACTTTTATTGAAAGTAAAGATGCGTGAACATGAGCCTATTTCACAAAAGATTCTTGTTGTCCCTAGGCTTGAAACAACAAGTGTGTTTTGAACATTACTCTGTTTTAGTCCTAAAAAACTACAGGAATTTCTTCCACAGTCTAGTTGTCCAGAACACTTCCAGGCTCGTAAGGGCGAATACCGCCAAGTTTCCTCTCCTGACTCTCTTGATCCTTTGCATTGATGTTCAAGCTCTCATCATGTCCACAAATTGTTTCCTTATTCATGTCCTCCGTCTCGAATGAATAATTCCTCCTGACACGAATGTGTTAGATATATGGGGAAAGGTCATTGAACCCCACTCAATCTCAGCACCATTCAATCGTGCCCTTCGTCTTTCATGTTTCCTCTCCAGCTCCTCCTTTCTTTGTCCGACATCTGGCATATGGCCCGCATCAAGCGCCATGCTTGTCAACCAATCTCGCACTCTGACCGACCTCAAGATATTTTCCAAGTCCCTCCCGGCAAAGGCTCCTCTTCCTATTGTCAACTCAGAGGCCCATCCTTGTTGCTTCAGAGAGTTTGGGCACCGGGATCTTGCTTCCTTCACTGATAAAAGTCAAATTTACAAACTCTAACGACCTAAAGGAACACTCTATAGCCTCCATATCATTCTCTATGTACAATGCATTACTGGTAACGGACGCGATAATATCCTCTTCCGCATTTATAGTGATCAACCGGCCCTCTATCACTAACTTTACCTTTTGGTGTAACGACGATGGCACAGCTCTGCCGAGTGGATCCGAGGCCTCCCTAATAAATAGTTATCTGAAGGCTTGATGTCCATTACGAGGAAGTCTACCTCGTGACGTGTTTGGCCCGATTAGGAGGGTATCTCAATCCTCCCATTACTTTTCCTCGGTACCATCGAATGCTCTCACTATATTTTGGCATGTTCTCATATGAGAGCGTCTCACGGCAACCTGTTTAGTTTAGATAGGGCAAGACATTCAAGGTCAATTCGCTTGTCGATTAATACCCCAAAGAATGTATACCCTTTGCATCGGTAGTAATGTGTAAAGCCTTGGTAGACCCATGCCCCGCGAAATTTCATCATCACTAAAAGAAATGAAATTGTTCAGCTTATGTTACTAATGAGGCGGTCTAGTTTATTTATCAAATGTCTTCAAGAACATAAATTTCATTCAACACTCTCATTAGTGCTGCGATGTACCTCTGAGTTTAGGATCAAAGCCAAGATCGATGATGCTACGGCCGCTTGTGTAATTGTTCTACAACACTTTACTCACTCGTGCTTTAGGAACTTCAAAACTCTCTAGCAACACTCTCTCGCATCGCTCATTAACCAAAGGTCCTGTCTCTCATCTCCCTCTCATCATAGAGAACCCACTGGGTTGAGTGTCTTCGAACTCTCTTTCCGAAAACTATCACAGTACAATTGTAATTCCAAGGTACCCTATTGTCATCTTTATAAGGAAAAGTCACGGGTTTTTGAATTATAATCCTCGGTGTACCCTTACGAGGAGAAGTCATGGGTTTTTTAATTTCGACCCTCGGTGCCACCTTCACTCCGGCCTCGTCGACCCCTGGCCGTGTGATAATCACCAGTGGGTGATTGACTTTAGGGATCCTTTCTGCTGACCCTCATTTTGTAGAACATACGTCCTCTCTTTCCACCAAGTCAAAGAACTCCAGCTCTTTATTATCTATTTGCCCTTATACTAGGGCTCAATTGCTATTATTCTTTGGATTTCATGGCCTTCCTTGTCATAGAACTCACAGTAGTTTCTTGTATCTTGAGATCTGTTCACATTCTCTTGCAGAACTAACCCAATTTTCTGTATTTCTTTCCAAACCTCTCTCAATGGGGTTCTGACCTCAGCAATCTCCTATTTGAACCTTCTTTCCTGTTTTCAACTATCGCGTTTACCCATTATCGCATGACTGGTAACTGATTTCTCCACCAGTGGGTCATTGAAGTCTACTACCCCGCCTTGATAAGTCTCTCGACTAGTCTTTTGAATGAAGTACGCTTCTATCGAGTGACCTACTACATCCGCATGGTACTCACATCCTTTGGCTGTGTCATACCACTTAGGATATGGAGGTTGCAATGGCTTCAAGTAAAAGCGGGGACACGACGCGCGCGATCGAATAAAGTCTTATACAACTCTTTACGTCACATGTATAGGAGTAAATTGAATTTCTCGGTCTTACGCCTCGTGTTAGGCTCTTGTCTTGGTCGAACTCTCACGCCCACATTCCACCGCTTCTCGGTTGGGTAATAGTAATGGGTTTAGGATAACCGAGCTTATATTTCCTACTTTACCTTCCCTTTTCTTCGTCAGCTTTTTTGTGCTCTCTCCTGCCTCTATCTTCCCACACCTGATCGCGTTCTCTATCATCTCGCCTGACATCACCATGTCTACAAAACTCTTAGTCGTGCCCCCTAACATGTGGTTAATGAAAGGTGCCTTCAGGGTATTGATGAAAAACATGGTCATTTCCTTTTCTAGTAACGGTAGCTGGACCTGTGTAGCGACCTCCCTCCATCTTTGGGTGTACTTCCTGAAACTTTCGCTTGATTTTTTCTCTATGTTTTGCAACGTGATCTTGTCAGGTGCTATATCGGTCACATGGCTGTAATGCTTCATAAAAGCCTGTGCCAAATCTCTCCACGATTTGATTTGGTACAACTCAACTGATTGTACCATTTTGCTGCAGCTCTAGTCAGACTATCCTGAAAGCAGTGGATCAACAACTGGTCATTGTTGACATATCCTATCATTCTCCGGCGAACATCGTAATATGGGCCTCGTGACATACTCCGTTGTACTTTTCAAACTCGCATCTTGAACTTGAGGAAGTACTAAATCTGGGACTAGACTCAGCTTCTTAGCATCCACTTCAGATTGGTGATCAAGACTTTCCAATGCTCGAAACTTCTCCTCCACCATTTGCATTGATCTTGAACTCTTTTGGAAGCTCGCTTTTACTTTCTCCCTTCGCCACCTCATCAAGTCGGGACCATTGGTTTTACCAAATTGACTTCGGTTGGAGCTCGAGCTCATGAGAAGTTTACTGATCTTGGAGCACCAGATTGGTACTGAGGTTTGATATTGACCGACACTCTTAGTGGTTGCACTTCGGAACTTGTCGGTGCCAAGCCTGGAGGGCAAGCAAAATCTTCATTATCTTCTCCAGTATTAACCATAGGCCTTTTTTCGTTTCCAGGCCCTCCAGTCAACAACTGTGTTAGCTGGCTCATCATGCTTCTCTGGGATTCCAGCATTTGATCCCTCATATCCTGTTGGATCTTAGCTAACTGCTCTTGCATCTGAGCCTGCAGTTGGTCTTGCATCTCTTTCTGTATCTGCTCTAACCTTTCCAAACTTTGATCCATTGCTCTCGTCTTTTTCCGAGTGTAATAGCGGTGTTCTAGGATAACTATAATATAACCTCTAATTAAAAGGGTTATCTTATGATATTTAATACAAATGATGTGATGCAATGCAAATGCATGAAATGTAATGCAAATGAATGAATGCAAAAATAAGAAGAGTCGATTTTGATTCAATTTCTTATGGAATACTTATTAGAAAAAACAAAATCCTTTACATAAAACAGAGTCACATATACGACCTAGCCCTTATGCCCAAAGTTTTAACTTTCTCAAGAAGTGACGCTAACTCTCGACCCTGGTCTGACTTTGACTCATAAAATATACTTAACACATCAGCCTGAACTGCTAAAGTTTGTAAATAATTAGCCACTTCTCGTATCTGAGCCACAGCTTTGCCCATAAGGTAGTCTCTTTCTCTGACTTGGTTCTGAGATCGTTGAAGTTATTTTTTCCCTCACTGGTTGTCTGCCTCCAATAGTTGGATCCGGAGCTCACTGTTTTGCAGCACCGTTTCGAGCTCCACTACCTTTCCCTTGAACTCTTCCATCTGGTTTAGGCTTGATTCCAACTTTACCGTAGAGTTGTGACTTTGACACAATGCCTTCTCTAATTCTGCTACTCGGGCTCTTAGCATCTTATTTTCGCTTTGGCTCTCACCCACAGTCTTTTTCAGGGCATCCTTTTGTGCTTGAGCCCCATGGAATCTCTTCTTCCACTGGTCGACCTTGGTCTTCTCCCCCTGAACTTCTTAACGCCATTGTTACGAGGTTTTACCCACCCAAAGCCATCCTCATCGATAGATGCAACTTCCTCGTAATCGGTCTTCAAGCTATCCAAATCTTCTTCTACCTTCCTTTTCCTTTCTCGACTTCAAATTTTTGATTTACGGATATCAATATCTAACATCAAACTCATTTTTTTCCTCTTCCAATTGTTCTATCTTTTTCCCTAACTCTGAATTTTTACTTTCAAAGTCCTGCTTCATGATCTCCAACTCAGAAAGGACTACTTGCAGGTATTCCTCCATCGATCGAGCCGCATCCTATGTCGGCCCAGGGATATTATCGTTTACTCTCCTGCTACGCCATGTATTATATTTGAGGGTTGCCATTAGACCCATAGCAACTCTTTTCATTCGGTGAATCTGCTTCCACGCATCAGAAACTTCTCGAACTCTTTTCTTATAATTATTCCCACTATACGAGAATTCAAACTGAGCTAACCCATGTATTATCGGTATAAACTGTCCCTACTGGTATTGCCTTAGCACGAGCAAAAAAGCATACCCAACGGCTCCTCAGATCCCTAACAGAGAAACCCAATCATAACTTCCACACCGGTAGAGGATTTCATCAGGAACGAACCAAGGAGCTCTCTATTCCACATCTTTTTCCTGAAAATTCTGAAGAAGCGCGATCCAGTTCTCTTCTGAGATGTCATCTCTCTGGCGCTACCGCCAACTCCTTTAATGGGGAGTACTTCGCAAAAAAAATCGACAAGAAGTTCTATCTACTTTCCATAAATGGCTATGGAACCACCCCAACAATAGTTGTGCGCATCCCATGAATCTTCCCTCACCTGCTATCCGGCACGAGCTCAAAATCTAAATGTTTCGGCAAGAATCGCTGGTACTGGTGTAATCCCTTTGTCAAGACGATCTAACAAATCAATAACTGCTTCATCTACATGTCTCAAAGCCTTGGGAAAAATTACCAAGCCATAGATACTTAAGGCAAAAATGTCAACTTTCCTCTTAACATCTGAGTGTGACACTATCAGGTCTCTCAAGCCTACCCAAGGAATGCATTTCCCTTCACCCTTCTGCTGAATTCGTGCCATGACCCACTGTTCACTCATCCTAGTGATACTCATCAGCTTCTTTACAAAAGTCGGTGCATTAGCGACCCTGAAGTAAATTTTGTCAACCTGGGCCCTTTGACTGCGAAACAAAGTCGTATATTCCTCTACGGTAGGCACCAAGTCCACTTTCCCAAACATAAAACAGCTATAAGCGGGATTCCAATATTGGGTCATAGCCTGAAACAAGTGTTTGTCCACTCTGATGTCGAGTAAGTAGGGTAGATCACCATAATTAAGGTAGAGAAGTTGCCTAGTTGCTTTATCCCAACAAGCCCATATATCTATTAGTTCTTGGAGCTCATTCTGCGTCACACTGATACGAGTGAAGTCCAATAATTCTGATGTGTACCCTTCGGTTAGGCTATCCCCCTTCTCAGGTTGTGTCTTCTCTGACCATATACGCACGACCGCATTATCCTTTACTTTATCAAGAAATCCGTTCTCTATAACAAGCATTCTAACTTAGTAATTAAAATAGGAATTGACGCCTTTTAAGTATGAAATGACATGCAGGTATGACCAAAATAAAACAAGTTATTATCACATAAAAGTAACCAAAGCAAGTGAAAAATGTCAAACCCCTATATAGGTAGCCACTAAGGTTTAGCATGGCCCTACCTAAGGTGGGCTCTTAGGGTTCGCTATATGTAGTTTAGTTCTAAAGAGCAGATTCCTCAATCCTCACCCATTATAGGCTTATACTGATTGAGTTCAGTTCAGGGGCATACATTTTCCTATGGCCATGCGGAGGTGAAAACCTCACGGAACCATAGGTACGGATGTATCCGAAGCGATCCCCAGCCCATGCGAGGTGAAAACCTCACGAAGGCATAGATTTTTGCTTCCACTTAAGGGTGTGACCACAACAGTCATGCAATATGAATGCAAAAATATTCTATGTGTCTCAAACCAAAGCAGATATATGACGCGACACAGACTCATGCAAATGAAAAAAAAATCAAAAAATTTATTTTCGATAAAAAGGACATTAATCAACCAATTTTACGGCTTGACTCTCTTATTGGTCCCCAGTGGAGCCGCCAAGCTGTCGAAACCATTTTTTCGTTTGGAAAACGTGCCGACTTTAAAAGAAAAATGGAGTCGCCACCAATCTTTTTGAAGTGTGATTGGGCCACTTTTGAAAACATTTTGGTCTACTTAATTTTAAAAAAGCGGGTTCGGAGTCGATTACATTTAGGAAGGATTAGCACTCTCAACGCCCAAAATTGGTACCGTATTGATTGATTAATGTCCTTAATATCAAAATTAAAAAATATTTTAAAATATGAATCTTAAAAATATTTAGATAACTCACATTGGATATCGAAACTCTCTTGTTCAAAAGTTGAAATACCACATCCAAAGACGATAGGACACAATGTTTCAAACTATCGATACTAAGATCATTTCATGATTTTCAACATTCTTGTCTTGCAATTTTTAAAATGATATTTCACTATTTGGCCAAACCAAAAACCGAAACCCAGCACGATTGGGCACGATTCCCTGAATTTCCAATCATGAAATATTGCCTTCATTTCAGAAAATCTGGTCAAAATCTTTGAAGGATATTTGGTCATTCGGACGAATAGAAAATCGAGACCCAGCACGATTGGGCATGAATCTCTCAAACTCCCAAATACGAAACATTGCCTTATTTTAAAAAGCGATCAAAATCTTTCAAGGATATTTAGCGATTTAGAAGAACGAAAAATCGAAGCCAAAGACGATTGGGCACGATTTCTGAACTTCAAACACACAAAATTCCTTTTGAAACATTTTTAGGTTTTGGAAAAAAAGCAAAAATAAAACGTGAAAATGTAGACACGATGATAATAGGAATAACAATAAATATAAAAAACAGAGTATTACAATTATAAAACGATATGTAACAAATAAAACAAATAGTAATAATAATGAAATATAAAACTAATAATAACGAATACATGAAAAAGTAATGATATTACTACTAATAAAAGGTAATAAAAAATTAAAGGTATACCAATAATAATAAAATAATAGATGTAAAAAGTAATAGTATATAGTAAGACAACTAAAGTAAACCATAATATATATAATAATAGATATAATAGTATGTAATAAAAATAATAATGAAGAGAAATATTAGTAATAAGGTAATATAATGCTAAATATAATAATAGGAATAATATAGCAATAATAGTACTAAATAATAATTGAATGATAATAAATAGTAAAATAAAAAAATAAAAAAGAAAATGATAAAATAATAGTATTAATATAATAATAAGAAAAATAAAGTATTTGATAATAATAAAAATAAAGTGACTGTAAAAATTAAAATAATATACATATAAACAAATGGTAATAAAAAATATTTAGAAATAACCACTTTAGTGGTAAAATAGCAAAATAATCGAAAAAGGACCAAATCGGGTTAAAAACAGAATATTTGGGGCCAATTTAAAACAAAAGAATAATAAAGGGCTAAATCGTAAGGCACGCGTAACATTGAGGGACCAGTAATGCAATTACTCCCAGCTCCTGAACACTCGCACCTGACTCAGGACTAAATCGAAGCGGCGCGCAAAACTCAAGGGCAAATTTTAAAAAAAATAAAAAAATTGAAGGGGGATGCAACTGAAACAACAGCATAAAAAGGAGGGCTAATCGCGCAATTTACCCATTTAAGGTGAAATTGCGCATATCCACATGCAGAAGCAAGTAATTGCGCGGGACCCATCTCTTTTAATGTTTAAAACATAAAAAAAAAAAAAAACCATTCCTTCATTTCTTTCTCTGTTTCAAAATAAAAAAATCAGAACACCCTTCCCCTTTCTTTTTGTTTTCTAGTCCTCCTTTGCCGTTCGTCACCACCGGTCCGACGACCGTTTGCGCCCACGTACGACGGCCTGGTAAGCTTACTCCCCTTCTCTTTGCTTTCGGTTATTTTCGAAAAAACACGTAAAAAGAAACTTTATACAAACAAATAAAATAGGCAAAAATTACCCCTGAAAAAAAACTTATTCCCTATTCGAATGTATGCCTTTCTTTTACTAAACGTTTACCTCAACTGAGATTGTGTATTTGGATTTCTGGAAATTTGTGAGTATATTCTTTCAAGTATAAAAATTGCATTCCAAAAAAAAAAAAAAAAAAGGGGTCCATGTACATTCGATTTTTCCCTTTTTATAGCCAATAAAACCCCCTAAAAATAGAATACAATCAAACCCCGAATCCCCACTACAATCCTACTGTTTTACTGCTTCCTGTTTTGTAGGTGTACCATCGAAGGCGTGAAGGCGCACGTTGCGGATAGGAGACGTGTTGCGTTAGGATGTGGCTGACGGTCCTATTCTACTAGGGTTTTTGTGATTTCTGTTTCCCCCTTTTTTATGTTTTGGGCTAAGAATTTGGGCTAAGGTTTATTATTTGGGCCTCGGGGTTTATTAATTTCTGATTTTGGGTTTTTTAATTTGGTTAATAGTATTGGGCCCGGGTAATAATTAGGGTCCACACTTATCTTTTATGTTACACTATGGTGACATTAATATAATAATTTTTTCTAGAACAACAAATGTCTTCTCAATCACATTTCGAAGCCTTGAATGTCTCAATTTAAAGAGTTCGCGAGTTATCTATGGTGCTTGTACTTGATATCATTTTCTCAAATGGTATTATACCCCACAATACATTGTAAGAAAACATTTTCTATTTACATAATTAGCATTGACCTTATAATTTTATAATTTTATAAAATACACAAATTATTTTTATAATATAATTTTTAGTATTTATAACATAAAAATTTTTAGCCATAACCATCTCAAACATTTATACGTATCCATGCTTATAATGTAATTTTTTATATTATTTTTAAAAATTTTAGATTTGAGTATAATTATCTATATAATTACTCTAATTTTAACCTCCTCAAAATTGGAGATTGTCCAATTACACTAAATTTAATGAGAATCATAAGTTACAATTACTCTCAAATTACAAATAATTACTCTCAAATTCAGTTATTAAATGATTTTCCGAACACTACCATGGGGATTTTGCTATTAAGAACCGATGATTTCCATTGACCAAAAATTTATAATTTCCACGTAATTTTGAAGTTACAACATTTTCATGACAAAAAAAAGAAGTTAAAATTAAAATTTTTATAAGATGAAATAGAAAAAGGTAGTTTTTGATTAAATAGTAAAGTGCATATACATATATTTATGCCAAAAGCCAGAAATTTTTATGGGTCTTGGAGTTAAGAACATAGCCACCATTTTGACCCTTTTTCTGGACTGCAACACATGAGCATGGGCTATTCTCAATCAAATAATCAATTGTGTCTATTGCCTTTGGTCCTTTTAGTGATCCACTTTGTCGCTTAATTCTGTTTTTTTACATTGCACAAAAGAAGCCGAGTTAATCCAATATATATATATATAAATAACAAATTTATAAAAAATTATATAAAAATTAAATGTAAAAATATAATGAAAATTATAATGTCAAATCTCTTTTTATTATGTCTTTTTTCTAAATTTATCAAAATATAAAAATATAAATATTCTTAAAATAATATTTATTGATTTGAAAAAAAAGGGTTTGGTGACTTTACAAATGATGGATGGCACTAACATAATTAAACTCTTGATAATACTAAAGTTATTCAAATAGAGACAAAATCAAAAATTATTTTAAAAGGTTCAGAGAGATGAATTATAAATTTTAAAGGCTAAAATATAATTTTACTATTATACTAATTTGAAATTTCTTAAAATTTAAAAGATTTAATAGAAAATTTATCATTTTAAGAGAGAAAATATTATCTCCTATACCTATTGTGATAAATTATTATATAGACCATTTCCACGCTTTAACTATAAAACCAACCAATTAAACGATTGGACATATTTTTTTTTTTTTACATGCTATACATACAAATAGAAGAGGCGAACAAGAAAAAAGATTTTAACTCTATTTAACACATAAAAAACGACTTGAATATTTGTGCTTAGATTATGAAATGTAAAGAAATATTACGTGGAATCATTTAATTGGTTGAGCCTATAATGATGTGGTCAAAAGCGTTTATATAATACTTTTTCCTTGCCTTTGTATTCATATATTTCAGAGTTTTATTTACCGGTATTAATTTATTAGATTAATTTTATGGGGCTAGCAGGCTGTCTCCTAAAATATAAATTTTTATTTTATTTTAAATTAATAAATATAAAATTTAGTCTTTCTAAAAATAATTAAAATTTAATTTAATATTTTAAAATTATAAAATATAAACTATTAAAATAATAAAATTACATTTTAATTATAGTAAAAATTATAATTTAATTTTAAACTCTTAAAAGAATTTTCTAATTTCACCCTGAATAAGGTGAAATGGGATTTTTGCTCGCCCTAATCTTCGTCCTAACTCGAACTCGATTTTATTAAGAATTTTCATCCCAACTCTTACATGACCTGGAAATAGTTTCTTTAATCCCACCTCAAAATTTTAAATGTTGTTTCATAATATTTTAAGTTTGCTTTCACAAAGATAAACCAAAATCTTGTAAAATTAAAGTTAATAAAAAAATTAAAAAAATCATAAAATCAAAGAAAATGTTATAATTTCTTATATAAGAAATAATTGTAATTCTTAAATATATTGAGGCAGACAAATTGTAAGTAAAATGGACCCTCGAAATTTAATTGAAAAATCATGGGAGCAAATCAGAAATGATGGGGTTGGGGATTTTTGTCAGAAATCAATTTAGATTAAGTTAGTAGTTAATAGAAAGAGAAGAAGGTGTATGAAAACTCACCCGAGTATTGCCGAAGAGAGACTCCGTTTTTGCCCTATGATAATGAGATCAATTCTCAAATCTTTGCTCTTTGAAAGAATCACACTAGCTTTATCTTTGCCATCCATGTCGGTTTTCTCGATTATTACATTGATTTTTGGCTTCGCGGCTTCGCAAGCGCGTCTCATTTGATCGAGAAAATCAGCGTCGGTGCCGAAAGCACCCTCGGAGATGGAGTTTGGAGCCGAGGATGAAGAATTACTCGATTTCCGAAGGAAGGTGGAAAGAGCGTTTTTCCACGAACTAGGGTTTTCGATGTAGAAAAGGATCAGCTTGTCTTGCTCTACCAATGCATGGGAAAGAGCGTACTGGAGGGCTGCTGCCGACTGCGGTGTCGGGTCAACCACCACCATTACGTTTCGTGACCGTGAAGGTGAAGTCACCATGATTGGCCACTGTCGAAAGGAATCACCAACACCGCCGTGAAGGAGATGATTGGGATTGTGGTGAAAAACAATGGCATGAAATATGATGGGATCATTTTTTAGGGTTTATGAACCTATTGGGAAGTTTAACCATGTTAACAAACAGTTAGCTTTGATTTTGTGAATAACAGGTTGAGATTTTGGTGGCTCTTTAGTTATTTTGAGAGGGTGACTAAATTTAGTGAAATAACAAAATCCAGAAGATCGAAATTTGATTTTTATAGTAAATTTATATTTAATTTAGGATTTAGAGTTTAATTATTTTAGATTAATTTAGTTCTTAGAATATTCAAATCTCATAATTTTTACAAAAATAATTCAACTGAATTATTAAATCCTAATCAATGTCCAAAATGAATAAAACCATTTGCAAATAAATAATACACTGTTTTATTGCACCAGTTGGGTTTTACCTTTGTAATTATCTTAATGAGTTATTTAAGTAATAAATTACATTTTATTAAAATATTCCAGATCATCCCGTTAATTTTTTAAAGGTACTTTTATCAAATCTATTAAAAAAAAACAGATTGAAAAAAGAACAAAGGTTGATGGCCAAAAAATTTTAAAAATATAATCAGGGTCATTTCGACAAAACATACAAATATTAGTGGCCAAATTTGTCATTAAGCCTTAAAATTTCAATCCTAACCAAGCAGTAGTAGTTAATTTGTTTGGTTAAATTTTGCTATTACTCATGTATTATACATAAAGTTGTAGATTTAATCTATTTTCTCTAACTGGATCATTTGTAGTCCTTTTATTTTATTATTTTTAAAATTTTTGTTTTGTCGCAAATTACAATTATTAAATCTATTAACTGATTTTTCTGAGTAATATATGAAAATAGTAATCTAAAGTAACATTACAAATGCTATAATATATGTTCAACATTAATATAAGATTTAAATCCTATTTTTATTTTCTGAATTTACTTTCTCTACTTTCGAATATAAAAATTCAGGTGCAATAGTCACCACCATTAAAATTTGTCTACTAAACTCACTACTGTGACATTTTGAAATAAAAAATTCACTTGGTAGTCATGCAACAATAAAATAGTTAATAATATTAACTATTTAGACTAAATAATTAAATTATAAAAATAGATGAATCAAATTAAATAAAAAAATTAAAGTGTATAGATTCAACCTTAAGTTTCAAGATATTATAGGGTCAATTAAAATTTGACCATTATCTTATAATATAAAAAGAAAAAAAAGGCAAATCCAAAAAGAGAAAAAGAAAACACGTGCCAAGTGGACTAATTAATAAAATTTAAAAATATAGTGACCAATTTATGTTAAAAAGTAAAATATATCAATTAAATTTCAAACTTTTATGTATTGGTACAGATTTTAGTTATAGTATTTTAATTGGTGAAAGTAGTTGGAAGGTCCCTTTATTATAGGAATCTTATCAATTTAGTCCTTCTACTATTAGATGGATTAATTTAATTCATGTACTATTAAAAAAATCCTATAAGACTAAATTTTAGCATAATTAACTTTTATTGTCTAACAAAGTTTATAGATTTTATGATGTTGCAAATGAAATTTTTATTTGAAGTTGAGCTGTAAATGAAAAATAATCATTTTCATGTCATTTTTAAATAATAAATTTTAAATCTATCACAATTTAACTTTATTTGATTTTTTAATAGTACATGGACTAAATTAATTTATTTAATTGTAAATGGACTAATTTATAAGATGTTTAACATAAACTTTTAGGTATTTTAATTTCAAACTTGTATATATATATATTTATTTATTTATTGGGCACACTGATGAATTAATTTTTTAATTTCATAGAGGTAGTATTTAAAAAATAGTAAATAAATAATATAACACAAAAAGAAAAACAAATTATAAAAACCTATTACTAATAAATAATATAAGTAAAGAAGAGCACGGCTCACCAATGTGGGCGTGCCGGAGTGGTTATCGGGCATGGCTAGAAATCATGTGGGCTCTGCCCGCGCAGGTTCGAATCCTGCCGCTCACGCATTTTTGTCTTGTTATAAACCCCTGCAGTACTTATGTTTATATGGTAACATTAAGTAAATTGTTTTAGCTCTTTTTTAAAAATTAATTTTTAATCTAAAAAAAAAAAATCATGCCAATTAAATATATTCTAAAATTATTAAAAGTTGAACAAAACTATGACTCAACGCAAGATCACGTAAAACTAGTGAATGTACTTAGCATCAGCTTAAATTAGAATTAATCTAATCCAAGTATTATAAAATAATAATATTTTAATATTTGTTGTTAAAAAATATTATTTATTGTTTAATAGAGTTAATAGAGTTATATGTTGAAAGGGCTTTTTATGATTTTTCCAATGAAATATATGTTTGGAGTTAAACTGAAAATTAAAAAAAAAAAATTATAAAACTACTCATAGTAAATATCTGAAGGATTTTTACTAACTATTACATATATAAAGAAGAACCGATGTCATTCAAGTGGGCGTGCCGGAGTGGTTATCGGGCATGACTAGAAATCATGTGGGCTCTGCCCTCGCAGGTTCGAATCCTGCCGCTCACGCATTTGTATTTTTACAAACCTCTTCAATAAATGGTATAAATAAAAAAATAAATTTTATATTCTGATTGGTCTCATTAATTTATGTAAAAAGGGTAAACTATAAAATGGTCACTATACTATTGCATTTGATCTATTTTGGTCACTGAACTATCAATTATTTTGATTTAGTCCTCAAAATTGCAAAATTAAATATTTTAGTCAACTAAAGCTGATTTGTGTTTTTTATTGGTCTGATAACACATTATATCAATTTGATCCTAAATATAAATATTCAATAAAATTAGCATTCAATATTTATAAAATTTATTATTTTAATTCAATTCTAAAAATTATATTTATATGGTAACATTAAATAAATTGGTTTAGCTCTTTTTAAAAAAATAATTTCAAAAGAAAAATTATGTCAATTAAATATATTCTAAAATTATTAAAAGTTTAACAAAGTTAAATTGATTTTAAGATGGGAACAATAAGGTGGAAATGATTTTAATGGTAAAAGAGCCATATAATTATTTTTATAGTAATTAAGCTATATATATAATTATTTTAGATTGATTTAGTTCTTAGAAAATTAAAATTATCATAATTTTAAAACAAAAATCAAACCTGAATTATTACATCCTAATCAATTTCGAAAAGAATAAAATCATTTGTAAACAGGTAACACACTGTTATTCCATGATGAATGTTGGGTTTTTATGTTGAGGTCAAATTTTGTTATTACTCTTTGTATTTTATGTAAATTGTGAATTTAATTTTTATATTTTAATATGGTAATTTTTAATTTTTCTACATTTTAAATTGATCAATTTTAATTTTTATATATGTTTTAATTTTGAAATTTCAATCTTAACCATATGGTAGCAATTAAAAAAATCAAATTAAAGTAGAAAGACTAAATGTGAGTAATAGTAGACTTTAACCATAAAATCACCATTGTTGATTCTCTTCATCTAACTTAAAACTAAAATATAGCCCTCACTATATTTTGAAAAATTAGATTAAAATTTTGAACATAAGATTTATATTAATTAGTATGGTTTCCACGCTTTGCATTAGATTGATTAATTGTTTTATCAAACTATAGAGTAGAAAATTAAAGATTAAAATATGCTCTAAGTCTTTATACACTTTGTACATTTGGAAATTAGTCTCCTACTTTTATTTTCTGAAATTTAGTCTCTACTTTAAAATTCTTCTAGTAAATTCGGTGCAATAGTCATGTAACAATAAAAATAATATTGAAAATATTGATTAAGATTTTTTCTTAAAAACACTGTTCAAACTTATCAACATGTTGACCGAAGTAATTAACAATATTAACTATTTAGACTAAATAATGATATTAGAAAAATAGATAAATGAAATTAAAATGTTAAAATTATATATTTGCTAACATAAAAATATTTTTATATTTATATTCGAGATAATAATTCAAATAAATAAAATTTATAAACATAATGCATATTAGATATAAATAAATAATAAACAATAATAAATTTATGTACATATCATATAACCATACTAGATATTCAACAAATTTAAGTTTAAATTTTTTAAATATATTTTAGAATTCATATTTTGGCACAAGTGATACATATCTGTAAGTAGTGCGTATAAATGTACGAGAGGGCGTACAACAACAAATTTTTTATCTTTTGGATGGTGTCGTAGAATACCGGCAACGACACCCATTAAAAAGGGTAATTTACCCATATATATTAAAAAAATAAAATAATTACGGAATTTGGCCGATTTTTAGAAAATTTACGGAAAAAGACCGTTTTCCCCAAAACACGCCAACGGCAGCGCGTTTTGGGGTGAAATGCCAACAAAGCGCTCCCTTGGGAACGCTCTTTGTGTCCACGTCAGCAAAGCGCGTCCACGTAGGCGCGCTTTTGTTTGAAATGGACACAAAGCGCATCCCCACGGAGCGCTCGCCAACGGTCAAATTTTTTGACCGTTGTGCCACGTCGCAAAAGCGTGCCTACGAGGCGCTTTGTCGACGTGTAGACGCTTTTTGACGTGGCACAATGATCCAAAAAATTTGACCGTTGGGCCTCCAACGGTAAAAAATTTTTCCCTATAAAAACCCCCAACCCTTTTATTTTTTTCACACTTTAATCCTTCTCTCAATTTTCTCTCAAATTTCTCTCAAAGTCCTTGAAATTTACTCTCAATTTTCAAAATAGTCCTTGACTATTTACAAAAAAGCCCTTTTTAAATTTTTTAATATATATTTTTTGGAAAATTTTAAAATTTTTATAACAAATTACAATGGCCGGGGAATTACTTCGTCTAGACAACAAGCACATCTCCGTCGAGCAAATGCAAATGGTAAGTTTTAATTTTAATTTTTAAATATTATTTAATATTTTTTACAATTATGCAATTTTAATTAATTTCTATTTTATAATTTTTTAAACAGTCTGTAGATCGGGTGTTGCAATGTTATATTCGCAACATGCATGGTCCCCCATCACCGTTGTTCGAGAATTACCTGCGGGAAGTGGGTTTTTAGCACGTGGCCATGATAGGCCGGAGGTTCAAGTTGGACCCGCCTTTGATCAGTACATTGGTAGAGAGGTGGAGACCCGAAATGCACACTTTCCATCTTCCATGTGGAGAGTGTACCATCACTATGGAAGACGTGCAGTTGCAGTTGGGATTGCCGGTAGACGGGTCGGTAGTCACCGGGTCCGCAGCTTTTGGTGATTGGGGAGTGGTATGCTACAAGCTTCTGGGTGCCATTTCGGATAAAATTCAAGGAGCTCGGATCTATATGGCCTAGTTACGAGAGACATTCCCGGAGCTGAATGAGGGTTCGACCGAAATAGAGCGAATACGGCATGCTCGGGCATACATTCTTCAGATAATTAGAGGCTATCTAATGCCGGACCTTTCTAGAAACCTCGTACATCTAAGGTGATCATTGAAACTTGTTGATTTTAGAAGCAAAGGTGAATTGAGTTGAGGGTCCGCCAGACTATCGAGGTTGTATCGGAGATGTCTTGGCGACGCTACCGAGTAAAGTGAAAATCGGAGGTTGCCTATCACTACTGCAATCATGGGCATGGTTTCGATTTCCATTTTTACGTCCTCGACTCGACCACCCATATTCATTCCCACTGATAACGAGGTAAATTTAATGTTATATTTTACAATTATTACGTAGATTTATATTATAATTGTATGCTAAAAATTTATTTAATTAGGTGGAACCATTCATGAGTCATCTTGGAATACCTACCTCGCTTGAAGATATCTGACTTCTATTTGACCAACGATCGAATCACAAGTAAGTTTCAATTTCAGATTTATAATTTAGTATTTCATATTGAATGTCTAGTATTATGTATATAACTAATATTTTGGTAATGTTAATATAGTTTCAATGGATCCCGTCGAGGATCTAGAAATTGAGCGATAATTAGGAGGAGTTCTTGCAAAACCCGAACAGTTAACGTGAAGGTCCCATTGATCACCTATGCGATCGTGGAGATGCACCAATCGATCGGGTTCGCGACAATTTGGATCCCGACAACCGATTCCCATGTCACCTGAGGTGCTCGATGATGAGCACAAAGTGGACTTACGACAGTTGCACATGGATTGACCAAGATTTTGGTCAGAACATATCGAGACGTGGGAGAACCGGTATGACTATTTACCTATCCGGGAACCGATCCTCGTTCTCGAGTTAACAACTGGTTTAGGATCCATGGTAAGCAACAAAGGGAACGTCGGCACCTTTTAAATCCTCGGAAGTGGTGATGACACGGGGCCATCAACAATGGCACGACATACCATCGGCCCAAGAATAACATACACACACGATCCACGGGCCCATCGATTCGGTTGATGCAAACGACATCGCAGCCTTTCACCCTTTATGCCAAAAGTACCTACCCTTTATATGTATCCTAACCCAGATATGTTTCCTTTTCCCATCCCCACCCTGTGTTGGAATGCATGGTCGGGTTCGAGTCCGTTCGACTACTCCGACCGCCAACCGATCTTGAGGTCGTCGTCGCGAGGATCACGGAGGCGCCGCCGGGAGAACTTCTTTCTACCACCTCCTTCGTCATACGGATTCGACACACCCGCCGTGGTTTATGCAAACACCTCCGGTCGTTATTTTATCAAGGTGGGTCATCCTCACAACACCCACAACTGCACCCAATCTTTGGAGGAACCAAATCCTCTCGAGGTTCCACGACCCACGGAAGCTAGATGAAGGAGGAATTCAGACGAATCACCAATCCGCCCCGTGTGGCAATCGATTCAACCAAGCATCAACATTAATTCGGATCGACCTTTTTTTTTAATTGTAATAATTTTTTATTTTTAATAAAAAAGTTGTTTTTTATTGTTTAATTTTTTATTGTAATTTAATATTAATATATGTAATAAAATAAGAATTTGATTTTTAATTTTTTATCTTACTGTAATTTAATATTAATATATGTAATAAAATAAGAAGTTGTTATTTATTTTTTATCTTATTGTAATTTAATATTAATATATGTAATAAAATAAGAAGTTGTTATTTATTTTTATCTTGTTGTAATTTAATATTAATATATTAAATAAAATAAGAAGTTGTTATTTATTTTTATCTTATTGTAATTTAATATTAATATATGTAATAAAATAAGAAGTTTTTTTTATTTCTTATTTTTTGTAATTTAGTTTTAATAAAATATCTTTTATAAAATAGAATTTGTTTAATTTTTTTTGAAATTTAATTTTAAAATTTTAATAAAATTTTATTTTTTGTGCCACGTCAGCAAAACGCGTTCACGTCAGCGCCTTTTGGGGTGAAATGTCAGGAAAGCGCACCTACGTGGACGCTCTTTGTGCCATGTCAGCAAAATGCGTCCACGTTTTGGGAAAAACGGTCCTTTTCCGTAAATTTTATTAAAATCGGCTCAATTCCATAATTATTTTATTTTTTTAGTATATATGGGTAAATTACCCCATTAAAAAGGTTATTTATTTATTCTTCTTTTTGCTAACCAAAAATTCAAAAGATCTGGGTTTGCTTTTAAACACACAATAATGGAACTATGAATGCGATGAATTTGAGTGCCCAGAATATAACATCAAATCTTTATTATTATATGAGTCTAGTTGATATAATACGACTCATCATTCCATACATAGCCCAGAATATAACGATTCCTCAATGATAACCTGTTCAAGAAAATGAAAGTAGCTAGACATCATAGTGAGTAATATATATATTATCTAACAAAGACTGTTAACACCCTTACGCTCTTTCTCACCACCTCCACCCCATTTTACCCTATTACAATTCTCTACTTTCACCATTTCCCTCATCACCTCCTCCTCCTTATTGTCAGTCTTATCACCCTTTCACCATGTTAAACAAGTATCCAGTACATCCATATATGGGTGTAGATATAGTCCTAATTCGCCCACCCGGTCTCAACCCTCCTCACACCCACCCTCGCGCTCTCCGTCACCATCTCTTCGATCTCATTCACTATCACCGTCCTCCGGGCAACATGTGACTTCGCACAACCCGGTCTCAATCCTCCTCACACCCACCCTCGAGCTCTCCCTCACCATCTTTTCGAACTCATTCACTTTCACCGTCCTCCAGGCAACATGTGACTTCACACCACCCTCCTCATGCCCACCCTAGTATCCTCACCACCTCCACCCCATTTTACGCCTACTACATGTCTCCACCACCCTGTCTCCACTTTCACCATCTCCCTTATCACCTCCTCCTCCTTATTATCAGTCTTACCACCCCTTCACCATGTCAAAGGTTAACAGTGCTTTTAAATAATTAATCTACATGTTTTTAACTTGAGAGAAAAAAAAAAAACCTTACCGAGAAGTTAGACAGGAACAGACAGCTCGATACCCGGAGCGTTTCCATTGCCATGGCCATCGACGTTACTACCATGTACACGACGTCTGATACACCTCCAGCTGCATATGATTAAAACCACAGTAACAACAAATAGGGTAGCAGAACCAAAGGTTTCCCCCTATATTTAAGGGTTTCTTTCACAAAAATCTATTTCTGGTGATGATGATGGACTACTGTATCTGTATCCCTCCATATTTTCTTGGTTCAACGTAGGCTAAACGAGGTTTTGTTATGCTGAAGTAAACAACTCCATAGGTATATATAGGCCAAATGAAATAAAAAGAACAAAAAAACTAATTGGTTTGCATTTTCCACCAAAATAAAAAGAACAAAAAAACTAAGTGCATGCCTTTGCTTTTTCCCACAAAATAAAAAGAAAAAAAGTCAAGTGTATGCCTTCTAGTTTGCATTTATTCTTCTTAAAATGAGTTTTTGCCTTTTTATAATGCCATTATCATTTTACGTCACTTTCAAAGTAATTTCAGGGGAACATTAATAAGAATTAAAAACAAATTATGCTAAAATAGCATTTGTGATTTTGCCTTATTTTTATATTAAATGGTACTTAATAAAATAGACAATAACTATTTTTAAAAAATTATAATTAGATAACAAAAAAAATTCATAATTGGATCACCTATAAAGTTTACCCAAGCTAAAATGTTATTTTAGTTTTGAGAATAAGAAATTTTAAATATGAATGAATATTTGAAAGTTAAAAGGTTTTAGTTTCGTTAATGTTGATATGATTTATAAAAATATTTGGGAGGAGGAGGAGAAGATTGAAATTTATGTAAAATGCAAAACACGTATATTAGAATTTCAACAGTTTCATTAATACTAATGTTTCAATTCATGTTCAAACAAATATTTAGATACGTCTTTGAATAGTAATTTGTACAATAAATCTTTGGATAGCTTAATTCAAGTTAGATGTTGACGTTTTTTTTTTTTATTTTGACATCCATGAAATGATTCTTAAAATATATTTCATCTCGTGTTCAAACTTGTTTGATTGAAGAAACCTAGAGATCCTTTTCTCTAACTTTTTATATTTGGTTTATTTATCTTGGATAAGAGGTAATTTAAGAGATAGATCAATATTATAATTGAGAGTTCTATTTTATTAAAACTGCGTAGAGAAGTTGTTGATTTCTATATTTCACATCTTGTAAGTTATCCGATGAAACATCATAAAAGAACTCGAATACACTGATACTAATCACATCGATGTTCGTCCGAGCTAAACATATTCGTTTGAATAAGGTATGAAATTAGTCCATTTACAATTAAATAGATTAATTTTATTCATATACTATTAAAAATTTGAATAATATTAAAATTTTAAATTAATAAAAATAGAATTATACTTTGAACCCTACAAATAGTAAAAATTTAATTTAATCTTTTAAATATTATAAAGATATAAACTATTAAAATAATAAATTATATTTTTTCTACCATAAAATTATAATTCAATTTCAACTCCTCCTAACAAAATTTTCTAAGACATAAATATTTAATACAAGCATCAACCAAACACACTTTGCAAGAACTTGGAAGCTAACGCATATGAAAGTTTGACTTTCTACTTTAATATATTTTTTAAATTTATATAAGATGGTAGGCTAACTTTATACAAAATGACATAATGGCTACGTTGTAAAATTAGGAAAATATACAAATATCCACAACACACGTAACCACCAAATCAACACAGTATACACTCCCCACAAACCATGCCTACTACTTGCAACAGCAATGTGCAATAAGAATCTTAATTACAATGACAAAATCATTATGATCGATTCTTGGCCGTTTGTTGCGATGATAAAATGACCAAGTTTGTATTTAGTCATAGATTTTTTTTTAAGAAAACATCTTAATTCATAATCCAGGTGTTAAAAAAAAAAAAACCAGTGGAGCATGAAGAGAGGCATATAATAGGAGCAGAAACTATAACATAAAATTCACTTTAAACGTTATAAAAACCCAATCCAAATAAAATCATAACCGTAAGTACATAATGACAAAATACATGGTACTTCAACAAATCTTTGATACAAATAAACGACTATCATTCCGTACACAGCCCATCATAGAATAGATGCTTCTTGGGATAACAACCTGTTTGGCATTCAAGAAAATGAAAGTAATAATTCTTAGTATCTAAATATGTTCATGTTTTATGCAAAACAATGAAGCAATATGAAGGATCATACCACATAGTTTCATATTATATTTCAATACAACCTAAATTCTAGACATGAGTATTTAATACAAGCATCAGATTATGCATAACTTGATTGCAACAACTTGATCTCTGACTATTATTTACTCCTACTCATATCCTTTAAATGATAAAAGTTTTTTTTTTTTTTGAAGGTTCTAATCCTATATGCTTGTAAACCCCAAGCATAAACGTTGGAGGCTGGATATCAATGGCGGAAGGCTTTCACAACAAAAGAAACATCCAGAGATGAGCTTCACTGGTTAAGTTCTCCTATGTAAACCCGAGGCATAAACGTGCAAAGATTTTGTAGGTTGGGCAAACCAATGGAGGTTGGCTATCAATGGAGGAAGGCTTTCACAACAAGAGCAACATCCAGAGATGAGCTTCACTGGTTAAGTTCTCCTATGTAAACCCCAGGCATCAACGTGGAAATATTTTGCAGGTTGGGCAAACCAATGGAGGTTGGATATCAATAGAGGAAGGCTTGCACAACAAGAGCAACATCCAGAGATGAGCTTCACTGGTTAAGTTCTCCTATGTAAACCCCAGGCATGAACGTGGAAAGATTTTGCAGGTTGGGCAAACCAATGGAGGTTGGATATCAATGGAGGAAGGCTTTCACAACAAGAGCAACATCCAGATATGAGCTTCACTGGTTAAGTTCTCCTATGTAAACCCCGGGCATGAACGTGGAAAGTGTAACATCCTGAAAAGGACCTATGCATTTTCAGTTTAATTGTACGAAATGATAAGTCTTAAGCACTATGAATAAATTTTTGATATTTTTGGAAACTCAGAAATGTATGAAAATAAATTGGAAATGAACATTTTTGGAAACCTAGAAATGCATAGACATGAACATTTTTGGAAACTAGGAAATGATTCAAAATGGAAGGTGAACATTTCGAAACTTGAAATGTAAGAAAATGGCGGTATACTGAGCCGATCGAAAATTTTAGGAAACTTGAAAAGACCAATAAATGTCAAATTTTAAAGTTTAAAATAGGAAATTAGGGCAAGGAGGCCCTAAAAGAAAAAAAAGTTGGTGAAATTTGACACGCAAAGCAGTGGGGAAAAGTGGCTCAAGAAGCCACTTAGGGCCTATAGAAATGGCGCCATGTGCAAGAGGAAAGGGCCTGGTTCGAGTCACTTGGGAAGCAAATAAATGAGGTTTTTTTGGCTTCCGTATATGAGGTGGACTGCACATGCTTCTAGAAAAGGAGGTGTTTTATTTTCATAAATATGTGATTATTAAGGTGATAAATAGAAGCTTTTATTTGGATTATTTAGAAGAGATAAATAATGGATTAAATCCTTTTATTTATCATATTTAAAAGATAAAGTTATCGATAGAGGAGTGGTGGTCAAGAAAGGGACTCCTTAGCGATAACTTTGTCTATAAAAGCGAAGGAAGGAGGGCTACTCATCGCTTTGGTTCTTTCTGCTTTCTCGCCGAAAATTCCTAGCTCTCTCCTTCTCTGCAATTTTCTTCTTCTCTTTCTTCTTCTTCTCTTCTCGCTGTCAAACCTTTTGATTCTGCCTAAGTCTCCATAGCCAATCTCTAAGGCTTCAATCAAGGGTGCCTCGATCGTGGTGATAAGGTAAGAATAATGGATTCTTGTTGTTTATTCTCTTTCAACCAAGATTCGAACCGATTCTTTTGGTTGTCTTTTGGCCAATATTAAAGGAAAAATTCGGATTTGGATCTAAAGATTTAAGGTAAGAAAAGCATGGTTTAGGCCAAAGGCCAATTGATTTAAGATTATTAAGTGATATGGAAATCGGATCTAACATATGTGTGTAGGATTTCAACATCTCCATAGCCAAGGGTTACTTTTCGGATTTGAAATCACAAGGTATGTGTCTAAGATATTCTACCAAGGCTATTTTAAATATTTAGATTTATTATCGAAGTGAAAACTAATCGTGGAGTAATATAGTGTTTAGCCAATTCACAAGGGAGGAATACAAAGATCCAAGCAATTGATTCTTAAAATCAATTCGCCATAAGGTAAGTAATACAAATCCTAGTTGTATTTGAAAAAAAATGGCCAAATGGCCTTTTAAATAGTAAGTGATTAACTTATGTAGGATTTGAGATCTAAATCGATAATCGGTTCTCTTCGAGTTTTCGAGGACTTCATTAAGCAAATCGTGTGTACTCCACACTACTTTGTAATATGAATTATGGTTGCATGTATTAAAATATATGTTAATGGAAATATGAGCATGGCTAAGGTACCATGTTATGGTACTAAGTACTGTGTCGTTTCCTACTACATTAGGAATATGAAAAGTGTTATTCGTAACATGAGAATATTATAATATTATGAACTCGGTATTGTATGTATATTAATATGTGGGGCATATGGTTGTATATTGAAAGGGAAGTGAAAAGTGGTGACTTAAGACCACAAGAATCCAAAAGTGGTGACTTACTACCACAAGAATCAAAAGTGGTTTCCTAATACCACGATTCATGGTGGATCGGATCCCGCAAATTGGTGTGTAGCGGAAGGAGGGTCGACTTTGTAGTCTCCACGGTGTGCTTAAGGTGTACGGGGTGTGTAGCGGTTGGACAATTAGGTTTGGGTTTGGGAATGCATCATAACTTGTATTTTATGATTGAATGTATTGTATGCTGATTCTATTACGATTTAGTGCTATGTACACATTGAGTCTGGTTGACTCACCCTTTGGGGAATATTTTTCGGTGACGAGCAATAATTGACCGGTCGACAGAGCTAAAGGTGGCCATGCATCGTAAGGAAAAAAAATTATTATTTGGGACTTTTATTTTATTAAGTACTTTAAATTTTTAGTTTGGGAATTATTTGATGTAATAAGGCCATAAGGCCCAAGTTGGGTTCCTTTATTTCATGCGCTTTGAACTATTATGTTACAATCTATTTTTGATTAAAGTTATAGAAAATTTATTTCTTTTAAAACAAAACCTAAATTGTTTTGTCACCTTAATTAAGTTGGATTTCCAAATAAAATAAATGGGTTTCAACCTAAGCTCCAACCCAAAACAATATTTTTTTAATTTTACAAATTTCCTCTAAGTAATAAAGAACTTTGAAATCGGTTTACTTTAGGAACATACCAGATCCATCCAGTGCTCGTGGGCGGGTGTGGGTGTTTCAGCTTGGTATCGAGCCCGCTTTTAAACTCTCGGCACGTGGGCTAAGGCCCAAAACATTTTCAAATCGAGCCCAAATGAGTTTCTTTGAAAATAAGCAGGTTTCTAGCATGGCACCTAAGTCTCCGATCCGCAGTCCACCAGGTAAGTACCTCTAACTCTATGTGTGATTATGTGGTTTATGAATTGTATAAGGGTAGAAAAGGCATGGAACGTAGAATAGCATGATAGGAACTTGAACCCTAGGACTAGTCTACTCAAACATAAATGCATAAGAGTTAATGCACTAAACAAACCTATGGCTAAGTCACTGAGCTAGGGTGTGGTGACCCCTGTACGCATGTCTAGGATTGGATCCGGAAGAGCCTTGTATTTAAGCAGTCCTAGTGACTCACCTTCTCTTCGCAGGAATCCTACCTAGTGCGTAGCTTCGGTTCACCCTAACTCAGAGGGCTCAGTGGTGTGGCAACCTCTGTGCGCATGTCTAGGAATGGTTTCGGTGGGAGCTTGGTATTTAAGCAGTCCGCGTGACTCACCTCCTCTCCACACGAATCCTGCCTGGTGCGTAGCTTTGGTTCACCCTGACCAGAGAGGGCTCGGTCATAGGCTAAACATAATGACTAAAACCCGAAAGGGAACTAGCCATGTTTAAAAAAAATAAAACAACAAACCCTAGTTTTAAAATCCTTAAAACTTCTTTCGAATTTGAGAAAACCATCTTTACAAAATTCCCTGAAAAAAAATTTGATTTGTGAAAATGACAAAAATGCCCCTAGTGGCAAACTTACCAAAATGCCCTTGATTTACAAAATGTGAACCTACCCAACAGTTTTCTCAAAATTTCATTATTTTATAAATGTTCACAAACCCTAATTTGCAAACTATCATAAATACCTTGATTTTGAAAAAAAAAAAGAAAATTACCAAAATTGCCCCTAACTTATAAAATGACCAAAATGACCCTATCTTCCGAAATTTTGCAAACATCACTGTTTTAAAAGGGGAAACTCTCAAAAAGAACCTTCAAAGTTTTACAACTTCTGAAATATCCCTAACTTATTAAATTTTACAAATTTACCCTAATTTTGGAAAAATTACCGAAATACCCCTGAGGTGAAAAATTACCAAAATAACCCTGGATTTTAAAATTTTTCCAAAATTACCTCGGGACTTTAAAATTATCAAAATATTTTCGACAAAATCACCGAGAAACTTTTTCTTTTGAAAATTACGAAAATGTCCCTGTAGGAAAAAAAATTACGAAAATACCCCTGGGTAGTGGAAAAACATCAACGATGAAAACTACAACGTTTCTCTGAATGAACGGAAGTTCATACTTGTTTGATGGATGAATGAACGAATGGAAAGACTGTGTGTTTGTATGAATACGAAAGAACCACTCCTAAAACCCTTGTCATAAAATTTCTCCGTGAGTAAATAAGTGAAACCAAAGTACTAATACATAAAACTTAATCGATCTCGACGTCGAAATGAGCTCTAGAGGACATGGCCGTCGTGGACGCGGTAGAGGAAGAATTACTAGGTCAGAACCCGTTAGATCGGGTCATGGGTCTAATAATGAGGTACCACCGCCCCACCACTCCCAAGTTGGTGTGGGCGTGAAGCTCAGACGGGAACGATCTTTGTGTTGCGGTCATCTTGCGAGTTCTAGAGTTGGTGGCGAGGTCGGAGGAAATCCGAACACGTAAGTCTGTGCCTGAACGGCTCCGAGCTAATGGAGCGAAAATGTTTTGAGGAGTATCTGGAGTGGCACCCAGTGCAGCTGAGTACTGGTTGGAAGCCACGGAGTGCATCATGGATGAGCTTGATCGACCCTCAAGAAAAATTAAAGGGAATGGTGACACATTACGCGATGAAGCGTATCAATGAAGGTTAACAGACGGGATGGTGCCACTACCGAGGATCCGACACGGGAGTACGCGTTAAGGCGTACCAAAAGAAGTATGTGGGAACCAGTACACCGATGAACAAAGGAAAGCTTTTCCTGGTGGTCCAAGGAAACAAGTCTGTCGCAAAATATGAGGTTTGAATTCACGAGGTCGAGCCAGACGCCGAGATGTCGTGGCGACCGAGCATGAGTCTTGTGTCCATTTTGAGGACGGCTAAGGATGATCTGAGATCTGCGATTGCACCGCATCGAGAACGAAATTCTCTCGCTTTGGTAGAAAAGGCCAAGGTGGCGAGGAATCAAAGATTCTACAAAGCAGGCTATGGATAGAAATAGGCCCAAGAGAAGTTATGGGTCAGCTGGAAAGGTTCATAAGAGGCCTAGAGTTGATGGGCCGCGAGGTCAACAAGCTGGATCAGAAGGGCGGTATCGACCTTGTGACGTGTGTGGGAAGACGCATTTGGGAGAATGTTGGAGGAGAATAGGAGGATGTTTTAAGTGTGGGTCCAAGGACCATGTGGTCAAGGAATGTCCTAAAAATTTAGATAGAAGCCGACCGGTAACTCAGAATGTTAGTCAGACGGGTAGAGGAGGACCGCAGCCTCGGTGAGGTCGTGGTTCGCAATGAGGTAATGGTCTTGGAAGAGGTCGTGGAGCATGGGTAGGTGTCGCTAATGTCAAGCAAGGCAACCGGTCCGGTTTATGCGATTCGTCGGAGGAAAGATGGAGACGCGCTGGATGTTATAACCGGTACGTTCTTTATTTTTGACAAGCCCTATTTTGCTCTGATTGATGTGGGCTCGACCCATTCATATGTTGCATGTAGCGTAGTGGAAACAATAGGTTTAGACTCTAAACTCTCTGATAGGCAAATGACTGTCGTAAGCCCATTAGGCCAAACTATAGTGGTGGATAAGATCTTTCGGAATGTACCCCTAGAGATTCAGGGAGAAAACTTTTGGGCTGACTTAATAGAGTTACCCTTCGGAGAGTTTGAACTTATACTCGAAATGGACTGGCTAGTAGAACACCGAGCCGTGTTGGATTATGCTGCTAAACTATGGAACTAAGGACCCAGGAGGATGAAGTAGTAGTGATGATCGGAGAAAGGAGGAACTACTTGTCTAATGTAGTTTCGGCGCTGAAGGCTGAGAAAATGGTTAAGAAAGGGTGCAAGGCATTCCTAGCCTTCATTAGTGCGGTGGGTGGAAAGGAAGAAGGTGTTAGCCAAGTTAGAACGGTCAAGGACTTTGAAGATGTATTTTCGGAGGAATTACCAGGAATACCCCCAGATAGGGAGGTAGAATTTAGAATAGATTTGCTACCGGGAACAACTCCTGTGTCAATCGCTCCATACCGAATGGCGCCAAAGGAGTTAGTGGAGCTCAAGGCTCAAATCCAGGAATTGTTGGATCGTGGGATCATCCGACCCAGTGTGTATCCGTGGGGAGCACCGATCCTATTTGTGAAGAAGAAGGACGGAACTATGCGTATGTGCATAGATTACCGTCAGTTAAATAAGCTGACCATTAAGAACAAGTATCCGTTGCCAAGGATCGATGACTTGTTCGATCACCGAAAAAGGGCCGCAGATGTTTTAAAGATCGACTTAAGGTCGGGATATCATCAGTTGAAGGTGAAGGAGGCTGATATCCATAAGACCGCTTTTAGAACAAGATATGGTCATTTTGAATTGTGGTGATGCCGATTGGATTGACGAACGCTCCAGCCGCGTTCATGGATATGATGAATCAGGTTTTTCAACCCTATTTAGATAGGTTCGTCGTTGTGTTCATCGACGATATTTTGGTATACTCAAAGTCGGAGGAGGAGCATGATGAGCATCTTCGGGTTGTGTTACAAGTGTTGAGAGAAAAAAAGCTTTATGCCAAATTCAGCAAGTGTGAATTTTGGCTTAAGGAGGTGGCATTCTTAGGTCATGTGGTATCCGCAGAAGGAATAAGAGTGGACCTTAGGAAGATCAAGCGTTGTTGGACCTGAAACCACCTAGGTCCGTGGCTGAGATCCGAAGTTTCTTAGGCTTGGCAGGCTATTACAGAAGGTTCGTGGAAGGGTTCTCGTCAATAGCCGCGCCTTTGACAAAGTTGGTAAGGAAAGAAGTATCCTTTGAATGGACTAATAAGCAGCAGGAGAGCTTTAAAAAGCTTAAAAGGGTGTTGACGGAAACTCCAGTGTTAATTCAAATAGGAGGCGTGAAAAGATTTTATGGTGTCTTGTGATGCTTCATACACGGGTTAAGATGTGTGCTAATGTAAGATGGAAAGGTAGTCGCGTATGCGTCTCGGCAGTTAAGGCCTCATGAGGTTAACTACCCAACTCATGACTTGGAACTAGCAAAGATGGTTTTCGCCCTTAAGGTTTGGAGGCACTACCTTTATGGAGAAAGGTCAGTTATCTACACAGACCACAAAAGTCTTAAGTACTTGTTGACTCAGAAGGAGTTGAACTTAAGGCAACGAAGGTGGGTGGAATTGTTGAAGGACTACGATTGTTCGATTGAATATCATCCGGGCAAGGCGAATGTGGTAGCTGATACCCTAAGTAGGAAGGTGGTGTTGGATCTAAGGGCTATGTTCGCTCACTTAAGTCTGTATGATGATGGAAGCCTATTGGCAGAGTTGCAAGTCAAGCCCACATGGCTGAAGGAAGTGAAAGAGGGACAGTTGGCTGATAAGGACCTAAGTGCTAAGTTACAGCAAGTGCAGAACGGGAAATTAAAGGATTATGGCGTCAATGACGAAGGAGTATTATGCTACAAAGGAAAGGTCTGTATGCCGAGGGACAAAGAGTTGAGACAAATGATTCTTCGGGAAGCGCATAGTAGCCCTTATGCTATGCATCCTGGAGGCATTAAGCTGTATAGAGATCTAAGGGAACAATTTTGGTGGTCTAACCTTAAGCAAGAAGTTACTGAATTCGTGGGAAAATGCCTGACGTGTCAGCAAGTTAAGGCTGAACACCAAGTCCCATCGGGATTGCTTCAACCAATCGAGATTCCAAAATGGAAATGGGAAAGAATTACCATGGACTTCGTTAGTGGGCTTCCCCACCCCTACTAAGAAGGACTCGGTATGGGTAATAGTGGACCGTTTGATCAAGTCCGCGCACTTCATTCCGGTAAAAGTGGACTATTCTCTTCAGAAGTTAGCTAAGTTATATGTGGCAGAAATTGTGAGGTTTCATGGAGTACCGGTGTCAATCATCTTCGATAGAGACCCAAGGTTTATGTCTCGATTTTGGAAGGCACTTCAGCAAGCTTTAGGCACTAAGTTGGACTTCACTACGGCTTTTCATCCACAATCGGATGGGCAGTCTGAACAAGTTATACAAGTGTTGGAGGATATCTTTGAGAGGTCGTGTGATGGATTTTCGAGGAAGTTGGGAGGATTACTTGCCTTTAGCGAGTTCGCCTACAACAACAATGCCTATCGAGCTAGCATTAGGATGGCACCATATGAAGCGTTATGCGATTGGAAGTGTAGGACACCTACTTGTTGGACCGAGTTAGGAGAACGTCGAGTTTTGGGTCCGGAGTTAGTGGCAGAAACCGAAGAGAAGGTTGAGATAATTCGGGCAAGGTTGAAGGAAGCCTCTGATAGGCAAAAATAGTACGCAGACCTTAAGCGAAAGGAAATAGAGTTTGAAGTGGGAGATCAAGTGTTCCTGAAAGTCTCGCTTTGGAAGAAGGTTATGAGGTTCGGTCGCAAAGGGAAGTTAAGCCCAAGGTTTATAGGGCCCTATCAAGTACTGAAGCGAGTTGGGCTAGTGGCATACCAATTGGAATTGCCACCAGAGTTGCGACAGATGGACGACGTATTCCATGTATCCATGCTACATCGCTATCGATCGGATCCGTCTCATGTGGTACCAGTTGAAGAGGTGGAGCTGAGACCAGACTTATCCTACGAGGAAGAGCCGATTCGGATCTTGGAACGTGATGTGAAAGTACTACGAAGGAAGTCGGTTCCTCTAGTCAAGGTGTTATGGCGCAATCATGGATCGGAAGAAGCTTGTGGAGCCTGAAGAGACAATCGACAACAATACCCTCGATTATTTTAGTTAGAAAATTTCGAGGACGAAATTATTTTAAGGGGTAGAATCGTAACATCCTGAAAAAGACCTATGCATTTTCAGTTTAATTGTACGAAATGATAAGTCTTAAGCACTATGAATAAATTTTTGATATTTTTGGAAACTTAGAAATGTATGAAAATAAATTGGAAATGAACATTTTGGAAACCTAGAAATGCATAGACATGAACATTTTGGAAACTAGGAAATGATTCAAAATGGAAGGTGAACATTTCGAAACTTGAAATGTAAGAAAATGGCAGGTATACAGAGCCGATCGAAAATTTTAGGAAACTTGGAAAAGACGTATAAATGTCAAATTTTAAAGTTTAAAATAGGAAATTAGGGCAAGGAGGCCCTAAAAGAAAAAAAAGTTGGTGAAATTTGACACGCAAACAGGCTGGGAAAAGTGGCCTGAAGAAGCCACTTAGGGCCTATAGAAATGGCGCCATGTGCAAGAGGAATGGGCCTAGGTTCGAGTCACTTGGGAAGCAAATAAATGAGGTTTTTTTTGGCTTCCAGAAGGCTGAGGTGGACGGCACATGCTTCTAGAAAAGGAGGTGTTTTATTTTCATAAATATGTGATTATTAAGGTGATAAATAGAAGCTTTTTATTTGGATTATTTAGAAGAGATAAATACTGGATTAAATCATTTTATTTATCATATTTAAAAGATAAAGTTATCAGATAGAGGAGTGGTGGTCAAGAAAGGGACTCCTTAGCTGATAACTTTGTCTATAAAAGGGAAGGAAGGAGGGCTACTCATCAGTTTGGTTCTTTCTCTGCTCTGCCGAAAATTCCCTAGCTCTCTCCCTCTCTGCCGAATTTTCTTCTTCTCTTTTCTTCTTCTTTTCTCTTCTACTATCAAGCCAAAACCTTTTTGATTCCTGTCTAAGTCTCCATAGCCGAATCTCTAAGGCTTCAATTAAGGGTGCCACGATTTGTGGTGATAAGGTAAGAATAATGGATTCTTGTTGTTTATTCTCTTTCAACCAAGATTCGAACCGATTCTTTTGGTTGTCTTTGGCGAATATTAAAAGAGGAATTCCGAGATTTCGGATCTAAGGATTTAAGGTAAGAAAAGCATGGTTTAGGCCAAAGGCCAATTGATTTAAGATTATTAAGTGATATGGAAATCAGATCTAATATATGTGTGTAGGGATTTCAACATCTCCATAGCCAAGGGTTATTTTTCGGGATTTAAAATCACAAGGTATGTGTCTAAGATATTCGGCCAAGGCTATTTTAAATATTTAGATTTATTATCAGAAGCCGAAAACTAATCTGTGGAGTAATATAGTGTTTAGCCGAATTCACAAGGGAGGAATACAAAGATCCAGCAATTGATTCTTAAAATCAATTCAGTTACAAGGTAAGTAATACAAATCCTAGTTGTATTTGGAAAAAAAATGGCCGAATGGTCTTTTAAATAGTAAGTGATTAACTTATGTAGGATTTGAGATCTAAATCGGTAATCGGTTCTCTTCGGGTTTTTCGAGGACTTCATTAAGCAAATCAGGTGTGTACTCCACACTACTTTGTAATATGAATTATGGTTGCATGTATTAAAATATATGTTAATGGAAATATGAGCATGGCTAAGGTACCATGTTATGGTACTAAGTACTCAGGTACGTTTCCTACTTCTATTAGGAATATGAAAAGTGTTATTCGTAACATGAGAATATTATAATATTATGAACTCTGGTATTGTATGTATATTAATATGTGGGGCATATGGTTGTATATTGAAAGGGGAAGTGAAAAGTGGTGACTTAAGACCACAGTAATCCAAAAAGTGGTGACTTACTACCACAGTAATCTGAAAAGTGGTTTCCTAAGACCACAGTTGCGGTGACTGGATCCCGCAAATTGGTGTGTAGCGAAGGAGGGTCGACTTAGTAGTCCCCACGGTGTGCTTGGCAGGTACGGGGGTGTGTAGCGGTTGGACAATTAGGTTTGGGTTTGGGAATGCATCATAACTTGTATTTTATGATTGAATGTATTGTATGCCTGATTCTATTACGATTTAGTGCTATGTACACATTGAGTCTGGTTGACTCACCCTTTGGGGATATTTTTCAGTGACGAGCAACAATGGACCGGCCTCGGCAGGAGCTAAAGGTGGCCATGCATCATGAGGAAAAAATTATTATTTGGGACTTTTATTTTTATTAGGTACTTTAAATTTTAGTTTGGGAATTATTTGATGTAATAAGGCCATAAGGCCCAAGTAGGGTTCCTTTATTTCATGCTTTTGAACTATTATGTTACAATCTATTTTTGATTAAAGTTATAGAAAAATTTATTTCTTTTAAAACAAAACCTAAATTGTTTTGTCACCTTAATTAAGTTGGATTTCCAAATAAAATAAATGGGTTTCCAACCTAAGCTCCAACCCAAAACAATATTTTTTTTAATTTTACAAATTTCCTCTAAGTAACAAAGAACTTTGAAATCGGTTTACTTTAGGAACATACCAGATCCGGTCCAGGCTCGTGGGCCGGGTGTGGGGTGTTTCGATTTGTATCGAGCCCGCTTTTAAACTCTCGGCCTATGGGCTAAGGCCCAAAACATTTTCAAATCGAGCCCAAATGAGTTTCTTTGAAAATAAGCAGGTTTCTGGCATGGCACCTAAGTGTCCGACCCGCAGTCCACCAGGTAAGTACCTCTAACTCTATGTGTGATTATGTGGTTTATGAATTGTATAAGGATAGAAAAGGCATGGAACGTAGAATAGCATGATAGGAACTTGAACCCTAAAACTAGTCTACTCAAACATAAATACATAAGAGTTAATGCACTAAACAAACCTATGGCTAAGTCACTGAGCTAGGGTGTGGTGACCCCTGTACGCATGTCTAGGATTGGATCCGGAAGAGCACGGTATTTAAGCAGTCCTAGTGACTCACCTCCTCTTCGCAGAATCCACAGTGCGTAGCTTCGGCTCACCCTAACTCGAGAGGGCTCGGTGGTGTGGCAACCTCATGCGCATGTCTAGGAATGGTTTCTGGGAGCTTGGTATTTAAGTAGTCCGCGTGACTCACCTCCTCTCCACACGAATCCTGCCTGGTGCATAGCTTTGGTTCACCCCGACGAGAGAGGGCTCATCATAGGCTAAACATAATGACTAAAACCCGAAAGGAACTAGCCATGTTTAAAAAAAATAAAACAACAAACCCTAGTTTTAAAATCCTTAAAACTTCCTTGAATTTGAGAAAACCATCTTTACAAAATTCCTGAAAAAAAATTCGATTTGTGAAAATGACAAAATGCCCCTAGTGGCAAACTTACCAAAATGCCTCGATTTACAAAATGTGAACCTACCCAACAGCTTTTCTCAAAATTTCATTATTTTATAAATGTTCACAAACCCTAATTTGCAAACTATCATAAATACCTTGATTTTGGAAAAAAAATTACCAAAATTGCCCCTAACTTACAAAATGACCAAAATGACCCTGTCTTCCGAAATTTTGCAAACATCACTATTTTAAAAGGGGAAACTCTCAAAAAGAACCTTCAAAGTTTTACAACTTCTGAAATATCCCTAACTTATTAAATTTTACAAATTTACCCTAATTTTGGAAAAATTACCGAAATACCCCTGAGGTGAAAAATTACCAAAATAACCCTGGATTTCAAAATTTTTCCAAAATTACCCCGGGACTTTAAAATTATCAAAATATTTTCGACAAAATCACCGAGAAACTTTTTCCTTTTGAAAATTACGAAAATGTCCCTGTAGGAAAAAAATTGCAAAAATACCCTTGGGTAGTGGAAAAACATCAACGATGAAAACTACAACGTTTCTCTGAATGAACGGAAGTTCATACTTGTTTGATGGATGAATGAACGAATGGAAAGACTGTGTATAGAAAAAATTATGTTACAATCTATTTTTGATTAAAGTTATAGAAAAATTTATTTCTTTTAAAACAAAACCTAAATTGTTTTGTCACCTTAATTAAGTTGGATTTCCAAATAAAATAAATGGGTTTCCAACCTAAGCTCCAACCCAAAACAATATTTTTTTAATTTTACAAATTTCCTCTAAGTAACAAAGAACTTTGAAATCGGTTTACATTAGGAACATACCAGATCCGGTCCAGGCTCGTGGGCCGGGTGTGGGGTGTTTCAGAAAGATTTTGCAGGTTGGGTAAACCAATGGAGGCTGGATATCAATGGAGGAAGGCTTCCAAATCAGCCACCTCCCAAGAAAAAGAGCAAAGCAAAGTAAAACAAAGCAAAACAGAGCAAACCAGATATCCAGGCATCCGCCTTGAGAAAAGAAGGATAACAAAAAGTTACTTACAGAGAAGTTAGGGTACATCAGCATCATCAGCATCAAGGTTTCCCTCACCAGCAAGCTCGACATTAGTACCATTTTGGCAACATTTCATACATTTCAGTATGATTAATGCTACGACAAGAACAGAAAATATTGCTAGCAAAAGCAAAGCTTTCCCCTTAAATTTGAAGGTTTCAGACATGGTAAAACTCATTTTTGTTAATGCTAAGCTATTGCCTGAATCCATTTTTTTCTTTCCTGTCTGCTGCAAACACATTAACACAGGTAACGATATTTATGTAAGAAATTCTAAATGAAGGTATTTGATATAAATAAAAAAAACTGAAAGGAAGCAGGGGCGAAGCGAGGGGTGCACTGGCATGGGCCCCGACCCCTAATGTAAACTTGTAATTTTGGCCTTTAGAATTTTTTTAAAATTTTAAATTAGTAAAGGTAAAATTGCACTTTGGCCCCCTAAAAATAGAAAAATTCGATTTAATCCTTTACAAATTATAAAGATATAAACTATAAAAAATTAAAATTTTATCCGACCCCCTAAAAAATTCTTCTAGCTTCGCCCCTAAAAGGAAGGAAAATAAATTCTCGAGTGAGCACTGCAACGCATCTCACAACTCGTTGAGCTTGAACTGTATATAAAAGTGATGACAGACTACACGTCCACGATTTTAGATGATGGGAACAACTGAGATTCCTGGTTGGGTAGGAGCATCGTCTTTCCATGTGATTGACTTGTGTCCAGGGACGATAGTACTGGAGGAATATGTCGGTAACGTCAAAATTTTTAAAATTTTTAAAATTTTATATTAGTAATATTTCTTCTCCCCTAAAATTTAATTTTAACTCCAGAATTTTCTGATTTCCCGTCTACCAAATTTGCAGCTTCACGTATTTGTATCGAGATTTGTTTGACTTATGCGACTAAAAAGAAGGTGGATGAAGTCCGAAATGCGATGGAAAATTTTGATGATGTCAGAAGAAATCTCAGCCCTTCAATCGGTAAAGTTCGGGTAGACGATGTTTTACAAGTCAAATAAATAGGAACTCATATTTTCGGCTAGCTGTTTCCCGCCCTTGCCAATTTCTAAGAAATTACTCTCATGAGTCATGACATTAATAGGGTCGGCAGCAAACAGGAAAGAGAAACCTTTGCTAAAATGGCATTCATGATTTTGCCTTATATACTTATTTTTACTTTTCTCTCAAATAAGCCGATTGGATTTTAGGTCAATTGATATGAATATTGTTGTCAATATAGGAGGATGCGAGTTCGAATGCGATAAAGCGCATTATCCTCGAGTAAAGTTCCAATATGAATCCATTACTAGCAATATTATAATAAATTTAAATATACAAATATATTATTTATAGAAATCTCTTTCTTTCACTCATTAACCCTTAGTTTAGTCAGCACCATTACTATTACAATAAGAAAGATATGAGTTCTAGTATATTTAAACACATTTTTCCTCCAAGATTTGAAACCTATCGGGCTAATTGGGTGGTCCAATTTTTAAACAAATCTAATGTGCTCTATTATTGTTATATTTTTTTAAGTCTACTATAAAGAATGGAGTCTATTCAAGATTAAATTCAAGTGTTTTTTCAAAATTTAATTAGATAAATTAAAAAATTGTTTTATCACTTAAAATAGGGTAAATTGTATGGAGAGTCACTTAACTATGAGAATGTTTCTATTTTAGTCACCTAATTAAAAATATATATTTAATCTTGACATTTTCGAAATTTGATTTTTAGTTGCTTTGTCGTTAAGTCGTTAATGGAATGTTGGTGTGGATTTTAATGATTTTATAGATTTTCACAATTTTTATGTATTTTTTAATTTTTATGCATATATTAGGTTTTTAAAAGTTAAGATGAAATTGATAAAATGCATAAATGTTAAAATTAAATTTGTTATCATGCCAATAAAATAATAGCCATGTCAAGATTACATCAACCACTTAATGGTAGATAAAAATCGAAAATATTAGTGACTAAATTGAAAAAGAATTTAGGTTGGTGACCAAAATAGAAACACTCGTAATTGGATACTATACATGTGGTTTACCCATTAGTATTATAAAATATTGTCGTATTAATCAAATATGATGTTAAAATAAGATATTATTTATACAAGATAATGTTAAAATATGTTTTAAGTCTATACTTTTCGTACATTTAAAATTTAGTCTCTTAATTTTTATTGTAAAAAAATAGTTTTCCTACTTTTAGATTTAAAAACACAAGTCTAATTGTCAATACCAATAATATTTTTTCTAAATTATGGTTCATTATAGTGCCATTCTTTTTGTTACATAGTAATCTTTAAATTTCAAAATATCGTAATATCGAATTTAATAAAGTTGATAATTACACATAAATTTTAAATTGAAAATTAAAAATATTATATTTTAGATATTAAAATAAAACTAAATTTTAAATATACTAAAAATATAACGACTTAAAGTAGATTTCAATTGAGTTATAATGTTTATTTACTCTTTAGGTTGAATAATTAAATAACCATATCTATATACATTTATGAGAAAAGATTGTATGAAACAGTGACGCCACGTCATCTGTATCCCTTTCCAATAGATTTATGCCACATCAACATTCTTATCCTGGATTTCAGCATTTTAATTTGGATTTGATTTTTTTCAGGATAAAAATGTTGAAATTCAGGATAAGAATATTGATATGGCATAAATCTATTGTAAAGGATACATGACACATGGCGTCACTATTTCATATAATCCTTTCCCATACATTTATATAATCTATATACCTATATAAGGAAGGCCTTATATGCATATATATATATATATATATATAAGGAAGGTCATATAGGATACCAAACAACTCTTCTAATATATTTAAATTTAAGATTTAATTCATATAATTTAATTTTAATATAATTTGAACCTTACTTGACACATGTTTTCCCTCTCTTTTGTATTTTTTTCTTTTACCTTCTAAGTTAATGGTAAAATTTCAGTTGACCCTTATAATATGATGAAATTTAAGGTTGAATCTATATATATTTTTATTTATCTATTTTTCTAATATTATTATTTAATCTAAATAGTTAATATTATTAACTACTTCAATCAACATGTTGACGAGTTTGAATGAGTTGAGTAGAAGAATTTTAAAGGACCGGCCTATTGCACCTGAATTTTTAAATTTATAAAGTAGAAGATTAAATTCCAAAAGACAAAAGTAGGAGACTAATTTCCAAATGTACAAAGTGTAAAAAAGACTTCCAATTTTCTACTCTATAGTTTGATAAAAAAATTAATCAATCTAATGCAAAGCGTGAAAACCATAATAATTAATATAAATCTTATGGTCAAAATTTTAATCTAATTTTTCAAAATATAGTGAGGACTATATTTTAGTTTTAAGTTAGATCAAAAGAACCAATAATAGTGATTTTAGGGTTAAAGGCTGCCATTAGTAGTTGTATATTTTAATTTGATTTTTTTAGTATTAGTTTGATGTTATTATTGTGGTTAGAAGTGCTTTTATATGTTTATTTTGGTTAAGATATATTGGTTCGGGCCCCTCATATATAGTGAAAAGATTTAAGTTATTAGTTTGATGTTATTCTTTTTGTTTTATTCCCCATGATATTTTAAGTTATAAACCATGTATTATACATTACTTAATAGTGGAATGGAAGGGACATGATATGGACGGTAATGATAATGATAATTTCTAATGGAAAGATAAAGTGGTGGCTTGCATGTTGTGATCTCATCGATGGTCGCTCATTGGTTTATTACTTTGAAAGAGTAAGCTATAGGTACGGGACGTGGAGAGACAAAACAAGAAAAATTAGGTTTCATTTTCATCTCCTCCTTCCTTGGACGGTGATTAGAATGGGTGAACGTGTGGTGTGTAAAGGGAATTCTTATGTTCTTATGCTATTTAATTACGATGGTGAAGTATGGCCTACGCCTGTTTGGGATTTTGAAGTTTCTTTAATTGGTCAAGGTGCATGCGTTAATTATGTTAGAAATGTATTTAATTTGGTGATTGTATATTAATTATATCTCTTCTTTTTTATACAATGTCTATAATTATTCATAGTCTCTCATCAACTTATAAATAGAAGAACAATGCGTTTTAACGCACTCAAACTCATGTCCTCCTGTATTGGCAACAATATTCATGTCAGTTGAATTAATATTCAATTGACATTTATTATTGTAAAGAAATTAATTTTTCTATTTTTCAAATTTAAAACATAAGTCTAATTGTTAATACAAATATTTTTTTTAATTAAATTATGGTTCATCATAATGCCGTTCTTTTGTTACATAACTATATAGTAATTTTAAATTTTAAAATATCGTAATATCATAATATTGAATTTAAAAGAAGAAATTTAACAAAGTTAATAATTAATAGGGGCAAATTTAGGCGGGGCTGGCATGGGCCCCGGCCCCTCTAAAATGGAAAATTACTATTTAGCCTCTTATAATTTTTTAAAAATTTTAAATTAGTAAAGGTAAAATTATACTTTGGCCCCTAAAATAATAAAATTGATTTAATCCTTTATAAATTATAAAAATATAAACTATAAAAATTAAAATTTCATCCGCCCTCTCTAAAATTTTCCTGGCTTCATTCGATAATTAAACATAAAATTTAAAATATGAAAAATAAAAAATTAAAATTTTGAATATAAAAATAAAACTAAATTTAAATATTATAAAAAATATAGCAGCTTAGAGAATATTTTAATTGAGGTATAATAGTTATTTGCTATTTGGGATCAATAATTAAATAATCATATCTATTATACATTTATACAATCTATATACCTATATATGAGGAAGGCCTTGCATGCAGAAAGGTCATATGGCACACCCACATGTTTTCTTTTCATTTTATAAAAAAGGTTAAATCTCAATTTTGGCCCTTTGATTCATCATATTTTAATTTTTAATATAATTTGAACCTTATTTTTAATGTTGTCAATTAGTCCACTTGACACGTTTTTTTTTTTTTCTATTTTTTGGGTTTTTCTTTCCTTTTTATATTATAATTTAATGGTTAAATTTCAGTTCACCGTTATAGTTTGATGAAACTTAAGGTTCAACTATAAACTTTTTTTTTTTAATTTCATTCATCTATTTTATAATATTATTATTTAGTCTAAATAGTTAATGTTAATTACTTGTTGATGAGTTTGAATGTGTATTTTTTTAAAATCTTAATCAATATTTTCAACATTATTTTTATTGTTACATGATACCAAGTGGATCTTCTTTTTTCAAAATGTCATAGTGGTGACTTTCGTAGAAGAATTTTAAGTCTGTTTAGTATTTATTCTAAGAAGTACTTTTGAGACAAAAAATACTTTGAGGACAAAAGCATCCCAAAACAACCTCTTTTTAGGAAAAAATATTTCTCTTAAGCCAAAAATTGGCCAAAAATCGCTTTTTTCAGAAGTTGAAAATTTTAACTTCTCCCTCGAAAAAGTACTTTTGAGAAGTATTCCTAAACTAGGCATAATTGTGGTGACTACTGCACTTATATTTTTAATTTTAAAAATAGAGAGACTAAATTCCAAATGTACGAAGTATATAAAAACTTAGAGCATATTTTAACCTTCAATTTTTATTCTATAGTTTAATAAAACAATTAATCAATCTAATGCAAAGCGTGAAACTTATATTAATTAATATAAATTTTATATTTGAAATTTTAATCTAATTTTTCAAAATATAGTGAGGGCGTTATTTTAGTTTTAAGTTAGATAAAGAGAATCAACAATGGTAATTTTATGGTTAAAGGCTGCTATTACTCGTTGTACTATTAATAGTATTTAATGTTTCTACTTTAATTTAATTATTTAATTGATACCGTATGATTAATATTAAAATTTTAAAATTAAAAAAAGTATAAGAATTAAAATTAATCAATTTAAAGTATACAAAACTAAAAATTATCATATTAAAATATAAAAATTAAATTTATAATTTACATAAAATACATAGATTAATAACAAAATTTGACCCCAACGTAAAAACCCAACATTCCTCGTGGAAATAAAGGTGTGTTATCTGTTTGCAAATGGCTTTATTCTTTTGAAGATTGATTAGGATGTAATAATCCAATTTGATTTTTGTTTTAAAATTATGATAATTTTAATTTTTAAGAGCTAAATCAGTCTAAAATAATTATGTAGTTTAATTACTATTTAAAAATAATTTCCACTTTAATATTCCCATTTTAAAATCAATTTAACTTTGTTAAACTTTTAATAATTTTAGAATATATTTAATTTACATGATTCTTTATTTTGAAAATATTTTTTTAAAAAGAGCTAAATTAATTTATCTAATGTTATCATATAAATATAATTTTTAGGACTCAATTAAAATGGTAAATTTTATAAATATTGAATGCTAATTTTGTGGAATATTTTATATTTAGGATCAAATTGATATAATGTGTTATTATGCCAATAAAAACACAAATCAGCTTTGATTAGTCAAAATATTTATTTTGAAAAGTTTGAGGACTAAATCAAAATAATTAATAGTTTAGTGATCAAAATAGACCAAATGCAATAATGTAGTGACCATTTTTATAGTTTATCCCTTTTTTACATAAATTAATGATACCAAGACAGAATATAAAATTAATTTTGTTTTTATTTATCCCATTTATTGAAGAGGTTTGTAAAAGAAAAAAGGAAAATAGATGCGTGAGCGGCAGGATTCGAACCTGCGCGGGCAGAGCCCACATGATTTCTAGTCATGCCCGATAACCACTCCGGCACGCCCACATCGGTGACTGTGGTTCTGCTCTACCTTTATTGTGTATTAGCGATAGGTTTTTATAATTTGTTTTTCTTTTTGTGTTATATTAATTATTTACTATTTTTTAAACACTACATCTATGAAATTAAAACAATTTCATTTGTGTGCCCAATAAAAATATATATTAATGTTTACAAGTTTGATATTAAAATAGCTAAAAGTATGTGGTAAACAGTCTATTTACAATTAAATAAATTAATTTGGTCAATGTACTATTTAAAAATCAAATAAGATTAAATTGTGATAGAGTTAAAATTTATTATTTAGAAAATAACATGAAAATGATTATTTTCTTTCAACTTCAAATAAAAATTTCATTTGCAACATCATAAAATCTATTAACTTAATTTGTTAGACAATAAAAGTTAACAATGCTAAAATTTGGCCTTATATGATTATTTTTAATAGTACATGGATTGAATTAATTCATCTAATAGTAGAAGGACTAAATTGATAAAATTCCTATAATAAATGGACCTTCCAACAACTTTCACTAGAGGTGTTCATAGGCCGGGTCGGGCCGGGCTGGGTTCAACTAAAAATTTAGGTCAATTTATTGGGCCGGGCTCAAAAAATGGGCCTAATTTTTCCCAAGCCCGACCCATATAAAAATACTAAAATCCGAGCCCTGCCCGGCCCGGCCGTATTAAATTTTTATATAATTTTTAAATATATATAATACATCAAAAATACTAAAAAAATCAAATTAAATATTTCCCAACAAATTGAAAATAAATTTTAAAAAAATATGTAGACTTAAATAACACTAAGATAAATGTAACTTACCAAGCAAATACCTCTAAAATAATAATAAAATTAACAAATGCCTTTAAAATAATAACAAAATTAACAATAAAATAAGTTTTATATAATATTCAATCAATAACAACAAAATAGTAGCAACATAATAGTAATATGGTAGCAAAATAAGGATAAAACAACAAGAAAATAACATTCAAAAATAAAAAAAAAATAAAAAAAGTAATTTTTTTTGTCATTTAGTGAATTCGGGCCAGTCCAAGCAAAAAATACCTTACCCGAGGCCTGGCCTATTTTTTAAACGGACCTTATTTTTTTGTCCAAGCCTATTTTTCAGGCTTATATTTTTGCCCAAACCCTCCCAAATTTCGGTCGAGCCTTCGGGCCGGGCCACCCGGCCCATGAACACCTTTAACTTTCACCAATTAAAATACTATAACTAAAATCTGTACAAGTACATAAAAGTTGTCCACAATAAGAATATAAATTTTGAAATCTGAAAAGTAGAAAATTAAATTTTGGATATCAAAATAGAAAAATTAAATTCAAATATAAGAAGAATTGGACTATATTTTAATTGAGGTGGATTTTAATTAAATTAATTTTTTTCAATTTCAAAGTTTTATTAATTATTTTACTATATTGTATATCTTAATCCATCTGTATTTCATATAATTTATTATAGTAATTCAATTTTAACTATATTTTTATTTAATAATTAAATAATCAGATCTTTATAAATTGATATAATCTATATATCTAGATATAAAAATAAGGCCCTACTTGCCTATATATTATTAATATTAATACCTTGACATTTTTTGTATTTATATTAATAACTATAGTTTATATTGTTAATATTTCAATCAAAATATTAATACCTTGACATTTTTGTATTTATATTAATAACTATAGTTTATATTGTTAATATTTCAATCAAAATATTAACGAGTTTAAATGAATTTTTAAGAAAAATCTTAATCAATACTTTGAACATTATTTTTATTGTTAGCTTCGTCACGATCCATTTTAATTTTCTTGCACCACATGTTTAAATTTTATTTATAATTTATTTATCTCTATAATCTCAAAAGTTGAAGGTGCAAGTGCAGGAAAAGATTATAGATATCCATGCATCCAAACATGTAACACTTTGTTAGCTTTTGAGATTATACATGTTGATTAATTACGCAGAAGTTTTTGTATTTTTACAAATTAAAAATTTAGTTCTTATATTTTTAAATTTTATATTTCTTTATTTTTTTTATTTAAATCTAACTATTAATATTATTAATTTTAAAATTATTATATATTTTAAAATATTTATGTATTTTATATTTTTATAATTTAAATTAAATTAAAATTTTGTAAATTTTGAGCGTTAAATTATAAATAAATCGAGGGGTATGACAAACTTTGTCATTTTATCATTAGTTCCAACGGGGAAGAATGGATCATAATGATTTTGTCAATATAATTTAGGTTCTTCTTGCTGGTTGCTGCTGCAAGTTGTAGGCTTGAATTTATTTGTCGATCATGATGACATAACAGTGGAGTGTTAACCGACAGTTGTTGATTTTGTGGGGTCACGTATGTTGTGGTAGGTAAATATCACTGCACTAACTCCGACAACAACGAGTGAAAAATGAGTTAGGTTTAAAAATAATTACTAAAATAATTTAAAATAAACAATAGATTAAAATTTTAGTTTGTCAATGGTTAGAACCTCTTATATTTTAAACTCATAATTAATTGATTATTGTGTTAAGTTTTAAAAAATTAATTTTTTTTATTCCGGCCTGTCAATGGCTAGAACCAAGAAATTTTTTTTAAAAATGTATAAAATTAGTATACAAAATTTTAAAAAAGTAAAACGAAAAAAAATTTGAGTGTTGGCCTGTCAATGGCCGGTACCCCTGTCCCGAAAAAAAAATTTTTTTGGGTGCTAATCTGCCAATAGCCGACACTCATTCCTCAAAAAATTTGAATTTTAAAAAATTAAAAAAAATTTGGGAAACGGTTGCCGGCCATTGACATGCCAACACCAAAATTTTTTTTTGGGAAGGGGTGTCGGCCATTGACAGGCCAGCACTCAAAATTTTTTTTTCGTTTTTCTCTTTTTTAAAATTTTTGTATACCAATTTTATACAATTAAAAAAATATTTTGATTCCGGCCACTGACAGGTCAGAACTAAAAAAATTAATTGTTTAAAGCCTAACACAATAATCAGACAATCATGAGTTTAAAAAATAATAGGGTTTCGGCCATTGATAGGCTAAAACCCTAATCTACGGTTCATTTTAAGTCATTTTGGTGATTATTTTTAAACCTAAATTATTTTTATAATTATAAAAAAATTTTAAGTTAATTTGGTAAAATAGCCCTAAAAATAGGTTTTTCCAATTGGGTTATGTTACCTGGGTTAGCAGTAGCTCATCAACAACAACGGCAGCTGCCTTTTACCATGACTGGCACCTTCGAATGTAAGGGGAAAACTTTAAAAATAACCTTTTTGTACAATCACTGTTGTGTCATATTGTTACCCAAATCTCAAAGTGTCGATACTGTTTCTTCAGCAGAGTATAAATGCAACAGTGTTTTGCTTAGTTCACATGCACCGATGTGTTCGCAGGTTGAGATTACGAAGTTTAAATGGGTGCATCGAACACGTTGTTAAGAGTAATCATGACTTATAAATACCCAGCTACTTATGTACTATCATTCTCTGTCCACAGTCATATGAGTATAAATGCTACTCAGAAGAGAGGCCATACTCTTGGGAGGGCTGTTTTTTTTCTTTTGGGGGGTGTGGTCGGACTCAAATCACTAATTTCATCCATTCATTAATAAAATCATAACTGCCATTGAACTGAATATCAGAACAATTATTTTCTCAGCATTTCTGGTTGGGCACATCATCTTCCTGATTCTCAAGTCTTTTTTCCCGACGACTTTTTTTGGGAAATGTCTCTCATGACCCTCATTAAGAATTAAATATTCTTACCTGGGCCAGGTCGGCTGCAATCAGAAAAGAAAAAGAGAAAAATAGACTAGACATTTGTTATAAACAATTTTTCTTCAGAAGTTGAAGTAGGGAACATTAATAATAATAATTAAAAAAACCTATGCTATTATAGCATTTGTGATTTTGCCTTACAAATTTTAGACATGTGTTCCTAAAAACAGTTTAGGAACCTTCCATTTTTAAAATAGAAATTTTTATTTAAATTTTATAAAATTTTAAAATTTTAAATTAGTAAAAATAAAATTATACTTTAGACCTAAAAAAAAATTAATTTAATCTTTTAAATATTATAAAGATATAAACTATTAAAATAATAAATTATATTTTTACTACTATAAAAAGTATAATTCAATTTTAACTCCTCCTAACAAAATTTTGTAAGACATGAATATTTAATACAAGCATCAGGGGAAAGAATTATATGAAACAGTGACGTCACTTCATCTCATATCTCTTTTAATAGATTTATGCTACATCAATATTTTTATTCTAAATTTTAGCATTTTTATCTTGAAAAAATTAAATTCAAATTAAAATCCTGAAATTTAGGATAAAATATTGAAATTCAGGATAAAAATACTGATGTGGCATAAATCTATTAGAAAGGAATACAGATGATATGGCGTCACTATTTCATTTAATCCTTTCTCCAAGCATCAAATACTGCATAAACCAAACACACTTTGCAAGAACTTGGAAGCTAACGCATATGAAAGTTTGGAAGTTTGACATTGTACTTTAATATATATTTTTAATTTATATAAAGTGGTAGGCTAACTTTATACAGAATGACATAATGGCTACGTTGTAAAATTAGGAAAATATATAAATATCCACAACACACGTGCCCCCCAAATCAACACAGAATACACTCCCCACAAGCCATCCCTACAACTTCCAACAGCAATGAGCAATAAGAATCTTAATTACAATGACAAAATCATTATGATCGATTATTGGCCGTTTGTTGCGATGATAAAATGACCAAGTTTGTACTTAGTCATATATATTTTTTAAGAAAACATCTTAATTCATAATCCAGGTGTTAAAAAAAACCAGTGGAGCATGAAGAGAGGCATATAATAGGAGCAGAAACTACAACATAAAATTCACTTTAAACTTGTCAACATCTTACTTTATAAAAACCCAATCCAAATAAAATCATAACCATATGTACATAATGACAAAATACATGGTACTTCAACAAATCCTTGATACAATTAAACGACTCATTATTCCGTACACAGCCCATCATAGAATAGATGCTTCTATTGGGATAACAACCTGTTTGGCATTCAAGAAAATGAAAGTAAACATCTTAGTATCTAAATATGTTCATATTTTATGCAAAACAATGAAGCAATATGAAGGATCATACCACATAGTTTCATATTATATTTCAATACAACCTAAATTCTAGACATGAGTATTTAATACAAGCATCAGATTATGCATAACTTGATTGCAACAACTTCAACTCTGACTTTTATTTAGTCCTACTTATCCTTTAAATCATAAAAGTTTTTTTTTTTTAAAGGTTCTAATCCTATATGCTTGTAAACCCCAAGCATAAACGTTGGAAGCTATATATCAATGGCGAAAGGCTTTCACAACAAAAGAAACATCCAGAGATGAGTTTCACTGGTTAAGTTCTCCTATGTAAACCCGAGGCATAAACGTGGAAAGATTTTGTAGGTTGGGCAAACCAATGGAGGTTGGATATCAATAGAGGAAGGCTTTCACAACAAGAGCAACATCCAGAGATGAGCTTCACTGGTTAAGTTCTCCTATGTAAACCCCAGACATGAACGTGGAAAGATTTTGCAGGTTGGACAAGCCAATGGAGGTTGGATATCAATAGAGGAAGGCTTTCACAACAAGAGTAACATCCAGAGATGAGCTTCACTGGTTAAGTTCTCCTATGTAAAACCCCAGGCATGAATGTAGAAAGATTTTGTAGGTTGGGCGAACCAATGGAGGTTGGATATCAATGGGGGAAGGCTTTCACAACAAGAGCAACATCCAAAGATGAGCTTCACTGGTTAAGTTCTCCTATGTAAACCCTAGGCATGAACGTGGAAAGATTTTGCAGGTTGGGTAAACCAATGGAGGTTGGATGTCAATGGAGGAAGGCTTCCAAATCAACCACCTCCCAAGAAAAAGAGCAAAGCGGAGCAAAATAAAGAAAAACAGAGCAAACCAGATATCCAGGCATCCGCCTTGAGAAAAGAAGGAAAACAAAAAGTTACTTACAGAGAAGTTAGGGTACATCAGCATCATCAGCATCAAGGTTTCCCTCACCAGCAAGCTCGACATTAGTACTGTACAACCCCAATTTTGCCCGGGCTTACAAGCCCATCTTAACACAACCTAATAACAAGCCTAGCAGACCCTAGCCCAAAAACAAAATCAAAAACCCTAATTTTTCCTAAACCTAGTTGTTACCGTCTCTGCCTCTGACGACTGCCACCACTGCCACGCCTACAACACCGCCCATGTCACGTCCACCGCCCTCAAGTTGCACCTGCAAGAAAAAACACGCAAGCAAGTGGCAAATAGATTAAAAAATTGTAAAAAGATGACTATATAAAGCCATCGAAAATGAACATGAAGAAAAAAATGATGGGTACAAGGGAAGGACTTTTGGTTTTGTTTTTCGATTAATTTCCATGTAAAAAAGGGGATTTTTATTTCGAAAATAAAAAAAAATAGATTCACAAAAATCGAAATAAAAAAAATAAAGAGTTAGCAAAAGGTGATTCATTTCATTTTATCTTCTTCTTCCGTTCTTCTTCTCGAATCTGTTCACAAAATACTAAGATTTTCATTTTTCTTTTATTTCTAAAATACTATATATATATATATATATATTATAAAATATTTAAAAAAGGAAACTTTGCCTTTTTCTACCATGCGTGATGCGACGGAGAAACCACGATCGGAGCGACGATCAAACCCTCTCCCTTGACCTTGCAGAAAAAAAAAGGAGAGGGAGGTCAGTTTTTTTTTTAAAAAGCAGCTCAAAATGATTTTTTTTTCTGACTTTAAGGCCTTAAATAGCCCATCAGAACGACGTCGTTATGGGGCCGGCCTTTAATTCCCAAAACGACGTCTTTTGGCCTATGACCCGCGCACGGACCCGACCCGCTCCTAGGATCCGCGTGTTTTTCTTTGGAGGGGCTAATTGCCCTTTCAGCCCTCCGCTTCTTTAACGGTTCTATTTTGGTCATTTCTTCGTTTTCAATTTGGCCACGCTTGTTTTCATTTCGTCTCAATTTGATCCTTGGGTTCATTTTGAAGCAGTTGCGAAATGGTGTGTTTAGGGATTTGGGAATAATATCCTTTTTGATCCCTAGTCATTTGCGCGCATTCGATTTCAGTCCTTCCCCTTCCTTTTATATTTTAAATTAACCCCAAAATTCCGTTTTAAATTCAATTCGATCCCCTCTTTAGTTAATTTGAGATTTTGTTCTTTTTACTATTATTTAGTATTATTATTATTATTATTATTATTATTATTATTATTATTATTATTATCATTTGTATATTATTATTACTATTATATCCTTTTACTGTTATTATTAGCATTTTACTATTATTATTATTATTATTATTATTATTATTATTATTATCATATTGTTATTATTATCACTTATATTAGTATTCTCACCCCATTACTATTATTTTATTTATTACTATTTTATTATTTAATTATCATCATTATTGTTATTTTATTTTCATTATTATTGCTATTACTATTATTTGTTATTATCAATATTCTCATCGTTCGTCTTACTAATCCTTCCTAACATCTCAATTTTTATAACGACCAACATTCCGTATTAGCGATTCGAAGAAATCAAGCCCTAACTTACTGGGTTTCAGTTTTTCTCGCTTAAGCTAAACAACGGAGTGTCCCTTTTAAAATCACAATTTAAATTTTAAACAAAACACTTTATCTCGAAAATTCGAAATGTCACGTCCTAACTTACTGGACTCGACACCTAGATATTGCGAGATAAGTTTCTTTTCCTTCTAAAATAGAGGCAATATTCTTAATTTGGATTCTCGAGAAATCGAGCCCTAACTTACTGAGTTCTAAATTCTCATTTGACAAATGGCGGGAGATCCTCTTCAAATATAAAGTCAAGTTTTAAAAGGCGAGCTTAGTTTCGGGAATCTAAAGTATTGCGCCCTAACTTACTGGACATAATGCTTTATCTCTTCGAAAATAAGAGAGTCTTAACGTCCTTTCAATCCCTTCAAGTTTTGGAAATCAAAAGTATCTATTTTCGAATCATTTCAAAGTTTTCAAGATTAGGACATCGATCAATCAATTTGGTACCAATTTTAGGCGTATCGAGGGTGCTAACCCTTCCTCGTGCGTAACCGACTCCCGAACTCGTTTTCTGGATTTCGTAGACCAAAATCGTTGTTTTGATAAATTAAACTGTTTATTAAAAATAACTATTTTACGAGGTGGCTCAATCACACATCATCAAAAAAGGTTGGTGGCGGCTCCCTTCTTTTTCATTTTCAAAACTCGAGTCAACCACGTCGTTTCCTATTTTATCAAAAAAATAGTTAGGACAGCTTGGCGACTCCACTGGGGAACTCGAGGGTCAGGCCATAAATTGATTGATTTTTGTCATTTTGATTAAAATTGGAAAATGGTTTCGAAAAATTATGCTTCCTTTAATGCATTTTCAATATTGGGTCTCGTAAATACTTTGGCATTGCATTGCATGACCGTTGTGGTCACACCTTTAAGTGGGCGCGAAGCTATGCCTTCGTGAGGTTTTCACCTCCGCATGGGCTAGTGAACTACTTTCGGGATACATCCGTACCTATGTCTTTGTGAAGTTTTCACTTCGCATGGCCATAGGGAAATGTATTCCCCTGAATCGAACTCGGTCCGTATGAGCCTATAATGGGGAGGATCGAGGAATCTGCTGGTTCGGGTACCTTAACTATAGAACTAAACCGCATATAGTGAACCCTAGGAGCCCACCTTAGGTAGAACTACGTCAAACCTTAGTGGTCATCTAGGTAAGTGCTTGTTCATTTTCAATGGCTTTATATTTTGCGATACTAACTGGTTGTATTTTGTTTTTGTGCATATCATCGCCTATTTTAGAGGTATCGATTCACGGTCAATTTCTAAGTTGGAAAGCTGGTTATGGAAAACGGGTTCCTTGATAAAGTGGAAGACAATGCAGTCATTCGTATATAGTCAGAACCTAGGTAGTTAGAAAGGTATGGATACATTTGAGCAAGAGGAAATGGGACAGTACTAAAATCTCAGCCCCCTGTGCTTCCTGATGTTATTCTGATCAAAGCTGAATTGGATGTGAAGAAGATTGTACGACATTTTATGGCAAGACAGGGTTTTGGAACTAAAAGATAGAAAGTAATTATACTCACCAATCACTTCAAAATGAGCAGAGAGGGTACGAATAGACACTTTCACCATTACAACATTCCTCTTTCATGTGAAGATAGTCACCCTGTAGACTGCAAGGGTGTTGGAAGAAAAGTGATTGGCAGAGTGCAAGGGACCTGTGGCAATGAATTGGCTGGAAAGGACCTTGCTTACGAAGGGAAGAAAATTTTATTTACTGTTGGTACTCTTCCAAATAACGAGCATAAGTTTACAGTGGTATTTTAGGATGTTACATCTAACAGAAACAACAGTAATGCAAGACTTGATGTCCATAATGACTCAAATGAGAAAGATATGAAGAGAATTAAACGGCCTTATTGGTCAAATCAGCTTTGTTGCAAAGACACCTATGCAATCAACTCAAAATGCTCGGCGCGGACAGGAATCTGAAAACTCTCAAGAAGCACTGAGGGTGATGGATGTCATTTTAAGGTAGCATGCTACGAAACAGGGATGCCTATTTGCTTGCCAATCTTTCAAGATAATCAGAACAACTTCGCAGACATTGGAGGAGGTGCCCATGGCTATAGGGGTTTCCATTCAAGTTTCATAGCCACTCAAGGAGGCCTTTCCCTGGATATTGACAATAATTCGTCCTAGTCCGGTTGTGGATTTGTTGCCAATCAAAACGCCATAGATCCATACTCCCTGGACTGGATCATGGCTAAACGAAGCCTTAAGAACCTGAATAAAAGTTAGTCCATCCAATCATGAGTACAAGATCACATGGATTAAACTAACAGTTGTGCAAAGATCAGTTGTTTTCATTAAAGCAGAAAAGCATGAAGAATGTTAATGGGGAAGTTGAGAATCTAGAGATTACTGTCAACCATCACAACATACAGTGGTGCTATTCTGCAGACTTGCCTTGCATTAATGTCGGAAAGCCGAAACGGCCTGTATATATCCCTTTGGAGCTCTATTCCTTGATGCTTTACAATTACCAAAGCTTTAACCACTTTTCAGAACGCTTCCTTGGTTGAGACAGAAACCTTAGGAAAGAATGAAAGTCTTATCTAATGCTTTACAAGGGAGCAACTACAGTGCTGAGCCGATGCTGCGTTCTTGTGATGTTTCTATTAGCACTAATTTCACCCAAGTCAAAGGTCGTATTCTGCCAATACCAAGGGGCAATGATGAAAATTTCTTTCTGAAGAATGGGCATTGGAATTGGTGGAACCTTCTAGGATGGAAAGATAGGTTGTTGTGAACTTCTCAGCTCCTCGTGGTGGTCTAAGCAACATTGCAAGATATCTGATTCTTTGTGGAGAAATGAAAGGAATTTGTATTGACCCCATTTGATAGATTCAAAGAGATGAACCAGAATAGACTACTTTCACCTGCGGTTAGAATTGGAAAAGCTATTGAACAGATACAATCTAAAATGTCTAGAGCTCCGTAGTTCCTTCTTTGTCTAGAAAAACTCTAATCTTTATGAGCCATGGAAGCGAAAGAATCTCTCGGAGTATGGCGCTAGCTAGAGTGAATGATCAATACTTTTCTGAAGAATTGATGCTAAGTTTGGACAGTCTCTTCACTACCATCGAAGTTGTAACTCTGCAATCGAGTTGAAGTTAAGTCTGAACAAGATTAAGAAAATGAGGTCTAGGATCGAAGTTAGAAACAACATTGCACAGTTGTGACTTCAGATCTAGCTCACTGGAATAAGAGAAGGGCTTTGGAAGGAAGAGCTTCATCATTCCCAAGACCAAGTTAGAAGCCGGGGTTACCTCAGGGGTGAACAGTTGTTTAGAGGTAGCTGATCATCTACAAACTTTGGCATCACAAGCTGATACATTGAGCAAGTTGCGCTCAGAATGGCCTAAATTCAAGGTTATTCGCAACCATAAATCCGATTTAAAGAGAAATTTATTTTAATATTTTGCATGAATATTTATATGATAGGAAAATCGTATTAAAATATCGATAGAAAATTTTACCGATTTAGTGGTTAGTTAGAAAAGGAATTATTAAAGGAATTGGGTAAAAACAAGGTATCGAGACCTTGATCTCATAAAATTGAGTAGGAAATATTTTTATAAATATTTATAAAATGTTAGTAATGTGGTATTAAAATTTCGTTAGAAAATTTTAACGTTTGGGTAGGTAATTAAATGAAAAGGACTAAATTGAAAAATGTGTAAAAGTTATTAAGGATTAAATAGCTCAATTGTCAAATGAAAAGGGATCTAAAGAGAAAATAAGCCCAAAAGAGATATTTTAGGCGGCATAAACTGAGAAAAAATCAAGAGAATTACTGAAAGAAGGGTAAAATGGGAAAATAACAAAATTTATTAAATAAAACTAGTACTAATTTGAGATATCTAGAAATATCTTCATTTTTCTTTACTCTCATCATCCAAAAACGCCATAGGAGGGTTTTCTAAGCTGTTATATCATAATTTTTGCACCAAGTAAGTTAATACTTGCTTATTTCTTGTAATTTTTTTTGTTTTTAAGACTTTTACAACTAGGTCCTATTACTAAATTCATTAGTTTTTATCTCATGGATGAAATTGAAAGTTACCATGGCTGAGTGCTGTAATTTTATGATGAAATAGCATGAAATTGAAGCTTTAATTTGTTTATGAGATGATTTTATTAGGTAATTTCAATAGAAATTGATTTTTAGGACCTAATTGTGAAAATGTTTGGAATTAAAGTCTATTACTTAAATTATGATTCCCAAAGGTTATAAAGTAGTTTAAAGTGATAGAATAAAGTTTTAATTGAGAGAAATCAGCTCAATTGAGAAGTTAATTGAGCAGGGACGAAATTATCATTTATTGAAAGCTTAGGGGGGAAAATGGTAATAAACAGTTTGCACTAAAACAGTTCTGGACAGCAGCAGTAGACTAACTTTGAAAAATCACCATAAATTTTAGAAATCGAATTAGAAGATGAACAAAATATGAAATTAAAGCTTATTGAGTCTAGTTTCTCATAGAAGAAATTATTTAAGCAATAGATATGTAAATCATGAGATATAATGAATTTTGTGAGACAAGGTCAGAATGAATTCAGGTTCCCTGTTTTTATTTTAGAAAATCATCAAAATTGAATAAAAATAATTAGGGGTTTAAATTTATATATTTAGAATCATGAATGAGTCTATTTTAATAGAAATAGACTATAACATCATTCAAATCCTGTATGAAGAGATAATTAATTTTTAGTGAAGAAGGGTCAGAACTGTCAAACAGCAGAACAGGGGTGACTTTAAAGAATAAACTGTACTTATTGGCTAAACCAAAAATTCTGAAAATTTTATGGAAAGAAGATATGTGAGTCTAGTTTAAGTGAAAATTAACGGATCCTAATTTTGAGTTCTGTAGCTCAAGATAAAAATAATTTAGTGACTATGACTCAAGTAGACAGTTTTGAATGAACTAAAAATAATAATAGAATTATTGAAAATGCTACATGTGAACATGAAATGTATTGAATTGATGATTGAATTTATTTATTTAGATCCGGAAAACTCAAATACGAAGCTAGATCGAGGAAAGGAAAAAGTCCCGGATTAGTAGTTTTTGTATACGAACTAGTATCGAGGTAAGTTCATGTAACTTGAATTATCTTCTTAAATGCTTGAAATGTATGTTATTGATGTGAATATAATTTAAATGTTCATTGTATGAAAGTTGATGAAACATTGATATATTTGATAAAAAGTGTAAGAAATCCCGGTTGAATGAAAGGAAAATTCGATGGATCTCTGAAAAGGAATTGACGGTAAAAATGATCTAGCCTGGACGGGTGATCCTATCTGATATAGCCCTCCAAGAATATGTGTAAAATGGATTTAGCCGGACGGGTAATCCGAATTAGGTATGAATTTAGCTTTGGTGGTAATTCAGATCCAAGCTCATTAGAGTAATTGTCGTATTTAGCCCGGATAGTAATCCAGACAATACTCTATGAGTTTATATTACAGGATTTAGCTTTGGATGGTAATCCCATTATAAGGATGAGGTTCATGGAGTGTGCTCTCTGAAATGAAAATGTGCGCACATGAATATGAATTGACGGACTCAGATTTGTACACTAAAGTGTACCTCTGAAAAATCCATCGAAATTCCGAGTAATTCAACGGGATAAATATGGAAATATAACAAAGAAACGGAAATCATGGTATTGATGAGCTCATCAATCATGGTATATATTATTGATACATGGAAATTATTGAACTAACTTGAATGTTGAGCTTGTGTATGTTAGGGTAATAATGCATTGAATGGATATATGAATGTTTATTGCATTGTATTGAAAATGTTAGGTAAGTATAATTCTTGTTACATGGACTTACTAAGCACAAAGAGCTTATCTTGTTTCTTTTTCCCCTGTTTTGTAGTGTGAAAAGCTCAGAGGTCGGATTCGATGAGGAGATACATCACACTATCAGCCTCAAGATTTTGGTATATAAAGAAACTTTATTTTGGAAATTAATGGCATGTACAAGCTAATAAAGTAATGCTAATATGAAATGAAAGTAAGGTCCACCATTGGTATGGCTAGCAAACCTTGGTTTGGTATGTGTTGATGTTATTTTATAAATATGCATGAATCTATTATGAAGATATGTTGAATTGGATTGGTTGATGTGGATTGGTCTCGGTTTAAAATTGCAGGAAGGCTAAATATTTATAAAGGGGCTATATTGAGTAAAAAAAAAATTTTAAACCCCGGTAATGCCTTGTACTCTATTCTAATATCGAACACGGGTAAGGGGTGTTACATTTGTTGGTATCAGAGCTACGGTTTAGCCGGTTCTAGGACCGACATAGCGAATACGGATTAGCTATACATGCCATCTAAATTATTTTTGATAGTGTGATATCTCCTGACCATTTAAATTATGTTTTCCTTATAGTAATGTCATCCGACCAAGCTCAATCTGAAGAAGTGGGAGTCATGCTCGCTTCAATTACAAAGAGAAGAAACTAGCGATAGAAGGCCGGTATAGAGGGTCAAGGGAGGAGGCAAAATAGCCTTCTTTCAAATGATGAATGAATGGTTTACTCAAGACATAAGAACTAACCCTACGGTCAAACAAACTCAAGCTCCCCTCCTGTTCCTCCACGGTTCCTCGAGATTCCACAGGTGCAATACTAAATCTGTCAAGAAAAGGAAAGCTCCAGTTGATAAAATCCAAAAATATGGGGCCGAAGAATTTCGAGCAGCAGTTGATGATGATCTGAACGGGCTGAATTTTGGTTAGAGAATACTACTCGGGTTTTGGAAGAATTATCTTGCACACGGAAGAATGTTTAAAATGTCTTTGTCTCAACGCTAAAAGACACTGACTTATCATTGGTGGAATACTAAAGCTTGATTGTTCGAAAGAAGAAATTACATGGGAATTCTTCCAGACCGAGTTCAAAAAGAAATATATCAGTCAGAGATTCCTTGATCAGAAAAGAAAAGAATTTCTTGAGCTGAAACAGGGCAATAGATCAGTATCTGAGTATGAAAGAGAATTTGTTCGGTTGAGTAAATATGCTCGAGAATGGGTACAGTCGGAAGCTGAAATGTGCAAATGATTCGAAGAAGGGTTAAATGAAGAAATTAAGCTACTTATCAGAATTCTTGAAATTCGAGAGTTTGCTACATTGGCAGAGCGAGCTTATAAAGTAGAGGAATTGAGAAAAGAAAAGAAACAGGCTGCGAGGGAAGCTCGAATTTTTAGTAAAAGACTAATGGGAAAATCCCAATTTTCTGCTCCAAAGAAATTGAAGAAGTACCAGGATCGTTCTACCTCGTACACTGGGTATTCTAGCAGAGGCGAGGTTCTCAACGCAATAATTCAAGACCTTCCACTCCATCAGTGACTAGTGTTGGCGGTGTTGGTACCCCTAAGTGAGATGCCGATGATTGTAATAAAGCTCATTTTGGTGAATGTCGATTTAAGAGCGGGGCTTGTTACCGATATGGTTCTTTTGACCATTTCCTCAGAGATTGTCCAGAAAGGGGTGAAAAAGAAGCTGAACAGATATCGAATCCGAGTAATCCATCTTTAAGGGGTAGACCATCTCGACTATCTGGTAATGTCAGTAGTAGCCGAGGAGCTACAAAAGATCTGCAAGTAGGCTTGAGACACGAAGCGCCTCCTAGGACATATGTCATTCGTACGGAGAAGATGCCTCGACACCCGATGTTATTCTTGGTACATTTTCTTTACTTGATACTAATATTACTGCATTAATTGATCCCGGTTCTATGCATTCATATATATGTGTAAAGCTTGCATGCATTAAAGATTTATCTGTTGAACCTACTGAATTTGTGGTTAAAGTCTCGAACCCCTTTGGCCAATCTATTTTGGTGGATAAAATTTGTAAAATTGTCCACCGATGGTAAGAGGTTATTATTTCTGGCTGATTTGATGTTACTGCCATTTGATGAGTTTGATGTGATATTGGGCATGGATTGGTTAACTCAGCATAACGCGGTAGTAAACTATAAACAAAAATATATTGTATTGAAGTGTTAGAATGGCGAATTACTCGAGTTAAATCGATCGATGGAGGATTATCGATGTGATTTCGATTATTCTTGCTCGGTATATTAAAAAGGGTTATGATGCTTTTCTTGCTTATGTACTCGACACCAAGGTATCTGAGTCAAAGATACAGGCAGTGCCAGTGGTATGTGAATTTTCTGATGTGTTTCGAGAGGAATTACCAGAGTTACCACCAGAAAGGGAAGTGGAATTCTCTATAGATTTGATTCCAGAAACTACTCCGATTTTCATAGCTCCGTACCGGATGGCTCCTACAGAATTAAAGGAATTAAAGACACATTTTCAAGAACTTGTTGATAGAGGTTTTATCCGACCGAGTCATTCACCTTGGGGTGCTCGGTTGTTTGTGAAAAAGAAAGCGGGTCTTTGAGATTGTGTATTGATTATCGGCAACTTAATAAATTAACTATAAAGAATAAGTACCGTTGCCGGATTGATGATTTATTTGATCACTAAAAGGTGCTACTATATTTTCAAAGATTGATCCCGATCGAGCTACTTTCGATTCTGGTAAAAGAGTCGGATGTGCCAAAGACACTTTCGTAACCGTGCGGGCATTATGAGTTTACGGTTATGCCGTTTGGGTGACTAATGCACTGCGGATTTATGGATTTGATGAATCGGATATTGGACCATATTTAGACGGGTTTGTGGTAGTTTTCATTGATGATATTTTGGTCTATTCTCGAGATGAAGAAGAACATGCGAACATTTGAGAATTGTGTTGCAAATTTTGCGAGAGAAGCGATTATATGCTAAATTGGTAAATGTGAATTTTGGCTTCGAAAAGTGGGTTTTCTTGGACATATTGTATCCATTGAAGGCATTAGGGTAGATCCAAGTAAAATCTCACTATTGTCAATTGGAGTCCATCAAGAATGTATCCGAAGTTAGAAGTTTCTTGGGTTTAGTGGTTATTACCAAGATTTGTACAGGGATTTTCTATGATAGCTTCTCGATGATTCGATTATTGCGAAAAGATGTAAAGTTGAGTGGATGATGAATGTCGTGAGTTTCAACCGATTGAAAGATCTACTAACGAAAGCACCAGATTAGTGCGACTGAACCGGTAAGGAATTTTTATTTACATGATGCCTCATTAAATGGTTTAGGTTGTGTCTTGATGCAAGAAGGTAAAGTAATAGCCTATGCTTCAAGACAACTTAAACCACATGAAAGAAATTACCCAGTACATGATCTTGAATTAGTCGCTATTGTATTTCTTATTTGAAGATATGGCGGCATTACCTATACTGTGAGAAATGTCATATTTATCTTGATCATAAAAGCTTGAAATATTTGATGGCACGAAAGATTTGAATTTGAGACAATGCAGTGGCTTGAATTGATAAAGGACTATGATTTGATTATTGAGTACCATCCGGTAAGGCTAATATTATGGTGATGCTTTGAGTTGAAAATCTTTGTTTGCTTTGTGATCTATGAATGCTCAATTGTCTTTGGTTGATGATGGTTCAATCATAGCTGAATTGAGAGCTAAACCAACATTTCTCTGACAAATATGTGAAGCTCGGAAGAATGATAAGAAGTTCTGAGTTAAGCGGGCACAATGTGAGTCGAGTTACGATTACGAATTTCAAGTTGGGATTGATGGTTGTTTATTATTCGAGATAGGGTATGTGTACCCAAGAATTCAGAGCTTATACAGAAGATTTTACACGAGGCTCACAGTGGTATTATGTCTGTACATCCGAGAAGTAATAAAATGTATAATGATTTGAAGAAGATATACTGGTGGCCATGTATGAAACATGATATTTCTGAGTTTGTATCAAGATGTTTAATATGTCAGCAAGTTAAAGCTGAACATCAGGTACCTTCGGGGTTACTTCAGCCAATTACTATACCGAAATGGAGATGGGAAAGAATCACTATGGATTTTGTATCGGGGTTACTGTTGTCTCCGATGAAAAAAAATGCTATTTGGGTGATTGTTGACCGATTGACAAAGTCAGCACACTTTATTCCAGTACATATGGATTATTCTTTAGATAAACTGGCTGAACTATACATATCTGAGATTGTCAGGTTACATAGAGTGCCTGTCTCCATTATATCAGATAGAGATCCCCGATTTACGTCTCGTTTCTGGGACAAATTGCAAGAACCTTTGGGTACTCAGTTGTATTTTAGCACTGCATTTCATCCTCAGACAGATGGCCAATCTGAGTGTGTAATTCAAGTATTGGAAGATATGCTCCGATGTTGTATACTAGAGTTTGAAGGTAATTGGGAGAGATATCTACCTTTGAATTTGCTTACAATAACAGTTATCAGTCTAGTATTACAATGGCTCCGTATGAAGCTTTGTATGGTAGAAAATGTAGAACACCGTTATATTGTACAGAGCTCAGTGAAAAGAAGATACATGGGGTTGATTTGATTCGGGAAACAGAAGAAAAAGTAAAAGTGATTCGGAATAGCTTGAAAGCGGCTTCTGATCACCAAAAGTCATATCTTGATCTTAAGCGAAAAGAGATTGAATTTCAGTCGGTGACAAGGTATTCTGAAAGTGTCTCCTTGGAAGAAAGTTCTCGATTCGATTGAAAGGGTAAATTGAGTCCAAGATTTATCGGGCCATATGAAATTATAGAAAGAATTAGACCGGTCGCTTATCGATTGGCGTTACCACCGAAACTCGATAGAATTCATAATGTTTTTCATGTGTCTATGCTACGACGATATCGGTCAGATCCTTCACATGTTATTTCTCCAACGAGTGGAGATTCAATGAATATGACTTACGGTGAAGAACCCACAAGATATTAGCACGGAAACAAAGGAGCTTAGAAATAAAAAAGAAATTTGGTGAAAGTATTGTAGCAAAAGCACGGGATTGAGGAAGCGACATGGGAACCGAAGGAGGCAATGAGGAAACAATATCCAAACCTCTTTACTGGTAAGATTTTCGAGGACAAAAATCGTTAAAAGGGGGGAGAGTTGTAATTGCCTAAATTCAAGGTTATCGGAACAATGGTTTCGCAACCATAAATCTGATTTAAAGAGAAATTTATTTTAATATTTTTGCATGAATATTTATATGATAGGAAAATCGTATTAAAATATCGATAGAAAATTTTACCGATTTAGTGGTTAGTTAGAAAAAGGAATTATTGAAGGAATTGGGTAAAAACAAGGTATCGAGACCTTGATCTCATAAAATTGAGTAGGAAATATTTTATAAATATTTATAAAATGTTAGTAATGTGGTATTAAAATTTAGTTAGAAAATTTTAACATTTGGGTAGGTAATTAAATGAAAAGGACTAAATTGAAAAATGTGTAAAAGTTATTAAGGATTAAATAGCTCAATTGTCAAATGAAAAGGGATCTAAAGAGCAAATAAGCCCAAAGGAGATATTTTAGGCGGCATAAGCTGAGAAAAAATCAAGAGAATTACTGAAAGAAGGGTAAAATGGGAAAATAACAAAATTTATTAAATAAAACTAGTACTAATTTGAGATATCTAGAAATATCTTCATTTTTCTTTACTCTCATCATCCAAAAACGCCATAGGAGGGTTTTCTAAGCTGTTATATCATAATTTTTGCACCAAGTAAGTTAATACTTGCTTATTTCTTGTAATTTTTTTGTTTTTAAGACTTTTACAACTAGGTCCTATTACTAAATTCATTAGTTTTTATCTCATGGATGAAATTGAAAGTTACCATGGCTGAGTGCTGTAAGTTTATGATTATAGCATGAAATTGAAGCTTTAATTTGTTTATGAGATGATTTTATTAGGTAATTTCAATAGAAATTGATTTTTAGGACCTAATTGTGAAAATGTTTGGAATTAAAGTCTATTACTTAAATTATGATTCCCAAAGGTTATAAAGTAGTTTAAAGTGATAGAATAAAGTTTTAATTGAGAGAAATCAGCTCAATTGAGAAGTTAATTGAGCAGGGACGAAATTATCATTTATTGAAAGCTTAGGGGGAAAATGGTAATAAATAGTTTGCACTAAAACAGTTTTGGACAGCAGCAGTAGACTAACTTTGAAAAATCACCATAAATTTTAGAAATCGAATTAGAAGATGAAAAAAATATGAAATTAAAGCTTATTGAGTCTAGTTTCTCATAGAAGAAATTATTTAAGCAATAGATATGTAAAGCATGAGATATAATGAATTTTGTGAGACAAGGTCAGAATGAATTCAGGTTCCCTGTTTTTACTTTATAAAATCATCAGAAATTGAATAAAAATAATTAGGGGCTTAAATTTATATGTTTAGAATCATGAATGAGTCTATTTTAATAGAAATAGACTATAACATCATTCGAATCCTGTATGAAGAGATAATTAATTTTTAGTGAAGAAGGGTCAGAACTGTCAAACAGCAGAACAGGGGTGATTTTAAAGAATAAACTGTACTTATTGGCTAAACCAAAAATTCTGAAAATTTTTATGGAAAGAATATATGTGAGTCTAGTTTCAGAGAAAATTAACGGATCCTAATTTTGAGTTCTGTAGCTCAAGATAAAAATAATTTAGTGACTATGACTCAAGTAGACAGTTTTGAATGAACTAAAAATAATAATAGAATTATTGAAAATGCTACATGTGAACATGAAATGTATTGAGTTGATGATTGAATTTATTTATTTAGATCCGGAAAACTCAAATACGAAACTAGATCGAAGAAAGGAAAAAGTCCCGGATTAGTAGTTTTTGTATACGAACTAGTATCTAGGTAAGTTCATGTAACTTGAATTATCTTCTTAAATGCTTGAAATGTATGTTATTGATGTGAATATAATTTGAATGTTCATTGTATGAAAGTTGATGAAACATTGATATATTTGATAAAAAGTGGAAGAAATCCCGGTTGAATGAAAGGAAAATTCGATGGATCTCTGAAAAGGAATTGACGGTAAAAAGGATCTAGCCCGGACGGGTGATCCTATCCTGATATAGCCCTCCCGAAGAATATGTGTAAAATGGATTTAGCCAGACGGGTAATCCGAATTAGGGTCTGAATTGCTTTGGACTGTAATTCGGATCCAAGCTCATTAGAGTAATTGTCGATTTGCTTTGGATGGTAATCCAGGCAATACTCTATGAGTTTATATTACTGAGGATTTAGCTTGACCGGTAATCCATTTGTAAGGATGAGGTTCATGAGTGTGCTCTCGAAATGAAAATTTGCGCACATGAATATGAATTGACGGACTCGGTTTGTACACTAAAGTGTACCTCGAAAATCCATCAAAATTCCGAGTAATTCAACGGGATAAATATGGAAATATAACAAAGAAACGGAAATAATGGTATTGATGAGCTCATCAATCATGGTATATATTATTGATACATGGAAATTATTGAACTAACTTGAATGTTGAGCTTGTGTATGTTAGGGTAATAATGCATTGAATGGATATATGAATGTTTATTGCATTGTATTGAAAATGTTAGGTAAGTATAATTCTTGTTACATGGACTTACTAAGCACAAAGTGCTTATCCTTTCTTTTTCCCTGTTTTGTAGTGTGAAAAGCTCGGAGGTCCGATTCGGTGGGAGATACATCACACTATCGACCTCAAGATTTCAAGTATATAAAGAAACTTTATTTTGGAAATTAATGGCATGTATAAGCTAATAAAGTAATGCTAATATGAAATGAAAGTAAGGTCCACCATTGGTATGGCTAGCAAACCTTGGTTTGGTATGTGTTGATGTTATCTTATAAATATGCATGAATCTATTATGAAGATATGTTGAATTGGATTGGTTGATGTGGATTGGTCTCGGTTTAAAATTGCGGAAGGCTAAATATTTATAAAGGGCTATATTGAGTAAAAAAAATTAAACCCAGTAATGCCTTGTACTTTATTCTAATATCGAATACAGGTAAGGGGTGTTACAAGTTCGATCGTGGTCAAGAGACTAGCTCCATTGCTTGGGAAATCAAAACCTTTAGGACTTAGGACGAAAGCATATAGTAGTCCGTTTTATGTAAAAGAATTTGTTTTCTAATAAAGTTTTCTAAAATAAAGTTGATCAGAATCGATACCTCTTTGCATTCATGCATTGCATTCCATGCATTTGCATTGCATTTCATGCATTTGCATTACATTTCATCATATACATTAAAATTTGTGGAAAGGTCCTAATTAGGTGAAGTTATTTCAGTTAACCTAAAAAGTTATGGACCGAAGGTTGGAAAGGATAGAGCAAGTGCAAATGCAGATGCAAGATCAATTGACCAAAATTCAACAAGAAATGCGGAACAAATGCTAGACTTCTAAAAGAACATGATGGGCCAGCTAACCCAGTTACTAGCCGGAGGACTTGAAAAAAGGAGTGACCCAATGACCGACAATGTGGATAATGATGAAGACATCGTTTATTCCCCAATAAGTGTCCCAACTCAACCCGACGCGCATTCTCGTGTGGTACCTATCATTATCGGATCTCAATATAAGACTGATACCTCGGTACTGTTAAACTCTTCGATGGGCCTCGGTAATGATCAAGTCAATCGTATTGTTATTGGCTTACTAGAGGCAAAGAAAAAGGGAAAGCGGGCTTCAAAGGCCCTGAAAAGGAAAGACAAGGAGGTGGATAACACAAGTGGGTACACCAAGGGTTATTCAAGTCGTTCTGATGAACCACCAAAAAGCGATTACGATCACCCGGTCCCCTCAAAGCAAAAATCGAATCCAAGATCGAGTTCAGACAAATTTTAGTTCACTCCTATTCCCATGACGTATAGGGAGTTATACCAGAACTTATTTGATATGCATGTTGTAGCTTCTTATTATATAAAACCACTACAACCTCCATACCCAGAATAGTATAACCTAAATGTCCAGTGCGAGTATCACGCCGGGGGTTATGGGGCATTCAATAGAAAATTACACAATTTTCAAGAAGTTGGTAGAAAAATTCATCAAAATGGGTGTTGTGGAGATAGATGACGCACCAAAAGCAGAAGCATGAACCTGGAAGCGTTTTGAGCAATGAGATTGCGGAAGAAATTCCTATAGTATTTAGGAGCTTACCTAGAGTAATATACGAAGTATACTTGTTGCTTTAAGCTTAGAAGTAATAAGATCTCTTTTGTGAAATAGGCTCGTGTTCAGAATTACTATTTCAGTAAAATGTATCTTTTTGAACAAATGTTTTTTTTTCCCTACTATACATTCTATTCTTTTATTCTTCATTCACAAATAGTCATTCTTTGAATCATCTATTTTTTAGAATTTACTTTCATACCTACAATGGGTCCCAGATATCAATAACATGAGCGACGTTGTTGCTGACTCCATTTCTAGTGAGATATGTGTCTAGAAGGATCTAAGGACTTAGAAGATGAAAGAGATTGCAACTTATTTCCTAACTTGTTAAAAATGGTAGATCTTACCTTGCAAAATATCAGCAGACACTACGAACTAAACGAGGAAGATGAAGATGGAAGCTTAGCTCACCGCAGGAATAAGGTAAGACATTATCGCATGATCACATCCAAACACGTCGGGCATACTGAAACAAGAGTATGCTGTTAAGATTGATGTTTAAAGAACCCGTGTTAATGTTTCTACAACAGCCAAGAGGTCCGAACTATCGGTTTACCAAGAAAGGGAAATTGAAGGGCTCAGGCGCCTCATCTATTTCTTCACAGATTCCTATACGTGAGGCATGGACGCTATCAAGCCAGTCTCCTCAAAAGCTTTTAGCCAACATCGATTCGTATTCATGGCCTTTAGTTACCTCACTAGGAGGGTGAAGGTCGCTTCATATGTCAAAATTACAAAGTCAGTAGTCATCAATTTCAAATTCAAATTCAAATTCAAATTCAAAAAAATAAAAAAAGAGAAGAAAAAGAAAAAAGAAATAAAAAGAGAGTGACAATAAAGAATGCCCGAAGAAATGTGTTTATCATGATGGCACGAATTTACAGTCTGTTCAAAGATCAGACACCATATCAATGCAGCAAGATAGCCAAAAACCATTCAAATTTTTGAAAACAACTGATATTTGTAAAAGTTGGCATAGAGAAGATACCATTCACCTTCTGTGTTTTGTGAGTGTTGGAAAAGACCTTCACCGGGGCAACGTCCTTCTCGTTGGTTCACAAAATGAACAATTATTAGAAGTTAAGATTCTTTTTGGATGAAATAGAACATCTACAGTAAGCTTGATTGAAAGTATTCATGGTCAAACATACCAAAAAGGGGGATACATGCTTACGATAAAAAAGGTTCGCGCAAAGGACCTCCATTAAGAAGGATTCTTCTTATCAAAACGAACCCCAGAGGAAGAGTAAAAGCCTTATGCAACAAAGAAGGCTTGTTCGGGGAAAATAGATACTAACCAAGATGGACGGCAAGGACGTGCCCAATCCTACGAGTTCAGATTTGATAAAAAAAAGAAGAAGAAAAGAAGAAGAAGAAGAAGAAGAATAAAGAAAGAAAAAAAGGAGAGGCCAAGACGAAAACCCGTAAAGGGTGCCTTGAGACCAAAGGGGATTTGAGTTGAAAACCCGAGAAGGGCAGCTCAAACTTTGATCGAAGTGAGGCATACGGTAGTCTTGTTGCACTTGAGTTAACAATGAAGAAGTATCTTGTGTCTCGGGGCATCGACAAAGTACTCCGGATCCGGTAAACACATATTGAGCCTAAAATGATCCTAAAAAAATTTGAACAGAGAAACTTAGGCTGCGATATCTGGGCACCTAGCTTCTATTTTACCCATTTTTGTTATTTGTAGTTATTTTCCTTGCAAAATACACTGCCAATAAATTTCATTCCTAATTGCATTTGTATTTGTTTAACCTATTTGTTTTGAGTTATGCTCCTAACTAGTTTCGTTCTCATCCATAGTTATGATCTCTTTCAGGCATTTTGCATTGAAATAACGATTAATGGACTAACGACACTTTCACAAAAAAAGTTTCGCATATCACTCTGGAAACTTCTAAATAGTACCGGAATCTAAAACAGGATTATTACTTAAAACTCCTCGAGTTTAAGGGTAGAAATAATGGTGGAGGAAAAGTCTGAACTGAGGTTATCTCTTTGAATTTTGTCAAAAAACGATGATCTCGACGAAAAAGGGCAATGTTAACCCATGTGTAAATGGGGAATCATCCGCGCGAAAATGATATTTTGTATCCGTGTTAGGATCATGCATGCACACTTGGTCACGACCCCCGGAAATGGTAAGGTACAGCAGACCAAATCGTTTACAAATTATATACCTCTGAGTCGTAGTGGGATGGATCAAAGATGACACAAATTCTACACCCTTAAGTCGCAATGGGATGGTTGGAATAAGGTAAGCCTTAAAGTTCTATAGGTTCCGTGGAGTGGACCTTGAAGTTACATTGGGGCAACTTATTTGAGTAAAATATGATTGTTTCTTAGAGTTTCTGGCAAAGGTACCAACAAGAGCGAGATAGCAGCGTCGTACAACTCTGGTGGACGACGAGCAGTGACAACCCTAGGCATGAAAGGGGGTTATTTCATTTTTCATTCACTCATCATCATTAAGAGCGTGTGATCATTGCATCCTAATCCTTATACATTTCTAACAAAGAATCATTATCATGACATTCTGCGTTCATGCAAATGTCCTCCATGATACCATTTAGGTAGGAGCATTCAAATTACTATGATCATTGCATCTAAATCATTCTCATGACATGGCATTCATGTAAATACCGGCCATAGCACTTGTAGTTAGGAACATTTGAGTCATTCTGATCATAGCATCCTCATCATTTGCATAAGCACGTAAAAATAAATCCACATGACGAATTCCCCAGAGGACGATGTAGCAATATCGAAGATTTCATATATTGCCCCCTAGCGGGGCAGACCAAAAACCAGATAATAGATTGGGCGTCCCTAATGTTGCAGGGAGCAGATTGAGATAATAGAGTTGGCAATCCCTGATGTTGCAAGGAGTAAACTGAAATAATAGGGTTGGCGATTCCTGATGTTCCAGGAACAGATTGAAGATAGCAAGGCTGGCGTCCCTGATGTTGCAGGGAGCAGATTGAAATAATAGAGTTGACGATTCCTGATATTGCAAGAACAGATCGAAGATAGCAAGGCTGGCGTCCCTTATGTTGCAGGGAGTAGATTGAAAATAACAGATTTGGCGTTCTTGATGTTGCAGGGAGCAGAATGAATATGGCAGATCTTGTCTCCCTGAGTTTGCAGTGGAGCAGATCGAAGATAGCAAGTCTGGCGTTCCTGATATTGCAGGGAGCAGATTGAAAACAATAGATTTGGGGTTCCTGATGTTACAGGGAGCAGATTGAATATGGCAGATCTTGTCTCCCTGAGTTTGCAGTGGAGCAGATCGAAGATAGCAAGTCCGGCGTTCCTGATGTTGCAGGAAGCAGATTGAAAATAACAGATTTGGCGTTCCTGATGTTGCAGGGAGCAGATTGAATATGGCAAATCTTGTCTCCTTGAGTTCCTAGTGGAGTAGATTGAATATAGCAAGTCTGGCGTTCCTGATGTTGTAGGGAGCAGATTGAAAATAATAGATTTGGCGTTCCTAATGTTGCAGGGAGCAGATTGAAAATAATAGATTTGGCGTTCCTGATGTTGTAAAAGCAGATTGAAGATGGCAGATCGTCTCCTTGATGTTACAGGGAGTAGATTGAAAATAACAAATTTGGCGTTCCTGATGTTGCAGGGAGCAGATTGAAAATAACAGATTTGGCGTTCCTGATGTTGTAGGAACCAGATTGAAGATGGCAGATCTTGTCTCCTTGAGTTTGCAGTGGAGCAGATCGAAGATGGCAAGTCTGGCATTCCTGATGTTGCAAGGAGCAGATTGGAGATAGCAAGTCTAGCATTCCTGATGTTGCATGGAGCAGATCGAAGATAGCAAGAACAGATCGATGTAGCAGATTAAAATGAAGAATCTTATACCTCTGAAGTTGCGGCAGTGAAGTAGACCGATACAACAAGATGCGGTGGACTGGAATGAGGCTACTTGAAGAAGAGGGGTACCAAAGAAGTCAAAGACTTAGCGAGACCGGGCAAAATTGGTCTTTCTTGAAAGTCTTTGCTCTGTACCCTTACATGACAACGAGCAAAGAGGGGCAACTGTACAACCCCAATTTTGCCCGGGCTTACAAGCCCATCTTAACCCAGCCCAATAACAAGCCTAGCAGACCCTAGCCCAAAAACAAAATCAAAAAACCCTAATTTTTCCTAAACCTAGCTGTTACCGTATCTGCCTCTAACGACTGCCACCACTACCACGCCTACAGCACCGCCCATGTCACGTCCACTGCCCTCAAGTTGCACCTACAAGAAAAAACACGCAAGCAAGTGGCAAATAGATTAAAAATTGTAAAAGATGACTATATAAAGCCATCGAAAATGAACATGAAGAAAAAAAACGATGGGTACAAGGGGAGGACTTTTGGTTTTGTTTTTCAATTAATTTCCTTGTAAAAAAGGGGATTTTTCTTTCGAAAATAAAAAAAATAGATTCACAACAATTGAAATAAAAAAAAAAATAAAGAGTTAGCAAAAGGTGATTCATTTCATTTTATCTTCTTCTTCCGTTCTTCTTCTCGAATTTGTTCACAACATACTAAGATTTTCATTTTTTTTCTTTTATTTCTAAAACTATACGTATATATATATATATATATTAATAAAATATTTAAAAAATAGAAAAGGGAAACTTTGCCTTTTTCTGTGATGGCGGGTCTTGACGAGAACGCGATCGAGCGACGACCGAAACCCCTCTCCCTTCAGCCCTGCAGAGAAAAAAAAAGAGAGGGAGGTCAGTTTTTTTTTTAAAAAGCAGCTCAAAATGATTTTTTTCTGACTTTAGGGCCTTAAATAGCCCCTCAAAATGACGTCGTTTTGGGGCCGGCCTTTAATGCCCAAAACGACGTCGTTTGGCCTATGACCCGCACATGGACTCGACCCGTTCCTAGGATCCGCGTGTTTTTCTTTGGAGGGGCTAATTGCCCTTTCAGCCCCTCCGCTTCTTTAACGGTTCTATTTTGGTCATTTCTTTGTTTTCAACTTGGCCACGCTTGTTTTCATTTTGTCTCAATTTGATCCTTGGGTTCATTTTGAAGCAGTTGCCAAATGGTGCGTTTAGGGATTTAGGAATAATATCCTTTTTGATCCCTAGTCATTTGCGCGCATTCGATTTCAGTCCTTCCCCTTCCTTTTATATTTTAAATTAACCCAAAATTTCGTTTTAAATTCAATTCGATCCCTCTTTAGTTAATTTGAGATTTTTATTCTTTTACTATTATTTAGTATTATTATTATTATTATTATTATTATTTATTATTATTATTATTATTATCATTTGTATATTATTATTACTATTATATCCTTTTACTTGTTATTATTAGCATTTTACTATTATTATTATTATTATTATTATTATTATTATTATTATTATTATTATTATTTATATTAGTATTCTCACCCCATTACTATTATTTTATTTATTACTATTTTATTATTTAATTATCATCATTATTGTTATTTTATTTTCATTATTATTGCTATTACTATTATTTGTTATTATCAATATTCTCATCATTCGTCTTACTAATCCTTCCTAACATCTCAATTTTTATAATGACCAATATTCCGTATTAGCGATTCGAGGAAATCAAGCCCTAACTTACTGAGTTTCAGTTTTTCTCGCTTAAGCTAAACAACGGAGTGTCCCTTTTAAAATCGCAATTTAAATTTTAAACAAAACACTTTATCTCAAAAATTCGAAATGGCGCGTCCTAACTTACTGGACTCGACACCTAGATACTGCGAGATAAGTTTCTTTTCCTTCTAAAATAGAGGAAATATTCTTAATTTGGATTCTCGAGAAATCGAGCCCTAACTTACTGAGTTCTAAATTCTCGTTTGACAAATGACGGGAGATCCTCTTCAAATATAAAGTCAAGTTTTAAAAGGCGAGCTTAGTTTGGAATCTAAAGTATTGCGCCTAACTTCTTGGACATAATGCTTTATCTCTTCGAAAATAAGAGAGTCTTAACGTCCTTTCAATCCCTTCAAGTTTTGAAAATCAAAAGTATCTATTTTCGAATCATTTCAAAGTTTTCAACATTATGACATAGATCAATCAATTTGGTACCAATTTTGGGCGTATCGAGGGTGCTAACCCTTCCTCGTGCGTAACCGACTCCCGAACTCATTTTTTGGATTTCGTAGACCAAAATCGTTGTTTTGATAAATCAATCTGTTTATTAAAAATAACTATTTTACGAGGTGACCCGATCACACCTCATCAAAAAAGGTTGGTGGCGACTCCCTTCTTTTTCATTTTCAAAACTCAAGTCAACCACGTAGTTTCCTATTTTATCAAAAAAATAGTTACGACAAGTACCATTTTGGCAACATTTCATACATTTCAGTATGATTAATGCTACGACAAGAACAGAAAATATAGCTAGCAAAAGCAAAGCTTTTCCCTTAAATTTGAAGGTTTCAGACATGGTAAAACTCATTTTTGTTGATGATGAGCTATTGCCTGAATCCATTTTTTTCTTTCCTGTCTGCTGCAAACACACTAACACAGGTAACGATAATTATGTAAGAAATTCTCAATGAAGGTATTTGATATAAAAAAAGCGAAAGAAAGGAAAATAAATTCTCGAGTGAGCACTGCAATGCACCTCACAACTCGTTGAGCTTGAACTGTATATAAAAGTGATGACAGACTATACATCCACGATTTTAGATGATGGGAACGGCTGAGATTCCTAGTTGGGTCAAAGCATCGTTTTTCCATGTGATTGACTTGTGTCCAGGGGCGATAGTACTGGAGGAATATGTTGGTAACGTCAAAATTTGTAAAATTTTATGTTAGTAATATTTCTTCTCCCCTAAAATTTAATTTTAACTCCAGAATTTTCTGATTTCCCGTCTACCAAATTTGCAGCTTCACGTATTTGTATCGAGATTTGTTTGACCTATGCGACTAAAAAGAAGGTGGATGAAGTCCGAAATGCGATGGAAAATTTTGATGACGTCAGAAGAAATCTCAGCCCTTCAATCGGTAAGACGATGTTTTACAAGTCAAACAAATAGGAATTCATATTTCATATTTCCGGCTAGCTGTTTCCCGCCCTTGCCAATTTCTAAGAACTTACTCTCATGAGTCATGACATTCATTGAAAATTAGGTCGGCAGCAAACAGGAAAGAGAAACCTCTGCTAAAATAGCATTCGTGATTTCGAATGCGCTGAAACGCATTATACTCAAGTAAAATTCCAATATGAATCCATTACCAGTAATATTATAATAAATTTAAATATACAAATATATTATTTATAGAAATCTCTTTCTTTCGCTCATTGACCCTTAGTTTAGTCAGCACCATTACTATTACAATAAGAAGGATATGAGTTTTAGTATATTTAAACACATTTTTCTTCCAATTTAAGGATTTAAAACCTATCGGACTAATTGGGTGGTCCAATTTTTGAACAAATCTAATGTGCTCTATTATTGTTATATTTTTTTAGTTACTATAAAGAATGGAGTCTATTCAAGATTAAATTCAAGTGTTTTTTTCAAAATTTAATTAGATAAATTTAAAAAAAAAATTGTTTTATCACTTAAAATAGGGTAAATTGTATGGAGAGTCACTTAACTATGAGAATGTTTCTATTTTGGTCACCTAATTAAAAAAAATTATTTAGTCCTGACATTTTTGAAATTTGATTTTTTGGTCACTTTGTCGTTAAGTCGTTAATGGAATGTTGGTGTGGATTTTTAATGATTTTATAAAATTTTCACAATTTTTTATGTCTTTTTTTAATTTTTATGCATATATTAGGTTTCTTAAAAGTCAAGATGAAATTGATAAAATGCATAAATGTTAAAAATTAAATTTGTTATCATGCCAATAAAATAATAGCCATGTCAGCATTACATCAACCACTTAACGGTAGATAAAAAATCGAAAATATTAATGACTAAATTGAAAAAGAATTTAGGTTGGTGACCAAAATAGAAACACTCATGTAATTGGATGACTATACATGTAGTTTACCCATTAGTATTATAAAGTATTGTCGTATTAATCAAATATGATGTGACTTCATCGACCGAAGCAAAATACTATGGCTTTCAATAACTTTAGCCGCAGGTAACCGAGATTTCGCAACCACAAATGTTTCCGAAACATGAAAACAGCCCTTTCTTGTGAGCACGTCTTCTTGAATGTCTTGACTTTTTGGTTGCTGTTGTCGGAGTCTGACTAGAAAGGAAGCTTGAAAATTCATTTCCTGAGTCATAAACCGGTGGGAGTTCAGTTCTCCACCGTTCGAGTTTCGAATCGAGCCCTTCCATGCTTCCATCTAAACTCCATCCTTCGCCCACCGAACTCTCCATCTCTTCCATTTTACGGTTCTTGTTCCTCAGCACCGCAGCCGCCACTTCCGATGGCGATGGACCCAATTCCGAATCGGTCCAAATTTTCCGCCCAACCGCTAACCCACTTGGTGACTTCCCTGGTGGTGATATCAACTTTGGGCCATTGATGCCCTTTGTAGGACTCGGTTTTCTCTTTCTGTCAGTACTTTTGTCGAACACATAATTGACCATCGAACTTCCCCTAGAATTAACCTTCTTGCTGTTTTTCCCAATCTCCGAACCGTTAACAACTGACCCACCATTGACAACCGATGATCCTTTCATCGATCTCCTGGGCCTTAATTCTGGCTCAAAAAGCGAACTTGAATCACTCTTGGTTCGTCGAAGCTCGGGTTTGATTAACCCATTAACCAAAAGCTGATGGTTATTGGTATTGCTTTTTGCACTTGAAAGAGGCTTGACATTCGAGCTTTGAAACGCATCTTCCTCGCCCATTAAATGTCGATACCCGACCGCCGACGATCCCATTTGAAAGTACAAAGGCATGCTCCTCATTGAGCTATCGAGCAATGCCGCTCCAATGTTCAAAATCCCTTGAGGCCGACCCGACGGTCTCCAAACCTGAAACGCCACGAATCTCATCCCCAATTGGAGATCTTGGCGGTTGCGTGTTTGAGAAACCGGTGGGATAAGATTCTGAACAAGAACCCGAACGGTCCCTACATGGATGTCACGGAACCAATGCACCGCATAGATTTCGATCATTAAAGTAGACGTATCGCTATAGAGGAACTCATCATCGACGCGGAAAACGAACTTATCGTTCCATGTCGGGTTGGTGTGGCCTTGGGTGTCAATTCTGGTTGAAAGTTTTCGCTCCGAATGTACCCAAGCCACCGCGTAGGTTCGCATTTTACGACGACATACCGGTTTCAAATCTTGGGCAGAGATGACATTGAGTTCCAATAGCTGGAATGGTGCCAAATTACTCATGATTACACAACAAGGAAGGACAAAAAAGAAAACAATGAAGAACCTGTTAATGTCTGTTCCTTCTTTCTTTCCTTTTTTGGAATTTCCTTTGTCGCGGCTAAAGTTATTCATACAATTAATATCCAAACTCCGGCCCTTCGTCGTCGTCAGCCATGTACGACGACAACAATGGCAGAGAAAAATATGAATCAGAGATGAGAAAATAAAGGCAAATTGAAATGGAGGGCATTTGAAAAATAGTGCGGGATTTGTGGTAATAAAAGAGGAAACCGTTGTTCTTGACATGTGTTCGTTATTTTTTAACTGCCACTGGATGTGGCGTCAGAAAAAAAAAAAAAAACCAACGACCAAGGTTTTTTCTTTATTTATTATTTTTTTAGAATTTAATTAGGATTCATTATTATAAATTTAGGGTATGGGAGTTTTAAGTTTTAACTATTTTTCCAGGAAAATAATAAATAAATAAAAATCAAATCGGTTCACTTATTGTACCAATTTTTTATTTCAAATATATGTTTAATTAAAACCTTCGGCATTTGATAATTATATTTAATCTCGATTATTTCGTAATTAATAAATTTTATTTTTTATTAAATATTGTTATTTATATATATATTATGCATTAAATATAGTATTTTGTTAAAATATATACATTTTGACTTAACAGTAGCAAACATCTTTCAACTATGATCTTTATTTTAAATTAGCTCTCAAACTTTAAAATATTCTTATTACATCTTTAAATTATCGATGTTATATCAATAAGATACTACTGTTACTAAAACCGTTAATTTAACTAATAATGAGACTTTAGATCTTATTTGACATAATTTAAAACGAAAATTTTAAAGAAAAACTAATATTGTAAAAAACTTGATTTTGAGGTATTAGAAGCTTTTATAGAAACTATCATCCACTCTTTCTTTTCTCGGTTTCACTTTATTTTTTCTTTAATTTTAAAATACATCACATAAAATTTTACATGTCATTTAATGGTTAAATTAACGATTTTAATAATAGAAGAACTTGATTGATATAGCATCAATAGTTTGGAGATATAATTAGAAACCAATTTAAAATGAGGGTCATAGTTTAGGAATATCTAATGCAATTGATATATGATTAAGAAGTTACAAAATTCATAATTTTATTAAAAATAATTAAAAATTAATTCAGCCAATTTTCTTCTAATTCGTTAGAATTTAAATTCCTAGTGACATACGGACCGGTAATTGAAGTGCCGAACCAAGCAGTTGGTCCGATCTGATTCGAAATTTCCATCACTTTACATTAGTAACTTGATTATTTAGACCGGTCGAATCCAATATAATATTTTCATATGATAAATAAATTGGGGTGAACCAATGATTTTGGCTAAAAACTGCAAAAATCAAAACTTGCATGTTAAAATGAAAAAAAAGACCAAACTTTTTTGAAGGCATAAGCAAAATGAGCAAGAACACTGCATATATATTGCCTATTAAATATTGAAAGAACAAATTTCAATGTATGATCATAAACCCTAATTCAATTCCTTTTTCCAATGAAAACCACCTATTTTATATATATTGATTGTTGAATCTAACAAAATCTAGATATTGCTGAAACCAAAAGGTTTGATCCTTTAATAGATGATGTTAAAGAGGCTGAATCTATGATGTTTCTCCATTTCAAGATGCTTGACATTCAGGTAAGACTCAATCTTGGCGAGGAGTCGGCCTGTAATATCCATTTCCTCTCGATCTACTGTGGTCTCGGTCATTTCCATCGTAAGCACCACCCCTGCTGTAACTTCGAGCACCAAAACGCCCCCTTGAAGCATCTGTTGGATAGCTGCCTCGGCCTCTACCTCTCCCTGTCCGGAATATTTTAACCACTTCGATTAACAATAGAAAACAATAGCATCCACTGTTTCGATGGCAACACTCTCATTACCAATTCGCGTTCGGGATCTATTAGTAACAGGGCTTGTATGATGCTCGTGTATACGATAAAACATATTCCGATAGGAAAGAAGTACATCCATGAAAAGAAAGGGGAAAGAAATACATACTTCCGCCTCGAGATGGGATATAGCTGTTTGGTCTCCGCTCTTCTATGTACACTTGTTGTCCAGCAACCTGTGCGATTCCCGCCTACAAAAGATTTGACTAAATTTAGTATACAAATGAAAACATCGAAAATCTTACTAAAAATGTTGAAATTCAACTCAATGTACATCGAATGCGCCTATTGATTTGGATTTCAATTAAAGCAGATGGAGTGAAGAATCACCGTGAATTTTTTTCCGAAAACTTTATTACTAAAACTGCAGTTAGGGTTCTTCCATGGATAAAAGATAAGCTACTAAAACGAGAGAAATGGTTTTTTTAGTAGGTGCTTGAAGTAAATTCAGACCTTGACAGCGTTATGGACACTTGTCATATCTTCAAATTCAACAAACGCGTAACAAACGCCAACATCCTGCACTCAAACAGAATATTTTAGCATTAAAAGACAAACTATCGTAATCGGAATACGAAAGAAGCTACAAAGTGAACCTTGCGACTACGAATCACCACTCCATCAGGACTGATCTCACCAAATTTCTTGAATTCCTCCATTATTTCAGATTCAGACACAGTATTGGGCAAGTTCCTTAAATAAACAGATTTTAATTCACCTAAAACACACAAGTAACAAATCAACTAAGTGTATTTTTAGCTTCGAGATTATAGCTAAGAAGTGCCTTTCTAAAGTTGCAAACCCAAGGAACATTTCGAGATTTGCATTGACAAAATCTTGTAGAGTTTCTACAGAATTCACTTCTCTCATACATGTCACCATCCCACATAGTAAAATAGTTACATATAAGCTTTATTACCTTCATATTTTAAGGGTGGAATTTCGTCGACCATATCAACGCCTGACACTTCAATTGCATTTGAGTTGTTGTGATGATGGTCATGATCCAGATCAGACACAGGTGGCGTGTTCTTGTTAACAGGAACCTGAGGAACAACTAATCGTGCAGGTTGTCCTTTAGCAACCTTTAACTTTGACAATCACACAAAAATCAAAAGAAATTAAATCAATATAGTGAAAAGAAGTTGATTTTTCTAATCCAAAAAACACAAATATTTTGTTTGAGCATATAAGGATATCAACGACATGAAATTATCTACTGCGGGTAGAACATACAATGGAGGCATAGGTTTGTTTTTGGGGTTCCCCGGCAGGTTCCTCGATAGTAGGAGGCACATGTTCTTGGACAGAATTCACTGTGTGCAGAAGCAAACCATTGGACTCGTGCACACTGTTGTTCTCCACAATACTTTCAGATGCCGGTGCTTGCTGTAATTGTTGTTCCAGGAAACTATACTTGTCAACAAGACCATTTTCTTTGGCATCATCATGAGCCAAAAATTCCCGTCCGTGGATATCTCCTCCCAGCATATAGCTTGGTACTACAACGAAAATTAATGTGCAGACATATTACAGAATCAGTCTATAATCAGAAATTAAAAAGAAATCTGAAATTAATAATCTACGAGTCCAGTAAAAAACGTATAGATCTCAATGCCATCATAAAAATAACGCTTTCCCTAAAATGGATAATACATTTAAAGAAATGCAAGGTATACAGTCGCATTAAATTGTATTTGTAGTTCATTACAAATTACAGATTTCAAACAAGGACGGGAAATACCTGGTTCAGGATTTGTCACAAAAGCATTGAGTTTAAGATCAAGATTGTGCTGGGCTAATAGGACTGTCGGATGTTGGTGAATTTGTTCCTCATCAATATAGTGAAAGATGTCATTTAGAACGAAATAGCCTTTCTCTTGCGGTGCAAGAAAGAACGTTTGCATGAATTTCCTCCTGATATTGAAATCCTTCACTTGCACCGAACCGGAAACCATCACTAGCACACCTCCATTCCAAGATTCTAGGGAATATGCCGTCTTTATTTCAATCCCGGTAAAGTTAAGCGACATAACAAGAGCATGTATTTGCTTCCAAATGAAAATAGCCAAAAAAAGAAAAAAAGGAAACGGAATAGATAAGCCTATGGTACCATTCAGTCAGTGCATAAATAAACAATAAAAACCAGTTTGAAAACGGGTCGTTATTACCAAATGACAACATTATCCCCTACTACTGCTTTCATAGGACCATTAATTACAAATCGAAACGCTAACTTCCGATCAATATGTGATTATTGAATATCAAGCACAGACACAGAATACATTTAGTGAACTAAAATGTTGTGAATATTGAACAGAACCATCTACTTAGATACTCCATGAAAATGTAACGAAAAAAGACAAAAAAAAAAAAAAAACCTTATTTTTCTTGAAGATTATACAATGCAAACTCGATAAACTAGAGAAAAGTACCAGCATCGCAGCGGCGGTTTCCCTGTTATTGCCGTCGACACGAACCATGGTACTGGAATCACTGTAAAACTGGTGCACCAAGTGTGGCTCTTGTTGAAGTACCTGATAATATTGCCCCACAAAATATGTTCCCACCTGAAAAGAAAAATTTTTAAAATCAATATAAGGAAGAACAACAACAAAAAGAAAAAACGCAGATTTTATATCTATTCATTTCAACTACACACTTCAAAAAAACAATAAAAATCAAAACTTTTTAGATAAGAATCAAAGATCAAGCAATGAAAAAAAAGGGTTCTCTTTTCAAGTACCTGAGTAGCGGAAACTGGAATGGGATAAGGAGATGCCATTGCTGAAACCCCTAAAACCCCCAAAAGAATCAAAAAACCCTTTTCTAAATAGATCCTAAAACTGCCTTCACTACCTCAAGATCTGCACCACCAAAAAGAAAAGCTCCCACATTTCAATACTCTCAAATGAACATAAAAGAAAACCCCCCACCAAAAAAAACAATAAAAGTAAGAAGAAACCTAAGATGGGAATTTAAAGAAAAAGAAGAAAGTGATACCTTTAGAAACATAGATTTGAGAGAAGCTTTTGTCCACTGTTTTTTTTTGGAAGTGTGCTTTGCTGTATTTTTGGCTCAGTTGTCTAATGTCTGCACTCTACACCGAAACTTTTGGGTTTTCCTTTTTCTTTTTAAATTTCCAAATTTTGTAGCCGTCACTGTGAATGGAGAATTTGTTTGTGGGGACTTAATAGAACAAAAAGAAATGTTTAAAAATAAAATAAAATAAAGTTTTATCCCTAATTCCCTGAGCAGGCTATTGCTAGCTTGCTATCTGTTTCACTTCCACATATTTTGCAATTTTCTCTTTCAAAAAAAAACAAAAATATTTTGCAATTTTCTTTTAATATCATGTGTATATATATAATTTATAGCATGGTTTTAATTAAATATAGTTAATTACTTTGTTGGCGTGATTATTGAAAAGACATGTTTACTCTTTTATTGTCTCTATATTTTATTGGTCTAACGGTTAAAATATTTATTGTCTTAAGTGTAGTTTAGATTTAAATTACATTATTATTAGAGTTTTACTTTCTTCTTATAATTCATCAAAAAATAATTTTAGAGTATCTAAATGGAATTAATTATTTAAAAAAAGTCAATAACTAAAAATTTGACATCATAATTTATTTTTATATTAATTTATATTTTTAATTATTATTGAATTTAAATTTCATGAGCGAGTTTAAAAATTGTCATGTGTCATTTATTTATTAATTTTATTTTTAATTATGTAATTTAAGAAATAATAACATTAAGTAAATGGTGAAATTTCATTTTAACTAATATAAAATATAAATTTAATTCCGTCTCAAATAATTTCTAACTTTGCTCTTATTTATAATTGAGTTGAGAGTGTAACATGTGTCAAATATTTACTCAAATTACATTTTGACCTCTCTATTGAAAATGAACAAATTAATCCATATGCTCTAATTTAAAGAGCAAAATAACCATTAAATACTTATTTCGAATATTGCCAATTGATATTTTCTGTTATAAAATAAATCCAACAAATAAAGTAAAAATAAAAGGTAGAATCCAAATTGAATAAAAGAATAAAAGTGAATGATTAACTTTGTTATTATACTTTATATATAAAAGCTAAAATAAGTATTTAATGACACAATTTTAACGAAAAATTATTCTACTCCTTTATCTCATTTATAAGTATGGTTTTGCCCATTCTTTTCGATAGTGGTTCCAGTCCTATAGTACATAGATAAGGGTGAGCATGGGTTAGTTCAATTAGTGTTTTTCAATTTAACCAACCATCATATACAATAATCAAATCAACAGATTTATATCATATAGTCGGACCTAATCGAACCGACTTAACATTTACATTGATCTGTTAGATTAAATAACTAACTTATTTAAAATATATTAAAAAATATTAAATATTAAATCTATTAATTTAATAATAAAATTCAATGACATAACCAAAAAATGGATCTACTTAAATCAAAACCTAATTTACCGAACTGATCAGTAAAACCATTTCCCCTGACAGACAGAGAAATGAAAGGGAACTTTGAGGTCCTCATTATATATTAATTTTATGTGAATGATTAAATATTCCATCAAGAAATATGGTCGAAATTACAGCCCAAATAATGCTTTGTTTCATGGTCGTCTTCCTTGAGCCAAGCTCACTCGCAATGCCCTTCCTTCCAGTTCCTAACACATCAATCAAACAAACATGAGTTGCTCATCTATGTTATTCAAACTCGAATGCAACATATTTAGATAAATGTCGGATATGAATATTCTAAAAAATAAAAATCAATCTAATATATATGCATGTATTGATAATAACCATACCACTCCATTGAGAGCTTGAATGGCAGCTTCCATCTCTGATTTTGTGGAGTAGCTAACGAAACCATAACCTCGAGATCGTCCTGTCTCACCGTCATACAAAACCCTAGCTCCGACCACATTCCCATATTCTTGGAAAGCTTGTGTTAAGATTTCAGATGTGACAGACCACGACAGGTTCCCTACGAAAAGCTTGTGTTCGGTTTCTGGGTACAATGGTTCTCTTGGTCTGGGTTTGTCTGAAAAGTTCACTCTCAATGTTCGACCAAGATATTCCTGGAAACGCCAAGAAGGGAGTTACTGTCTGAATTTATTGAAACATTTGTGTCGTGTGTGTGTGTTTAGAATTACGAGTTCTTACACTTCCATCGAGGTTTTGAATAATTGTATTGCAATCTTCAATGGTGCTCATGGTGACGAATGCAAAGCCTCTGCTTTTACCGGTTTCCCTATTGTAAAGCACCTGAAATCATTCACAAAATCCATCAATTTTCAGAGGAAAAAGCGAAGAGTTAATTATTGCGCATTTGATCCTAACTTTTCATTTTTTTTAAAAAAAAATACGTTGTGTTTGAATTTGTATCCGACAGGATCAGCAAATATTCCATTATAAATTGATCCTTCAAATGTACGAAAATTCGAAACAAGACCTGCATTTCTCTCTTCCGGTTTCTGATCAAACCTCCAACTTTAAGGAAATAATCCTATTTTAGTCTTTAATCCACTAATGTTATTGCATAAGTATGGAGATTTTAGTTATCTAAAACCGGATCCACAGTCAAATTAATTAGGCTTTTAATTTTAATTAAATAAATTTATTAAAATATTTACAAAATTAAAAATGGTTAAAAAATAGAGATCTATTTGTTCAAATCTGATTTTAAAATTGATTGAACCTTTTGTTTAGACCGATCAATTCTCGATCTAATTAAATTCTAATCCAATCTGATTCCAATAAGCATGACTTCAGTTCATCAAATCATCACATTTGGAGATTACAATGATTTGAACCAATTACGATCACAAATATTCGGTCATGGAGTCGTGCCTTCCGATTCGAAAATCTTATGATGAATATCGGTGTCTTAATTTTATCCGAAACTCGGGTAACAAACCACAACATACTGGTAATTGATGAGTTAAATTAATGACATACGACATAGGACGTACCTCAACAAGCTCTGGACTGCCATATTCTTGGATTATCCCAGCAAGTTGGGCACTATCAACATTGTAAGGCAAGTTCCCAAAGTAAAGTTTAGTGTTCACAGTAGACTCAGCTTCAGATTCAGCCTCACCTTCTACCTCCTCGACCTTCTCTTCCTCCACCGGACTTTCGGCGGTTACCGCCGTCTCTTGTTGAGCAACAGCGGCGGACACCTTAGGCGCGCGCCACTTCTGAACTGTGACAACGGCAGTGGGAAAAAGCTGGTGAGTGAAGTAAGACTGATGATGGGATATAGAAGGAGGTGATAAGACGCGAGCGGAGGGGATTCTGAGGAGGGGGGTATGGTGATGATCGGCGGCGGCGAGTTGCTTGAAACGCAAGCATTTAAGGGTGTGGATAGATTGAGAGAAGGATGAACCGACTACTGCTGCTGCAGCTGTTGCAGCCATGGTGATCTTCACTTTAACTGTAACAATGGCAGCAAATGGAGTTTCTGTTTTCTTTGGCAGTGGAAGGTGATAAAAGCCAAAGGAGCTTTCAAGTTTCAACACAGTATGGGAAGCGGATGGGTGTAAAAGTTATCAGAGCTGACGTGGGCAGATTTTGTCCAATAAGATTGGGATAAGATGAGTTTCAGATATAGGGCCAGGTTATACCCATTTAGTTCACTTGGGCCGGATCTTGGATAAGGTTGTTGTCAATTCCAACTAGTGTTCATGGTTTAAGTGAAGTCCGGTTTGAATCAAAATTTTTATTATACATAATTATTTAGAGTTATATTAGTCATCGCTAAATTATAAATTTCATTCTAATTTCAAAAAATTAAACTATTAATCTTATATTAATAAAATTATTTTATTGAAATCGTTAATTTAATCGTTTGTCCTATTATGCTGAACCCGTTTCTATCTGTGCTCTACACATATGTTTTAGGGGCTGCTAAAAAAAATAGTGTGTGTGCTACAAGTGAAAGAAAAAATGGAAGAGAAAATAATTTTTTTTTTTTACATAGACCAGCCATTGTATTTTCTTCAATTGGAAGTTCTTTTGGTGTCTGTTGGAATTGATTTTTTACTGTAGCCACTACAGTAGAAGCTCTTTAATGTGTATGTCTAATTTTCGTTTGGGATGCTGTAGTTTTGGGTTTTCGGCTTTCAAAGTCAACTTATTTTTTTGTGATATTGTCAACTTTTCTCTTAACGTTTGCTTGAAATTATTTGTTGATAGTCTTATTTGAGTTGTATAATCTTTATTAAGATTTAATTGTGATCTTGTAGTAAAATTTTGATTATAGTAAAATTTTTTGTGAACTTTCAAGTCTCCCGATTTTTACCCTTTACTTTAAAGGGTTTGTTATATAAAAATTGTGTCTCGATTTATTATTTTTGCTAGTGATATTTGTGGTTTATTTGCATCAATTGTTGATATATTGTGTTATTGTGTTTGTCATAATTACTGAATTAATTTTTCAGGAGTAAAAGAATATCGATTGTGCTTTCTCAGTATTTCCTCAGATTAGGTTTCGTCCCAACAAAATGAAATGTAAAATCACATGTGACATAAATTAAAATAAAAACTTTAAAGAAAATTAAAATGTTTGCCACGAAACTTTTAAAATTTAAAACTAAAAATAAGGTAAAACTAAAATGAGAGTGAAAGAGCTTGAACGATAATTTTTATAAAAGTCTCGAAAACCTCCAAAACCCAATATTCATTTTAAATTAAGGTAAACTATACAAATAGTCATTCAACTATGCTAGCATTCTTGTTTTGGTCATTCAACTTTAAAAAATTTCAATTTAGGCACTAATGTTTGAATTTGTTCCTGTTTTGGTCACCTGTCGGAAAGCCTTTTTCTAATTGGTATAATAACACATTTAGTCATCAATACCTACATGTTCTATCAATTTTATCATAATTCTAAATAATTTAATAAATTCAGTCATTCACATTTACAAATTCTATCAACTTGATCCTCAAACTTCCTAACCAAAGCTTTTAGCTTTTAAAATAAAGGTATTCTACAAATATAAATTTGTAAAACCCAATTAAAAAAAGACTTTCTATTATCTATTTAACAGCGGGTGACCAAAACATAAACGAATTCAAACGTTAGTACCTAAATTGAAAAATTTTAAAGTTGGCTAACCAAAATAGGAATGCGAGTATAGTTGGGTGACCATTTATATAGTTCACCCTTTAAATTATGTTGAATAAGATCTAATGTCTCGTTCAATAGTTAAATTAACAATTTTAGTAACGAAAGAACTTTACTGATATGACATTTATAATTTAAGGATGCAAAAAGATTTATAGTTTGAAGATGTTGCGTGCGATTTTGCACGTTTAATATTTAATTATTTTTATATGTTGTACTTTTAGTTGCAATAAATAGTGTCAAATAATATTTCTTATTTGAATTATTGAATATAATTAAAATATACTAACTTATAAATTTAAATATTATAATAGAAATTTTCAAATAATAATTAAATTATTTTCACATATTCAACATACAATATTGTTTTACTTTATGTAGTTAATGAAAAGTAATATTATTCAAAATAATAATTAATTAATATAATTAATTCTAATATTAATTAAGTAATAATTAATATGTTTAGAATTCTATGCAAATAACAACTTTAATTTACATCAATAAAATTAAAACAACTTTTTAAAATAAAATTTGTTTACATAAAAATTTAACTAATAATAGTTCCTTTTACTATATTTATATAAAAATATTAAAAATTATTAAAAGCCATGTTTGAAATGCATTTGGATAAATAATTGTTCAAGTTTAGATGTATACAAACAATCAACTGTCCAAGTTCATTCTAGTGTCACGGGGTTAGAACTTTAGATTGGCAAACCATGTAACTTTAACTATTGCTTTGGTTCAAATCTATCTAAGTCAGCCTTACTTTCGAGAAATGAAATTTCTAAAAAAATAAGCCATGAATGAACAAAAATACTACATAAAAATAACACACACAAAACATTTGAGTAAATACTCTTAAAACATTTATTTCAACAATTGTCAAAGAAAAAGTAAAAAGAAGTGTTTTAGATAAATTTATTGTATACATTTATACTTTTTTTAAACAATGCTTTGACAGGGAGAATAAACGTATTTCAACGTGTTTGAACCTACATTTTTCTAAAGAACCAAGTACTACTCTATTTGAAGATTATCAGTATGTGTATATGCTAATATTATTTCAACTCTTCATTTTTTTCAAGCATATAAGGATTGTGAATGACACATCTGAAAAATGGATATAAGGAATAACGCTTCAAAAATCATCCAAATATATATATAAACTTGAAAAGAACAAAAAATCGAAGATGGTCATATCAGATATTACCCGCATCCGAGGCTCACACCAAGTACCCGGATTCAGCTAAAACTTTCTATGGATCTTGCCAACCTGGTCGTTGAGTTATAAGGTGTTTTCTCTGACTTGAAACAGTTGGTCTTGATCCTTTCTTCCCTTTAATTTCAACATTACAGTCATCACCACCACCATCATTGGACTTGTTTGTTCTTACAGGACTTTTACCAAAGATATGGGTTCGGGTCGTGTGTCGGTTTTGAACCGTGTTATGATTCTTCGACGCCGTTCGTTGTCTCCCTTCAATCTTGTTTTTATTTCTGATCAATGCGTCATTGTCTGAAAATGCGGAAAAAAAGATGAGTTCGAGTATTCTGAATATGTCAGACACTTGTGCATGGAAGGCTGCATATACCAGGTTTTTTCGTATAATTTGTTCTTATTGGTATTTTAGTACGTCAGGCACCATATTCGATTCATATACCAATGTAAGTATCAGATATATTCTTTCTTTCGAGGACATGTACTCGTATCCGATACTCAGTGAACTAAAATGTAATTACCAGGACTCGATATGACAGCCCGAGGACGTGGAGTTGAACTGACTCTAATGTTCGGTCTAGTTTCCTCCTCGTCAGCTTTCGTCTTGTTTTGCTCTGCTTCTGCAAGATTATGTTAACACTCAAGATAAAATATATTCGTATCCGATACATTTTTAAATATAAAGATATCATCATCCGAAAATACAAAATAATATGGAAAAAGAGTTAACCTTGATCGTACTAGACACTCGAATAAAATGAATTGGGAAGTGCATATAAAATTATGTTGTTCGATCCTCCAAATATATGAAAAAGCTTATAAAAATCAAGCATACCATATCTCACACTCGCACCTGAATCCAAATATAGTACCATAAATTAAAAACCTACCTTCAGATGTGGAATCTGAATGTTTATCTACTTCTGGTGCATGGTAAGACTTTGGAATTCTTGCTGTGGGCATCGGAGAAACATCATCTTCATGTCTTTTCCCTGTCAAATAATTAAAGACTATATAACTCGAAATTTTCATTATTTTCTATTTATATGAGATAAAAAAAATGTAATATTTTTAATTAAATAAAAAAATTGAACATACATCAATAATATTGGAATTTAGCAAAACATCAAACATTCAGAGAGCTTTCAAATCATTTACTGGTTTTCATGAGGATTATGAAACATCCTTCAAATACCCTTTTTAAGAAACAAACATAAATTACATAAATCATTCAACTTTGACCAAGTATCAAATTAATCAAAAAAATCTTCTTCTTCTTCTTCTTCTTTTTTATGAAATGCACCCAAATCACTGAAATATGTTTGATAAAATCAAAGGGAAACTGATTTTACAGAGAAATAAAACTTCAAACAAACAGCAATGAAAAAAAATTACCTGGAAAATAAGAATCAAGCATAGAGAGAAACAGAACATCCTTCAAAGACAAAACAGAATCCTTGATAACTTGTTGATCATCTTGGTCTTGTTCTTTGATTTTCACCCTTGGGTACACTGCAAAATCCCCAAAAAGAACAAAAAACATCAAAAACCCATTTCAGAACAAAATCAAACTTTCATGTTTCAACAATCAAAATATCCAAACAAGATGAAAAATGAAAGGGAAAAAAAAAGGACTCACTTTCTTTAAAATCTGGTTTGACTTGTGAGAGCTTATTCAGGTGTTAACAGCAACAAAAATAAAAAAACTACTGAATCAAACACAGAAAAGAAGATAGTATTCAAAGGATGTTGGGTTTTTTTTGGGAAAGGGAGGGGGGGGGGGATATGATGAATGCTATTGCTAGGAATTCACCATAAAACCAGGGTTGATCAATTTGAAACTTGTTTAAATTGGAGAAAGCATGGCGTGTGGGATCCATTTAACCATATTATTTTGTCATTTGTTTCTTTTTTAAAAAGGGAATCAGAATCAGATTGAATACGCCTCCTTAAGTTGACCTTTTCCAAATTCAATGGCTATGTTTCTGTCTCTTGAGCTTTTCTACTTTAGGCCCACTTGCTCAGTCACCTCGTGTTGCACACGCGTAAAAATTAAATAATATTTTGAAAAAAAAAGAAATTTGTAAATTCAAATTATTTGTTGCGGGTTTTTTATCCAAGGAATATAAAAAAATTAAAAAAATTTTAAATTGATATACGAAATCAATTATGTACTAAAATAGACAAAAAGATGGTGGTCAGCCGCTGCTTCTTCGCACATTTGATGCCGTCTCAGACACTCTCAACCACCCAATTTCTATTTTTTTCAGCAGTTTTGTTGAGGGATTTATTATGCAATTTTTTTAGTTTTGAGAAAAATAAGAGAAAAGGTGCAGCTGTTACGTTCAACTTTAAATTTGAATAATTATCTTCTAAGCCCTCCTTATTTATTATTTTTTTTTATTCTCCTTCAACTCACTATATTGTGTTTAAACAAACTATTAATCTATTTTTGTAGTTAAATAAGTTCTTTACTTATGGTTTTTACTTATAAAATTTAAAAACTTGTTGATTAATTTAAATATATATTTTTATTTAATAAATTATTCTCATCAAATTTACATCAACATAAAATGTGAATTAGTTTATATTTTTAAATAGCTTTACTTTAATGTTAAAATAGATTTACTTTAGCTTTACTTTACACAATTAACAATACTTCACTCTTAAGGCACATGTTTGGAAATTATAAACATTATGTTATATATTTTGGACTCTTCAAATTTCATATATGCATAGATTTAATAGTTATTATTATATTACTTAGAGTAATTGATATTATATTATTAATAATATCTATTTATATATTTAAATTAAATATTACAATTAATTTAAATATTTAAAATTTATATGTCATATATCATTATATTAAATTTTTTAAAAAAATTTACTTTCATTATTATGTCTAAAATAAATTTTATAACTTTCAACCGTAATTTTACAATAATAATATTAAACACTTGAAATCAACATATTACACTTTTTTACAACACTTTTTACAACACTTTTCAAAATGATAAGTATCATTTCTTTTTTTTTTTCTATAATTTAAAGCTTTATTTGTTTTAATGTTGAATATCTTATACTACAACTATTATTATACTTTTTTTTTTGCAGAGATGAAGTCGAAAATTTTATGTCGTGGGATTGAGATAAATTTATAAAATATTGGAAGGGTGCAAAGTTAAAATTTTATGATAAATTTCTTAAAATTATTTATTAAATTTTAGAAGGATTAAAATATTATTTTACTACAAAATTAAAAAGGTTTCAATTGAATTATTATTTTTGGGAGGGGATAAAATTAAAAATTTTCTAATTATCTAGAGAGGAGGAGCAAAGACTCGACCTGCCACTTTGTCCCTATTTTCATGTTTACGTAACACATTATTATTTTTGTGTTTTTAAAATTTAATCAACAAGTTTTTAAATTTTATGAGTAAAAACCATAAGTAAATGGCTTACTTAACTACAAAAATAAATTAATGGTTTGTTTAAACACAATATAGTGAGTTGATGGGGAATAAAAAGAAAATAATAAATAGGGAGAGCTTAGAAGGTAATTATTTAAATTTAAAGTTGGGTGTGACAGCCGCACATTTTCCCTTCCTTTTTGGTGCCAGTGGTAGAGGCGGCACCACTCTTTTGTACTATTTTGGTACATAATTGATTTCGTATACCAATTTAAAATTTTTAATTTTTTGTAGTCTTTGGGTAAAAAACCCATTTGTTGCCAAATAAATTTTATACCTTTCCAAATAAAGGTTAAAACTTTATATCTAATTACCTCATCACGCCAAGGCTCATCTGTAGAAGAACTCACCCGATTGAAGGATCTCAACTGGTGAGCCAATCGAAATAAATTTTAAAACTGATCCAATCCAGTAACAGAGGTTTAAGCAACACGTTCCAAATGATTGTTTGAGAAAAAATGTGATCCAACATTTTATAATTTGTTACCAAATATCCCCACAAGTACAACTACCATTCAAGAACTTATGGTATCTGTTAACATCCCTTACAATGATCTCTTTATCTATTGCTCTGCTTATGTACTTAAAAGCTTCGTGACAGTCCTTGCAGATTCGGAGATTCTTTACTATCCTCATCGGTTTCCCTGCCGGTGCGGCTCCGCTCACTATACCATACGCTAATGCCAACTTCTCACTATGATACCAAAGTGCTTCTTTTCTCTCCCCTTTCCCAACTTCATGCAACATCTCGTCCCATACCGGCTTGTACCCTAGCTTTTCGATTGATTCCATTAACTCGGCCAACTTTTTGTAGATTTCTTCGGTTCTCTCGTGCTTCCTATCCCCTGCCATGAACATGTGAACTTCTCCCTTGACTTCAATCCAACTTTTTCCGACTTCCTTTTTCACTCTCCGATCTTTCATCAGTTTCCTCATATCGGCAACATCAGACCATCTGCCTGCAACTGATAAGACATTTGCAGCTATCGAATAAGCTGAATCGTCGTTAGGATCCAATTCTAACAATCTCCTAGCCATCCTCAAAGCCATATCCGCTGCACCATGATGAGCACAACTTGACAACAATGATCTCCACACTGCAGCATCAGGGTTAAACGGCATCGTTGTTGCAATCCTCTCGGCATCTTCCAACCGCCCGGCTTTGCCCAATGCACCGATCAAACATGTATAATGCTCAAGCCCGGTTCGATACCATACTCCAATTTCATCCTCTTCAACCATATCTCCGATTCACCAACCAAGCCAGCATTGTAAAAACCCGAAAGCGCAGCTAAAAAGCTATACTCATCCGGCACAAACCTTACATTTGCCATCGATTGAAACAACTTGATCACCGAACTCGAATCACCTTGCTGTGCATAACCAGCCATCAAAGCATTCCACCCTACAATATTCATCACAGCAATATTTTCGTCGAACACCTTTCGTGCATCTGAAACGAGCCCCGATTTCCCATACCCATCAACCAAAGCACTCCCCACGATCACATTCTTATCGAACCCAGTAACAACCGCGTGCCCGTGAATCATCCTGCATTGCTCCAAGGCTGCCAAATCCGCCACCGCCCGAAACGCCCCAGAAACACTATACATGGTAGAACCCACATTGCTAGACTTCATCGCAGCAAACAAAGACAAAGATTCAAGCGGCTTGGAATTCTGCGCCAACCCAACAATCACCGCTGCATAACAAACTTCATCTCGTTCAGGCATTTCATCGAACACTTTTCTTGCATCAATTGGAAGCCGATATTTTGAATAAAAGTTAACCAACGCGGAACCAGAAAAAGGTTGAGCATTGAGTGAAAGCTTAAAGGAAAGAGCGTGCAAAGAAAGACCGAAGAAAAGGCAACGAGGAAGGGAAACGCAGGCTTTGAAAAGAGAAGCTAACGTCCGCTGGTTGGGGAGAATAGGGCGGCGAAGCATGGAGAGAAACAAAGTGAGGGAGAGTGGAGAACTGGAGTGAACTGAGATGAGAGAAGTCCATGAGACGATGTTGGGTGATGGGATTTGTTTGAAAACACGAAGTGAGGAATCGAGAAGGTTGGATTTGGCGTAAAGGGTGATTAAATTGTTGAAAACGGAACGATCAACGCGCGAGGATTTCAGAGCTTGGGCATGGAGGATCCGTGGGTCGGCGATGGATTCTGGTTTCAACGCCGGCGCTGCGCTCGTCGGGTCTCCGATTAAGTTCATGATTGTTAGAAGATAGAAACAGACTAAAGAGAAAATAAAGCTATTCTGTATTTCTTGAATCTTAGAATGAATGTTGTTGTTTGTAAAATGAATCCACACCATTATCATGCCTTGATACAAAGATTATACACAAAACATGCTTAACAAACAATTTGTTAGCTCGTAACAGAATGTTAACATGCTAAGGTCAATTTTATCACATGTGACTTATACTATAACATTCACCTAGCTTCTCCTAACAGTACAATCTGAAGAAGACGATGAAAGCGAGTGACCAATGTTACAGATAACGGCTTAGTAAGAATGTCCGCCACCTGGTCACTGGCTGAAACCTCACCAACAATTAACTCGCCATTAGCCACCTTTTCACGAACAAAAAACAAGTCAAGTTCGACATGCTTTAGCTTGGAATGTAGAATCGGATTGGCTGCAACAGCAACAGCACTGGTGTTATCACACCATACAGTAGGAACATCATCAGAAGTGAGTTTTAACTCGGACAAAAGAGAAATGAGCCATGCAATATCACTAGTAGTTGCAGCTAGACTCCGATACTCGGCCTCAACAGTGGACACCAAGACCACTTAGGGGTGTTCATTCGGTTAATCGACCCTAGGTTAGCAGGCAAAATGTTATAACAATTAACCGACCTTTCAAAAATTTTAACTGTTAACCAACCAAAATTTTTCAAAAAATTAATCAAACGAAATTTTGTTTGTTAATTACGCTTATTAACCAATTAACTGAAAATTATATTTTTTAATTTTGGTTAAAATTAACCAATTAACAAAATTAGCCAATTAACCGAATTAGCTTAATTAACAAGAATTAACCGAATTAAATCACTACATAATTAAATAATTATGTAAGTCTTTAAATCACTACATAATTATTAGTGCATCTCGTGGATTTCAATAACAATCTATGAATGATAAGCACACAATTCTATTCTTAACCAATAACAATCTATAAATGGTGTCCTTCATTATCTTCATCAAATTGATTGACTATGTTCTTGAGAGTCGGTGAAATCTCATCTTTTGCTTGCATGTTCGATACCATACGCTCAATGTATTCTCAGAATAGATCAAAGAATGATGGTAATAACAAACCCACTTTTCTCAAATAAAGATGTCAAAACACACCAAGGAAAACCAAAAGCATACCTTGAAAAAAAGATAGATCAATTGTTTCGGATACATCGTATTGATGTGAGCAAGGAATTTCCTTCCCGCACTTCAAATGAATCAAAGAGAACCCTACATCCAAAGATAAACACCAAGATTGTTCAACAAAAGACCTTTGGCTCCACCTTCATCAAATTGTGTAGATGTTTGATGATATAGAGGATCCACCGCAAAGGCACGAAAACAAATTAGACGATGTTATAATCAAAGTTTGTGACTTATTCTGGAATCAACATTGTTGGTATATGTGATTACCGTCAAATTTCTTTACATTAAGAGCCTCAAAAGAAGATTCCAAAGTTGATAAAAGGTGACAGTTGATTAGTCTGCATGAAAAGCTTAATGATTAGTCGCATCAGTTGAGGTTGGTTCAAATCCAATATAAGGTATTGCAAATGGGTGTTAGCATTATAATCAATATAAGGTATTGCAAAATAGAGATATTGGAAACCCGTCACTTAAGATGTGTTTAAGTGCATGCACACATGAACTAAATACATGTGAGACAAAAAGAGGACAATAAGCATAGATTTGTGCCATTGGTAGTCTCCTTCCGTTGAAGGATATGCAAAGTAACAAACAAATGCAAAGACCAAAAGTAATCTTCGAGGGATCGACAAATTTGCAACTATCATTAAAACTTTTATGTAAAGTATTTTGAAGAGTACCCAAACCATTTAGTAAATATGTAAAATAATGTGCATTCAATATTGTGTATTCACGTAGGACATAAACATAAATGTTGTTGTAACATTTGAAGCCAACGATGACCTCCGGGTAGACAAAGAAGATTTCCTATATATATGTATTCAATATTGTGTATATTCGATAGTTAGCTCGTGAGATAAAACCACCATGTCAACACATTTGAAATGGACAAACAAATCAAAATCATGTCATGAAATGAATCATTACAGATTAAAGATACTGATCCTTAAAGACCGGAGGGTAGTTAGGGTGGCGGAGAAAGTTCAATAACATTAATCTATTAATAAATTCAACTACGAGTTTACAACTTTTCTAATTATAACTTCAATTTCCAGATCTTTACTGTTTTGATTAAGGAATGTTAAGATTATGTTCGGCATTGGAAAATTGGCAAACTATGAAAATTTCTAACCAAAGTGCAGGAGTCAATGGAACTAAAATGAACATAATCCAGCAGATTGAAAAAAAAACGAAAACGAATTGAAATCACAAATGAGTAAAAAGGACAGAAAACGAAATTGAACTGAAAACCCTAAAATGTTGAACTCGATGAAATCAAGGACAAGGAATGAAAAACATCGATAAAAACATGACTAGAAAGGCGAAATTAAATTAGAAAGAAAAGAAATTACCAGTAATAAACTAAAAAGGGATCAATCGGAGGATGAGAGGTTCTCGAAGAGCTTCTTATCCCTTTTTTCCATGGCGACGTCCCACATATCGTTCCCGATGTGCTTTGGCTGTTTCAATTTCAGTTTCATCAGATGATTTCAATCAAAACCAATGAAGAAACGGATCCATAATTTTAACTTTTAATTTTAATTTTAGGAAGAAAAAAAAGAAAACCGACCTTACCATGATAGGCTTTGTGGATGAAATCTTGGCGTTGCCAATAACGCAGAGCATTCCAAATATGACTATGATTCCAAGAGGAAGTGCGACTTCCAACCATATCCAAGCCATTCTCTATTCTCTGCTCTTTTCTCGTTTCAACTTTTCAACCTTCGATGTTCAAGATTAGTGTTGAGTATTGAGTTAGGGTTTTATTTTATTTTATTTATTTAATTATTTGTAATTTTATGATTGGGTTTGGGTTGGATTGGGTTTGGGTTGGGTTAGATATTTGATATAGATTGGGTTTAAAGTTTGGGTTTTAGGTGAATAGTGAGCTTATAGGGTATTTATATATTATAATTTGTTATTGGGAGCTTGGTATTTAAGCAGTCCGCGTGACTCACCTCCTCTCCACTTGAATCCTACAGTGCGTAGCTACTGGTTCACCTTAACCAAGAGGACTTGTTCATAGGTTAAACCAATTCTTAAAACCCGAAAGGGATTAGCCTTCATTGCTTTTAAAATTCTTGGTTTTACAATTTTAAATTTACCTTTTGGTTTGTAAACCCTAAATCTGGTTTTGAAAAAAAACGTTTTTTTCGATTTACCAAAATTACCAAAATGCCCTAGTGGCAAGATTACAAAATGCCCTCATGTTTATAAAATTACCACACTACACTCAACTTTTGTTAAAATGATTTTCACTTAGCAAAATATTAAAATCTCTAGTGTTCAAAATATCAATATACCCCGATTTGGGAAAATTTACAAAATACCTGTGTTGAAAATTACTAAAATGCCCAACTTTCAAAATTTAAGAGTTAACCCCAACTTTAATAAAATTCTCTCACTTTGCAAAAGTATCCAAATTTTGTATTTCAAAATAATACCCCGACTCTTGAAATTTACAAAATTACCCTGGTTGACAAAATTACTAAAATACCCCTGGTTTCCAAAATTCTGCTGTATCTCTAATTTGACAAATTTTCAGAAATGCCCTCCCGATGTGGAAATTTCAAAATGTTCTGGTTTATTAAGTTTTAAAATTTCCCTGGTTTATTACGGAAATGTCCCTGTAGGATAAAATGACGGAAATACCCCTGGGGTAGAAACGGGCAGGAAGGTCCGAATAGTGAATGTGTGTGGTAGATACCACTGAATGTGCCTCTGCTGAGGAATGAATGTGTTGTGATGATGAATTAATGTGTCTTCATTGAGAAATGAAGGTGTCTCTATTGATGAATGTGAAAGTGATTCTCTGAATTAGAGTAGTAAAACTCGAACTGAAACCTTGTGTGATCGAAAGAACTACTTTTAAAATCTTTCATTCATAAAATATGCTCACGGTTAAATAGTGGAACAATTACTAATGCATAAAACTTCTTAATCGATAAATCAAGACGATAGAGATGAGTTCTAGGGACGATGAGAGGTAGAATGGCAAGATTTCGGAACCGATAGTGGTCAGCCATGGGTCGAAAAATGAAGTCCGCTAGCGATGGGCGTGGAGGGCAAGATCGACAGAGAAGATGACGCAGATGTCGCGGGCCATGTTACGAGTGCTAGAACGAGTAGCGAGGAGTTAGTAAAGAAATGGAACTTAAGTCGATGTCGGAAGGCTTAGATCGAATCGGATAGAGATCTTTAGAGGTGTGTGGGAGTAGCTCCTAACGTTGGAGTATTGGCTAGAAGCGATCAGAAAGAATCATGGACGATTTTGATTGCACCAATGAAGAAAAGTTTGAGGGTCTTTGTTTCATTACTTCACACGAAACTTATCGTTGGTGGCTCACCGTCAAACAAGGTGTACCATGCGGATCGACTGGATTGGGATTTCTTTAAGGCCAAGTTCGAAGGAAAGTACGTAGGAGCCGTTATTTGGACTACGCAAAGGAAGGCGTTTCTAAATCTAGTGCAAGGGAATAAGTCGGTAGCGGAATATGAAGTCGAGTTTGTGCGACTAAGTCAAGACGCCAAAGGAATCGTGGCTCACGATTCGAAAGAAGTGTTCGATTCGAAGATGGGCTACGAGATGAGTTGCGGAGTTGATCGCTCCATTGAGAAAGAGACTTTGCCATTTTAGTGGAGAAAGCTCGGATCGTTGAAGAGGTTAAGAAGACTATAAAGGAAAACCGGAGAAGAATAGGAACGAGAATAAGAGAAATGTTGGACCATCGGTATCATTTGGTAATGTCCGGAAAAGACCAAGGACCGAGAACCTGTAAGTGCACTTGTACCGATGGATCGGAATCGTCCTTGTGCTTCTGTGGAAGACCTCACACGAGAGAGTGTTGGGAAATAGTAAATAATGCTTTCGGTGTGGATCTAAGGCACATCCGGTTAAGAATTATCCTCGGCGACGAGGGTCGTGGTTCAAGCCATGGAAGGAATGATTCTAGTCAGAGTCAACTAAGGATGTGATAGCGGGTAAGCTCCTTTGCTTTGGTACATGCTTTGATTGCTTTGCTTGCCTGTGAATTAACCTTTTCTGTGATGCTAAGAGAGGTGTTTTGAATTTTTGAATGCGAACTTAGAAACTGTGTTGGGAAGGTATGATAGTCTTAGTAAGATCAGAGTCTGTGACATAAGCGTAAGGTGGTAAGATAGGTTGTACGGACGTTAGTTAGTAAAGTAATTTCGAGGACGAAATTATTTTAAGGAGGGTAGAATTGTAACACTCGGTTTTAGGGGCTATGCAAGTTGTGTGTAATTCAGTGTTAGTAGGTTTTGGGAGTGCTTGGATGAGTTTTAGGGATTTTAGAAATGCTCGGATTGAAGGAGAAGGCTTTAAAAAATTTTAAATTTTAGTGTAAAAGGGAAATAGGGCAAGTAGGCTTTAAAATAAATTGGTGGAATTTAGGACACAAGAAAGGAGTTGGCAAAGTGGCGTGAAAGCATTGCTTGGGGCTTGGGAAGGTGACGCCTAAGGGGTCAAGGTTCATTGCTAAGGCAGACAATTTTGTTTTATCTTTGCTTAATTAGAGGATGGGCGGTATGCTTATAAATAAATGGCGAGTTATTGGACATGAAAGACCGGTTGGCAAAGTGGCTAACGTGTCGTCACTTAACGCCGGAGGGAGAAAGAGGCGCTAGTTCGAGAGCTCGGCAAACATTTTGGGCGTGTTTTTTTTTATATGCGGTTATGGCTGGAGTAGGAAGGTTTAAAGTTAAATGTGGGCTTTATGGGCATGAAAGGCGGTGGGCGGAGTGGTAGAGCGCTACTTGGAAAGGGGTTGGGCGGTCGTGAGTTCAAGGCGCGGGAGGCAGAATTTTGATAGTTATTTTGCAAGCTGGCGTTGGAGACGGAAAGGGCTTAAAAGAATATATTGTGCGTTTATATCACAAAACAACGCCTAGGCCGAATGGCCTGGGGCGCTACTGGGTCGTTGGTTCCCTCAGGTCCTGCGTTCGAATCATGGAGGCTGCAGGTGGGGTTTTCTTTTGCTGCTGACATGAAGAAGTGGCGTGAAGGTGGAGGGCACCAGGGAGCTGCATTGGATTAGGCTGCTGTTGTTTTATTTTTTTTAAATTCGGTTGGTAAGTAAGTGATAATTTATTTTATTTATTTTAGATAATTGTAGGATTATTTTATTTAGTTTAAATTAGTAAATAGGAGATGTTATTGGTTTATTTTGATTGTGATAAGGAGATAACATATAGGATAAATAAGAATTTTAATAGGGATTAAATGGTGGCAAATTGAAGGACTCTTGGGGGTGTGTCATTTGGCCTGGAAGCTTATAAGGAGAAGCTGCCGAAAATTTGTTTTCTTTTTACCTTTTGTGTCAAATTCCTTTTAATAAAGCATTCATCTCTTTATTTTTCTTCCCTTAAGTTACTTTTCGAATTTGCACCTTATTTTCTCTTTGACAAAAGCCGAATTCTCTAAGCCTTCTCCATTCTTCTATTTCTTCTTTCTTCAAACTCCAAACACATTCTTTGTGTTAGTGAATGTGCCATCACCATTTGTTGAGCCATAGCCGAATATTTATTTGGAATCCCTTGTCACCTCTTTTCTTCTTTTGTTCTCTTCAAAGCCAAAAGTTGGAGATATCACTCTATTTCTTGGTTGTGGCCGAACCTAGGAGGGTGATTCGGAAGTTGTTCATACGTGATAAGCAACGTGTGCGGTGGTGCATTAAGGAGATCTCTGGATTTGATTCCTCAAGGTAAGCCTATGTAGTTTTACCATGGGCCAATTTTATGGACTAATGTGCTTAAGCCGATTTCAATGTGGTTTCACCTAGGGATTTCGACTATGTAAGGGACAAGTGACAGTATTCGGATTGTAGGGGGCAAGTCAACAGAAGTAAGCAGAGTATCGGGATTCTAGATCGTGTTAGATTCGAGTAGTTCAGAATTTCGCTAGAAAGTCGGTGTGCTGATTAGACCATTGTTTAGGATTTGTATGATATCCATTGTACTATATGTTTACTAATGAATGCGATTGCCATATGTAATGGATACCCTAAAGGGTATGATGACGACCAGTTAGTAGCAAAAAATTGGCTAATATGTGATAATTGATTTTAACTATGTGAGCATGCCTATATTTGTGAATATCATGTACATGCATCATCTCAAAGATCATATTATGTTACATGTGCATGGGTGGGTTTTTGAAAGAAGGTGCGGTGTACTTGATGCGTGGTTGATGTCGACTTTGTGCTACATCGTGGATTGGCGCCGGCCGAGGTCGCATTGTGGATCTTTGCGATTTAGTTCGTGGTTACCTTGATTGATATCGGCTTTATGCCATATCGTGGCTTGATGGATTCTTGTGTGCTCCATCGTGGTTTGATGTTAGCTATACGCTACATCGTGGATGGCATTGGTTGCCTTTTTGGAGGGAAAAGGAGAGGTGACTCGATAGTCCCCCTGTGTGGTAAGCGAGTTAAGGGGTGTGTAGCGGATGGACCTTAGGATTGGGTTGGGTTTCATATTGCATGGTTTTGTTATAAATTGATATGGAAATGGGCCAAGCCCAATATGGAATATGAATAGGTATGTTTTGAGAACATACGTGAAATGGGCCAAGCCCATGTCGATGAATTAATAAGAAAAGGGCTGGCCAGTGCTTGAATATGATTTGATTATGGGCCAAGCCGCATCGTGGTAATGTCTATATGATTATGTTTACATGTTGCATTTGATAATTGGGTTGACTTGTGGCTAACATGTGGGTGGATATCGATGGTTTAATTACACACCGAGTCCGTGTGACTCACCCAATTATTTATCCAACACGCAGGTGATTCGTGATTAATGGACCGGGTTGGAGAGGATGCAAGGTGGCCCATGCAGAAGGAGATTATTTTAATTATTTTTAAGCAATTTTAATACTAAGTGTTTTGTTTAATATTGGTTGTAATAAGGGCCACTTTTGTTTAAAGTACTCTTTTTATGGATGACAGAATTTATATCGTACTTAGAAATATTTTTACAAATGATTTATCTTTTAATAAAATAGAATAAAGTTTTAATTCAAACCAAGCTTATTATTTAATAATTTTTAATGGAATTACTTCCCGAAAATAAACAAAATTTTCAAGTTTTATTCTAAAGACAAAGATTTTCAATCGTCATTCCGCAGTGATATAACCAGATCCGGTCAAGGCTCATGGGCCGGGTTTGGGGATGTTACAAGTGGGATCAGCAAGTCGTTCGCCTTTATCTTTAGACATCACCGACGAACTAACCATCGGTGTAGAAACAGGTTTTGCATTATGCATAGAACAACGAGTAAGAAGTTCCTTAATGTATTTTTTTGACACAAATGAAGACTACCAGGAGTAGATTTTCTCACCTCAACCCCTAGAAAATAATAAAGCTCACCTAAATCTTTAAGAGCAAATTTATCGTTAAGTTGTTGAATAAAGCTAGCAATTTCAGCAGATGAATTTCCAGTGACAATAATGTCATCCATAAACAAGAATATACAACGTAACCTTGTCAAGAACCTTCACAAATAACGAAGCATCAGACTTAGAAACCGTAAATCCAGTACCAATAAGATATGTCTTCAGCTTGTCAAACCAGGCACGGGGTGCTTGTCGTAAGCCATATAAAGCTTTAGTCAAACGACACACTAGTTGTTCACCATGCGAACCATATTGAACAAACCTCGGGGGTTGCTGCATGAAAACTTCATCGGTTAAATTGCCGTTCAAGAATGCATTATTCACATCAACTTGCCTGAGTTGCCACCCACGAGGCACAGCAACAGAAATAATAACTCGTATAGTCGCTGGTTTGACCACGGGACTGAATGTTTCTGTGAAATCACCACCCAGTACTTGAGAGCAGCCTTTGGCAACTAATCTTGCCTTCCGCCGATCAATGGATCCATCAGGATTCTTTTTTACTTTAAACAACCATTTGCAACCAATTGCTTTGCGACCAGACAGAAAAGGGACAAGGATCCAGGTGGAGTTGGCTAACAAAGCATCAAAATCAGCTTGAACTGCCTGGCGCCAGTCAGGATGAGCAAGAGCCTCTTCAACCGAGTTAGGCTCAAAATCGATTGTATCAACAGATAACACTTTTGGCTTAAATATTCCCGCTTTAGCCCTATTGACCATTGAATGAGCGTTAACAGCCTCACGTTCTCGCACAGGAGGAACACCTGCAAGAGTTGATAAGTCTGCCGGGAAGCTATCTGCGGAAGAGCTAGAGGCAGTGGGTAAAACATTGGTATGGTCGGACGATCGAAAGTTAGGAGAAGAATTGAAGGTCGGTGATAAGGCACTAGTAGTGTTGATAGGTGCTCGGGCATGTATAGATTCAACGGATGGGGGTCCACGACCGCGAACATCTTGCCTCAAGTAAAGGAACCAAATGATCGAGAACGGAACATATGTAGGATGACTCACGGGTGGAGGTTGATAACTAGAAAGAGAACCCAAGACGAGAACAAAATTTTGTTCATCAAAATCACATGACGAAATAATGACCTTCCCATCCGGTAGTACAATCAAGAGCCTATGATTAATCAAGCGTTTAATCAAATAAATGGTCATACGTGAAACAACTACACATATCAATGAAAGAGATATAGTAAAGATTGCCATCGAGCTAACAAGGTAAGACTAGTTTCCACAATATGACGATGTTTACGCCCTTCGAGAGATCGAAATAACAAGCTCGAAAACCACTCATCATACTTAGTGAGTGATTGTGATTTACGTTTAATCAAATAAATCCACGTGAAACAACTACACATTTATGTGATTTCCATCGAGAAAAGCAAGTCGGTCCCTGAGATCGACAAGCTCAAAAACTCATCATACTTAGTGAGTGATTGTGAGAACGTAGTTTATGTGATTTCCCTTGACGACACACACTTCATCAGAATAATTTTTATTTAACGGAATGTGACATTGACTAAGAACATTTCTCACTACAGTAGAAGAAGGATGACCTAGTCTCCTATGCCACAATGTAAGCACATTATTACTCAAACTAGTGTCTCGAATGGAGTCATTATGCACCACTGGAAATTCATCCGACAAACTGGTCAAAAATAGTAAAGTCCATCATGAACTCGGTCCCGCATCAATATTTCTTGCATCTGGATATCCTTAACCACACAATACGAAGGATGAAATTCAAAAAATACTTTGTTATCAACAGCAAATTTAGACACAGAAAGCAAGTTCTTGCGAATGCTAGGTACACACAAAACATTTGATAAGTGTAAGACTTTCTTTTCTGTAGCAATCATGAATTCCCAATAAAAGCAATTTTAGTAGAGGCACCATTACCCATTCGAAGTGAAGAGATACCTATATACAAGTTGGAAGAATTGAGAGCAGAAGTATTCTGACACACATGATGAGTAGCACCGAGTCTGGACACCAGATCGCATTTCTTCTGACAATGGATCATAAGAACTTGTATGGTTAAAATTGAATCATAAGTCGTGGCATCGAATAATCAAGGCACGTCATCGAGGACACATGAGGTAGCCCAATAAATTGATAAGAGTCGTACGGGGAAGAATCAACAGGAAAAACTCGAGCTCTAGGTTTCGTAGGCCACGACCGATCAAAATTACCAACATCCCGGGACGGATAAATAGTAACACAATAGGCATTAGGTGTAGAATAATTTTGTTCAGTCAAAGGCTGTGGTTGAACCGGTCCATAAGGTACCGAATTATTCTCAAAATCATGCGGTCCATGAAAAATAGAACCATGCGGCCCAAATTACCCATGAAAATTGGCATTAACATGCGCAGTAGAGGGCCCACCAGATTGCCCACCAGATTGTCCATGAAATGAAGTGGGAAAAGGAGCCTTAAGATCTCCACTATACTCACGCCTTGCGTCACCATAGGTCCACCATAATCATGATTTGCTTGTTGATAAGATGGAAACCCACATGAAGTTGGTCTAGCACCAAACGGTCCACGTGAAGGAAGAGGAGGCCCACGTGGAGCCATATGATCCATTACCAACCAAGATCCTTGGGAACCAAACCTTCTCTTGAATTCAAAGCATTCAATTAACCATTCGTTCCCCAATTTTGACCGTTCCAGTGGCCATCTTGAAAATGTCCTCCTCCAGAATTCACATCAACGCCACGCCAAGTGTTTGGATTGGTAGGAGAGGAATTATCACGACGGTACCGGTAGAAGCACCGTTATGCGAAATGGCCATAACGACTGTAGATCTGGCACTGGATAGGAGGACGAAACCTGCGACCCCGTCCACGAACAAAGGAGCGACCGCCACTACCAGGAGCATCCTCCGTGTCAGAGGAGGGACACTCGACCATATTCGCCGCAATAAGAGCGTCGTGGACAGCACGTGCTTGACGCTGTTCGAACTCGAGCAAAGTGTCCACCACACGTTCAAGAGGCAAGGAGATTGGAGATAGAGAAACCGACGAGACTATGGTGTTAAACTCAAGAGGAAGGCTCGCCAGGAGAATATCGGTCCGGTCATCGTCGAAAACAGAGTATCCCGATGCCTCCAAGAGAGCACATAATCCCTGCATCTTAGCAACAAGATCAGAGATCGAGAGATTACCTTTCCGAAGCGAATGAAGTTCAAGACGTAACCGTGACTATTTGGCGCGAGTATCGGCAGCGAAGAGCTTCGTGGCCGTCGTCCAAACATCGGCGGCTGTCTCAACATGATTGAAGGATGGAAGACGCGAGGTGCTAATGGTAGATAGCAACCACGAGGTAAGCAAACTGTTTTGCTGATTGAAGGCTAGAACTGCTGGATTGATAAGTCGAGAGTCATCAGTTGTGTGAACATATTTGGCAGGAGCCATCACCGATCCATCAAGAAAACCTTCTAAACCATAACCGGTGAGAATAAGACGAACCTGCTTTTGCCATTGAAGAAACGTGCTGCCGTCCAGTTTGAAAATCTCATGACGAGGAAACGAGCTAACTAATCGATCACCAGAGAAGGAGGAATCGACGAATCAACAAGAACGGGATCGGCGAGGATGCGTAGTAGGATCAACGATGATCGTTGACATGATGTGCACACGGGACCGATTCGAGCGGCGTGATACCATGCTAGAAGATAGAAACAGGCTAAAGAGAAAATAAAGCTATTCTGTATTTCTTGAATCTTAGAATGAATGTTGTTGTTTGTAAAATGAATCCACACCATTACCATGATACAAAGATTATATAGAAAACATGCCTAACAAACAATTTGTTAGCTCATAACAGAATGTTAACATGCTAACGTCAATTTTATCACATGTGACTTATACTATAACAATGATAATGACGGTGCCATATCTTAGTTTCGCTTTTTCCACTTCGTTTCAAGTTGGCTTAAATACTCATTTAGCCCCTGAATGTGTCACTTTCTTCCAAATTAATACTTATAATTCTTTTCTTGACTTAGTACTCGAACTTTCAAATTTGGTATACATGACACTTTCAAACAGTAATACATAACAATGATAACATTATAATATGATTTTTTAAGGAAATTAATTTAAAAAATAAAAATAAAAAATATATTAATTTTTAAAATTACATTTTTATATTAAATTAAATGAATGGAAACAAATTATTGTTTTATAGTATTTTGTTAATTACAAAAAATTAAAAAGAAACAAAAATTGTTTTCTATAACTATTAATCAATTACATTGTTAGGTCACCTGGCTTATGTTGATTTCCTTAGTACAAATTTTCTAAAATTGATTATCAAATCTTTATCATGGAATACAATTTGATTATTTAATTTTTTATGATTTTTAAATATAGTTTTAGCTTTAGTTTTTAAATTAAAAATCGAATTATGCATACAATTGAGTGGGATCATTATAAGTGTTTATATAGTGAGTTCTCTCAAATTTAATAATGTAATTTAAATTATATCGACGGTCAAAATTAAAATCTATCGACAAAATAAAAATTTTACTAAAGTGTTCCATTGAATTATCAAATTTTTAAGTAAATAAATTTCTTCGTATATTTCATCACAGATTTTAATCTGTAGCCCGTAACAAATATCCCATCACGTTGGTACAAGCAAAATTTTTCACGTCCTTTTGTATGCCTCCTTTTTTTTTTTTTTTTTTTGCAGTTATTTTCAACCAAAATATTAAACTGAACAAAACTTTCAAGTAGCAAAATTAAAAATAGGTATAATAATAATTAATAAAGCGAATATAAATTATAGGGATAAATAATAAAGTTATACATAAATTTTGATATAATTTGTAATATTATATATCAAATTTTAATTTTGGTTTAATTTTCACATTTGGCGAGCCTACCAGCCCTTTTAAAATGAATTTTTTTATTTAGGTTCTTTATAATTTATAAAGTTTTAAATTAATAATAAAATTACATTTTTACTCCTTAAAAATAATAAAAATTTAATTTAATCGTTTAAAATTTATAAAGATATAAACTAACAAAATAAAAAATTATATTTTTACTATCGTAAATAAGATACAATTTAATTTCGGCCCCCTAAAAAATTTGTGGCTCCGTCATTGATGCCACATAAATAACAAGTTAGTGATATGTAAAAATTGAACCAAAATTAAAGTTTGATGTATACAAAGTAGAGGTGCTAATGGGCCAAGCCCAACCAAAATTTTAGACTTGTTTGTTAGGCCCAGGCCCAGCCTAAAAAATGAGACTAAAATTTTGCTCAAGCTTAGCCCAGATAAAAATGTTAAAACTCGAGTGACCCGTATTAATTTTTTAAATATTATATATATATTTAAAAAATATAGTACATCAAAAATACTAAAAATATTAAAATAAATATTTTCCAACAAATTAAAAATAAAAATTTTAAAATATGTATACTTAAATAACACTAAAATAAGTATAACTTAACAAGTAAATGCATCTAAAATAACAAAATTAACAATAAAACAACAAAATAGTAGCAATATAATAATAAAATGGTAGCAAAATAGTGAAAAATTAACAAGAAAATAGCAAAAAAAAGTAAAAAAAAAAAAAAAAAATCTAGTTTTTTTAAATATTCGGGCCAGGCTCGGGCCGAAAAAATCTTACCCAAGACTCAACCCATTGCTTAAACGAGTCTTATTTTTTTTGTCTAAGCCTTTTTTTTGGGCCTATATTTTTATCCAAACTCTCACACTTTTTGAGCGGCCCGGCCATAAACAAGTCTAATATAAATACACCAAATTAACATTGTTATATAATATTACAGATTCTATCAAAATTTATGTACAACTTTAATAATTATCCTTAAATTATAATATGCAAATGATTATAAATAATAAAACGAGTAGCAATTAAGATTAATACAGGATCCACCTCGACAGGTGGAGTCTTGAGAGACCAAAATGGCGAGTGAATCATTGGTTTTAATCGTAGAGTAGGGATCTGTTCTGTTTATGAAATTAAATCGTGAGGTATCCTTGATAATATCACATTAGCACAAGAAAACTTTTATGATAAAATTTTGTTACAGACAGAAATCATTGAGATTTTGAAATGGCCTAATTTTATTTGGATAAAGCGCATTCTTCAACTCTTAAAAAAGGAATCAAAATGATCCATCAATTACGCTCCTAACAAAAATAACATGGAAGCTGATGAAATTATTAAATTAGCTTTTAATAGAGAGAAAATTTCACAATTATACGTAAATTCTCCTCTAGTTTATTTTTGTATTAATACTTTTTTATTAAAAAAAAAGGGCGCTATATATACTACAATACAATTTCAATTTGCGCAAAAAATCACGCAATAGCCGAACGCATCAATTACGCACCTTCGCTCTTTCTTTTTTTTCTCTTTTCTCTCTGTTTCCATTTTCCGTCATTTTCTCACCGACAATTCTCTTTCCTCTTCTATGTTCTTCAAACCATCAAAAGTTTAAAACTTTTTTCCCTTCAATTCTACACACATAAAATGATCATTCATTTGTTTATATTTATGGGTTAAAAGCTTTAAAAATATATATTTTAGGGGAGAAAAAATGTATACATTGAGAGATAAAGCAGCGGGAAGCCTTTCACGTTTATTTGCAGATTCAGCGTCTCATCATTCTTCTCCTTCTTCTCCATCTTCTCCACCAGATCTTTCTCAGGTAATTCATTTATTTGTAGCTAATTTATCTAATTTATTTGCAGATCTTTCTCCATCTGGATAACTTACAGGAAATCTAGCTAATGTAGCTAATTTTTTTATTGAATATTTTTTTAAAAAAACCTGGGCAATGGTTCTTTTTGATTTTATTTATTATATTTGATTTCATTTAATTCATAATCATAACAAAAAAGGTTTTGATAGCTTGGATTGTGCAAGGACGGTTAATAGATTAAAGAAATGTAACTTTTTTCTCATAAAATTTGTTGTCATTGTTTAGGCTTAAGATACCTCCCTTCATAAATTGGTCTAAATTCATGGGTTTTGTTCTTCCATTTGAAGCTTCAATTGTTTGGTTTTTGTATTGGGCAAATTAATTAATTTATGCTTCCCCTATATCTCCATGATTTGAAAGAGGCAATAACTTCATTAGCTTAAGTTGTGGAAGTTGTGAATTTTAGTTGTAATGATTTCATGACATGAAATTTTTGGATGTGTAGGCCAGATGGTACACCAAAGGATCAAAATCATTGTCTTCAATATTCTCTTACATCATCCCATCACTAAGCTATGGTGAGTCTAAATTAGATAATCATGGAGGTGAACTAAAGCCGGTTCCTTCGCTTCCTGTTAGATGGAAAAAGAAATTTGAGACGCGACATGAAGTCCTGGATAGTGTTAAAGAATACACTACTTGTACAACTGAAGAATTAAAAAAGGCTTGTGAAGATAATAAAAAAATTTGGACTCATACTAACAATAAGCAAATTGCTAGAATTAGACTTCATAGTGAGAATAAGGACTCTGTTTCTGGAAGGAGGAGTACCAGTTCTGATGAATTTCAAGAAGCAAGAGAAGACAGTCCAATGAAGTCTCCACTAAAACCTGATGAATTTCATGACGCAAGGGAAGAACAGACTCCAATGAATTCTCCACTAAAACCTTCTGATGAATTTCAAGAAGCAAGAGAAGAACAGAGTCCGATGAAGGCTCCACCAAAACTTTCTGATGAATCTGTATTCATTAACTATAATTTGTATGAGTTCTTGACGTCTTCCCTTCCCAATATTGTTAAAGGGTGTCAATGGATGTTGTTGTATAGGTAAATTTTGCAATAAGCATTGCAGCTTGCTTTTGGTATTTGATCTCGATTTGTTACTAACTCTATCAAATGAAGGGCAGTACGTTGAAGCATGGTATATCACTTCGTACACTAATTCGTAAGAGTGCTGAGCTTCCTGGCCCTTGTTTGCTGGTATGTTGGTGTTTATATGTTAACGAATGCAATTGTCATTAGAGGTTGTTGTTTCTGAGTCTCTGAATTTTGCAATGCTTAATTAGTTTCTAATACTTGTAATTATTTGCATTTTTGTGTAAATTATAGATTACTGGAGACAGGCAAGGAGCTGTCTTTGGTGCAATGTTAGAATGCCCTTTGAAACCAACACCGAAGAGAAAATATCAAGTATGCAACAGGCCTGTTTTGAATATAGTTTTGTTTGCATCATGACATGATTTCTCTTTCTGAATTGTTGCGTGTGTGCACTATGTCCTTTCATTTCTTAAATTATATACTGTAAATTTGTCCTTGTTTTAGCTTTATTTCCTCTTATTTTATGACAGGGAACAAACCAGACGTTTGTATTCACAACCAAGTATGGTGAGCCGAGGCTATTTAGACCCACTGGTATGCAATGTTGTTTACTTCATTTCTTACTGCCTACATATTATGGTGACATACATAGAGAGAAAGATTAATTTAATATTACATTACTCAGATTCGGGTGTATATATCAGATATTGGTATGTATCTGGCATGAGCATGTTTAATTATCTTCAAGTTTTTTCATGCATTTGGAGGATCACATTAATACACACCATTCTGACAAAAGCATTTTCTCACTATTATATTGGATATTCATGCTGCTTATAAAACCTCCACATCCTAAGAAAATGTTAATCCTTTTGTATTCCTTGTTTCTTTCTTGAAACCATATAGGAAATGGCATGGACAGTTAATAAACGTGTTTAAACTATTAATATGCCAAATATTATTCAGTGAGAGACTAGTGTCTTCTTGACAAAAAAATTGAGCACCCTGCTCGAGTTGCTGCTGGTTGATTTTCTGATCTCGTATCATATTATCTGAACAGGTGCAAATCGTTATTTCTATATATGTGTGAATGACTTGTTAGCACTCGGAGGCGGTGGCAACTTTGCATTGAGCTTGGATGAAGATCTGTAAGTCAAAGTTTGCTGTTTTCTCTAGTAGATGTGTGCCAAGTAGCTTTGTATTATTTTTATATGTTTCTTCACGATGGTGATATTATTCTTTCTGAAATAAGATTAAGTGGAACAAGCGGAGCTTGCGAAACATTTGGGAACTTATGTTTGGCTCATAACCAATACTTTGAACCAAAGAACATCGAGGTAACGTTAGTTTCTTTTGACCAGGTTTCAGTTCTAATAATTTTCTGGTTATCTGTTTACTCAACATTAAGCCTGAACCAAAAACTTGAGTGATTGGGATCTCAAATATGGTAAAAGGGCACTGCATCTTCAAGTTAATAGCTTAAATGAAAGGTAAAATATGGACATTCGATGAACACAAGTTTTTTACAACAAAAGTTTACCTATACCAGTGAGCCCTTATGTTTGTTTATTCGTTCATGTCTGTCATACGTTCTTGACATATATTTGAACATGCATATAAGGGTATAACCTTCCACGGATACTTCAAGTACATAGATTTTTTAATAAAATAAACATACTCGTATTGACATGCATGCAAATTCGTTTCAAGCCTGACTAACAGTGATTGTACCTTATATCGTTTAATCTATATTTTTTGTTACTTTTGCAGCTTTGGGGATTCACACATGCATCAAAACACTTTCAAAACTGAAAGCAAGTGAAACGAGATTTCAAGTTTATTTATTTTCAGCTGAAATGTTCAAAAACGTATGGTTTAGGAGGCGTTAAAGCTGCCATTCTTTATTCTTTAACTTGTACCATCCATGATTTAATGACTTTGCCCTACATTTTGTGGCTTAAATTGTATTATACCAAATTGCTTGTAAGTTAAAAAATTATGTGCTTTCTTTATTCGTTTAATATTTATTTCGACCTCTACTCCAAGCAAAAAAATCATTATGCGTAGAAATCAATTAATTTTTTATCAGTGTGCAATGCCTTAAATGCACAATGTTCATTTATATGGGGAACATGAAGAATATACATATACCATCTATCTACCCTAACAATACTGGTTTAGGGTACACAATTACAAAATTAAAGATAAAAAGATTTATAAGAATTGGTACCAAAAGACGAAATCTAGTAGTCAAAATTGTCTTATAAGTTTCGATTCGCTTCTAGATGACACAGTGACATACATTATGCAGGAATGGTGACATTCAAGCCCTAACCTCACATGTGAATGTTGGCATAAAACTATGGTTTAATCAGAACTTACCATAAATATGGATGGGAAGCACAAGGGACTTTTGTTTCCCCTTTTATGATTCTGTTGAAGCATCTTCTTCTGGAATGCCAAATACCCGAAGGTTATGATCCATTGATCCAACTGCTAAGTACCTTGCATCAGGACCAAATTTGACACAAGTTGCTCTACCTGCAAATAAGAATACAGCATATCGAACTCAGCAGAAAATCAAAATAAAATCAACTGAGAGGAACATGAAGAGAATACGAACCTGGGCCGGACAAATCAGGTAAAGTTTTGATGCAATTCCATTCTGCTTTCACGCTGCCAACTTGGTAAACTCTGGAAGCAGATAATTAAAATTAGTATCAACCAACATGTATCATATGGCAAAATAATTTTGATATAATATTTCGAAGAGGATGAGTTCGTGTGACTGCAGAGAAAGGGGTAGCATAAGTTTTATTGTAAGTTTATGAAACACATTCTTTGAAATTTCAGTTAAAGAGGCATACATCGTTGCTATTTAGAATCTCTACACAGCTTTACACACACTATTCAAATCTGATGTGCATACAACAGTCCTAAATCGAGTTTTAGGTTCATGGAACTAGCCTATATGTCAAGACCTGTATCTGAGACCCTGAGAGCACCTACCGTATATCTGAGCCTGCAATTGCAAGGTAACTCCCACTATGATCGAAATCCACTGAAAGAAAAAAGAATAGAATTAAACTGCTATTGAAAATATAGCCCTTTATAATAAACAACTCTAATCACAAGAAATAAAATATTTGGACGTTCACTTTCTTTTGTCTTTCCTAACTCTAAAGTCCCACGGAAAAATGTGTATGTTGGGACCTAGTTTACAATGACAAAACAGTGAACTATTACATGATAAAACAACACAATTATTGCTCATTCCTAAAAAGAGTTGATATGAGACAAGCTTAACATAGAAGCATGCAATCCTGAGTCCGTTGTCAAGATATTACGTACCAGAGTTAGTCGGCGTGTCTTGATCATATAACTCAAAAGAACGGAAATTCTTTAATTTACGTAGATCCCACAACTTAACACCATCATGTGCGGCAGTCTATTGTTAAAAATAAATAAATCAGATCATTTCATTCACGGCTATCAACCTAATGTGAAAATTTTGGCTGATAAGTGCTTACTGCTAGGAAGTAACCATTTTCCGAAAAAGATATGGCTGTTACTGCACCAGTGTGTCCATCAAAGTTAGCAACATTTCCCTATAGGATGATTGAACATAGAAAGAGTGGTTTAAGAAATGTAACTAAAATATACTTAGAAAAAGAAGTTTGGTTCTCAGAACATAGTAAATACCCGACTCTTCACATCCCAAATTCTAACGGTAGATCCTATGGTGCCTGTTCCAAGGATGAGACCATCGGGATGAAATGCAGCAGATGTATAACCCATGGTATTTGTAGGGTCTTCAACCTGCAAAAATAAAAAATCGGATTATAATACAGGATTTCCTCTTAAAGTAAATGAAATGGAAATTTGACTCAAAGAAAAAGAACATCATTTCACCATGACCAATAGAGAAAATAGTTACTACATATTTTCATTGAAATTCCTAAAGACACTTGGTGGAAAATTTGAAAACATGCTAGAAAGCAGAAGAAACTTCACAGATTTTAACTTTTGAGCACTTCATGAATCAGTTAAGCACACCCAAAATTAAAGGTCAATTGAAGAGATTCAAATACTAACATAAGCTATTGTTAACTAATAGGGGACCAATTAATTCATGTACTTCACGAGCAATAATAACGTGCCAAACATCACAGGTTAGAGAGAGGAGAAAGAATGATTAGGACCTGTGTCAAGCATAAGCCAGAGGAAAGATCATAAAAGCACCATGTTGCATCAAGCGAAGCAGTTACAAAGTAGTTATTTGTGGCATGGACGGTGACAGCTTGCACCTGAAAGGGTACAAGGTAAGCTTATTCTAGTGTTCACAAGATCATAAATGAAATAAAAGTAGAATTTGATAATTATAACAGTCAGTATCTGAGAGAATTTGAATTCAGCATATATTTACCTCAGCTGTATGATCTTTCAAAATATGCCTACAATTGTAGTTTCCATCTTCAGAACCTTGCCAAATGCGTACAGTCTACAACATTCAAAAATCGATAATACAGAGTTGCAAGCTAAAACATAAAATAAAGTATGGAGCGGTATAGTTATGTTTGAATGATTAAAACATAAACACTATATCCTTCTTAGAAACATCTCTTATGGAGCAAAAAAAACAAGGACCATGAAAGAAAAACAAAAACGAGAACTTGAGACTTGAAATTTTGGCTTACCTTATCTGCAGAACCACTTAAAAATACATCATTATGAGCCACGAATTTTACACTTGTAACCTACAAAAGAAGACTGGAGTCAGACAATAAGTTTCAAAAGAAAAAGCTAAACAGAAGCTGGCCTTTTCAATACAGTAGAGAAAACTGACTAAACCTTCTTAGAGTGACCACTGAGTGTTGATAAGATCTCTCCAGATGTTCGACCAAATAAAACAGCATTTGAATCAATCCCACCTGTGGCAACAATGTCCTAACAAGTAGAAGTAAAAGAAAGTAAATTAACAGGCTTTGAAAACTAGCAAAAACATAAAAGCTAGAGGCGATTCCAATTTACATTTTGCATTGTCAGACAAATTTCCCTAACATTCTCTAATTCAAGTACTATAGTGCTGGATAAATCCACTAGGCCATTTTCAAAATAAAAACAAAAAATTACATTCAATAGGTTAGCCATCACCTTAGTATTTAATAATATGAGCGACATAAAGACATAAAATGTTGCACAAAAAGAACAAAAATATTTACTTATCCAACACCTTGGTAATAACCCTTACATAACTTCAAATTTAACAGCCACACCTTGTTTCTAACAGCTATATTTCTCAGTTCCTTAATTTTGGCAACTAAATATCAATTCCACATGTAACATCCAAACACAATCATCTATCCATAGAGGTGTAGAGAAAACTATATGTTTATTAAAGGGATAACTAAAAGGAGCACCATACCTTTGAAAGATTGATGTCAATTGAAGTGATCCCTGGTTTGTTTGTCTTGTGAAGGGGATGACTAGAAAGTTGAGTATACCTCTCCAAAGCATCAATGGGAGCTAGTGTTGGAGGTACCTGAAAAGAAAACACAAGGAAAACATTGGAGGAAGGGGCAAAAAAGACAATATGAAGATTTTGTCTACAATGAAGCAGTTGGAATCAACCAAGATAAGTACCTGGCGCTTTTTACGTTGTTGAGACAAAGCAGCATTACATTCTGTTAACTCAGCAATAATACTATCAGAAACCCCGGGACGCATTCTCTTTGCACCAGGGCCCATATCTTCTTCCTCGGAAGCTATGATTACAAAAATAAATTTCAAATAAGATATTACAAATTAAAGACAAATAAACATAAATGAAAACATACTGAGAAAGAACCTCTCTTTCCATTGCTCACAACAGTAACTGCAGATGCAGGCAAAGATGCCTGCCTCTCAGCTTGTGCAAGTAATGACCTGGCTTCATCCCTTTCCTTTTTAAGTCTTGCAATAACACGGCAGGCAGCATCATGCTGTATGAAAATGATAAAAAAAAATGAACTGCTTATATTCAGATTAAAAAAAAAAGAATCAGAAAGGGAAAAGAAAAAAGCCAATGGTGAGTTAAAACTTGATGTACTTTTATTATCAGATCCCATAACCACATGGATCTTTTGGAGAGATCTCTTGAATAGGTTTACTTTATGGTAGAAGATAAACATTTATTTGTGAATGTTACAAGGAATATAACTACTCAAAGCTAAAAAAGCCCTTACACAAACACCAAGCTAAATTATGTTTCTTTGTGAATGTTACAAGGAATATAATTACTGGTAAGATTGTAAAATAGATTTTGACAAAAAGAGCTCAAATCAGATTATCAAGAAGATTTTTGCTTCAATCTAAACTAAAGTAACATATAAAATCTTATGCTCTTTCTAGTGCCATGATATAAGACAACATACAAAAACCAGTAAGTAAAAAGGATTACATGAATGTCAAAATGAAAATTAACCGATATCCCAATTGTTGTTACCTGGTAGAGTGCATGACTTAGCTCTTGCCTAGCTGTATGCAGCTGTTGCTCCAATGCAAAATTGGATAGCATCAAAGCATCCCATTCCTGCAATGACGGAAGAAACGCAACATTAAACACTGAAGAAAAATCAATGTAAACATAGTAAAACTTTGCCTTTGGCAACTATTATGTAGAAAATAAAAACGAATTATATGGAAGTTATTCATTTCTAGATAATAAAAGAAACATAGTAAGACTCCTATGGTAAAACCAACACCAAGGTTATTACAAGTTACAGATAACAAGAGAAAATCCATTTCCCCACCACACTCACATATAACAAAAAGAAAAGCATGATCTTCAAACTTGAACCAATTAAGACATTAAAAGGAAAAAGCGTAAGAAAGGTGTATATATATATAAGGATAACATACATTCTGAAACATTCCAAGCATCCCTGGGATGCTAGCTGCTGTTAAAGATCTGGGCTTCACAATCTGCATCAAACAAATATAAAACAAAACCTATCAGCTCACAAAGTCACAAAGAAGCAAAGAAAACATGTAATGAAACCAACAATAGTATAATCACCTCGCCGGTTTTGACTGGGACAATGTCCTCCATGGTAAGCGGTTCCCCTGTAACCGGACACTTCCCATAGTCCTAGTTATAACAGCAAAGCAAATATTCTATCAAAACGCAGCTAATTCAGCCAAAATTACCAAAAATCTAAAAGAAAAAAAAAAATGAAATTTCTGAACAAAAAGAGAACTTTCAGGAGAAAAAAAAATCTTCTGCAACTTTCCAGCTTGATCATTATCCTCTTTTTGGTGGAAACAAAATATAAAACCTAGAAATGTTTTTTTAATTAAGGGATAGAAACAAAAACAAAAATCGAACCGCAATGTGCCGCTCGATTAAGCGTTTCTCATAAAGCAAGCCGGATTTCTTGGAGACGACAGGCTCTTCCGGAACCTCGCCGGAGACTGCACGGAGAACCAAAATATCCTCTCAGATTAAAAATAAAAAAGACAGTTTTTAACAAAAGAAAAAATAAATAAATGAGAAAGAAATAAAGAGAAAAAGAGCTTACTTGAACAGTTCATTTCGAGAAAAACAAATTAGGGTTTTGGTTTTCTTCGATTGGGAAGTGAAGGAACGCTACTGAAAAAAAACTGGAAAATTAATTGCCTCGTTGGATAGGCGAAACTAAGCAGCGGTTAGACATGAATGAGAGTGAACGAAAAAAAAAAAGCCATGAGAGTATAACTTATTAACTGGCCGGTTTGAGTCGGGTTAAGTCAATGTTAAAAAGTCAATCGGACCGAGCTTTCTTTTTTTATAAATATTTTCTAATATTTAATTTTTTTTACTACTGGAATCGAAATTATACTTCGTTGTTTAAATTATCCTGCCATTAATTTTTTTTAATCAATCATTTTCTTACACTTGACAATTATTAACTAAAATTACAAATAAATAAATAATAATTTTAATCAAACATTCTTGTATTTTTATTTTTCAACATTAGTAAATTTCTTCTTATCTGCTATTATTTTTTCGATAAGAATTTTTCACGTAAAATCTGTGTGTTCTTATTTTTATTTTTTTTATTGCTTTACAATCATCCTTACTGCCATTATCGACGTATAGTATAACAAACTTTTTCGGGATATTTTTTGTTAAAAATGGCCACTTTGTCATTTTAGAAAATTTTTAATTTTTCACCATGCAACAAACTTGTTTTCTAAATCGAATTTTTCCAACAGTACAGAGTTATATCGAGCTAGTGAAGGGGCTAATAAGGCATATAAATTAGACTTAAATAATTTGTAATTAAGTTTCAAATCTACATATTAATCATAAATTGTTACAAAAGCAACATACATTATGCTTTTATCCAATGACTTAAATTATACGTGTGTGTTACCCTCGTAGGATATTTTTGATTCCTTTAAGTTAAATCCATTCACTTAATTTTATCCATTTTTATCTCGTGATCACCTTTGTATCTTCCATAATTAAAATGATAATTACTTATAAACAATAATGATAGTCATTCGTCCCAAACAATGATTATGGTCACATTCCATTTTCATAGTTCATACAATGTCATTAAGAGAATATCATTAACTCTTTATTCGAGCTATAAATTCCACTATTGTAAGTGAAATCATGCTATACATAAGTCATGCATTCAATATACAAATTTTCGACCCACTACCATGCGAGCACAAATTTTTAATATATCAAAATACATGAGTTACATATACAATATCAACCACTTAACAATATCTCACGTGTAAACTATACAAAGGAGAACCCAACGTCTGTTCTTAATGAAATAGTTATGCTATGCATATGTATATCTATGAAACTTGACTCAACAAAGTGTTTCTCTTAACAAAATCATGATCCACGAAGTCGTACCACATTGAAGTATGGGTGCAGAAAGCCTCGAGGAGTGAGCTACTCATTAGTCACATACACACATTATTTGTTTATATTTTTTAGGATAATTTTTTTATATATTTTTTTGAAATAATTTTTTTTAAAAATTATAAAATTAGTTTTTTTTAAACATTAATGTAACTCCATCCAAGGTTCGAACTTATGCATGGATTCAGTTGTTTTTTATGTATTAATAAATCCTTCGGAACAAAGAAAATGATCAAGAAAATTTAGAAAAAAAGGAGTCAAAATCAACTTGACCTAATAAAACGGAGCATACGGTATTTCTTCTATTGTACTTTGTACGGTTTGACCTAATATAAAGGGAACTTACGGTTCTTTTTACCGCACTGTAAGTTCCGTACTCGTTGACGTTATTGCCGTATGTTTCGTGGGTCAATTCACCAAACTAATCCGTACGGTATTTCTTACATAACTAATACGTATCAATTTCAGTATATTTCGGTATATAATCTCGGATTTACGGATTTTTTTCCAACGTATAATTATTATTTTTTTCGAATTCATTGGTCCCCGTTGTACGGACTGAAAATATAAAATTATAAATATTTGATAATTTCCATTGTATGTACTTTAAAAATATTAAATCGATTGAACCGAATAATTTAATTATTGAATAAATGAGGTAATTAACAAAAATAAGATACGTATTTTATACATACTGAAACTCCAACCTATAACCTTAAAATCTCATTAATACAAGATTACTAAGTTAAACTTTGCAAATAAAATTCTGGAATATATAATTGATGTATGAAACAAATTAATGGGTTTATAATTAGAGGGAAATTTTCAGTTTAAGAAAACAAAGAAACTTGGTTGAAAATTCCAAACAAAAAGCCCAAGAATTGGGTAAAAGCTTTGGTCAGCTCAATTTCAGCTTAGCCAAATAACCCCTCAAAAAAAGAAAATCAAACTTCCACGTCATCCAAAATATCCACATGTCCTCACCTTAAAATCCCACGTCACAAACTTTTTCATATAATCCTTTTTTATAATATTATTCGTGGCTTGTTTGTATTTTTGAAAATGATAGTAAGTAAAAATCCCTGGCTCGACGTAATTTTCGTAGTGGATAGGAAAGAGAGTGCCAGGGTGGCAAACCCAGTTTCAGACATAACCCTAAAACTTCTCCAAATCTCTATATATAAACTTAGCTTTTGTTAATTAACCAAAAAAAAAAAAAGAACTTCCATTTTTCTTTGCTAATTAACTCTTTCTCTTTTTTTCTTCTTCTTCTTCTCAACTCCCATGAAAGAAACCTAATTTTTGTTTTTATTGTTCTATATTTTCATGAACTAAAAACAACAACAGCAGCATATGTTCTTGTTTTTTCTTCTTCTTCTTCCTTATATCTTTGTTCAAACTTTTTTTTTTTGTCATCTACTTTAGTTTTTAACTAAATTTTAAGGTTTAGGGTGTAAATTTTGAATAGCTTTTTCTTTTTTTTAAAAAAAGTTTATTTCCTTTTTATTTGCCAATATTGAAGCTTTTGATTATTAGGGGTTCATTTAAAACAATGTTGCGAGACATGATTCATCCACAAGAACAGCAGCAGCTTCCCATTGTAATTCTCCGATTTCTTCTTACATTTTCATATTTTTTTTCATATTAATATTTAAAAATAATAATTATATTTTCCTTTCAGTATTTTGGATTTACAAGTAATATTTGTTTTGTATATAAAATTTCTGGAAAAATTAATTGATTATCTGAAAAGTTTACCATTTAATTAATAGGTTTTCATGCATGTGTTAACCTTTTGAAAAACCATTGTTTTTTTATTAATTTGGTTTTTTCTTTCAGGTATTTACATACGAAATTATATACCAACTTAGAAACAAATATTTTTATTTTTATTTTTATATAACACCCTCAGAAACAAAGATTTTCATGCCTTAAAGTTTGCTTTTTTCGTAAAAATGAATTATTATTTCAAACTTTTTAAAATTAATTAAAACCATGCATAATTTGAAGTTTGAAAACTGTCAATATCATTTTTTAATTAAAACTTTTTTTTTTGCATGTTTTTTATTTTTATTACAGGACGATATATCGAGCCCTACTAGTGGTCCGATTTTCTATTTTTCCGACGCTGATTTATTCTCCGACGCCGGCCTGCAAAGCTCGGAGGTCACTTCGTCTAATTGTTGCTTCGACGAAAGCTCTAACTACAACGATAAGCTCACCAGCATGCCACCATCAGGGACTCCCACTGCCACCAACACCACAACCGCCAATGCCGCCGCCGCCGCCACTGACACCGACAACACCACCCCCACCACCAACGATAACAACAACAACAATCTCTCCATAATTTTCGACACGCCGGACGAGATCGACAACGACATTTCAGCTTCCATAGACTTCTCTCAATGCCAATCCCCTTCTTTTTCAGTTCCTCCATTTTTAACTCAACAAGATCATCACCAATTCGACCTTCCTTTAGTGCAATCTCAATTCCAGTTACCCGCCGAAGTTGTCGACGGGCTTTCCCAATATGGAGGCGGTGATCATTATCATCATCAAGACTTTGTTGCGGCGGGAGCTCCTCTTATGGGTCTGCCGCCGCCGTTGCCGTCTGTATTCGATGATGATTGCTTGTCTTCGATGCCTTCTTACGTGCCTTTAAACCCTTCATCTCCTTCTTGCTCTTTTCTTGCTCCTTCAATGGCGGCGCCTTTCATGCCGATGAATGCTTTGACTGCCGATCATAATTCTGGGATTTTCGCCGCCGGGACCATTCTTACGGCGACTCATGAGGTGTTACCACAAGACTTGGAATTTCAAGGTGATAATGGTGGAATTTTCTGCCCGGATTCCATGCAACGGATTCTTAAACCCGGAGATTTACAGGTAAAATATGATTATTTAATTTTGGGTTAATTTCACAGGACCTCTATAAACTCTTATTCAAATCCTAAATTGATCCTCAAATTTCTAAACATACTAATTGAATCCTTAAAATATTAGTATTTTATCATCAATATCCTTTCTTCGATCGACCCATAACCAAGCCGTCAAATGTTAGATTGAATTTCTCAGAATTGGATCAAATTTTAAAAATTGTGTACCTATTATATAGACAACTTAAACATCATTACATTTTTCTTATAACATGAAATCCAAATTGTCCCACAAAGCAACTATACATATATTGAAAACTTCATCTACTTGTTTTAAATACACTTGAGGTCAAATCCAAATCCAAACTAACAATGAGATTAGTTGAAGAACATGATTGATACGATAAAAACGTTTCTAAGACATAGTTTAAGTTTCATCTATCAAATTAATCCTTTAAATTTTAAATTAGTTAAACGATATTCGAAAAATATTGGAGAAATATCATATCCATATATCCATATCTAAAATACATCAAACATTTGACTGCTCATATCCAAATGATCTAATTAATGCTTGCTTTTAGTATTGAAGATAACTATATATATAATACAAATATTATTCTAATTTTGCAATTAATTAATTAATATTTTTAACTGTGAATTGTTGAAAAAAAAGGGACTGAGCTCTGAGAATCAACAACTGGTTGGAGGAGCAATGTGCTCAACACCATTACCAACAGAGATGTCAAGTTTAGAAGATTCAACATTCAACAAAGTTGGGAAACTCTCTGTTGAACAAAGAAAAGAAAAGATCCTTAGGTACATGAAGAAACGTAATGAAAGGAACTTCAGCAAGAAAATCAAGGTACATACATACATACATACATACACATATACATGCATGCATGGACATAAATTACTGATATATATATACACATATATGTGAATGTACAGTATGCATGCCGCAAGACATTAGCTGATAGCCGACCTCGAGTGAGAGGAAGATTTGCTAAAAATGATGATTTTGGTGAAACCCAAAGGCAAGCTTCTATCAATCATGAATATGATGATGATGACCAAGTAAGTTCTTTCACTTTCTTCATATACATATCTAGATAGTAAATCAGATGATGACTCGTATTATTAGTTCAATTTAGTCTTTCTAAAGAGATTCAATATTTGATAATTTTATTCAACCTCCAAAAAGACGAAATTATTGCATTCACCCTTTTATGTCATCATTTAATTTACTAGCGGTGCATATAATTATATGCTATTAGTGCATCAAATATAAAGTTAATACTATTTCTTTTTCATTTTCCGGATTCATGTCACGCAGGTGGTCGTGAAAGAAGAGGAAGACATGGTTCATTCCTCGGACATTTTTACTCATATCAATGGTGTCAACTCTTTCGAATGCAACTATTCAATTCAGTCATGGATTTAAATAAAGTAATTATATATATAGTTTTCTAACACAGATTATTCTTTATGCAGCATTTGATCAGTTTGATCTTAAGAAGTTACTGTAAAAAATAAAGGAATAATTGGGTCCTTTATAAGTTACTCAGATAAGCGAAGGCAGGAAAGGGCTACCCTAGATACATAGTAAATAAAATTGTAAAACATGTACCTTTGTTTTGTAGTATAAAATTGAAATTTCTTCAAAATGAATGAGATTTTGCATTTTTGTAGTCAAATCCTCCTCTTTTGTTTTGTCTAATATTCCTTTACACCTGCTCTTAGCTCATATGAATCGAAATCTATTAAGATAAAGACCCTTATAGCAATTTTTCCCTTGCATTTTGGGCATAGTCCCAATGGGCTACAAATTCTTATGCTCAATAACATAATTTTTAAATCATCGGATTTAATAATATTAATAATTAGATTTAAATTTTAAAATATGAAAAATTAAAAGAATTAAATTTATATTTACGATTTAAAGTATATTTTATCTTAAAAATAATGAAATGGGTCTTCGGGCTGATCTGGCCCAAGTCCAAGTAAGAGGGAGAAAAATTGGGTTGTTAATTTAGCCCATGGAACATTTTGCTTAGACTAGAAGCAAATATATATTTTCAATAAAATATTTTAATATTTAGTTATATTGATTTAATTATATAAAATTGTGAATATTTTCTTATTTTTATGTTGAAATAAAAAAAAACATTCTAATGAGAATATACCATGATATTGAAATATTCAAAAGGTTTATATGCTTTAATTCAAAAGTTCAACGAATATTATTACACTATAAAAGAAAGAATAAAAAAGTTGACTTTTACTAGTGGTCCATAATGCTTTATATTTTCAAGCACAAAACTTATAATTTAAGTTAGTAAGCGAAACATGTCATTAAGTTTGAAAAACTATACAAAATTTTTAAAAGTTTAAGGCGTTTATTTAAATTTTTAAATAATTTAGGGCTTAATAAAAAATCCCAAAAATTTGAGGGTTTAATTATTTTTTTTATTTTAAAAGGTTTTATAAGAATTTTCAAAAATTTTAAACTACTCATAACCTCTTCCTAATTCATAAATAAGAAGATAATATATTTTAATATAGTCGAACCCACATCTTCTCATATTAGTAACAATACTTATGTCAATCAAACTAAAACTCAATTATTAACTTTATTACAATTTTTAAAAATATTAAGACGAGGATGAAAGTTTTCCAAATTCTTAGGAGACCAAGGTCCCATCTAACTCAAACGAGGTTCCACTCCTATACGTTACTTTTATTACAGACATAGATATAATACGAAAATAATAACCAGAATCTGATATGATTAAAAAAATTTTAATGCATACTTTAATCCTTGAAGTGTATCGTTGTTTTCTCTTTGGTCCTTAAAGTTTTATAGTTTATTTTAATCTCTATTTTATCAAATATTCTTAGTTTAATCATTTAGGTGTTAAAAATTAATGGCTAGGATATTTAACTAATCATATGTTATCCCATGTCATATGATGATATCATAAGATGTCATAATCTGAAAAACGTTAAAAGTCTTTAAAATGTAAAAAGAATATATATTTTTTTATATAAAAATTACAAAAACAATATTTTTAAAAAATTATATATTTAATATTTTAAATTTTATAAATTACATCTACTAGAGCTTGAACATGATATCATTGTCTGTCGGATGGATGTCAACTACAATAATTATTTTATAATTCAATTAATCAAAATTTATAATTGGTATATCTTTTAATTAGGTGATAAATTTAAATAAGTTTTTTTTCAAATATTTTAATAATAAAAATAATGTTATTTCAAATAAATAATAATTTAAATAATATTTTCAATTATTCCAAATATTTTTATTATCTCAAGACAAAATATTTGTCTCTAGACCAACATCTTAAGAACTATTGTTGAATGTTTGGTCATTTTAAAGAACTTTAGTATAAAATAAAAAGAACATGTGCAGGATGATAGATGAAAGAAGCTTACTCCAAACATTAAATATGGAGCCGAGCAAATAAGCATCTTGTCAGTATCATTGGTAATAAATTGATTTAAAATATTAAAATTTGATATAAAATGTTTTTTTTTATAAAAATGGTTTGTATTACAATCTACAATTTTTATATCAAGAATCTTTTAAAATGCTACTAGCGAAGGTATATTTTATTCTAAGATACAACTTTTTATTAGTTTTTAAAATTTTAATTTTTTATAATCTTTATGATTTCTAATAATTTTTTTACAATATTTTAGAATTTCTAATAATTTTTGTATCTTTTGATTTTTTTCTAAATATTACAAAATTGATATAAAATCTTTATTCAAAAATTTTAAAATATTTTTTTATAAAACTGTTTGTATTACGCCATACAATTTTTTTATCAAGTTTTTAATATTTTAAATGCGACTAGCAAAGGTATATTTTATTCTAAGATATAATTTTTTTAACTAGTTTTAAAATTTTAATAATTCTTTTACAATCTTTGATGATTTTAATAATTTTTGCTATATTTTAGAATTTCTAATAATTTTTATATCTTTTGATTTTTTTAATAAATTTTATTTATTTTATAATTTTAAAAAATTCTAACATATTTTTATTTTAAAAAATATTTAATATTTTTAGGTTTTTTTTTTCTTGATGATGATGCTATTATGGTCCACATGGTAATTTATGATTGGCTAGATATTTTAATTTTCAACTGATTCTTTTAACGTGAAAAAGATTGAATCGAAAACATCTGATAACATTAGAGACTAAATTGGGAACATTTGATAATGTTAGAAACTGGAGTGGATTGAAAAAAAGTTCAAGGACCAAATAAAAAACTATATACTTTAAGGACTAAACTATGTATTAAACCTCAAAAAATTATTGAAGCATATAATATTTTCTGAAAAATTGAAGTCTATAAATGATACAAGGGGAAAACAAACACAATTGAAACAACTTTTATCCATTACGATGATTAGGGTTTTGATTGTCGTTAATTAGCATAATGATTGTAAATTAAGAATATCCCCCCTTACATGTGTAAAAAGTGGATAATCATAATAAATTACTTCTATTATATATGACTTGGAGGGGCATAATCAAACCCTAAATAATGATTTTTTATTTTTATTTTTATTTTTTTTGAAAAGAAGTCCTTGAGTGCAATAATTTTGACTCAATGGGGGGTTGAAATTTTGAAAGGCTAAGAAGTTAGGTATGTTTTTGGAACAATAGACTTTGGTTGATTGGTTCTAACAAGACAACAAAAGCAAGTGTTCATTATTTTCAATAAGGTTGTTGATTAGCCGGTTCCTAAGAACATCCAAAACCTTGCTTCACTTCAAAATATTCATTTCATTCAGTCAATAATTGTCTAATTTATGATCTTGTAGGACCCATTTCTTCTTCTTTTTTTCTTAATTTTTTTTGAATATTTAAATTTCTAGGAATTTGTGAGAATAAGCAATTAAATATAATGCGAATAGAGAAATTGGATAAAAAATTTTAGGGCAATGAAAATCTCCATATTAAAAGTTAGATTATAATTTATTCATTTTATTAAAAAATGGACAAATTAGCACATGTATATTAGATCAGACAATAATCTTTATTGTTAAAAATTAGCCTTTATACGTTAACATGAGATATGCATGGCATATAATGTGTCACTATTTGATTATTCCATCATTTATGTTAGTTTTCAGCAATACAAATGCAATCTGACTCATTGTACAAGGGCTTCCATGGTATTTTAACCTACTTCTAGGTCGAGATAAAATTGAAAATTTTCATGCAAATCGAATCTAATTTTTTGCGCTAAAAGGATTGAAATTAAATTATTACTTTTTGAAGGGACCAAAATTAAAGTTTATCCATCTGACCAAGGAACTAAAAAGGCTTAAATTAAATCATTAAAGGGCCAAAAATGAAATTACTCCATTTAATCAAATGCTAAAAGGATTAAAATTAAATTATTAATTTTATGGAGGGGCAGAAAAAACTATTTAATCAATATGCGCCAAGGCTCTTGTCAATTTCTAGCTTCACTCTTGACCTCAAATACAGGGAATTATAAACTCAGTCTTCTTTATAATAATCAGCCGTTATAACATTATTTCACTATAACAATCAAATTTCAAGAATAACCGTTTTTTTATGTTTTATTTTAACATTTTATAACATTTTTTTACTTATAACAACTGTAAGGCCCAATTTTGCAGCCCAGACCCAAACCAAACACCTAAACCCTAGCCCAAATGTTTAACCCAAAAAAAAAAAAAACAACAAAAAACGTAAATCAGAGGAGAGCCCTCGCTACCACATCGCCTCGCCAAAGAAGGTCATGCCCCCACGCCGCACGACTCCTCTCCTTGTTGTGCGCCTCCACGGAGTTGTCCCTGCGAAAGAAAAGGAAAAATAGCCCAACAAATTTAGGGGACTAGGAGTTTAGTTTTCCATTTTTTTCCGAAAAGCTATAAAAGCCGAATAGAAATTTTTTAAAAGGGGAGATTTTTTTTTTTGGGAAAAACAGAGAACAACACTGAATCTCACAGAAATTGTTAGCAAAAGATCAAAGAAGGTTTATATTTTCCTTTCATTATCGATTTACTTTTGGGTTTTCATTTTCTTTCTATGTTTTTTTCTGTTTTTAAAAATTACAGATATATCGTATGAAAGTTTCTTAAATTTAAAAGAAGAGAGATCGAGAGGGACTCACCGGGTCTTCCTCCGGTCGCTGCAATCGAGGCGCATGGAGGGGGGTTCTCATAAAGGGTTCAAACCAAAAAAAACAAATGGAGGGTTTTAAACCCTAAAAAAAAAAAAAAAGGAGAGGGGGGCTCCTGGTTTTGGCTTTTGAAACAGAAGACTAAAATGAAAGAACTTTTGTTTTTTTTTTACCTTTTAAAACATGGGGCCACGCGCAATCACCTGTTCCACATGTGGATTTGTGCAATTTTACCCTAAATGGGTAAATTTCGCATTTAGTCCTCTCTTTTTGCGCCCCTGTTTTAATTGCATCCCCCTTCAGCTTTTTCTTTATTTTAAAATTTGCCCCTGCATTTTATGCCCCGTTTCGATTTAGTCCGCGTCCAGGCACGGTGTTCGGAGACTTGGAATAATTCCGTTTCCAGTCCTTCAAGATTATGCATAATTAAATTTGGTCCTCTTCCTTTTATTTACTTTGCAATTTTGCCTCAAAACTCTTGTTTTGATCCGATTTAGTCTGTTTTGATTTTAGCTATTTTACCATTAAATTAATTTTTTATATATTATTAATAATTATATTTATTACTCTCATTCTTATTAATACTATTTTATTTTATTATTAATATACCATTATTTTATGTACTATACTTGATATTATCATATCTATTGTTATACTATTGTATTACTAACATGTTTTATTTATTACTTTTATTGTTTTATATTTTATTATATACTATTATATTATTATTTTATTATCACTACTATATTATATATTACCATTATATTTACTATTATATATATTTTATTTTTTATTTTTTATTATTATCAAATGTTTTATTTTTTTTACTTCTATTGTTTTATTAGTACTATTATTTTATTGTTTTCTTATTATGTTTATTTTGGATTATTATTATTATTCTTTTATCTAGTACTATTATTGCTATACTATACTTATTCTTATTATTTATCATTATATTACTTTATTACTAATATCTTTCTTTATTATCTTTATTTTCTTTTACATACTATTATATCTATTATCACATATATCATGGATTACTTTAATTGTTTATTTATATATTATTTTTTATATCTACTATTTTATTACTATCGGTATACCTTTATTTCTTTACTATTATTCTTTATTAAGGTTAATATTATCACCATGACTTTTATATTCATTATTAATTATTTATTATTAGTATTATATTACATTAGCGATATTATTATTATTTATTTTCTCCTTTTGGGTGCATTATTGTTATTTCCTATTAATCGTGTCTACATTTCCATGTATTTATTTTTGGTTTCTTTTAAAAATTAAAAAATATTTCACAAAGGTAGTTTTGTGTATTTGGAAGTTCGAGAAATCGTGCTCAATCGTGCTGGGCTTCGATTTTTTCGTTCGTCTAGATCAATAAATATCCTTTGAAGATTTCAATCGTATTTTTTGAAAATAAGGCAATGTTTCGTGTTTGGAAGTTCAAGAAATTCGTGCTCAATCGTCTTTGGGTTTCGATTTTACATTCATCTAAACAACTAGATATCCTTCACAAATTTTTTCTCGTATTTCTTAAATAAAGGCAATATTTCATGATTGGAAATCAAAGGATCGTACCCAATCGTCACAGGTTTCGGTTTTAGTTTAGCCAAATGGTGAAATACCCTTTTCAAATTGCAATGCATGGATTTTGGAAATCATGGAACGATCTTGGTATTGAGGGTTTGAAACATCGTGTCCTATCGTCTTTGGATGTGGTATTTCATCTTTTCAGAACAAGAGGGTTTCGATATCCAATGCGAGTTATCCAAACATTTTAAAGATTCATATTTTAAAATATTTTCTAATTTTCGATATTAAGGACATTAATCAATCAACACGGTACCAATTTTGGGCGTTATGAGGTGCTAATCCTTCCTCGTATGCGTGTCACTCAAGAGCCCGTTTTCTTAAAATTCGTAGACCAAAATGTTTTCTAAAGTGACCCAATCACACTTCAAAAATGGTTGGTGGCGACTCCGTTTTTCTTTTTAAAGTCGGCCCGTTTTCAAACACAAAAATGGTTTCGACAGCTTGGCGACTTCGCTGGGGACAATAAGAGAGTCAAGCCGTAAAATTGGTTGATTAATGTCCTTTTTATTGAAAATAAACTTTTTTTTTCGTTTCTTTCATTGCATAAGTTTGTGTCGCGTCATATGTTTGTCGTGGTTTGAAACCCATAGGATATTTTGCATTCATATTGCATGACCGTTGTGGTCACACCCTTTAAGTGAGCGAGAAGCTATGCCTTCGTGAGGTTTTCACCTCCGCATGGGCTAGGGGACCGTTTCCGGGATATATCCGTACTTATGGTTCCATGAGGTTTTCACCTCCGCATGGCCATAGGAAATGTATTCCCCTGAACCGAACTCGATCTAATGAGCCTATAATGGGTGAGGATCGAGGAATCTGCTGGTTCAGGTACTCTTTCTTTAGAACCAAACCACATATAGTGAACCTTAAGAGCCCACCCTAGGTAGAACCACGCTAAACCTTAGTGGCTACCTATGTAGTGGTTAGACATTTTTTTTTCACTTGCTTTGGTTACTTTTATGTGATACTAACTTGTTTTATTTTGGTCATATTTGCATGTCATTTCATACTTAAAAGGCATCGATTCCTGTTTTAATTACTAAGTTAGAATGCTTGTTATGGAGAACGGATTCCTTGATAAAGTAGAGGATAATGCGGCTGTGCTTATATGGTCAGAGAAGACACAGCTTGAGAAGGGGGATAGTCTAACCGAAGGGTACACATCAGAATTATTGGACTTCACTTGCATCAGTGTGACACAAAATGAGCTCCAAAAACTAAGAGATATATGGGCTTGTTGGGATGAAGCAACTAAGCAATTTTTCTACCTTAATTATGGTGATCTACCCTACTTACTCGACATCAGAGTGGACAAACACTTGTTTCGGCTATGACTCAATATTGGAATCCCGCTTATAGCTGTTTTACGTTTGGGGAAGTAGACTTGGTGCCTACCTGGAGGAATATACGGCTTTGCTTCGTAGTCAAAGGGCTCGGGTCGACAAAATTTACTTCAGGGCCGCTAATACACTGATTTTTGTAAAGAAGCTGATGAATATCACTAGGATAAGCGAACAGTGGGTCATAGCATGCATTCCTTGGGTAAGCTTGAAGGACCTGATGGCAGCACACCCAGATGTTAAGAGGAAAGTCGACATTTTGCCTTAAGTATCTATGGTTTGGTAATTTTTCCCAAGGCTTTGAGGCATGTAGATGAAGCGATTATTGATTTGTTCGATCGTCTTGACAAAGGGTTCTGCGGTACCAGTGATTCTCGTCGAAACGTTTAGATCTTTAAACTCGTCTTGGAGAGCGGTGAGGGAAGATTCATGGGATGCGCACAACTGTTGTTGGGGTGGTTCCATAGCCATTTTGAAAGTAGATAGAACTCATTGTCGGGTCTTTTTTGCGAATTACTCCCCATTAAAAGAGTTGGCCGTGCTCCGTAAGAGATGACATATCAGAAGAGAACTGGATCACGCTTCTTCAGAATCTTCAGGAAAAGGATGTAGAATGGAGAGCTCCTTGGTTCAGTCCCGATGAAATCCTCTACCGGTGTGGAAGTTATAATTGTGTTCCTCTGTTAGGGATCTGGGGAGCTGTTGGGTATGCTCCTTTGCTCGTGCTAAGGTAATACCAATCGAGACAGTTTATACCGATAACGCATGGGTTAGTTCAGTTTAAATTCTCGTATAGTGGGAATAATTAAAAGAAAAGAGTTTGAGAAGTGTCTGATGCGTGAAAGCAGATTCACCGAATGAAAAGAGTTACTATAAATCCAATGGTAACCTCGAATATAACACATGGCGGAGCGGGAGAGTGAACGATAATATCCCAGTGCCTACGGGATGTTGTTCGATCGATAGAAGAATACCTGCAAGTAGTCCCTTCTGAGTTGGAGATCATGAAGCAGGACTTTGAAAGTAAAAATTCAGAGTTAGGGAAAAAGATAGAACAACTGGAAGAGGAAAAAATGAATTTGATGTTAGATATTGATATCCAGAAATCAGAGGCTGAGAAGCTGAGGAAAGGAAAAAGGAAGGCCGAAGAAGATTTGGATAGCTTGAAGACCGATTACAAGAAGTTGCATCTATCGATAAGGACTGTTGGGCTGGGTAAAACCTCAAAACAATGGCGCCAAGAAGTTTAGGAAGAGAAGACCAAGGTCGACCAATGGAAGAAGAGATTCCATGGGGTTCAAGCACAAAAGGATGCCCTGAAAAAGACTGTGGGGGAGAGCCAAAGTGAAAATAAGATGTTAAGAGCTCGAGTAGCGGAATTAGAGAAGGTATTGTGTCAAAGTCACAACTCTACGGTGAAGTTGGAATCAAGCCTAAGCCAGATTGACGAGTTGAAAGGAAAGGTAGTGGAGCTCGAAGCGGTGCTGCAAAACAGTGAGCTCTGGATCCAACTATTGAAGGTAGACAACCAACGAGGGAAAGAACAACTTCAACGATCTCAGAACCAAGTCAGAGAAAGAGACTACCTTATGGGCGAAGCTGTGGCTCAAATATGAGAAGTGGCCGATTATTTACAAACTTTAGCAGTTCAGGCCGATGTGTTAAGTATATTTTATGAATTAAAGTCGGATCAGGGTCAAGAGTTATCTTCACTTCTTGAGAAAGTTAAAACTTTGGGCATAAGGGCTAGGTTGTATATGTAACTCTGTTTTATGTAAAGGATTTTATTTTTTTCAATAAGTATTCCAAAAAAATTGAATCAGAATCGACTCCTTTTATTTTTGCATTCATTCATTTGCATTACATTTCATGCATTGGCATTGTATCACAACATTTGCATTAAATATCATAAGACAACCCTATTAACTAGAGGTCATACTATAGTTATCCTAGAACACCGCTATTACACTCGAAAAAAGACGAGAGCAATGGATCAAAGGATGGAAAGGTTAGAGCGAGATGCGAGAAAGAGATGCAAGACCAACTGCTGCGAGCTCGGATGCAAGAGCGATTAGCCAAGATCCAATAGGATATGAGGGATCAAATCTTGGAATCGAGAGAAGCATGATGAGCCGCCTAACACGATTGTTGATTGGAGGGCTTGAAAATAAAAAAGGCCTATGGTCGATCTTGAAGAAGATAATGAAGATTTTACTTGCCCTCCGATCTGGCCCCGACAAGTTCCAAGTGCAACCACCAAGAGTGTCGGTCAATATCAAACCTCAAGACCAATCCGGTGCTCCGAGATCGTAAATTTCCCATGGACTTGAACTCTAACCTCAAGTCAATTTGGTAAAACCAATGGTCCCGCACTTGATGAGGTGGCGAAGGGAGAAAGTAAAAGCAAAGCTTCCAAAAGAGTTCAAGATCGATGCAAATGGTTGGAGGAAAGTTAGAGCATTGGAAAGTCTTGATCACCAATGCGAAGTGGATGCTAAGAAGCGAGTCTAGTCCCAATTTAGTACTTCCTCCAAGTTTAAGATGCTAGAGTTTGAAAAGTACAACAGGACTAGGCATCACGAGGCCCATATTACGATGTTTTGTCGAGAATGACGGGATATGTCAACAATGACCGATTGTTAATCCACTGCTTTCGGGATAGTCGATTGAGGCTCGATAAAATGGTACAATCAGTTGAGTTGTACCCAAATTAGATCGTGGAGAGATTTGGTGCAGGCTTTCATCAAGCATTACGGCCATGTGATCGATATAGCACCTGACAGGATCACGTCGTAAAACATGGAGAAAAAGTCAAGCGAAAGCTTCAAAATGCCCAAAGATGGAGGGAGGTCGCTACACAGGTCCAGCCACCGTTACTAGAAAAGGAAATGACCATGCTCTTCATCAATACCCTGAAGGCACCGTTCATTAACCACATGTTAGGAGGCACGACTAAGAGTTTCGCAGACATGGTGATGTCAGGCGAGATGATAGAGAACGCGATCAGGTGTGGGAAGATAGAGGCCGGAGAGAGCACAAGAAGAAGCAAAATACCAAGAAAAGGGAAGCTAAAGTAGGGAATATAAGCTCGGGTTATCCTAAACCCATTACTATTACCCAACCGAGAGCGGTAGCTGTGGGCCAGCAGGCCCGACCAAGACAAGAGCCCAACACGAGGCAGAAGACTGAGAGATTCCAATTTACTCCTATACCTGTGACGTATAAGGAGTTGTATAAGACTTTATTCGATGCGCATGTCGTGTCCCCATTTTACTTGAAGCCGCTGCAACCTCCGTATCCTAAGTGGTATGACACAAACGCTCAATGTGAGTACCATGCGGATGTAGTAGGTCACTCGATAGAGAACTGTACTTCATTCAAAAGACTAGTCGAGCGACTTATCAAGGCGGGGGTAGTAGACTTCAATGACCCACCTGGTGGAGAAAATCCGTTACCCAGTCATGTTGATAATGGGGTAAACGCGATAGTTGAAAACAGGGGAGAAGGTTCAAACAGGAGATTGCTGAGGTCAGAACCCCATTGAGAGAGGTTTGGAAAGAAATGCAGAAAATTGAGTTAGTTCTGCAAGAGAATGTGAGCAGATCTCAAGATACAAGGAACTACTGTGAGTTCCATAACAAGAAAGGCCATGAAATCCAGCAATGTAACGAATTTGGAGCCCTAGTACAAGGGCTAATGGATAATAAAGAGCTGGAGTTCTTTGACTTGGTGGAAAGAGAGGACGTATGTTCCACAGAAGGAGGGTCAGCAGAAAGGATCCCTAAAGTTAATCACCCACGTGTGATTATCACGCGGCCAGGGGTCGATGAGGCCGGAGTGAAGGTGGCACCGAGGGTCGAAATTAAAAAACCCGCGATTTCTCCTTATAAGGGTGCACTGATGGTTGTAATCAGAAGACCCGTAACTCCTCCTATGAGGATTGTAATCCAGAAACCCGTGACTTTTCCTTATAAAAATGACAAGAGGGTACCTTGGAATTACAATTGCACTATGACATTTTTCGAGAAAGAGAATTGACCAAGACACACCCCCGTGTCGAGTCCTCTGTGATGAGAAGGGAGATGAGAAAATAGGACCACTGATTAATGAGCCAGTAGCAGAGAGTGATGCTAGAGAGTTTTTAAAGTTCTTAAAGCACAGTGAATATAGTGGGGTGGAACAATTACACAAGCGGTAAACGCACATCGATTCGGCTTTGATTCTAAACTCAGAGGTACATCGTAGCGCACTAATGAGAGTGTTGAATGAAATTTATGTTGCTGAAGACATTTCGGTAAACAAACTAGACCGCCTCATTAGTAACATAAGCGCAGACAATTTCATTTCTTTTAGTGATGATGAAATTCCGCCAGGGGCATGGGTCCTCCAAGGCTTTACATATTACTACCCGATGCAAAGGGTATACATTACAAGGATATTGATCGACAACGGTCAAGATCAATGTCTTGCCCTATCTACACTAAACAAAGTTGCCGTAGACGACTCTCATATGAAAACATGCCAAAATATAGTGAGAGCATTCGATGGTACCGAGAGAAAAGTAATGGGAGGATTGAGATACCCTCCTAATCGGGCCAAACACGTCGAGGTAGACTTCCTCGTAATGGACATCAAGCCTTCCTATAACTATTTATTAGGAGGTCCGGATCCACTCGGCGAGGGCTATGCCATCGTCGTTACACCAAAAGGTAAAGTTGGTGATAGAGGTCGTTTGATCATCATAAATGCGAAGAGGATATTATCGCGTCCGTTACCAGTAATGCACCGTACATAGAGAATGATATGGAGGCTATAGAGTGTTCCTTTAGGTCGTTAGAATTTGTACATTCAACTTTCATCAGTGAAGAAAGTAAGATCCCGATGCCCAAACTCTCCGAAGCAACAAAGATGGGCCTACAGTTGATAATAGGAAGAGGAGCACTGCCCGGGAGGGGACTTAAAAAATATCTCTGGGTCGGTCCAGTGCGAGTGCGAGTTGGTTGACAAGGTGATCGCTTGCTCGGGCCATATGCCAGATGTCGGACAGAGAAAGGAGGAGTTGGAGAGAAAACGTGAAAAAAGAAGGGCACGATTGAATGGTGTTGAGATTGAGTGGGGTTCAATGACCTTTCCCCATATATCTAATACATTCGTGTCAGGAGGAATTATTCATTCAGGATAGGAGGACATGAATGAGGAAACAACTGAAGATATGATGAGAACTTTGAACATCAACGTTGTGTCTGAAGGAAGTTCGAGGAGAGGAAACTTGGCAGGTATTCGCCCTTACGAGCCGGAAAGTGTTTTGGACAACTGGACTGCGAAAGAAATTCCTGTAATTTTTAAGACTAAAACAGAGTAATGTTCAAAACACACTTTTGATTCAAGCCTAGGAACAATAAGAATCTTTTGTGAAATAGGCATGTTCATGCATCATTATTTTCAATAAGAAGTGCATTTTTCTTTCCATTTCGTGCAATTATTCTTCTACTGCTCCACTCCATTCATAATCATAACACATAAATAAGTCGTCCTTAAATTCATTTTCATTGAATATTCTCTTATACCTACCATAGGTCCCCGGATATCGACGTCATGAGTGACATCGCTATGAACTCGAAATTCCCTTATGAGCAAGACACGTGCCCGGAGGATCTCGAACTTCTGGATGATGAAGATTATGATTTATCCCGGATTTGTTAAGGATGGTAGAGCGGGAGGAGAAGCTGATTCTACCTCACGAAGAGACAATTGAAAATATGCTTTTAGAGGATGGGAAAGAAGTGAAAATCGGTACCTGCATAATCCATGAAACAAGGCAGGACCTCATTAGACTTCTGCTAGAGTTCAAAGATGTCTTCGCGTGGTCATATCAAGATATGCCAAGGTTGAGTGCTGATATTACGGTACACCGTATCCCCATAAAAGGAGAATGTAAGCCGGTCCAACAGAAGCTTCGAAGGATGAGACCCGATGTCACAGTAAAGATAAGGGAAGAAGTCAAGAAGCAATTTGATGCTGGGTTCTTACGAGTAGTAAATTACTCAGAATGGGTAGCCAACGTGGTTCCTGTCCCTAAAAAGGATGGAAAAGTCCGGATGTGTGTCGATTACAGGGACCTAAATAAGGCCAGCCCGAAAGATAACTTCCCACTGCCTTACATTGACAATTTAGTGGATAACACGGTGGGGTTTTCATTTTTCTCCTTCATGGACGGTTTCTCGGGATACAATCAAATAAAGATGCATCCTGAAGACATGGTAAAGACTACCTTCATAACCTTATGGGAAACTTTTTGTTACCAAGTGATACCGTTTGGGTTAAAGAATGCGGGGTAACATATCAAAGGGCCATGGTAACATTATTTCACAACATGATGTACAAGGAGATTGAGGTCTACGTCGACGATATGATCGCAAAGTCTCGAACAGAAGGGGAGCATGTGCAAGTGTTGAGGAAACTATTTCTGAGGTTGAGGAAATTTCAACTGAAACTCAACCCAGCCAAATGTACTTTCGGGGCTCGATCAGGGAAGCTATTGGGTTTTGTGGTCAGTGGAAAAGAATTGAAGTAGATCCGAATAAAGTCAAGGCCGTACAAAAATTACCTCCGCCGCGCACTCAGAAGGAAGTCCGAGGTTTCCTAGGAAGATTGAATTACATCGCTCGGTTTATTTCGCAATTGACTGAAAAATGTGATCCAATATTTCGTCTTCTTAAGAAGCACAATCTAGGCATTTGGGATGATGAATGCCAGAGGGCGTTTGATAAGATTAAACAATATTTGTCCAACACCCCAGTGTTAATACCTCCCAGTCCTGATAGACCCTTGATTTTATATCTGCCAGTGTTCGATAATTCAATGGGATGTGTTCTAGGCCAACATGATGAGACAGGGAAGAAAGAAAGAGCGATATACTACCTCAGTAAGAAATTCACCGAGTGTGAAATGAGATACTCGCCAATTGAGAAATTGTGTTGTGCATTGGTCTGGACAACTCGGAGGTTGAGGCAGTACATGTTGTACCACACGACTTGGTTAATCTCGAAATTGGACCCTCTGAAATACATGATGGAGTCAATCGCCCTGAATGGAAGGATGGCCCGATGGCAAATTTTGCTCTCTGAGTTTGACATTGTCTATGTGAACCAGAAGGCGGTGAAGGGGAGTGCAATAGCAGATTTCTTAGCCAGCAGGGCGCTAGATGATTATGAGCCCCTTAATTTCAATTTTCCTAATGAAGAGTTGATGTTTGTAGCAGCGACTGAGGAAGGTATCCTAGAAGATCATCCTTGGAAGATGAACTTTGATGGAGTGTCAAATGCCGTTGGTAATGGAATTGGGGCAGTTCTGGTATCCCCAAAGGGAGAGCATTATCCATTCACTTGCAAGTTAAACTTCGATTGTACAAATAACATGGCGAATCTGAAGTATGTATCATGGGGATCCGAGTAGCCATAAACCACAAAGTTAAGGTGCTAGAGGTATACGGAGACTCGCCTTGTAATATATCACCAAAGGAGAATGGGAAACAAGAGATCCCAAACCGATCACCATCGAAAGTTAGTTTTGGAACTAATTGAGGAGTTTGATGATATCACATTCTTTTACCTCCGCGTGATGAAAACCGGATGGTGATGCTTTGGCCACTCTAACTTCTATGATCAAAGTGAATGAGCGGGGAGGGTATGAAGCCTATCAAAATGAGTATTTGCGAGGCTCCGACTCATTGTTTCAATATTGACGAAGAGGAGGAGAGATGATCATCCTTGGTACTATGATATTCTACAATATGTGAAAAGTCGTGAATATCCCGATCAAGCGACTGAAAATGATAAGAAAACATTGAGAAGACTTGCCAGTGACTATGTCCTAGATGGAGAGATCCTGTATAAAAAGAGGAGGGATCAAGTGTTGCTCAGATGTGTGGATGCTGTTGAAGCTAGGAAAATCCTGGAAGAAGTCCATGAGGGTGTCTGTGAAACACATGCCAATGGGTTTACGATGGCCAGGCAAATCATGAGATTCGGGTATTACTGGTCCACGATGGAAGGAGACTGCATCCGTTATGCCAAGAAGTGCCATAAGTGCCAGGTTTATGGAGACAAGATCCATGTGCCTCATTCACCTCTTCATGTTATGACTTCTCCATGGCCTTTCTCAATGTGGGGCATGGATGTCATTGGGCCGATCTCACCGAAAGCTTCTAATGGACATCGTTTTATTTTCGTGGTCATTGATTACTTCACCAAATGGGTAGAGGCAGCTTCATATGCCAATATCACGAAGACGGCAGTTAGCAAGTTTTTGAAGAAGGAGATCATATGTCGCTACGGTATGCCAGAAAGGATCGTGTCTGACAATGCACTAAACTTGAACAATAAAGCGATAGCGGAAGTCTGCAGTCAGTTCAACATTAAGCACCATAACTCGTCGCCATATCGCCCGAAAATGAATGGAGCAGTCGAGGCGGCTAATAAAAATATCAAGAGAATTGTGGGGAAAATGGTTGAGACCTACAAGGATTGGCATGAAAAGTTACCGCTTGCCCTCTACGCCTATCAAACATCGGTTAGAACCTCTACCGGGGCAACTCCTTTCTCGTTGGTTTATGGGATGGAGGCAGTTTTGCCTATTGAAGTTGAGATCCCTTCACTCCGGGTTTTGTCTGAGCTAAAGTTGGACGAAGCAGAATGGGTTCAATCTCGATATGATCAATTGAATCTAATTGAGAAAAAGAGGCTAAGAGCTATTCGCCATGGTCAATTGTACTAGAAGCGGATGATGCGAGCTTACAATAAGAAAGTCCGCCCCAGAGTATTCCATGAAGGAGACTTGGTGTTGAAACAGATCCTCCCTATGCAAAAGGACTTCAGGGAAAAGTGGATGCCTAATTGGGAAGGACCTTATGTTGTAAAGAAGGCCTTTTCTGGAGGAGCTTTGATGCTAGCCGAGATGGATGGCAAAAGTCTGCCAAATCCAATTAATGCAGACTCAGTTAAGAAGTACTTCGCTTGAAAGGGGGCCAAGATGAAAACCCACAAAGGGGCATCTTGAGTTCAAAAAAAAAACAGAGAGGCCAAAGCGAAAACCCATGAAAGGAGCTTTGAGACCAAAGGGCTTTGAGTTGAAAACCCAAAAAGGCGGCTCAAATTATGATCAACTCGTGAGGGGCATACAGAGTTTCGCTTATACTTGAATTAACAATGAGGAGATATGTTACGTCTTGGGGCATCTACAAATACCATGGATCTTCTAGACACATGTTGAACTCAGAGTGGTCTTCAAAAAGTACATACGTAAAAGCTCGATTGTGATATCCGGCATCAATACCATTCTTACTCATATTGCACCTTAATGGAATTTGTTTTCCTTGTTCAACCCATTCTTCACGGGTTTTATCCGAATAAATTTCAGTTTTATTCATTTCTATAGTCTTGTTTCAAGCATTTTTCTTTGAAATAATGATTCTTGAACTAATAATACTTTCACAAAAGAAGTTTTATGCACTACTCGAAAGTTTCTAAAAATACAAGGATCCAAATAGGATAATTGTTTAGAACTAACCAGCTTAAAAGGGCTCGAGACTTGAGATAAGGGTTTAAGCGGTGGATTTACATATTGATTAGTTGTTAGAAGTATCACTTGAATGTAGAAGACATACGTCGTGGGTCACCTTAATAAGCGAGCAAGCAATAATGACCCAAGTGTTAAAAATGGATCATTCTCATGACATTTTGCATCCATTCATAACATTCATGATACATATGGTTAGGAGCATCTTTCATGACATCCTAATCATTTGACATATGCATAGACCCCATGAAATCACTTCTACGGTAGGTTCCCAGAGGACAATGTAGCAAAGTTGATGGGAGTTCTGAATAATCAGATCTTATCTCTCTTGAAAGGGAGTAGAGCGGTCGAAAGACCAAGATAACAGATCTTATCTCTACCGAAAGGAGAGTAGAAAGCAGATCGAAAGATCAAGCCTTATCTCCACCGAAAGCGAGGTGGAGCAGGTAAAGATAGTAGATCCTATCTCCACCGAGTAGGAGTGGAGCGGATTGAAGATATCAGATCTTATCTCTCTGGCGAGGAATAGAGCGGATCGAAAGCAGCAGATCTTATCTCCACCGGCGAGGTGAGTAGAGCAAATCGAAGATCGAAGCCTTATCTCCACCGGGAGAGTGGAGCGAGACTAAAGATAGTAGATCCTATCTCCACCGAAGGAGTGGAGCGGATTGAAGATAATGATCTTATCTCTACCGAAAGGGAGTAGAGCGGATCAAGCAAGCAGATCTTATCTCTCCGGCGGGTGTGGAGCAGATCGAAGATTAAAGCCTTATCTCTATTGAAGCGAGGTGGGAGCAGGCTAAAGATAGTAGATCCTATCTCCACCGGCGGGAGTGGAGTGGATTGAAGATAACAGATCTTATCTCTCTGGCGAGTAGAGCGGATCGAAGCAGCAGATCTTATCTCCACCGGCGAGGAGTGGAGCGGATCGAAGATTAAAGCCTTATCTCTCCGAAAGGAGTGGAGCAAAGCTAAAGATAGTAGATCCTATCTCCACCGAGTAGGAGTGGAGCGGATTGAAGACAACAGATCTTATCTCTACTGGCGGGAGAGTAGCGGATCGAAGCAGCAAATCTTATCTCCACCGAAAGGCGAGGTGGAGCGGATCGAAGATCGAAGCCTTATCTCCACCGGCGGTGAGGGAGCAAAGCTAAAGATATAAATCCTATCTCCACTAAGGAGAGTGGAGCGGATTAAAGATAACATATCTTATCTCTACTGAAAGGTAGTAGAGCGGATCGAAGATTGAAGCCTTATCTCCACCGGCGGGAGTGGAGCAGGCTAACGATATAGATCCTATCTCTACCGAAAGGTGAGGGAGCGGATTGAAGATAACATATCTTATCTCTACTGAGCAGGAGTAGAGCAGATCGAAAGTTTATAGCCTTATCTCCACTGAGCAGGAGGGGAGCAGGCTGAAAGAATAGATCTTATCTCCACTGAGCAGGAGTGGAGTAGATCGAATAGAAAGTCTTATCTCCATGTATCGGCAATGAAGTAGACTGAAGAATACAGATTTTATCTCTACTAAGCAGGAGTAGAGCGGATCGGAAGACTGAAGCCTTATTTCCACTGAGCAGGAGTGAAGCAGGCTGAAGATATGGATCTTATCTCCACTGAGCAGGAGTGGAGTAGATCGAAAGTAGCAGGTCTTATCTCCATGTATCAGCAATAGAGTAGACTGAAGAATACAGATCTTATCCCCACTAAGAAGGAGGGGAGCAGATCGAAGATGGCAGATCCTATCTCCACTGAGCTGGAGTAGAGCAGATCGAAACAAAACTTCTATACCTCTGGAATGCAGTGGGTGGAATAAAGTTATCTGGAAAAAGAAAGCATCAAGAAGTCAAGATTGAACAAGCTGGGGCAAAATTGGTCCTTTTAAAGTCTTTGCTCTATTCTCGTTGCACGACAATGAGCAAAGAGGGGCAGCTGTAAGGCCCAATTTTGCAGCCCAGACCCAAACCAAACACCTAAACCCTAGCCCAAATGTTTAACCCAAAAAAAAAAAACAATAAAAAACGTAAATCAGAGGAGAGCCCTCACAAGACGCGTCTCGCCAAAGAAGGTCATGCCCCACGCCGCACGACTCCTCTCCTTGTTGTGCGCCTCACTGGCGTTGTCCTGCGAAAGAAAAGGAAAAAAATTTCAACAAATTTAGGGGACTAGGAGTTTAGTTTTCTATTTTTTCCTAAAAATGCTATAAAAGCCGAATAGAAATTTTTAAAGGGAGATTTTTTTTGGGAAAAATAGAGAACAACACTGAATCTCACAGAAATTGTTAGCAAAAGATCAAAGAAGGTTTATATTTTTCCTTTCATTATCGATTTCTGTTTTGGGTTTTTCATTTTTCTTTCTATGTTTTTTTCTGTTTTTTAAAAATTACAGTATATACGTATGAAAGTTTCTTAAAATTAAAAGAAGAGAGATCGAGAGGGACTCACCGGGTCTTCCTCCGGTCGCTGCAATCGAGGCGCGCATGGAGGGGGCTCGCTGGGTTCACTGTAAAGAGAAGGGTTTAAACCCTAAAAAAAAACAAAAGGAGAGGGGGGCTCCTGGTTTTGGCTTTTGAAACAGAAGACTAAAATGAAAGAACTTTTGTTTTTTTTACCTTTTAAAACATGGGACCACGCGCAATCACCTGTTCCACAGGTGGATTTGTGCAATTTTACCTTAAATGGGTAAATTTCACATTTAGTCCTCTCTTTTTGCGCCCCTGTTTTAATTGCATCCCCTTTCAGCTTTTTCTTTATTTTAAAATTTGCCCCTGCATTTTATGCCCCGTTTTGATTTAGTCTGCGTCCAGGCACGGTGTTCGGAGACTTGGAATAATTCCGTTTCCAGTCCTTCAAGATTGCGCACGCAATTAAATTTGGTCCTCTTCCTTTTATTTACTTTGCAATTTTGCCTCAAAACTCTTGTTTTTGATCCGATTTAGTCTGTTTTCGTATTTTAGCTATTTTACCATTAAATTAATTTTTTTATATATTATTAATAATTATATTTATTACTCTCATTCTTATTAATACTATTTTTATTTTATTATTATATATTATTTTTATGTACTATACTTGATATTATCATATCTATTGTTATACTATTGTATTACTAACATGTTTTATTTATTACTTTTATTGTTTTATATTTTATTATATACTATTATATTATTATTTTTATTATCACTACTATATTATATATTACCATTATATTTACTATTATATATATTTTATTTTTTATTTTTTATTATTATCAAATGTTTTATTTTTTTTACTTCTACTGTTTTATTAGTACTATTATTTTATTGTTTTCTTATTATGTTTATTTTGGATTATTATTATTATTCTTTTATCTAGTACTATTATTGCTATACTATACTTATTCTTATTATTTATCATTATATTACTTTATTACTAATATCTTTCTTTATTATCTTTATTTTCTTTTACATACTATTATATCTATTATCACATATATCATGGATTGCTTTAATTGTTTATTTATATATTATTTTTTATATCTACTATTTTATTACTATCAAGATACATTTATTTCTTTACTATTATTCTTTATTAAGGTTAATATTATCACCATGACTTTTATATTCATTATTAATTATTTATTATTAGTGTTATATTACATTAGCAGTATTATTATTATTTATTTTCTCCTTTTGGGTGCATTATTGTTATTTCCTATTAATCGTGTCTACATTTCCACGTATTTATTTTTGGTTTCTTTTAAAAAATTAAAAAAATATTTCACAAAGGTAGTTTTGTGTATTTGGAAGTTCGAGAAATTGTGCTCAATCGTGTTGGGCTTCGATTTTTTCGTTCGTCTAGATCACTAAATATCCTTTGAATATTTCAATCGTATTTTTTGAAAATAAGGCAATGTTTCGTGTTTGGAAGTTCAAGAAATTCGTGCCCAATCGTGCTGGGTTTCGATTTTCTGATCATCTAAACAACTAGATATCTTTCACAAATTTTTTTTTCTCGTATTTCTTAAATAAAGGCAATATTTCATGATTGGAAATCCAAAGGATCGTACCCAATCGTGCTGGGTTTCGGTTTTTAGTTTAGCCAAATGGTGAAATACCCTTTTCAAATTGCAATGCATGGATTTTGGAAATCATGGAACGATCTTGGTATTGAGGGTTTGAAACATCGTGTCCTATCGTGCTGGATGTGGTATTTCATCTTTTCAGAACAAGAGGGTTTCGATATCCAATGCGAGTTATCCAAACATTTTTAAAGATTCATATTTTAAAATATTTTCTAATTTTCGATATTAAGGACATTAATCAATCAACACGGTACCAATTTTGGGCGTTGCGAGGGTGCTAATCCTTCCTCGTGTGTAACCGACTCCCGAGCCCGTTTTCTTAAAATTCGTAGACCAAAATGTTTTCTAAAGTGACCTAATCACACTTCAAAAATGGTTGGTGGCGACTCCATTTTTCTTTTTAAAGTCGGCCCGTTTTCCAAACACAAAAATGGTTTCGACAACAACAACATTCAAAGTTATAAAGTACATTATTTATTAAATCAGTTCTCTAATATAGCACATTGTTTAAAAATTTAAGTACAAATACAGTTATTTTTTATGAGCAAGCTTATTAATTATATAAATTATTAAATAAAATGATAAGAAAAAAATGTATTGATCATATTTTATTAAATGAAAATAACTTTTAATAAATAGAATTAAAGATATCAACTCAAGAAAGTATTAAGTTCCTAATTAACTATTCTATAAAATTATAAATTGACTACTTGAATTTAATAACCCATGATTAATTATTTAATTTACTTTGATAACTCATAGATAACTCATACCAGTTACTTAAACTTGTTAGTTTTATGAACTCCATAACTATTCATGTGAAAAATATAAAATAAAATATGCATAAAAGCAATAATGCACCTACTGTACATTTTTTTAAATTTTTTATTTGATTCTCACTTTCTTTATTTGATGAAAATTTACGATATTAGTTCTATGATAAATTTATAACAATTACCTTTTGTAACACGTAAAATATTAGTAAACAAGTGGGCTTTTCATTGTATAATTTTTAAAATACTAGGTTGTATTTTTTTTTTGGCACAAATTGCACTACATGTATATCAAATTGATAATTTAAATATTGTCAATTTTTAAATATTTTGTCTTTGGTGCCATTGTCATATTGGTTCAAAATTTGAAATTCTATTATTTAATTGGGAAATCAACGACAAACCCTTTGAATGATTGAAGATTCTATGCCTTATATTTTACTTTAAAGAATATGAATAATATATATATATATATATATATATATATATATAATTATGGGACAAAAATGAAAATTTTCAAGAAGACTTTCACTTTCATATTGAATGGATTGATGTAAACAGAGGTATGAAAATTCCATTGGGAGTAGAAGAAGACTTGTAACTTGTGCTTTGCTGCAATCTTCTAAGACCTGGACTTGAGGTTCAACCGGCTACGTGTTTGATTTTTGAATTTCTTTGAACAATTAAATATAAAAATATATTTTAAAAAATTTAAGGTTAAATTAACTCTAAATAAATATGTAAATTTAGTTTTAATTCGATTGACATGAATATTGTTATTAATGTAGGAAAATGTAAGTTCGAGTGCACTGAATTATATTATCCTCCTATTTATGGGTTGAGAGAGAGGCTATGAGTAGTTTTAGACATTGTGTCAAAAATAACAAAATATAATGACCCTAAATATAATAAAAAATCTCTTCTTTTTTTTTAAATATAATTTTTCGAATTCAACTTCTTAAAATTTTTGGTTTTGGTTCTAGTTATTTCTAATTATATCCCACTAGTTGAACTTTTGATTCTTAAAGCAATGGGTCAATTCAATCCGACTCTGACAATATTCATTTGGCGTGATATAAAATAAACATGTCTATGGATCAAGTCGAGTTGGATGATGACCTAAAATTAAAAAAATAAAATTGACCTACTCATTTTTGGTTGAATTAAAATTAAAATTTATTATTTAAAAAATTCAAAAATTTATATTAATTTTTATATATTATAGCAAATTTCAATTAAGAATATTTTTATTATAAAATAGCAATTTAAACTAAATCAAGTAGCTTCCACCATTGAATAAGTTTATTAATAAATTTTATTTTTCTAATTTTATTACATTTTATCTATTTAATTTTTAAATGAAATAATTATTATTTACTCAAAACCTAACAAAAATCAATCCAAAATTAAACATTTGCAGTGTGGTAGTTAATGATCTAATTTGATCCAAATTTCTTCACCTTTCTCTATCAAATTTGATGCCAAACAATGACCAAATTTCCATTCAAATATATTTACATGAAAAAAAAAAAAAAAAGAAGAAGTCAAAAGTGTTGGGCCAAATGAAATAATGGGATTTTGAAATTTGATTATTTAAACATTAGAAGCATATGTATATATATAAATATAGAGAGTTGTCCATGTCATATGGCACTTAATGCTCAAATTAGTGGAGTTACCATTTCTTTTTACACATAAAATTCATATAATATGGCCCATTAATTGGACTCACCACAATATTTGGTCTTGAGACCATCAACCACTTACAATGCACAAATTCAAATAAAAGAGGGAAAATAACTCAAATTTTGATTTTTAAATTTGTTTGTCTTGGAGAAAATTCCATTTTTTTTAAAATAATATTTTTTTAAATAAAATGTTTCTTTTATTTAGAAAATAACATGGGAACATTTGTTTAAATGTGTTTATCAATTATTGAGTTATATGCATGGATAAAATGTGCCTTATTAATTTATCAAAAAATATCTTACTAGCTATTCATTTTTTAATTAAATATGTTAAATTATACTCTTTGAAATTTAAATTTTAGTCTCTATATAATTTTTTTATTTAAGATTTTTTATTTTTGGTCTAATTTTTCCGTTAAAATTAGTGATACCAAAGGTAAAATAATTTTTTAGTCCTTGACATTTGTTATTTTTTAATTTGATCTTTACCCTTTACAAATAGATAAAATTATTAAAAATAAAAAAATATTTTTATTAAATAATATAAAAATTTAAATTTTAAAAATAAAATAAAATGTCTTACTAAATTAAAATTAATTTAAAAGCATAGAGGGTTGTGGATAGGGCAAATCCAGAAGATGGTAGGGTCCAGTCTCTTAAAATGAATATTTTTTATTTAGATCTTTTATAATTTATAAAATTTTAAATCAGCAATGATAAAATTAAATTTTGGTCTCCCTAAAAACGATAAAAAATTGATTTATTTCTCTACAAATTATAAATATATAAATTGTTAAAATGGTGAAATTACATTTTTACTATCATACAAATATATAATTTAATTTCGCTCCCAAAAATTTTAACTTTGACCCTATCTTTAAGTCGTATTTCGGATCTGATTATGAAATATTCTATTATAAACGATTCTAGATAAATAAAATAGGAATCAAATTAAATAAAACAAATTAGAGTTCAAATGAAACAAAACAAAACAAAATAAGAGCTTATGAACAAGACAAGTACATGAGGAAAAGACCAACATGCAAAAGATGCTACAGTGTATATTCAACTAAAAATATTTTAGTATTTTAATTATTAATATATATCACCTTATGTCAAAATTTATATAAAGTTTATTATATCATTTATTCTCGAGTTTGACACTTTCTTTTAATATAATATTTGTGTTATTTTTTGGTCAAGTGCGGTACTTACATTTAACAAAAGTTATATAATTTGGTACATGAATGTAACAATGTTAATTTTTAGTGTTTAATTCGAGTTATAAGATTGATTTAATGCATGGTATTTACTAATATTATTATATTTGAATTTTAATGATTTTTTATAGAATAAATTTAGTACTAATCGTGAATTTGTTTAGTAATTTTATGTTTAATTTGTCAAATATAGTCCGATGAAAGTGTTTTGATTTGGTTTTAGAGATCGATTTGATGAAAGTTAATTGTTAATATTACTAGCTAATTATGAATACTCATCAAGTCAAATCTAAAACCGGATTAAATATTAAAAATTAACACCGTTAACTTCAAATAGTAAAATGTATAACTTTTATTACCGTTTTGGAAAAAAATAACACAAGTACCATATTCAAAAAATACTAAACTCAAGTTCCAAATTATATATTAACCAATTTTTGTGTTATGTTTCTTCAAGTTGAACAAAAGAAAACAATAGTACCAACTTGTAAGAACTTTAAACATTATTACCATAATAAAAAAATTTAAAAATCAATGTTATTCTTTTGTCTCTCTTTTTTTCTCACTCTCTTTCACATGTATTTTTAAAACACCCATTTTTTTGTTAAAAATAAAATAAAATATTTAAAATTTTCAAAAAATAAAATATTAATAAAATTTCAAATAAAATCAAACATTATAACGAGAAAAGTCCATTTCAGTTGATGCAAGTGACCATCCCTTTCTCTCTCTCTATTTTGGCCCCTTTAATGGATTTCTCTTCTTCATATATCCTGCGTTCCAGCTCAACTTCCTCTTATTATTTATAGGTTAAATTCTGCCATTAGTCCCCTTACTATGTAAAAGTTGTGAGTTTAATCTATATATTTTAATTAAATCAAACTTAGTCCCTGTATTTTTTAATTGGTTAAATTTAATCTTTATACTTTTTAAATTTTGAAATTTTAAGCCAAATGAAAACAGTTATATTATGCTACTATCTCGTACTGTAGGTAAAGTTATAGATTTAGTCATTGTTCTCCAAATGAATCATTTTAGTCCTTATGATTTTTAAAAATTGAAATTTCAACTTTGACGTAATTGGTACCAATTAAATTTATTATTTGATTTTTAAAAAGTAAAATGTAGAAATAATAAGTTAACACGATATTACATGTGAGATAATAAGTTTATCTTGTCAAATTTTGAAAATAAAAAAAAAATAACTTAATGAAATTAGCAGCTGCCACTTGGTAAAGACTGCAATTTTAAAACTGAAAAGTACAAAAACTAAAAGAATTAAATCCATAACTCATGCGTAGTAGAGGGACTAATAGTAGCTTAAGAAAAGGTGAACAAAAATGGGTCCTACTTGAAACCACCATGGAAGAACATGGAAAGAACACAAATTCCACAAAATAAATTAAAACTTAGCATATATTAGGACACCATTTTTCAATTTCATCAACCCCTCCCCACTACTTTTGCTTCAGTTTTGGGTGCTTTCAGTTTTGCTTTGCTTTGCTTTGTTATATATCTTTCTTAAGCAAAACAAGCAACCTTGATTAGTGCCTTAAAACAGTTTAAACCTTACCAACTTTCACTATTAACAAAAGCAAAATAAATATACATACACACATATATATATACACAGTGCTTGAAAGCTTGTATTGTTTGCCTTCTTCCCTTTTTTTGCTCTTTCTATCAAACTGAAAAAAGCTGCCTTTTTTTTTTGGTTACTTGGAGCTTTCAAGGTCAGGGATTAAACGGGTGATTAACCCTTTTTTTCGGTTGATCTTTCTTGGATCCAATTTCCTTGAGGTAAGAGAAAGGAAAAAAAGAAAGTTCATCTTTTCACTTATTCTATGCATAAAAGTTTGCAACTTTCTCCTTTGCTTAATACCCAATTAATTCCCAGTTTTGTGCTAAAAGATTGAATTTTTCTTTTGATGGAGTTCTATGTTTCAAAGTGTTCAAATTTCAAGAACCCCATCAGTTTTCTCTCTAAAATGTTTGTAATTTTTGACTGATCTGCTTTCAATATTTTATACTATTTGGATAAATTTTGAGTTTAGTTAAGCTGTTTAAGGCCATTTATTTCTGGTTATGGTGTTTTTAAATGCCTTCTTTATCCATTCCTTTACCATGTTTATATTCTTGATGTTGATGTAATCATGCCTTTTAAATATGATTATATGCCATAATGATTCATAAATATTAAAAAAGAAAGGTATTATATTTATATTATGTCATGAGAATAAATGTAATAAAAAGACAAAGGAAAGTATATGGTCCTTGTTTTCTTCGTCATTAACTTTCACATGTAGAACAATCAAAAATTTTATTATCATAATTGGAAATAACATCACCAACAAGATATTTGTATGTATTAAAAGGGAAAAAAAAGGGTTTCTCTTAAAATTCTCATTTTGTACTTAAATTTGATTTGTTTTTAGCCCCCTTGATTGGCTAAATTAGCTGTGTTTTGATAGAATACTTATTTTGCTGTCTTAATGAGGTCAATGGGAATGTTAAGTGTCTAGTTATTACAGGGGGATCTTTTACCATGGATGGCATACATACATACGTGGATAGTGATATATGTGTAGGTAGGAATGTAGATGTATATACATATATACCTTTCTTTGCATGTATGTAGATGTATATACATGCTTACTTTACTGGGAATGTATGTTTTTATGTAATATGTGTATATGTATATGCACATGTATCTTTCTTTGCATCCTTTTGAGTGTCTGAATTAGTTCGAATTGCATATTTCGAGTCTAGAGATCATCCTTTCCTCTTCGTTGATTTTACCGGAAGGGTCTTACTTTGCTTCCTTTTCTTAGCTAGAAATGAATGCTTTCCATATGATTCCTTTTTATGTTTTATATGGAACCGTTACCAAGGCCTGTTTTCACTAGGTTTACATCGGATTTTCTGTAGTACACGAGTTTTAGCTTTGTTGCAGTGTTTACTGTTTGTATTTGCTTCTTTTGTTTTCGTTCTGTTTTGATGTAAATCTTCATCTTATTCTTCAGATTCCGTGTGAAATTTTCTTGGCAGAAAATGGTAACGAGGTGTGTGCATCATCGTTAGCCACCATATATTTAATCGAGACAGAAGATGGATGATGCGTTTGGTAGTGGTCAGAAAGATAACCGGAGGGAAGACAAGTCGCTGCAAAACTTGGACAATAACAGGGACATGTCGGGAGAGAATGGAACGGATTATTCCGAATTAAAATTGAAAAAGCTGGCAAGAAGGGTAAGACCACAGCATGCTCTGATATTAAGTGTTGGTAAACGATTAGAGGCTGGAAAAAGTCTTATGAAGGATTCATTTCTTCCGAGTATTTTTAGTGTAGGCAATACAGTTCCGAGGCATGTTGTTACTCTAGATGAGAAATACCTTCGTCGTTGCCTGGAATTGATTTGTATCAATGCAGTAAAAGCCGCTCAATGCAACATATCCGTGAACTTGAGCTCCGTAGAAATGAGTATTTTATCCGATGGATTGAATTCACCTAACATCGGGGATGAAGATGATTGTGACTTCCAAAGGGTTGTTTTCGACTGTCCACTAGCAGTTGGGACTGGTGGAGTAGTCATTCGGCCTGTAGGACAGTGGGTCGTAAGTTCAAAAACGGGCAGCCGGAGTATGGCGAATATATTGAAGAGCCCGTTGTTACAGAAGTTCGGTGCATCGGATGTCAGTCCAAGTTCGAATGCTGTTAAAAGATCAGTAAGTTATGACTTCATGAACTCTCCTGGTAGTTTCAGTAACTATTCCTCACAAAAGCTAGGAAGTGAAACACCTATATCCGAAAATCGTAAATATGGATCCGAGACTGCGCATAAACAGCGTGTTTCCGAGTCAAGTACAGACTCAACATGCTCTGACCAGTCATTTTCTTCTACTTCTACGGCAATTTCACGTGGAATGCTTCAATGCACATGGAAGGGTGGGATTCCATATTTCGTTTTCTCCTTAGATAATAGGAAGGAGGTATATGTAGCCAATTTGTCAAAGGAAGGATCAGCTCGGGGTAAGGGTCCGGACTTTGTGTACTCCTTCCATTCAAGCAAGGGTAGCCATAAGGAACACGGGATTAGTGATGATAAGTCACACCTTGTTGCTAAGATGAAGGTAATGACTTCTTTCTCGATCTGCCCCCAAGGTTCTAAAATCATGGAGACGGAGTTCGTTTTGTTTATTGGTAATGAAACTTTTAACCCGGAGGTGCAAACTCCAAGCTATAACCATAGGAAGAGTAAAGGTCTACCAAAAAAGGTAGTGGAAGCATTCAAGAGCAGTCACTCATCCAAACCAAGAACAATGCCAAGATTATGGTCTAGTTCCATAGTTGAGGATTCTTCTTGGGGTCCATGCCAGGATACAGTCAACGGTCCTAATTCACTCGATAAAATGGATCTCTTAGAGGAAGAATTTTCACCGAATCTTGAATTGGCCACCATTGTCGTGAGGAACCATTTGCCTAAAAATCCTCTGCCGGAAGTTGGAGGTTGGGGCTTAAAGTTCCTCAAGAAAGCGGGGGTTACTGCAGCAGCCTCGGTTCCATGTGATTGTTCTCTGAATACCGATGATTGCTCAACAAGTACAGATATCCTAGTCCCGGCAGGCATTCATGGTGGTCCAAGAAATGGTGGCCCTTCTTCTCTTATCGAAAGATGGAGATCTGGTGGACATTGTGATTGTGGTGGTTGGGACTTGGGCTGTCCGCTGACCGTACTTAGAGCCAGAGCAAGTAAGCAGCGAGGTTTGCCTTCAACAGATACCTCTGAGGCATGCAAGTTATTCGATTTTTTTGTTCAGGTAATGTCAGTCATTCCCTATCCCTATGTTCGAACAACAAGCGATTATATAACACAAATAGTCATTGCGATAACCATTGCTCCAACTTTGAAAATTTTCAGGGCTCGAAGCACGGTGCCCCGACATTGAGGATAGCAAATGTTCATGATGGCCTGTATTTTCTTCATTTCCAAACACCACTCTCAGCCCTGCAGTCATTCTCCATTGCAGTGGCATACATCCATGCTCAAAGTCCAAATTTCCGACAGAAAAATGTAAAGCTATCGAGGTAGAAAGAACACCGGTCCGATGTTTATGTTAGTATACACGTATCGAGATCGGTATCTTAAAACATATAGGTTTGTTTATAATAGAATTGGGAAATATTTGGCTTTTCTCATAACAAAATGATATTGTAACTTTATTATGCATTTTGATTGATTGTGGAAGTTTTAGATTGAGTGACTTTTATACTAAAATGTGGTCATTGAACTAATTAGAAGTGAAATTGAAGCATGTAACTCATCATCTGCACTTTGAGTTTTTATGCCTTTCTTCTTCAACTAATTGTCATCCGATTATTACTTTCAGATATAGAGGTAATACTAGTTCCATTCGGTTTTAGGAAAAAATATTATTATTATTATTATTATGCATTAGCATTTTAGTTTTTTTTTAATGAATCGAATAATCAAATAAATCAAATTTCATTGTAAAATTCAAAATTAAATTTATTTAATTCTTAGTAAATTTCTTTTTAGTCATTCTATTATTTAATTTTGCCTCTTTTTTTTTTTATCATCAGCTATTTGGTTAATAGTGGCAATTTTAAATTTGGCATAATAGTAATTTTAATTGATTCTAAAAAATTAACTCTCAATATTTATGCGTTGTTTAATTTGGTCTCTCTTTTTGTAATTTTTTTTGGTAATATTAAGGGTAAATTTTAAAAGAATGAGAAAATATGAAAATTATTATCTTAGATTTTGGGTATTTATATATATATATATATATATTCAATCAAATCTAGCCAATAAATTTGATTTTTTAGTTTTTAGATAAAAGGGTCATAAAGAAAAGCAAAACTAAAAAGATCAAATTACACAATGTGTAAATAGTAAGAGTTAGATTTTTAGAATCAAAACTAAATTGACACAATATATAAATGTTGAAGGTAAAATTTGCTATTATATCAATTTTAAAAGTTACTTACGTTAGCCAAGCATGTAATTGGGGACCAAAAAAGATAAAATTGATGATTAACACAATGTATATATGTTGGTGATTAAAATTGCCATTATGCCAATTTTAAAAGTTACCATCATTAATCGAACAACTGGTGATAAAAAAAGACAAAATTAAATGGTTGGGTTACCATTTTGTAATATTTCATAATTGAGTGATCAAAATTTTTTATTGATAATTACGTGACTACTAATGTAGTAATAATATTAAAGAAAATAAAATAAAATTTAATCCGGTTCAAATAATTATGTGTTGTTGACTCGTAATCAAATTTAATCATAATTATTCGATGAGTTAACTTGAGTTATAAAACAAGTTTGAAATACATTAGATACAAATCACTAAAAACATAATTAATAATTTTGAGCAGAATTCACGCACATAATTTACACACAATATGATTCAAACTCGGACACTAAGACTTTATTTGGTTGGATTGATATTCTTGTATTGTATTATTTAATACGTCAATATTACATAACATACAAATAATTATGTGTTTGATAGAGGTGTAAATTAATACATTAGATAAAAAGTAAGTATGTATTTTAATAAAGTCCTTATTAGTGTTATTAAAATCCAACACTTGCTATTTAGAAAGACTAAACTTATTTGCAGTGATTCAACCAATGACAAGTGAAAATGGTTCAAGTTAATTAACTGAAAATAATATTATTAATTTGATATACATTTTACTAATATTAGTTAATTTAAGTAATCTTTGTAATTACGTGCTATTAGAATTGTATTGGGGTATTAGATAGAACCCATGTCAAAATACAAGTGCCACATGAGGACAAATTTAGATATTGTACAAGGAAAAATGAGGTAGCCATTAATGTTTTAGGGGCATGTGCCCTTGACATGCAATTTACATACGTATTATCTGGTTTGGAAGGGTCGACAGCTAATGGGAGAGTTATTTAAGATGCTTTGAGTAAAAGAATGGCTTGAAAGTGCCTATTGATATGTTTATTTAGGTTACAATAATAATTAGACTTCCTACTAGGCACTCTAAGCTATTAAAGTTTAATTATTGTTTAACAAAGTAACTTTTAAATTATTTGTTATAAATTTTACTAGGTTGATATTACTTTGCTGATACAGGTTGCACACATTCAAAATGGTTTTTAGCACCTTCAGAGGGCAACAATATCACTTAACTAAGTTGAGATGTGGTTACCAACCCACCACAGCTAAAGAGTTTTTCAACATGATGCATGCTTCTACAATAAATATATTTGAAAAGTGTTTTAATTTTTTAAAGATGATATGGGGTATACTTAGGAGTCCTTCTTTCTATCCCATTAAGATACAAAATCGAATTATTTTTGCATGTTGCTTGCTACACATTTATATTCAAAAGGAAATGTCCTATGACCCTTTGGAATGTGATGATGAAGCTTCAAGTGGTAAAGAGGTCGATGATATTTATACCTATGAAGCAGTAGCTTCAGGAATTGAGCCTACAAATGAGTGGAACATGTCTAGACAACAATTTATTACTGAAATGTTTCAGGAGTAGAGGGTTTCTCGATCAATGAGGTAAAATAATGGAACAACTTGAATTGAACTAAGTTGTATGAACCTCCAAAAAAATGTTGAACTAATTTTAATTGTTAAAGTGCAAACTATTATCCATAAACATTCTATTTGTAATTGCATGAAATGTATTTCTTTGTAATTTTATTTAAGCTTAATTGCATTTAACTATTTGTTTTAATTAGTTATATTTGATTTGGTAATAGTTATATTATATTATGTTATTCCACTTTGGCATAAATTATTAGTAGGATGACAAGTCACGAGGTGAATCTTAAATGTGATAGTTCAAGTAGCAAGTGACAAATGAAGAAGATAAGATGTTGATGCAATGTCTTGTTGAGTTGTACCACTTGGCCATCCACAATGTTGATTGCGGATTCAAACAAGGATAACCACTTGTGCTGGAAAAAATGTTACAATCAAAACTCCTCTGTGGTTTCAAAGTTAAACCTCACGTCAACAATACGTTAAGGGCAATTAGGAAGATTTGTTCAATTGTATATGACATGATTTATAGAAAACACACCAACGACTTTGGATGGGATGCCACGAGGAAAGTGGTAACAACTAAGCAAGCGACGTGGCATGATATCGTTAAGGTAATTATATGTAACACCCCGAATTTTTGGGTTAGAAATTTAAGCTTTGTGGTTAGGGTATAGTTGTGCGCTTAAGTGTTAGAATAGGTCTGCTAATCTAGTGGTTATGTAATAGCCCGGTTTAGACCCTAGTCGGAATAGTGGTTTCAAGACCAAAAATCTGAGGTCAAAAAATATTTTAATATTATTTTTGGTGTTTACAATATGAGTTTGAGCATGTGTGAAAATTTTGTGTGAAAATTTTATCGTTTGTGTGCCGAATTATGAAAAAGGACTTAATCGCATAAAATATAAAAGTTGTGTGCTGATTGTTAAAGTGCTTAATTGGCATGACTTATTAAATGAAAGGTCCTTATGTTTTAATTAGACCATAGAAAGTGGAGATGGACATATATGTACATAGTTAGTGGAAATTTAAATGAATTAATAAAACGACAAAATGGTAAAATGATTATTAAGTTAATATTAATAAATCAAACATGAATTAGTGGCATTAGTGTTCATTCCACCGAAATTGAGAACGAAAATAAGGGTTTGACACTTCTTTGATTTTGGCACATTCATAGCTCAATCGAGTATGTGTTTTTGATCGGTTTTTAATGATTTCTACGTTTTTGTGATCGTTGCTTTGTGTTCTATCAAACCCATGCTTTAATTTTAGAATTTGATGATGATTTTGAGAAGTGCCATTGATGAATATGTGAGCTTTGTGTTGATAGTTGGTGGAATATGAAAGTTTAATGTTGGGTTAACATAGTTTGTCTTTGAATTTTTGATGAAATTGGCTATTTTGAGCTAAATTGTGAAAATGAGAAATTGAAGGACTAAAATATGAAATAAATGAAATATTTGGGCTTGAATGAACATAAGAAAAATTCGGCTAGGCATGTGTGAGATGAAATTATGTGAATTTGATGATTTTATGAAATAGGGACTACAGTGTCAAAATGTAATAATGTGAGGGCTAATTCATAAATTACTCTAAATATGTGTAACAGCCCGATTTAGGGCCTAGTCAAAATAGTGATCTCGGAATCACTAATTCGAGGTTAGAGAAAATTTTTTCATGATATGTTATGTGTGATAACATGTTTATAAGGATGCATGAAAATTTTGGCGCCTTAATTTTAGCAAATTCTAGCTAAATTGTGAAAAAGGACTAAATCGAAAAAAGGGAAAAGTTCTATTTTATTTCCTAGAGGTGCCAAATAGCTATGGGTTATAAATTGGAGGTCCCAAATGTTCAATTAGACCATGGGAATTGGCTTGGACGGTCAAAGAAGACAAAGGGGACAAGGGCATTAAATGTTGTCATGTTAGGTTATTAAAAAGAAATAAAATAAGATGAATTAAGAAAAAGCTATCATCTTTTTTATTTCTTCTTCTCTTCCACCGAAAATGGACAGCAAGAATGGGGTCTTTGAAGCTCAAAATTTCAGCAAGTATTCCTCTTCACAAGTGATTTTGATGACTTTTCTTAATAAAAATTGTACTTTTGGAGTCCCCAAAGCTTAAGCTAGCTAATGAGAGGACTATTTTGCAATATGGTTGAGAGTATAGGGACTTGAAGTTAGAGAGTTTATGCTGGTTTCTGAGTTTTTATGGAAGAAAATGAATGATACGATGATGAGAAACAACTTTTGTGAAGGGTGTTGTCATAAAAACACCTAATTTGGGCTAAAATGCAAAAGTTGTAATTTATTCATTAAGGCATGAAATAGTTGGAATTGAGGATAGTTGTAAGAGGATTAAATGTTCAGATAGGGTTTTTTAGCAAGGAAATATGATAAAAATTTATTTACGAGCCTAGGGGTAAAATCGTAATTTTGCCAAAATGTAGGGGCAAAATAGTCATTTTTCCTAAAGCATAGATTATGGTGTATTATGATTTATAAGTGATTAAATCACTAAATTCCATTGTTCTAGATCAAAGAAAATGAGTTTCGGACCTAGAGCGAGTGGAAAGAGAAATGTGGACAAAAAGGTCCCTTTCGGCCCTTTTGTCATTGAGGTAAGTTCATGTGCAAATGTGGTAATTATGTATGAGTTATTTTAGTATTCCAATGTTGTAGGGAATGTATAATTATCCAATGACTGTATTAAATAAGTGTTGATGAGTTGTTAAGAGAATTGGAAATCTAAGAATAGTAAGAAATATAAATAGTACGAAATGATGATAGCTAGGGTTTCGTGTAAGACCATATTGAAATATGGCCTCGGTGAGAGATTTTGTATAAGACCATTTCGGGGACATGACATCGATAGGTTAATTCATGTATGAACATATCGAGGGCATGATGTCAGCGTGACATTATAGGTACGAGACTTAAGGGAGTTACTTAACAATTCTATAACTCAATAAGTATTGTGAAAATTGAGAATGAATGTGTTGTACCAAGAGAGGTATAGGTACATGTTAGAATTGAATTAAGATGGATTCAGTACATGATGAACCCTAGCGGATTATGTATGATCAATGTGTTTTAAGTGCATGAGATAGGGTTATTTATGCATGGTAGGAATACAAATGATTATCGTGGAAGGTTAAGTAAGAAAAGTAGTGTGTGAGGATGTTCTCGAGTGAACATTAGAATAGATAATATATGTGGATTATTATCCATGAATGTAAAATAACGGTGAGCTATGGGCGATATCACCTTATTGATGTTAATGATGGGCTATGTGAAATACCATCAATTATACTGTTATCGGTGGGCTATGTGCGTTACCACCTGATTAATTAGTAATCGATGGGCTATGTGCGATACCATCAATTATACTGTTATCGCAGTGGGCTATGTGCGTTACCACCTGATTAATTAGTAATCGATAGGCTATGTGTGATACCATCAACTAATTATCAATTGGTGGGCTAAGTGCGATACCACCACAAGTATAAATAATTGGTGGGCTAAGTGCGATACCACTACAAGTATAAATAATTGGTGGGCTAAGTGCGAAACCACCGAGAGATTTGTAGTATGAGTGGCTTAGTGAAAAATGTTTGATGTGTTGTTTCATATGATCATGTAGTGATCAGTGCAGGATTATATGTTAATTAAATGAGCAATTGGTTTGTGGCCCAATTAGGATGCGGTAAGAGATAGAGTGAGTAAGCTTCAAGAATGGTCAAGTAAGCAACCATGAGATAATGAGAAAAACTCATTAAAATGCCTTGTAGTTGTGTATATTCAATGAATATCAATATTTATCAGTTATATACAGATGAACTTACTAAGCATTATTGCTTACTCCTTTTTCCTTTTTTCATCTTTCATAGGTTAATTTAGCTAGTTCGGGTTGGAGATCGCCGGAGATGTTTTCACACTATCGATCAGACACTTGGTATGAGGTATCAAGTCCTTATGAGTCATGGCATGTATAGGGCTAGTAATTGAGGTTGATTAAGTCTTTTGAATGTAGCCAAATTGTATTGGCCTAAGAGAACTTATATTTGTTTGCGTATAGCCATAGATAATGGCTTAAGTTGGTTGTAATTATGTGGGAAATAGCTCTCTTAGTGTATGGATTGCAGACTTTACTTCTCTTGTGTTTAAATGTCTTTAAACCAAGAATTATAATGATATTACTATAATTTAAGTGATGATGAATGAATGTATGCAACTGAGGGTGGTGATTGGCTTAGAAAATAGCCTTTATATGCTCACCCGGGTAGACACACGGGCGTGTGTCTAGGCCGTGCGTAACCTGCACCTTATTGTTTTAAGTCAGGATAGGCCACGGTCAAACTCCACGACTATTTGTTTGAGTCGTGTAGGACACACGGTTTGGACATGGGCGTGTGCCCCAAATCGTGTGAACAAGTCAGTATATTAAGGATTTACACACGGTCTAGGCCTACGGGCGTGTCAAGGCCATGTGAATATAGTCAGTAACTCCCCACGGTTCAAAGCCACGGACATGTTGTGAGAGTACACGGACGTGCCCCCATTCCACACAAGCGTGTGCCCTAACCGTGGGAGTTTTGGCAGAATGTTGGGATTTTTGAGCACGGTGTGAGCACATGGTCATGTGTGACTACACACAGGTGTGTGTGTCATCTAACATGGGTGTGTACACCCTATTTAAATGGGAAAAAATTTTACGGATCGTAAGAGTTTCTGATATAGTCTCGAGAGCCCTCACATGTGTGAGTGAGGTCTTGTAAGTCGAAAAGAAATTGTTGTATTGACATCAAGGAGAGTAGTCGAGTTGAGCCTAAGTGGTGTTCAAGTAGTTTTATACGGTAACGCCTCATGCTCGATCTCGACGGGGATTATGGGTAAAGGGTGTTACATTTAGTGGTATCAGAGCATGGTTTAGTCAGTTCTTGGACTAACCTAGCTTGAGTAAGAGTCCAGCTATACATGCCATAGGTGGACTATGATAGTGTGATAGCTCTCGGCTCTAACGAAATTGTTTTATTAAGACAGGGATGGTTCCTAACCGAGCTAAGCCCAATAATATTGTAAGTGATAATGAGGTAATTGAAATACTCCTATGCATTGATAAGATTCAAAAAGGTATGAATAGAAGTGTATGACATGTGTGTGATAATGCATGAAATGAGAGTTATAAAGTGGTAAGCTTATCTGTATTGGCTGGATGTGCATAAGGTGTAATATACTCAACCTATTGGGTTAGGTGCATATAGTGAGTAAATTTACCCAGAGAATGGGGTATACGTGTATGTATAATTATTTGAATGATGTATGATCAATATGTCCACATAGTTGAATCTCATATGTGATTATTAAAGTAGATGATTGTATAACATTTTATTTTGTGACTCTGTATGAAGCTACGAGTAATATGGTGTGAGAGTTAAACTAGAAAGTTTGATTAAATAGAATGTAGGGATGAGTACAGTTGTTTAGTGATAAAATGATGAATAAGACCATGGTTGGACCATGGCGGTACATGTGATCCCATGTAAGACCATGTCTGGGACATGGCATTGGTGACGATACGTGATTCCGTGTAAGACCACGTCTGAGACCTGGTATTGGTACGAGATTTCGTGAAAGATCATAGCGAGGCTATGGCATCGTGATGACATGTAAAGAAATAGCTGGACCATGATGTTGTGATACGAGTAAGACCATAGTTGGACTATGGCAACCAGGTAAACGACGTACTCAAACCCGTATGACATTCATTAATTGATAATAATTGTAAGAGAAAGTAGAGTTAAATATTGAGTACTCGAACAGATATTAATGTGGAACTTGAATTATTAACGTCATAGTTCAAAAGTATAAGTGATAGAAACAATTATAGCGTGATAAATGTGAAAACTCACTTGAGATGAGTTGTATGACTATAATGATATTGTATTGATGATGAATAGTAAATCATGTGCATGTAATCACGAGAGTTAAGTTAAGGGCTCTGTGATTTCACCCCTTACCACTGCTGAATTATGATGAGATGTTATGAGAGTCAAATTGAGTAAGTTTGCATGTGATTAATGCAGCATTAATGTTAACATTTTGAGAATGTTTTGTATCATATTGGTACATGATACTCTACTATATAAGGTAATCGTTGTTGAGTATGAGGTTGAAGTCCTAGGGGACTATAATGGAAAGGCTACCATTGAGATACGAAATGGATAAGGTTCCGTTGAGACCTTGTTCGAGGCATGGCCTCGGCACCAAGTTATGATTTCGTATAAGACTACATTCAGAAGGTGGCTTCGAAAATGGATATGAGAATTGTATAAGACCATATTTGGAATATGACATCGATACTTGATATGGAAGTCCATATCAGACCCTATCCGGGATAATGACATTGGCATTTAGAGGTAACTCCATATAAGACCACCTCGAGGGTGTGGCATTGGTTTTGTATCTATTTGAATGTCGATGAATTTGCATTTTTGATTACCTCTAGTGATCAATGGGACAGATAGATGAGCCTAGAAGTAAATGAGATTAGTACTAAAGCCTTGTGAAAGAGTGAATACAGACATTTGTGAATGAATCATGAAGAATCTAGTATGATGTGTGGTACGATATGTTCTAAGTAAATGGCAAGTATGAGTAAATTGACTCGAGGCCTGTAGTTTGTGCATAGTTAGTTGATGCTATGAAAGGAATTATAAAAATCTCTTGAGTATTTTCTTATAAATATTGGTTGCCTTTAAATTGGATGTAGTTTTTCTTTTCATAACCTGTGATTTTGTGAGAATGGTAGCTGATAGTGAAAATCAGACAGAACAGTTGTCGATTTAGTTAATTGTAATCGACATTCCTTTATATCTTTGTATCCATGTACGGGTACTTTGAAGAGGAAGTCCGTGATGATTCTAGTATAAGAAATGAAATTACGAGTTTCACGATGTATGATGAGATTTCGAGTAAGCTAAATAGAGTCAATAGATTCGATCAAGATGTCCCTAATGTTGTGAAACACGACACTAGTAAATGTTTTAAATTGGCACAGCAAAAGAAACTTAGATGAGAGTGTGTTAGAAAATATTCTCTATGTGGAGAAAAAATTAGATTATCGTATTGAGATATGATTCAAGTTCTATGTATGTTCACACATGAGTCAGTAAAGAGAAAAATTTACGTGTGTTCATAAGTTGGGAGCATATTACAGAGATATGCTCGTCGAAACGTTTAAACCACGATGGTTGAATTGAAAGCTATAGAATGAATTATTGATTGAAAATTTTAGTACTAAGTTCAGTCTGTATTGAGAAAGATAGTTGCCAGATTGGTAATCTCAGACGATCCCTTTCGTATCTGTATGAGAATTAGATGTGTTGTGATGATCTATGGGAAAATTGATGAGTATTTTCTAAAATTTTCATGAATGAGAACATCTTATGATACTGAGATAGTGGAAACGACTTGAGCTATAACCATAGTGGGTATAGTTATTATAATACTTCACAGATGGTAGTCATAGTACAGGTGTTTAAAGGAAAGCTCCATGTTAAGCAGTGTGAGTTAGCTAGTCGGTGATATCATAATTTTAGTGAGATTAATGTCTAGACCGAGTTTTCTTTTCAGAACAAAAGGGTTCAAAAGAGATATAGTAAATGGTATTTTAAAGAAGCTTCGAATGAGTTTATTTGTGCTGATGAATTCAGGTTGTATAAGTCCTTCCGTTGTTGATGATTTCTCGAAATAGAATTGGAATGATGATAAATCCAAAACTTATACAGAGTTTTGGTATGAGATTTAGTGGTAGCATATCTGCTAAAACAAGAATAAGGAAGTACAGTTATACGCATAAATGTTTTAATAGTAGAGTGTATTTCATGATATGATTGAGTTTATGGTCAGAAGTAGTTGACCACTAAAAGCTGAGTTTCAAAGCGTTCAAGTTAGGATTATTATAGCTGGTGAATGCTTTAATGAGAAAGTGAGGTAAGACCTTATGGATTTCAAGCGTGGTTTGACAAAATTCCCAAGAAGGGGGGATGACATATGAGTTGTAGTAAATTGACCTATAAGGATCCGATGATCATTTAGATTTGTACAGAGTTCCAAAATTAGTGGATCATTGAGTATATGCCCGGGAGGAATAAATACCTAGGTCGCAAGTGGTGCTCCGACCTTATGTGTGATAGCTTAGAGATTGTTGATAGAAGAAACTTGTGGATAAGTGAATTTGTGATTTTTTGAAGAGTTTATGAAAATGTTTTAAGAATGTTGGTAACAACTCCTCCTGATAAGATTTTTAGGACGAAAATCCCTAAGGGAGGAAGAATTGTAACAGCCCGATTTCGGGCCTAGTCGGAATAGTGATCTTAGAATCACTAATTTGAGGTTAGAGAAAATTATTTTCATGATATGTTATGTGTGATAACATGTTTATAAGGATGCATGAAATTTTTGGCGCCTTAATTTTAGCAAATTCTAGCTAAATTGTGAAAAAGACTAAATCGCAAAAAGGGAAAAGTTCTATTTTATTTCCTAGAGGTGCCAAATAGCTATGGGTTATAAATTGGAGGTCCCAAATGTTCAATTATACCATGAGAATTGGCTTGGACGGTCAAAGAAGACAAAGGGGACAAGGGCATTAAATGTTGTCATGTTAGGTTATTAAAAAGAAATAAAATCAGATGAAATAAGGAAAAGGTATCATCTTTTTTATTTCTTCTCCTCTTCCACCGAAAATGGACAGCAAGAATGGGGCTTTTGAAGCTCAAAATTTCAGCAAGTATTCCTCCTCACAAGTAAGTGATTTTGATGACTTTTCTTGATAAAAATTGTACTTTTAGAGTCCCCAAAGCTTAAGCTAGCTAATAAGGGATTATTTTGCAATATGGTTAAGAGTCTAAGGACTTGCCATTAGAGAGTTTATGCTGGTTGCTGAGTTTTTATGGAAGAAAATGAATGATAAGATGATGAGAAACAACTTTTGTGAAGGGTGTTGTCATAAAAACACCTAATTTGGGCTAAAATGCAAAAGTTGTAATTTATTCATTAAGGCGTAAAATAGTTGGAACTGAGGATAGTTGTAAGAGGATTAAATGTTCAGATAGTCTTTTTTAGTAAGGAAATGTGATAAAAATTTATTTACGAGCCTAGGGGAAAAATCATAATTTTGCCAAAGTGTAAGGGCAAAATAGTCATTTTTTGCCTAAAGCGTAGATTATGATGTATTATGATTTATAAGTGATTAAATCACTAAATTCCATTGTTCTAGATCAAAGAAAATGAGTTTTGACCTAGAGCGAGTGAAAAGAGAAATGTGGGCAAAAAGGTCCCTTTCGGCCTTTTCGTTATCGAGGTAAGTTCATGTGCAAATGTGGTAATTACGTATGATTTATTTTAGTATTCCAATGTTGTAGGGAATTTATAATTATGCAATGAATGTATTAAATAAGTGTTGATGAGTTGTTAAGAGAATTGGAAATCTAAGAATAGTAAGAAATGTAAATAGTACGAAATGATGATAGCTAGGGTTTCGTGTAAGACCATATTGAAATATGGCCTCGATGAGAGATTTTGTATAAGACCATGTCGGGGACATGATATCGATAGGTTAATTTATGTATGAACATATCGAGGGCATGATGTCAGCGTGACATTATAGGTATGAGACTTAAGGGAGTTACTAAACAATTCTAGTAACTCAATAAGTATTGTGAAAATTGAGAATGAATGTGTTGTACCATGAGAGGTATAGGTACGTGTTAGAATTGAATTGAGATGGATTCAGTACATGATGAACCCCTAGCGGGTTATGTATGATCAATGTGTTTTAAGTGCATGAGATAGGGTTATTTATGCATGGTAGGAATGCAAATAATTATCATGGAAGGTTAAGTAAGAAAAGTAGTGCGTGAGGATGTTCTCGAGTGAACATTAGAATAGAGAATATATGTGGATTATTATCCATGAATGTAAAACAATGGTGAGCTAAATGTTATATCACCTTATTGATGTTAATGATGGGCTATGTGCGATACCATCAATTATACTGTTATCGATGGGCTATGTGCGTTCCCACCTTATTAATTAGTAATCGATGGGCTATGTGCGATACCATCAACTATATTATCAATTGGTGGGCTAAGTGCGATACTACCACAAGTATAAATAATTGGTGGGCTAAGTGTGATACCACCACAAGTATAAATAATTGGTGGGCTAAGTGCGATACCACCACAAGTATAAATAATTGGTGGGCTAAGTGCGAAACCACCGAGAGATTTGTAGTATGAGTGGCTTAGTGAAAAATGTTTGATGTGTTGTTTCATATGATCATGTAGTGATCAGTGTAGGATTATATGTTAATTAAATGAGCAATTAGTTTGTGGCCTAGTTAGGATGCGATAAGAGATAGAGTGAGTAAGCTTCAAGAATGGTCAAGTAAGCAACAATGAGATAATGAGAAAAACTCATTAAAATGCCTTGTAGTTGTGTATATTCAATGAATATCAGTATTTATCAGTTATATGCAGATGAACTTACTAAGCATTATTACTTACTCCTTTTTCCTTTTTTCATATTTTATAGGTTAATTTAGCTAGCTCAGATTGGAGATCGCCGGAGATGTTTTCACACTATCGATCAAACACTTGGTATGAGGTATCAAGTCCTTATGAGTCATGGCATGTATAGGGCCAGTAATTGAGGTTGATTAAGTCTTGTGAATGTAGCCAAATTGTATTGGCCTAAGAGAACTTATAGTTGTTTGCGTATAGCCATAGATAATGGCTTAAGTTGGTTGTAATTATGTGGGAAATAGCTCCCTTTAGTGTATGGATTGCAGACTTTACTTCTCTTGTGTTTAAATGTCTTTAAACCAAGAATTATAATGATATTACTGTAATTTAAGTGATGATGAATGAATGTATGCAACTGAGGGTGGTGACTGGCTTGAAAAATAGCCTTCATGTGCTCATCCGAGTAGACACACGGGCGTGTGTCTATGCCGTGTAACCTGCACCTAATTGTTTTAAGTCAGGATAGGCCACGGCCAAACTCCACGACCGTTTGTTTGAGCCGCGTAGGACACACGGTTGGGACATGGGCATGTGCCCCAAACCGTGTGAACAAGTCAGTATATCAAGGATTTACACACGGTCTAGGCCCACCGACATGTCAAGGTCGTGTGAATATAGTCAGTAACTCCCCACGGTTCAAAGTCACGGGAATGTTGTGAGGGTACACGGGCGTGCCCCCATTCCACACAGGCGTTTGCCCTAACTGTAAGAGTTTTAGCAGACTGTTGGGATTTTTTAGCACGGTGTGAGCACATGGTCGTGTGTGACTACACACGGGCGTGTGTGTCATCTAACACGGGCGTGTGCACCTTGTTTAAATGGGAAAAAAATTTTACGGATCGTAAGAGTTCCCGATATAGTCTCGAGAGCCCTCACATGTGTGAGTGAGGTCTTGTAAGTCGAAAAGAAGTTGTTGTATTGACATCAAGGAGAGTAGTCGTGTTGAGCCTAAGTGGTGTTCAAGTAGTTTTATACGATAACGCCTCGTGCTCGATCCCAACGGGGATTATGGGTAAGGGGTGTTATAATGTGTGTTTGGATTAAATTAAATGATTTTGTGTTTGAATGAGCTAAATTTAAATATGTATAGATCAAGAAAAGAGAATTTTGGACTTAGATCGAGACAAAAAAAAGTGCTCGATTGAACGACTTGTTTTGTTATTTTTACGTCCGAGGTAAGTTCGTGTATAATACGAATCATTTAATTCATATTCATGATTTATGTAATGAATGAATACATGTAGTTGATGAATCGATAATGTTATATGTGGAATTCAGTGTTGTGGCACTAAGTGTTTATGAATGAAATCGAAATAGTGGTAAATGGCACTAAATGTGCAAAATAAAGGAAGCATCGGCTATATTGATTGGCACTGTGTGTGCGATATCGAGTTAAATTCAGTTTAATGAAAAGGCACTAAGTGTACAATGATATTTAAGCTTCGGCTAAGAAATTTGGCACTAAATGTGCGATTAAATCGAATAAATAATAAAGAATGATCGAAGTGTGGTATCGAGCATTGAATAGCAAGAATGTTCGTTAATTAAGTGTTGGAAAAGGTATGATCGGAACCTATATGGTTGATGATATCGTTTATGGATAAATGGATCGTTGAGTGAGCATATTAGCTATGAATGATATGGTGTATAATTGTGAATTGATCTATGTGATGGTTTAATTTGTATAATGTAATTGAATTATTGAGTTATATGCATTATATAACAAACTTACTAAGCTCTTAAGCTTATTGTGTGAAGTTTTCTCTGTTTTACAGTGTCTATATGTAAGAGTATGCCCAAAGATCAATCATGAGATGGTTGTAATAATATACTTGATTTAATATGTTTATTAATATAAAGCGTTGTCATTATTATTTTAATTTTTTTGTGTGTACAAATAAATTGTTTTATAATAATGTCCCGAGAATAATATGATTATTCTTAAAAGATTCTTAGTCAAGTATTATTGTTGACTAGGACAACAATAATGCATTAAGACTAACATGTAGTTGATTGATGATAAAGAGTTGTCATTGATATGGAGTGTCAAAATCACTGCATGAATATGTGTTATAGAACAACATATTGGACTGACCCGCTATGAGTATGTTTCTTGGATTATTATGTATTTGTCACAACATTACTCATAGTGATTAATATGTATATGATCTTCAGACTTGAGATCATCATTATCCCAACATCGTGAATTGTATATTTTGATACAGTCAAACGTACATCGTAACAGGTTGTTCTATAAAGGCTGATGTTGGATATACCATAATCTATGTAGAGGGATATTGTTGATCAATATAGGATAAGTCCCTCCTAGATAATATGAGTAATATCTTAGGTCACTTGATTGAGTGAGACTAGAATTGCATGGCCATGCTAAAATAAGTTGATATGCGATGTCATACTAATTTGTATATCATAGTCTACTCAAGATACAAGAAACATGGGATGGACTATGCAAGTGTGACTATTCCATGACTTGTGTCCGTTCAAGAGATAAAGGACTTAAGGATTAATGCATGAAAGGTTAATCACAAAAGGTTATGTCGAATCATGACTTCTTATAACTTAGGTAGCAATGATGTATTGCTAGATGCCACTCATTGTTTGTGACATTAGAATCATTCTAGTATTACTGCTAACGTTACAAGAACCTACAGAGTCACACCCTATGGTTGAAATGAACGGAATAAAACATAATTAGTATTGTGTTTGGTTGTCACATGAATTAAATTAATTAAAAAATTAATTAATTTAATTGGGCAATCAAATATTGAACATATTATATGTACAAGGATGTTGTACACATAATGAGAACATAGTTCTATTAATATATGAATTTGGTTCAGATATAAATTTAAATAAATATAGTTTATCGAAATCTTTGTTATAATTAATGTAATTATAATTTTTGGATATAATTAATGTAAATATAATTTTCGGTTAAACTTTATTATATTTATTTAATTTTATGATTCATGATATAGATACCAATTATAAAAAGGTAATAACATATTCAAAGCTTGAAAGAAAGAACCCTAAGAATTGCTTGTGAGGTCTAGCAGTCGTCAAGCAAATAAACCTCCAAAACAGTTTTGGAGATTTCTTCCGTTCATAGTCAAACCGGGTGGATTACGTAGAAGCCGACATCGAAAAAAGGTTACGACTTGGTTCGATAGTAGATCAAAACTCTTGTTGGCGAGGCATCACTGTCTATTCATATTGAAGTTTCGGTAATTTTAAAACTTTATTTCACCTCGATTCATTCTTCACACATGGATTCATGGTTTGGATCACCGAAATTAATTTTATTTTGTTGTGTCATAGGGCGCCGAGCGTTCCAACAGTGGTATCAGAGCAAGGTTATGGTTAAACGATTTAACAATTGAAAACGTAATAAAATTAAAGCATGTATCTCATATAATTGTATCACCCAAGTATTTAAACCCGAATTCGTATCACACATGTGGCTCTGATACCACTATTGTAAATTATTGAATTATGTATGTTATTCTTGACTTGCACGGTGTTTAAAATGCATAGTTATAGCCCATGTCCATTCGATAAAATGTTGTATTTTTTATATAAATACGGCCTGCGTGTCGTGCCTTACTACTATTATCTTGTATTTCTCTTCTCATCTTACTCCCTCGTATGTAAAACGAGTTTCTGCATATTGTAATTTGCAAGAGTTGCTGTGGGCTAGACGAGAAAGAAGTTGGGACAACTATTGTGGATTGATAGCTTGTGAAACAGCTTACACCTTTAGGTTTCCTTTTGCTTCTCCCATTGGCTTGGGTTGAACCACCTTAGTTTATGGGCTATAACTATTGCATTTATTTATTTCTTTATTTATTCATGTATAAGATGCTATGGATGTCTAAAGCATGCCATTTTTAAATATATTAAAACTTGATGATAATAAACACCATTAATTAATGAGATCGATTAAAAGACTAAATGGGCTAAAGTAGACCATAATTGGTGAGATGCAACAACCTTAATAAAATCCCTCTATTAAAATATTAAGTCCACATGGCTTTCCAATTTTGCCCTCATTAAGGCCTCGATCAATACTATGTAGGTTTTGCCAAAGCGAAGTACTAGTATTTATCTTGGTTAAACGCGAAGAATAAACAAGTGATATTCGCTGGTTAAAATTTGGTTAATGACTTAACTAGGTCACTCTAATAGGATTAGAAACCTAGAGGCAAGTAAATTGGATAAATCATAAGATGATTAGAACAAGAGTTGTTCACCAAATATTAGGAGTTACATATGATGTAATTAGCAAATGTTGCTTACCTAAATAATCATAATCATGAGAGTAAAGCCAAAGCTGACTTAAGAGGAGGTGAAATATGGATCCTTAACCCACTAGAAATACTTTTGAGAAAGTTTTTCCGAAATTAATATATGAGGGTTATTAATTTCGAAATAAAATAGTGAGAACATCATTTAATAAAGTCTTTTTAATTATTAATATAAAATTGGTAAATTTACTCACACGCATATTTAATTGTTGTAGATATATTATGGTTGTAAACACTAGCACACTCTCATTGCGATCGGTCCTTGAGAATGACAAATTGAATGGTTTGAAGTTCTTGACTGGTTCTGTAACTTGAGGATTGTCATCAAACAAGAACGGAAATTATATGTCATTGAACAACCACTTCCTAATGTGAAACACCCCATACCCGGCCCACGAGCCTGAACCGGATCTGGTATGTTCCTAAAGTAAACCGGTTTCAAAGATTTTCGTTACTTAGAGAAAAATTGGTAAAATTTTAGAAAACTATTATTTTGAGTTGGGCTTAGATTGGAAACCCATTTAATTAATCTCAAATCCAATTTTTATTAAGGTGACAAAATAATCTTTAAGGTTTATTAAAAAATATATATCTCTTAAACTTTGGTCTTAAATAGTTCATAACGTAATAGTTAAAAGTAAAGCAAAATAAGAAAGATCCACTGGGCCTTATGGCCTTATTACATCAAAAATAAAATTAAAGGTACTAAAAAGAAATATAGTCCAAATTACATAAAATCTTCAAATGAAGCATGGCCACCTCAAGGTCTACCATCCCAAATCAAAATCACTGTTTCATCACCGAAAATAGTTCCCACAATGGGGTGAGTCAATGACTCAATGTGCACACAAGACTAACATTCAACAAATCGGGCATACATGTTCATATCAAATTCATATTCATATAAAATAAATGATGATGCAACCCAAACCCAAGCCTATTTGTCCATCCGCTACACACCACCCGCACTCGCCAAACAACCGTGGGACTACTAAGTCAACCTCTATCCGCTACACAAGATCGGAAGGCGATCATTGCAATGACGTGCTCATCGCCTATATAATTTGTGTCATTGGACACCATATTCAAATAATGTAACCGGTTACCAAATTCGATAATGTAACCGAGTTACCATATTCAAATTTTGTGACCGTAGTCACCATATTCCGCTGGTGAGACCAAGTCAACACCTTCTTCCCTTTCACATAGATCCCGAATGCCCTATAAATTTTATATCACGCACAACATACTTATTTCCACATTCATATAAATTTTCACATGTTATAAAATAACATATTTCATAATCCTATCGTAAGTAGGAAACGCACTTGAGTACTTTTGTACCACATTAGGGTACTTAGCCATATTCACATTCTTATGTATAATCATATAGTTAATATTTGCCATATAACGTATTGAAGGTTAGTATGGGTACACACCTGATTCGCTTAATAGATTCCTTGAAATCCCGAAGAACGATCTACCGATCTAGATCTTTAACTCCTATATTCGGCCAACCATTAAAACATATTAACAAACCTATTTGGCTTAAAAACCAAATCCTAGTAGGATTTGTATTACTTACCTTGTTTGCCGAATTTGGATGTCTCAAATCAAGTCCCAAAATTGCTAGTATTCCTTTTCCTTGAAATCGGCTAACACGGCCATGTAACCATGTCGGTTTGCTTTTGAAATAATGGGAAATAATCCTAAATATCAAAAAAACAAGCCTTGGCCGAATATCACCTACCTTACAAATTCCAAATCTAAAAGGATTCCTTGCCTTATAAAGACTCGTATCGATATCCCTAGCATCATATGTTAAATTTAATTTAACATATAAATCATAACCTTTAACCAAATATATTTATCTTACCTTAGATCCTCGAATTTCCAAAGATTCCTCCTTGTATTCAATGTTGTAAAAAGAACTCGAGAGATCCTTATAGATTCTACCATAAGACAAAAATAGGATTAGACCCTTCTTTTCGCAAATAGAAAAAGAAAGAACTTGATTAATGCTTAGCCTTACCTTTAATGCTTTGATCGATTGCTTCCTTGCTGGAGTCATAGAGTTTCGGCTATGGAGTTTTAATCAGGGATCACAGAGTATTTTGGCTCGACAATAGCAAAGGAGAGGAGAAGAAAATAGAAGAATAAGAGATGGATTTTGCTTAAAGAAAATTCAGCAGAGAGGGGAGAGAGCAAGGAATTTTCAAGCAACTTGGAAGAGATGAAAGAAAAGACTTTGGCTCTCCTTTTATAGTGAATTTGCTAGGCCAAGAGTCCTTGACTTGGCCACCACTCTCCTTAAGATAATATTATCTCCTTTATCTAAAAATAAAAGCATTTAATCCATCAATTATCTCCTCGATAATCCAAATTTAAAATCCCTTATTTATCACTTATTATTCACATATTTATGGAATTAAAACAACTCCTTTCTAGAAGGCTTGTGCCGTCCACCCCTTAGCCTTGGAAGCAAAAATAAAACTCCCTTTTATTTGCTTCCCAAGTGACTCGAACTCAGCCCAACCCTCGCATGTGGCGCCATTTCCATAGGCCCTAAGTGACATCTTCAGCCACTTTTCCAAGCCTTTTGTGTGTCAAACTTTACTAACTTTTTCTTTTAAGGCCATCTTGCCCTTATTTCCTATTTTAAACTTTAAAATCTAACATTTCTGCATCGCTTCTAAGTTTCCTAAAATTTTCGATCGGCTCAGAACTTGCCATTTTCTTACATTTTCAAGTTTCCAAAATGTTGTTTCCATTTTGGATCATTTCCAAAATGTTCAGTTTCCAAAATGTTCAAGTTTCCAAAATATTCACTTTCCTAATTTACTTAGGTTTCCAAAATGTTCACTTTCCTAATTTGCTTAGGTTTTCAAAATGGTCATTTTCCTATTTCCAACATAACATTTCCATACATTCTCGTGTTTCCAAAAATCATTCCAAATTTATTCCAAAACACATAAAAGATGTCTTTTGTACAATTAGGCCAAAATGCATAGGCCTTTTTCAGGATGTTACGCTTCTACCCCTTAAAAAATAATTTCGTCCTCGAAATTACTTACTATCGCTCATCCGCATACCTAACTCACCACACTACGCTATTGTCACAGCACTCGATCTTAAAGAACTATCATACTTTCTAGGCACATTCTCTAAGTTTACAATCAAGGTTCCATACACTTCATTAGCAACATAAGATCAAACTAATCTTATAGCGAGTAAAGTAATGAAGTATAATCTATAAATAAGAAACTTACTCGTTGTCTCGTCTGGCGCGTCACTATCCTCGCAACGGTCGACTGCATAAACTAACCTTGGTCGCCTTGCTTCAACCTTCAACACCTCCGCTTGGTGCTCCACGACCTTGGCCGTAACCATTACCTCGTTATTCAACCTCGACCTCGTTGAGGTCATTGTCCTCCCTACCACTGATTAACATTCTGCGTTCGGTCGCTTTTCATCCGATATTTTGGACAATCCTTGAGCATATGGTCCTTGGACCTACACTTAAGACATGCTCCTGCCTTTCTCCAACACTCACCTAAATGCTTCTTTCCACAATGCTCACAAGGACGACATCGCCTCTCGGTACCAACTTGTCGATCCTTCGCCCATCGCTTCTAGGTCTCTTATTCCCGATGATCCGCATAATCCAAAACCTCTTCCTACTTATTTCGATCGGTGTTCGCTTGATAGAATCCTTAATTCCTCGGCCACTTTAGCCTTATCCACTAAAGCGTAAAACTCTCGCCTTGATGTGGTGCTATCAACGCCTCGTGTCGTCTCATCCGTCCTCAAACGGGACACAGCGTTCATGTTCGATCGCCACTACACCTCGAACATAACGACTCAACCTCAAAAATTTTGCCTCATATTCCGCTACGGACTTGTTCCTTGAACCAGCCCCGAAAAGCTTTCCTTTGCTCGTCTCAGATACACGGTTCCTACATACTTTCTTCCGAATGCCTCCTTAACATATTCCTGTGTCGATCCTCCGCCATAGCACCATCTCGCACAGCTTAACCACCATCGATACGCTTCATCGCGTAACAATGCCACCATCCCTTTCAACTTTTCCTCCGAGTCGATCGAGCTCATCCATGATGCGCCTGTTGCTTTCAACCAAGATCAACAGACTGGTGCTACTCCGAACACTCCACGAAACATTTCCGCCCATTAGCTCGAGCCGCTCAGTCTGAACTTTCAATTTCCCCATTTCCTCCTGCACCACCACCAATTCCAAAACTCGCATGACAACTTGCGACACAAGATCTTCCCCGTCTTCTGCTCGCCGCTCAACATTAACAAATGGGGGTGGTGGTGGCGGTGGCATTTTATTGTCGGACCCTTGACCCGATCTAACGGGTTCGACACGATCATCCTTCCTCTACCTCGACCACGACCCACGCCCTCTAGAGCTCATTTTCTAGCCGAGATCCGATTAAAAATTTTATGGATTAGTCATTGTTCCACTTATTTACCAAATGAAGGAGTTTTATGAAAAGGGATTTAAGAGTGGTTCTTTCAGATTCATACAAACACATAGTCTTTTCCATTCATTCATTCATCCATCGTACAAGTATGAACTTTCGCTCATTTAGAGAAACGTTGTAGTTTTGTTGTTGTTGTTTTCCACTACCTGAGGTATTTTCGTAATTTTGTCCTACAGGCATTTTCATAATTTTTCGTAAGAAAACGTTCCTTGGTGTTTTTGTCAAAAGTATTTTGAAAATTTTGAAGTCTCGGGTAATTTGGAAAATTTTGAAATCTGAGGTATTTGGTAATTTTCGACCTCGGGGTATCTTGGTAATTTTCTCAAATCGGGGTAAATTTGTAAAATTTTATAAGTCAATGATATTTCAAAAGTTGTAAAACTTTGAGGGTTCTTTTGAAAATTGTTCCTTCCAAAATGGGGATGTTGCAAAAGTTTTGGAAATCGTATCATTTTGGTAATTTTGTAAGTTAGGGCAATTTTGTAATTTTCTAAAATCAAGGTATTTTGATATTTTACAAATTAGGGTTTTGAATGTTTATAAAATAATGACATTTTGGTGAAGTCGTTGAATAGTTAAACATTTTATAACCGGGGGCATTTTGGTAATTTTACCACTGGGCATTTTTTGTAATTTTCACAAATCAAAAAATTTTTTTTTGTAAAGATGGTTTCCTCAACTTCAAAGAAAGTTTTGAGAATTTTAAAACCTGGGGTTTGTTGTTTTGTTCTCTCTTTTTTTTTAAAACATGGCTAGTTCCCTTTCGGTTTTAGTCATTATGTTTAGCCTATGACCGAGCCCTCTTGGTCGTGGTGAACCAAAGTTACGCACTGTGCAGGATTCGAGTGGAGAGGAGGTGAGTCACGGACCGCTTAAATACCAAGCTCCCACCAAACCATTCCTAGACATGCATGCAGAGGTTGCTACACCATCGAGCCCTCCGAGTTAGGGTGAACAAAGCTACGCACTGTAGGATTCTCGAAGAAGAGGTGAGTCACTAGGACCTTAAATACCAAGCTCTTCCTGATCCAATCCTAGACATGCATGCACAGGGTTACCACACCACTAGCTCAAAGACTTAGCCATAGGTTTGTTCAGGTGTATTAAGTCTTATGTGGTTTTGTGTTTGAGTAGTCTAATCCTGGGTTCAAGTTCCTATCATTCTATTCTACGCTCCATGCCTTTTCTACCCTTTAACGATTCACGAATCACACATATAGTTAGGGTGCTTACCGTGGATCTGGCCTGAGACTTAGGTGCCATGCCGAAAAATATTTTCATGAAACTTATTTGGGCTCGATTCAAAACGTTTTGGGCCTTAGCCCACGTGCCGAGAGTTTAAAATGGCTCGATACCAAATTGAAACACCCCATACCCGCCCACGAGCCCGAACCGGATCTGGTATGTTCCTAAAGTAAACCGGTTTCAAAGATTTTCGTTACTTAGAAAAATTGGTAAAATTTTGAAAACTATTATTTTGAGTTGGGCTTAGATTGGAAACCCATTTAATTAATCTTGTAAATCCAATTTTTATTAAGGTGACAAAATAATCTTTAAGGTTTATTAAAAAATATATATCTCTTAAACTTTGGTCTTAAATAGTTCGCAACGTAATAGTTAAAAGTAAAGCAAAATAAGAAAGATCCACTGGCCTTATGGCCTTATTACATCAAAATAAAATTAAAGGTACTAAAAAGAAATATAGTCTAAATTACATAAAATCTTCAAATGAAGCATGGCCACCTCAAGGTCTAGTCCTTGGTCAATCACCTGTTCATCACCGAAAATAGTTCCCACAATGGGTGAGCCAATGACTCAATGTGCACACAAGACTAACATTCAACAAATCGTGCATACATGTTCATATCAAATTCATATTCATATAAAAATAAATGATGATGCAACCCAAACCCAAGCCTATTTGTCCATCCGCTACACACCACCCGTACACTGCCACCACACCTGGGACTACTAAGTCAACCTCCATCCGCTACACAAGATCGAAGGCGATCGCTTGATCGGCGTGTTTCATCGCCCATATAATTTGTGTCATTGGACACCATATTCAAATAATGTAACCAAAGTTACCAAATTCGATAATGTAACCGAGTTACCATATTCAAATTTTGTGACCGTAGTCACCATATTCCGCAGTGAGACAAAGTCAACACCTTCTTCCCTTTCACATAGATCTCGAATGCCCCATAAATTTTATATCATGCACAACATACTTATTTCCACATTCATATATATTTTCACATGTTATAAAATAACATATTTCATAATCCTATCAAGTAGGAAATGTACCGAGTACTTTTGTACCACATTAGGGTACTTAGCCATATTCACATTCTTATGTATAATCATATAGTTAATATTTGCCATATAACATCACAAGGTTAGTATGGGTACACACCGATTAGCTTAATAGATTCCTTGAAATCCAAGAACGATCTACCGATCTAGATCTTTAACTCCTATATTCTACCAACCATTAAAACATATTAACAAACCTATTTGGCTTAAAACCAAATCCTAATAGGATTTGTATTACTTACCTTGTTTGCTCAATTTGGATGTCTCAAATCAAGTCCCAAAATTGCTAGTATTCATTTTCCTTGAAATCGGCTAACATCGCCATGTAACCATGTCGGTTTTGACTTTTGAAATAATGGAAATAATCCTAGATATCAAAAAAAAACAAGCCTTGGTAGAATATCACCTACCTTACAAATTCCAAATCAAAAGGATTCATTGCCTTATAAAGACTGTCGACATCCCTAGCATCATATGTTAAATTTAATTTAACATATAAATCATAACCTTTAACCAAATATATTTATCTTACCTTAGATCCTCGAATTTCTCGAAAGATTCCTCCTTGTATTCAACTGTTGTAAAAAGAACCTGAGAGATCCTTATAGATCCGGTCATAAGACAAAAATAGGATTAGACCCTTCTCTTCGACAAATAGAAAAAGAATGAACTTGATTAATGCTTAGCCTTACCTTTAATGCTTTGATCGATTGCTTCCTTGCACGAGTCACAGAGTTTGCTATGGAGTTTTAATCGGGATCACAGAGTGTTTTGGCTCGACAATAGCAAAGGAGAGGAGAAGAAAATAGAAGAAGAAGAGATGGATTTTGCTTAAAGAAAAATTCGCAGAGAGGGGAGAGAGCAAGGAAATTTTCGAACTTGGAAGAGATGAAATAAAAAGACTTTGGCTCTCCTTTTATAGCCGACTTGCTAGGCCAAGAGTCCTTGACTTGGCCACCACTCTCCTTAAGATAATATTATCTCCTTTATCTAAAAATAAAAGCATTTAATCCATCAATTATCTCCTCGGATAATCCAAATTTAAAATCCCTTATTTATCACTTATTATTCACATATTTATGGAATTAAAACACCTCCTTTCTAGAAGGCTTGTGCCGTCCACCCTTAGCCTTGGAAGCAAAAATAAAACTCCCTTTTATTTGCTTCCCAAGTGACTCAAACTCAGGCCCAACACCCTGCATGTGGCGCCATTTCCATAGGCCCTAAGTGACATCTTCAGGCCACTTTTCCAAGCCTTTTGTGTGTCAAACTTTACCAACTTTTTCTTTTAAGGCCATCTTGCCCTTATTTCCTATTTTAAACTTTAAAATTTGACATTTCTGCATCATTTCTAAGTTTCCTAAAATTTTCGATCGGCTCAGAATTTGCCATTTTTCTTACATTTTCAAGTTTCCAAAATGTTGTGTTTCCATTTTGGATCATTTCCAAAATGTTCGTGTTTCAAAATGTTCAAGTTTCCAAAATGTTCACTTTCCTAATTTGCTTAGGTTTCCAAAATGTTCACTTTCCTAATTTGCTTAGGTTTCCAAAATGGTCATTTTCCTATTTCCAACATAACATTTCCATACATTCACTGTGTTTCCAAAATCATTCCAAATTTATTCCAAAACACATAAAAGATGTCTTTTTGTACAATTAGGCCAAAATGCATAGGCCCTTTTTAGGATATTACATAATGAACCACCTGCTAATGCCTCGAGGACTGATAGAGATCATTACAAGAAGTATCTCGATGAAATGGTAGATGTTGGATGTCTTATGTTTGCCACTATGAATCCTAAGCTTCAGAAGCAACATGAGGATATGGTTGCTTATGATATGATCGAGCACCTAAAAGAACTTTATCAGAGGCAAGCACAGCAAGAGAGGTTCGATATCTCTAAGGCCCTATTCCAATGTAAGTTGGCTGAAGGAAGCCCAGTAAGACCTCATGTCCTTAAGATGATTGGCTATATTGAAAGCCTATCTAAGCTTGGGTTTCCATTGAGCCAAGAGTTGGCCACTGATGTTATTCTGTAATCGTTGCGAGATAGCTACAGCCAATTTGTCCTCAATTTCAATATGAATGAAATTGAAAAGACTCACACGCTTGTTCAAGATGCTACTGAATCTATGAAGGCAACATGAAAAAGGTTGGACCCAAGCCCATACCGATGGTCCGTAATAACAAGGGCAAGGAAAGGCCAAAGTTCGATAAAGCCCAAGGGCAAAGGAAGCCCAAGCTTGGAAAAGGAAAGGTCGCATCAAACCTAAAGGTTGGGTGTCTATGGAAGGAAAATGCTTTCATTGTGGTGTGACTAGACATTAGAAGCGAAACTGCCCTATCTATCTTGAAGAAGTCAAGAAGGCCAAAACAAACGGAACATCTGCTTGGTATTTATGTTATTGATATTAATTTATCAACTACTACTTCTTGAGTATTAGATACTAGTTGTGGTTCTCATATTTGTACTTCATGCATGGGGACTACAAAGGAGTAGGACTTTGGCTAGAGGAGATGAGAACTGCGAGTTGGAAATGGAGCAAAAGTTGCTGCATTAGCTGTGGGAACATATACTTTATCTTTGCCTAGTGGACTTGATTTATGTTTAGAGGATTGTTATTTTGTGCCCAGCTTGACTAAAAACATTATTTCAATTTCTTGTTTAGCCAAAATTGGTTTTGAGATAATTATTAAGAATAATTGTTGTTCCTTTTATCTTAATAATGTTTTCTATGGTTCAGCACAATTGATTAATGGCCTCTATATTTTAGATCAAATAAATCCCATTTACAACATAAATACTAAAAGATCTAAAATAAATGACTCAAATCAAACTCATCTGTGGCATTTTTGTTTGGGCCACATAAGTGAGAAACGCATATCCAAACTCCATAAAGATGGTCTCTTGAATTCATTTGTTTTTGAACAATTTGAAGTATGTGAATCTTGCTTATTGGGAAAAATGACTAAATCTCCTTTTACTGGAAAAAGTGAACGAGCTAGTGATTTATTGGGCCTAATATATTCTGATGTATGTGGACCAATAAATGCACAGACCAGAGGTCGATTTCACTACTTCATTACTTTCATTGATGATTTCAGTAGATATGAGTATGTTTATCTCATGCGCCATAAGTTCGAGTCCCTTGAAAAGTTCAAGGAATTCAAAAATGAAGTACAAAGTCAACTAGGCAAAACTATCAAGTCACTTCGATCTGATCGAGGTGGAGAGTACTTGAGCCTAGCGTTTGAAAATCTTTTGAAGGAATGTGGGATTGTCTCACAACTTACTCCTCCTGGTACTCCTCAATGGAATGGAGTATCTGAGAGAAGAAATCGAACTCTGTTAGACATGGTTCGATCAATGATGAGTCATGCTGATCTACTGACTTCCTTTTGGAGACATGCACTTAAGATAGCTGCTTTCACACTAAATCGTGTTCCATCTAAATCGATTCAAAAGATGCCATATGAGATGTGGACTGGGAAACGTCCCAGTATGTCTTTTATAAAAATTTAGGGTTCTGAAGCTTATGTTAAACGTCAAACATCTACTAAGCTTGAACCCAAATTTGAAAGGTGTATTTTTGTGGGGTATCCGAAAGAAACCAAAGGATATTATTTCTTTAATCCCACTGAGAACAAAATGTTTGTTGCTTGGACTGGTGTCTTCCTAGAGAGAGAATTTACTTCTTTAAAAGGAAGTGGGAGAAATATTAAACTTGAAGAAATTCGAGAATCACAAGATACCACTGAACCAGAGATAGGATAACAGTAAATTCCACAAGAAATTGAGGAATAAGAAACTGCTGTAGAAACACAACCACCGCGCAGATCTTTAAGAGAACATTATGCACCTGAGAGATATGGATTTCTCATTACAACGCATGGTGACATTCTTCTTATAGATCAAGATAAGCCTAGGACTTATCAAGAAGCAGTGACGAGCCCAGACTCTGAGAAATGGCTTGAGGCCATGAGATCTGAGATGGATTCCATGTATGAAAACCAAGTATGGACTTTGATTGACCCACCCGAAGGGGTTAAACCTATAAGGTGCAAGTGGGTTTTCAAAAAGAAAGCCGACATGGATGGTAATGTACAAACATACAAAGGGCGATTAGTCGTTAAAGGTTTTTTCCAAATTCATGGTGTTGACTATGATGAAACCTTTTCTCCTGTAGCTATGTTTAATTCCATCAGGATCTTGCTTGCCATAGTTGTATTTCATGATTATGAAATCTAGCAGATGGACGTCAAAACAGCTTTCCTTAACGGGAAACTTAAAGAGGATGTGTACATGACATAACCTGAAGGTTTTATCAATCCAAAGGATGTTAGAAAGATATGTAAGCTACAAAGATCCATTTATGGATTAAAGCAAGCTTCTCGAAGTTAGAATCTTCGTTTTAACGATACAATCAAAGAGTTTGGTTTTATCAAAAATGAAGATGAACCATGTGTTTACAAGAAAGTTAGTGGGAGCACTATCACATTCTTGGTACTGTATGTGGATGACATACTTATCATGGGAAATGACATACCTACCTTGCAGTCTATTAAGACTTAGTTAGGAAGTTATTTTTCTATGAAAGACTTGGGCGAAGCCACTTATATCTTAGGAGTCAAGATCTATAGAGATAGATCAAAATGACTACTAGGTCTAAGCCAAAGTACATACATAGATAAAGTACTGAAAAGGTTCGGTATGGAAGAATCTAAAAGAGGATTCCTACCTATAAGACATGGTATTTCACTCTCGAAGGAAATGTGTCCTTCAACTCCACAAGAGAGAGAAAGCATGAGTAAAATTTCATATGCTTCCGCTATTGGATCTATCATGTATACCATGTTATGTACCCGTCTAGATGTCTCATATGCCTTAAGTATAACGAGTAGGTACCAAGTAGATCCCGGTGAAGGTCATTGGACCACAGTCAAGAATATCCTTAAGTACTTAAGAAGAACTAAGGATACGTTCCTAATATATAGAGGTGAGGAAGAGTTAAGTGTAAAAGGTTACACTGATGCCAGCTTCCAAACCGACAATGACGATTCTCGATCGCAATTAGGTTTTGTGTTTTGCCTTAATGGTGGTGCTGTGAGCTAGAAGAGTTCAAAGCAAAGTACAGTAGCCGATTCTACAACAGAGGCCGAGTATATTGCAGGCAGTGAGGCAGCAAAAGAAGTGGTTTGGATTAAGAAGTTCATTATTGGACTAGGGGTTGTGCCTAGCATATCAGATGCTATAGAACTCCGATGTGATAATAATGGAGCCATTGCACAAGATAAAGAACCCAGATCTCACCAGTGATCCAAACATATACTTAGGCGTTTCCATCTTATTTGAGAGATTATCGATCGAGGGGATGTAGAGATATGCAGAGTACCTACAGATGATAACATTACTGATTCCCTGACCAAGCCTCTGACACAGCAGAAGCATGATCGTCACACTAAGTCTCTCGGTATTAGATATATGAGTGATTGGTCTTAGTGCTAGTGGGAGATTATAAGAGTATGCTCAAAGATCAATCATGAGATGGTTATAATAACATACTTGATTTACCATGTTTATTAATATAAATCGTTGTCATTATTATTGCAGTTTTTTTCTGTGTATACAAATAAACTATTTTATAATAATGTCATGAGAATAATATGATTATTCTTAAAATATCTTTAGCCAAGTATTATTGTTGACTAGTACAACAATAATGCATTAAGACTAACATGTAGTTGATTGATGATAAAGAGTTGTCATTGATATGGAGTGTCAAAATCACTGCATGAATATGTGTGTTATAGAACAACATATTGGACTGACCCGCTATGAGTATGTTTATTGGATTATTATGTAATTGTCACAACATTACTCATAGTGATTAATATGTATATGATCCTCAGACTTGAGATCATCATTATCCCAACATCGTGAATTGTATATTTTGATACAGTCAAACGTACACCGTAACAGGTTGTTCTATAAAGGCTGATGTTGGATATACCATAATCTATGTAGAGGGATATGGTTGATCAATATAGGATAAGTCCCTCCTAGATAATAGGAGTAATATCTTAGGCCACTTGATTGAGTGAGACTAGAAATGCATGGCCATGCTTAAATAAGTTGATATGATATGTCATACTAATTTGTATATCATAGTCTACTCAAGATATCAAGAATCATGGGATGGACTATGCAAGTGTGACTATTCCATGACTTGTGTCTGTTCCAAAGATAAAGGACTTAAGGATTAATGCATGAAAGGTTAATCACAAAAGGTTATGTCGAATCATGACTTCTTGTAACTTAGGTAGCAATGATGCATTGCTAGATGCCACTCATTGTTTGTGACATTACAATCTTTCTAGTATTACTGCTAACGTTACAAGAACCTACAGGGTCACACCCTATGGTTGAAATAAACGGAATAAAACATAGTTGGTATTATGTTTGGTTGTCACATGAATTAAATTAATTAAATAATTAATTTAATTGGGAAATCAAATATTGAACATATTATATGTACAAGGATGTTGTACACATAATGAGAACATAGTTCTATTAATATATGAATTTGGTTCAGTATATAAATTTAAATAAATATAGTTTACCTAAATCCTTATTATAATTAATGTAATTATAATTTTCGGATATAATTAATGTAATTATAATTTTCAGTTAAAAACTTTATTGTATTCATTTAATTTTATGATTCATGATATAGATACCAATTATAAAAAGGTAATAACAGATTCAAAGCTTGAAAGAAAAAACCCTAAGAATTGCTTGTGAGGTCTAACAGCCGTCAAGCAAATAAACCTCCAAAATAGTTTTGGAGATTTCTTCCGTTCATAGTCAAACCGGGTGGATTACGTAAAGGCCGACATCGAAAAAAGGTTGCGGCTTTGTTCGATAGTAGATCAAAACTCTTGTTGGCGAGGCATCGTTGTCTACTCAGATTGAAGTTTTGGTTATTTCAAAACCTTTATTTCAACCCGATTCATTCTTCACACATAGATTCATGGTTTGGATCACCGCCATGGAGGTGTCGGCGTTCCAACACTATATAGCTAGCTCGAATCTGGGATCATCAGTGACTCAAACACACTATCGGCTATCTATTTTGGTACTTTTGGAAGTTGCAAATATTTGGTATATGGCATGTATAGGCTAGTGATTATGGAATGTTTTGAAGTGTATAAGCTTAGCCATGTGAGTTGGCTTGGTAGTTTGATGATTGGTATATGTTTTGATCATATGAAAATAATGACTTATATGTGTATGAGTATAATCTATGTGAGTGATCATTATTGCATACATTAGTAACATAGAAATGGTATGTTTCATGATAGATTTGGTTGGATTAAATGATGAGTAGATTATATGATTTGGAATGAAAAATTGATATTTTAAATGGACATGTTTGAGTTGAAATTGAGTAATGAAATAAATGGTGTAGTGGATGATTAATTGATGCATATATTGGTATGTTTAGATTGCCATTTGAGGTATAAATGCATATGAATTGATGCCTGTAGGTGATTTCAAAATGTGGATGGAAAATTGGCCTTGCAAATGGCCTAAAATTGCCCACACGGTTGAGCACACGGGCGTATGGCTCGACCATGTCTTTCGAGTTTATAATTCAAAACAAATTTGGCTCGCACACAGGCTAGACACACAGGCGTGTGACTGGCCGTGTGGTGAAAGTCAGTGTCGACCACGGGCGAGGCACACGACGTGTCTTAGGCCGTGTGAACAAGTCAGTATGTATGCCCTGTTTTGCCATGGCTTGGACATATGAGCGTGTCCGAGCCTCTCACGGCCTACCCACAGGCGTGTGACCTCTGTAGCTTTGAAAAATGTTTAATTTTCAGAAAATTTCGTATGTGTTTGGTTTAGTCCCGACCCCTTTCTAACACGTATTTAAGGTCTCGTAGACCTCATTAAGGGACTATATATATATCTTGATATGTTTGGATGATGATATACTTCGTGTTGTAAAATGATTGTAAATGTTCTAGATTGATCGGTAATGCTTCTTAACCCTAGACCGGCGATGGTTACCGGTTAGGGGTGTTACAAGTTAGTTGTGCTGTAACACCCTAAAAATCTGAGTATTTAAATTTGCATAATTTTGGTGTTTAGATTTTAAAGGAAAAATCTTTTATTTTAATTTGGTGTTTATTGAAGTCTTTGAGAGGGTAAAGCATAATTTGAAGAAGAAATAAAATTTATTAAATTGAGATTTATGGAAGTGAAACAAAGGTGATTAAGACTTAAGCTAAATTATGTGCTAAAAAGTGTCATAAGTTGAGCATATGGTAAGGTGGAGTTGGCGCATGGGTTCAAGTAAGAGGGAAGAGGTTGAATCCTTGTATAGCACCTAGATAAAATTTTTGTTTTAATTTTACGCTAATGGCTAGGAAGTGTCGGCAAGGGACATATAAGGAAGGTGTTGACCATGTATTTTTGGTTAGTGTATCAATGGATTAAGGTAACAACTAACTTATGGCATGGAATCAAAGGTTTAAGGAAAGATAGGGGAACATAAGGCACATATCAAGGGAAAAATTGGAAAGAAATCATGGCCATTTGACCATGTCTGGACGGCAATATTGGTAAGGGGAAGAGCCAAAATTTTGTTAGTTTGGCAAAATCTCATTCTTTTCTCTTTGGTTATTCTTTGCACATTGTGCAGATTTTTCTTTGTTTTCTCCTTTCAACATCCCTCTTGGCGAATATTGCATTTGGCAAAGCCAAAATCTCTTGACCATTTGGTCACTTTCATCCACTTTGTTAATTTTCTTTTGTATTCTCCTTGTCTAAAATCACCTATACCAAAATCAATCTCTTTCTTTTCTTTGCCATGGCCGAATATACCACACCTAAAGTTCATATTTTTTTTCTTTTCTTTTTCTTCTAATCTCCTTGAAATCAAAACAACATCACCATCATCCTTTCGTTCTTATATTATTTCTTTTCAATCGAAAGTTCCTTCATCAAATACTCTCTTGACCGAATGCTAGAAGTGCCATAACCGAATTTAATTTCTCTTTTATATGGTTGCATAACCGAAATTCTCCAACTCTCTCAAACATCTCTCTCAAATCCTTTCTTTTCGATTGTGGAATATAGGTAAGGGATTCTCTTTTTTCGTTTTCATTTTATTTAAGTATTATGGCCGAATATCATTGATATTATGAGGGCCTTTTTGGATTGATATAACGTTCATTCTAATAACGTTCTTTTCGTTATTATTTAGTGCAATAACGGAGATCGGAACTCAAGAAATCGGGAGAAACGTTGGAGACGTTTTATTGTGGTAAGGAAATCAAATCTCTTTAAATCTCTAGTAACATTGATATTATTTTAGATCTAACTAAACTCCTTTGGATCTTGAAGACCGTCAAGATAGGGAAGAAAAGGCGGTGTTTAGTTATCGTAAGAGGGTGGATCTGTAAATCCCCATTCAAGCGAAGAGCGGTTTGGCGGTCAGGATTTTCCACGGGTTGTGGGCCATCTTCCGAGAAGTCCATTATTGAAGTAGTACGAACCTCGAGCCGTTATTAGTTGGTGGATTCTCGTGACTAGTGAATCGATTAGCGAGGCAAAGCCGAAAATCAAGTGATTCAAAATCAAGAGGGTAAGATTTTGGATTCATTATCGATTAAGATTTATTTTCTGAGTTAGTTGTCTAACGGATCAAAATATATTTTAGGTCTTGAGGCGCGAAGGGTTAATACTCACGGTATCGAGGTGTGTAATTTTCACACTCATTATTTTTGGTTGGATGTCAAATTTGGTGATGGAAGTAAATCGTAAAAGCGATTAGATCGGTAAAAGCGTAAAAAATATATATTAAATTTAAATGCGTAAAAGCGACTAAATCGTGAAAATTACATACCCTCGAGAAATTAATTGTTATTATGAAAATTGGATGTTTAAGTGAAAATGGGCGTAATTACTCTAGTTCGTGAAAATGGGCCGTAAATACTCTAGTTCGTGAAAATGGGCCGTAATTACTCTAGTTCGTGAAAATGGTAGTAAATACTCTAGTTAGTGAAAATGGGCGTAATTACTCTAGTTCGTGAAAATGGGCCGTAAATACTCTAGTTAAGTGAAAATGGGCCAAAATACTCTAGTTTGTTAAAATTTAGCCAAAACACTCTAGTTTGGTAAATGGGCCAAAGCCACTAAATTGCTAAATGGATAAATTGCTATAATTATGGGCCAAATGAAATGTTATTGATAAACCCACCATGTTATATATTGTTAATAAATTTTATATTTTAAAGTACATGAATAATTGCATGGGTGGGATATATGAAGAGAAGAATGGCGATTGCCACAATATCGGCTTATTGCCTCTAGTTCTAGGTGGCTTTCACACAATATCGCTTATTGCCTCTAGTTCGGTGGCTCTGCCACAATATCGGCTTATTGCCTCTAGTTCGGTGGCTCTGCCACAATATCGGCTTATTGCCTCTAGTTCGGTGGCTATGCCACAATTATAAAAAGGCTTAATGCCTACGATTGGTGTGATGGCGGGGTGGGTTGACTTGATCCCCACAGGTGTGATGGTTGGTACGGGGGTGTTAGCGGATGGATATTAGGTTTGGGTTGGGAATTACATTTTTCATGCATTATTAATTATTTTAAATTCATGATATATTGTTGAATTCTGAATTGGGCTCAAGCCCAGCATAATATCTTGACAATCTGGCCCAATAATGGTGGTAAGTGAGTTACACTTGAGTTCTAAGTAACTCACCCTTTTAATTTCTTTCCATCTCGGTAATGGAAATGATGTGGACTTGAATGAGGATGACTTCGTGGAGGCCATCTTTGCTATATATGGGTTATTTAAAACTCTGAACTTTTAATAATTATTTTTACTATTTTGGGATGCTGTAATAAATGGCCTCTATAAATAACTTATGGATTTTATGTGTGTTTGGAATTTAATTTTTACTTTGGACTTTTAATCATGAGCTAAAGTTTGATGATGTTTTATTAAAATAAAATTTAGTTTTCAAAGTTTATGAAAATCTTTTATAAATATCTTATTATAGTTAACTCTTTAACAAATTACCCAAAGGTTTTTGATAATACAATGATTTCCAACTTATGTTTTTTATATTGATCAAAATTTAATTCTCTTCAAATTTTAAACTCAGTAAACAATATTGTAGTTTTCAACTCATTAAAGATTTAAGAATAGTTGAATCACGTAACAAACCAAATCTAGTCTCAACGCATAGATAGGGGTTTGGGGTGTTACATTTAGTAATATCGAGCCCGTTTCAAAAACTTCTACGTGGTTTGGGTTCAAAAATAATTTACGTATAAAAATGCTCAATGATATTTTAAAGATCGTTATGGCACCACAAGCATCCGTGACAAGTCAAGTAAGTATTATTGTTAATGATTACTATGATATGATCATAGGAACACTCTAGAACTTCTAGTTTTAGATGTGAAAAGCGTAGAGATTGAGACTATAGGACACGTTGCGAAAAACAACTTTATATCTCAAATCTCATAAAATATCGTTAATAAACACGAAACAAAATTTACGATTCATAAAACTTGTAATCGGATAAGCGAACAAGCAATCATGAGTACAAGAGGGCGTGGTGCGTGGGCCAGCGGAGGCGTGGCGTGGTAGAGGCCGAGTGCTACTACCAAAGCACCAAATCATATGCGAAGTGGGCCTTTGCGTCAATAGAAAGTGAGACCGGATCACGCGATCACATGGAAGAAGATCATGCATTGACTCAAGCAATGCTACGAGTCTTGGAAAGGGTCATTGGAACTAGAATTGGGCCAACAACTCGTGGGTCAATTTCGAGCGACTTAAGGCAAATAATGCGAAGTTTTCGAGAGAGTCTCGGTGTAGCCGAATGTGGTGAATCTTGGCTCGAAGGCGTGGAGCGGATCATGGATGATATGGAATGCACGGTGAGCAAAAAGCGAGGAGTCAGTATCCTTATTGAGAGATGAGGCGTATCGATGGTGGCTTCTTGCTCGAGAAGGCAATCGAAGCCGCATCGATTAATCGGGAATTCTTTAAAGGCGCCTTTCAAGGAAAATACGTCGAACGAGCTATGTAGATGCTCGAAGGAAGGAATTTGAATCTTGTCCAAGGAAGTAAGCCACCGTGGCGAAGATATGAAGTCGAGTTTCTACGTCGAGCCGTTATGCGGACAATTGTAGCAATGATCATGAGCGTTGTATGCGTTTGAGGATGGACTTAATGATGAGTGAGGTTACGATTGCTCATGACAAGTTAGAAATTTTCCACTCGATGGAGAAGGCTAAAATAGCCAAGAGGCTAAGAACTTCGAGCAGCGAGCAAGAAGATCCGAAACAAGAGAGACCACAGTGATCTGGTTCTTCCAAGAGATTCGGAAGAAACCGGAATGATGAATCGGTTCAAAGCGAGAACCGGTAACAAATAATCGAAGTCGAGATTGCACCGAGTGTGGGAAAAGGCATTTTGGGGAATGTTGGAGGAAAGCGGGTGCATGCTACAAATGCGGTTCAATGGAACATCGATACAAAAGTTGTCCTCGACGAATGGATACGACTCAAGAAGTCCGTAATAATGATGCACAATGGCCAGGGTAATCGGCTGACCGAGAGGTCGTGGACGGTCGTGGTGGTAATGGGGCTGATCGTGGTCAAGGTGCACCGGTCGAGCAATGGTAATAGAAATCTGCGAAGCAAGACGGCTGGTGATCTATGCAGCTAGGCCAAGAAGACGGCAATGCACTGATGTGATAACTGATGCGTTCTTCATTTTGATGTACATTATTGCCTTAATAGATATTGGCTCTACTCATTCATATGTATCTAGTGCCATATCCGGAAATCAATTTAGAATCAAAATTATCGAAAATGAGATGACAAGATGTCAGTCCTTTAGGACAATCGATGCTCGTTAATAAAATATTTAAAGGCGTGCCTTGAAAATTCAAGAGGAAGTATTCTTAGCAAATTTGATGGAACTACCTTTCATGAGTTCGATCTTATTACAGGCATGGATTGATTGGTCAAACATCGGCGAATTGGATTGTCTTTGAAAAGCGAATGTCGATGGGACCTCGGATGATAAGGAAGTCATAATGATTGGTGAATGAAAGAACTATCTGGCAAATGTGGTATCTGCATTAAAAGCGAAGAAGTTGGTGCGGAAAGGGTGCAGGCATTCCTAGCCTTTATCTCGTGCTTTGGATGCTAAAGAATTATCCGTGAATGATGTGAGGACGGTGAAGGAATTTCCGATGTATTTCTGAAGAACTTCTGGTATACCTCAGGGCAAGGGAAGTAGAATTTGGTATTGAGCTTTTGCAGGGACGGCTCGGTGTCCATTGCTCCCTATAGAATGGCATCAAGGAGTTGGTGAGCTCAAAGCTCAAATTCAAGAATTCTTGGATCGAGGATTCATTCGACCAAGTGTGTCTCCGTGGGAGCACCGGTCTTGTTCGTCAAGAAGAAGGATGGATCGATGCGTATGTGCATTGACTACGACGAGTTGAATAAATTGACGATCAAGAATCGGTATCCTCTGAGAATTGACGACTGTTTGATCAATTGAAGGAGCTTGAGTTTCTCCAAAATTGATTTAAGGTCGGGTTATCACCAAATTAAGGTAAAAGAAGCGGACATTTATAAGGCGGCATTTCGGACACGTTACGGACACTATGAGTTTGTAGTGATGCTGTTTGGATTAACCAATGCACCATTGCATTTATGGACATGATGAACCGAGTCTTCCAACCATATTTAGATCGGTTTGTGGTAGTGTTCATAGATGATATATTGGTTTATTCGAGAAATGAGGAGGAACATGACCAAGATTTGCGGATAGTATTACAATTACTTATGATAAGCAATTGTATGCCAAATTTGGTAAATCTGAATTTTGGCTAAAGGAGGTGACTTCCCTTGGTCATGTAGTATCGGTAGAAGGAATAAGGGTGGATCCTCGGAAAATTGAGGCTATTCGGATTGGAAGCCACCAACATCGATGTTGAAATTGGAGTTTCTTAGGCTTGGTGGATACTATAAATGCTTTGTAGAGGGGTTTTCATTGATTCTTTGCACCCTAACTAAAGCTATTACGAAAGGGAGCTCAGATATCCGGACCGAAAAGCGCAAGAGAGTTTTGAGAAATTGAAGAAGATCCCGACGAAGCTCAGGTTTTAATTCAACCCGAGGTTTGAAAAGAATTCACATTTTATTGTGATCGTCTCTCACACGATGCAGGTTGTGTGTTGATGCAAAATGGAAAGGTGGTGGCTTATGCTTCTCGTCAATTGAGACCACACGAAGTAAACTACCCTACTCATGATTTGGAGTTAGCTGCCGTTGTCTTTGCTCTAAAGATTTGGAGGCACTATCTCTATGGTGAGAAGTCCATAATCTTCACGGATCACAAGAGTCTTAAATACCTCCTTACCCGGAAGGTTGAATTTAAGACAAAGAAGATGGGTAGAATTGTTAAAAGATTATGATTTCTCCATCGAATACCATCCCGAAAGGCTAACGTGGTAGCCGACGCGTTAAGTCGTAAGGCGATATCTGAATTAAAACTCTGTTTGCCCATTTGAGTGCATGACGAGGATGGCGGTTTGTTAGCGTAACTACAGGTGAAGCCGTGTGCTGGAACAAATCAAGGAAAAGCAGATATCGGATGAGAAGTTGGGATCTTTCTTGCGACAAGTTGAAAATGGCGAAATTGAGGATTTTGGAATAAACACGGAGGTGTGTTGTGCTTTCGAGGAGAGTATGCATGCTGGGGATCTAGACTTGAGGCAAGCGATTCTACGGAGGCATAGTAGCCCTTATGCTATGCATCCGGAGGAAATAAGATGTATCGAGATCTCCGTGAAGCGATATTGGTGGCGGGGTTGAGCGTGAGATTCTGAGTTTGTGGGAAAATGTTTGACTTGTCGACAAGTGAAGGCGAACATCAATTACAAATGCGGATTGTTACAACCGATAAAGATTCCTCTTTGGAAATGGGAGAGGATAACTATGGATTTTGTTAGTGGGTTACCGTTAACACCTCGCTAAGAAAAATTTCGTTTGGGTAATTGTTGATAGGTTGACGAAGACCGCTCATTTCTTGCCGATTCGTCGGATTATTCATTGCGAAATTGGCGAAACTTTACGTGTCCGAAATTGTGAGGTTACATGGGGTACCAGTATCTATTATATCGATAGGGACCCTAGGTTCACATCACGATTCGAAAGCTCGCATGAAGCCTTGGGGACAAAGTTGAATTTGATCGGCTTTCCATCCTCGATCGATGGTCGATCGGAAAGAGTAATTCGGATATTGGAAGATATGTTAAGAGGATGTGTAATCGACTTGAGGGTAGTTGGGAGGATTATCTACCATTGGCGAATTTATATAACAACATTTATCGATCTAGCATTCGGATGGCACCTTACGAGGCATTGTATGGTCGTAAGTGTCGCTCTCCTATTTGTTGGACCGAGATGGGCGAAGATGATGTTAGGTCCCGAGATGATATCCGAGACCGAGGATAAGGTAAAAGTTATTCGAGCACGGTTGAAAGAAGCCTCGAGATAGATGTAAGTAAACGCAGATCTGAAGCGGAGGGACATCGAGTATAGTGTGGGAGATCGGGTTTTCTTGAAGGTATCTCCTTGGAAAAGATCTTGATTCGGAAGGAAGGGCAAGCTAAGTCCTAGATATATTGGACCTTATCGTGTCTTTGAGCGTGTTGGTCGATGGCATATCGATTGAGTTACCTCCGAGTTAGATCAAATTCATAATGTCTTTCATGTTTCCATGTTGAGGCGTTATAGATCGGATCCTTTGCACATTATACCCTAGAAGAATTGGAGCTGAATTGATTTGTCCTTTGAAGAAGAACCGATGGAAATCTTAGACCGAGATGTCAAGGTATTAAGGAAGAAAACCGTGCCGTTGGTCAAAGTTCTATGGCGTAACCACGAGTGGAAGAAGCTACGTGGGAGCCAGAGGATGCAATTGGCAACAATACCTCACCTTTTTCAACTGTAAATTTCGAGGACGAAATTTTCTTTAAGGAGGGTAGAGTTGTAACACCTAAAAATCGAGTATTTAAATTTGCATAATTTTGGTGTTTAGATTTTAAAGGAAAATCTTTTATTTTAATTTGGTGTTTATTGAAGTCTTTGAGAGGTAAAGCATAATTTGAAGAAGAAATAAAATTTATTAAATTGAGATTTATGGAAGTGAAACAAAGGTGATTAAGACTTAAGCTAAATTATGTGCTAAAAAGTGTCATAAGTTGAGCATATGGTAAGGTGGAGTTGGCGCATGGGTTCAAGTAAGAGGAAGAGGTTCAATCCCTTGTATAGCACCTAGATAAAATTTTTGTTTTAATTTTACGCTAATGGCTAGGAAGTGTCGGCAAGGGACATATAAGGAAGGTGTTGACCATGTATTTTTGGTTAGTGTATCAATGGATTAAGGTAACAACTAACTTATGGCATGGAATCAAAGGTTTAAGGAAAGATAGGGGAACATAAGGCACATATCAAGGGAAAAATTGGAAAGAAATCATGGCCATTTGACCATGTCTTTGGGCGGCAATATTGGTAAGGGGAAGAGCCAAAATTTTGTTAGTTTGGCAAAATCTCATTCTTTTCTCTTTGGTTATTCTTTGCACATTGTGCAGATTTTTCTTTGTTTTCTCCTTTCAACATCCCTCTTGGCCGAATATTGCATTTGGCAAAGCCAAAATCTCTTGACCATTTGGTCACTTTCATCCACTTTGTTAATTTTCTTTTGTATTCTCCTTGTGCCGAAATCACCTATACCAAAATCAATCTCTTTCTTTTTCTTTGCCATGGCCGAATATACCAGCACCTAAAGTTCATATTTTTTTCTTTTCTTTTTCTTCTAATCTCCTTGAAATCAAAACAACATCACCATCATCCTTTCGTTCTTATATTATTTCTTTTCAATCGAAAGTTCCTTCATCAAATACTCTCTTGACCGAATGCTAGAAGTGCCATAACCGAATTTAATTTCTCTTTTATATGGTTGCATAACCGAAATTCTCAACTCTCTCAAACATCTCTCTCAAATCCTTTCTTTTCGATTGTGGAATATAGGTAAGGATTCTCTTTTTCGTTTTCATTTTATTTAAGTATTATGGCGAATATCATTGATATTATAAGGGCCTTTTGGATTGATATAACGTTCATTCTAATAACGTTCTTTTCGTTATTATTTAGTGCAATAACGGAGATCGAACTCAAGAAATCGGGAGAAAGCGTTGGAGCGTTTTATTGTGGTAAGGAAATCAAATCTCTTTAAATCTCTAGTAACATTGATATTATTTTAGATCTAACTAAACTCCTTTGGATCTTGAAGGTATCAAAGATAGGGAAGAAAAGGCGGTGTTTAGTTATCGTAAGAGGGTGGATCTGTAAATCCCCATTCAAGCGAAGCGGTTTGGCGACGGGATTTTCCACGGGTTGTGGGCCATCTTCCAGAGAAGTCCATTATTCAAGTAGTACGAACCTCGGGCCCTTATTTGTTGGTGGATTCTCGGCTAGTGAATCGATTAGCGAGGCAAAACCGAAAATCAAGTGATTCAAAATCAAGAGGGTAAGATTTTGGATTCATTATCGATTAAGATTTATTTTCTGAGTTAGTTGTCTAACGGATCAAAATATATTTTAGGTCTGAGGAGCGAGAAGGGTTAATACTCACGGTATCGAGGTGTGTAATTTTCACACTCATTATTTTTGGTTGGATGTCAAATTTGGTATGGAAGTAAATCGTAAAAGCGATTAGATCGGTAAAACGTAAAAAATATATATTCGATGAAAATGCGTAAAAGCGACTAAATCGTGAAAATTACGAAAACGCCTCGAGAAATTAATTGTTATTATGAAAATTGGATGTTTCGTGAAAATGGGCCGTAATTACTCTAGTTAGTGAAAATGGTAGTAAATACTCTAGTTCGTGAAAATGGGCGTAATTACTCTAGTTAAGTGAAAATGGGCGTAATTACTCTAGTTCATGAAAATGGGCCGTAAATACTCTAGTTAAGTGAAAATGGGCCAAAATACTCTAGTTTGTTAAAATTTAGCCAAAACACTCTAGTTTGGTAAATGGGCCAAAGCCCACTAAATTGCTAAATGGATAAATTGCTATAATTATGGGCCAAATGAAATGTTATTGATAAACCCACCATGTTATATATTGTTAATAAATTTTATATTTTAAAGTACATGAATAATTGCATGGGTGGGATATATGAAGAGAAGAATGGCGATTACCACAATATCGAACTTATTGCCTCTAGTTCGGTGGCTCTGCCACAATATCGGCTTATTGCCTCTAGTTCGGTGGCTCTGCCACAATATCGGCTTATTGCCTCTAGTTCGGTGGCTATGCCACAATTATAAAAAGGCTTAATGCCTACGATTGGTGTGATGGCGGGGTGGGTTGACTTGATCCCACAGGTGTGATGGTTGATGCAGGGGTGTTAGCGGATGGATATTAGGTTTGGGTTGGGAATTACATTTTCATGCATTATTAATTATTTTAAATTCATGATATATTGTTGAATTCGAATTGGGCTCGAGCCGACATAATATCTTGACAATCGCCCAATAATGGTGGTAAGTGAGTTACACTTTGAGTTCAAGTAACTCACCCTTTAATTTCTTTCCATCTCGGTAATGGAAGCCGATGTGGACTTGAAGTGAGGATGACTTCGTGGAGGCCATCTTGCTATATATGGGTTATTTAAAACTATGAACTTTTAATAATTATTTTTACTATTTTGGGATCTTTGTAATAAATGGCCTCTATAAATAACTTATGGATTTTATGTGTGTTTGGAATTTAATTTTACTTTGGACTTTTAATCATGAGCTAAAGTTTGATGATGTTTTATTAAAATAAAATTTAGTTTTCAAAGTTTATGAAAATCTTTTATAAATATCTTATTATAGTTAACTCTTTAACAAATTACCCAAAGGTTTTTGATAATACAATGATTTCCAACTTATGTTTTTTTATATTGATCAAAATTTAATTCTCTTCAAATTTTAAACTCGTAAACAATATTGTAGTTTTCAACTCATTAAAGATTTAAGAATAGTTGAATCACGTAACAAACCAAATCTAGTCTCAACGCATAGGCCGGGTTTGGGGTGTTACATGTCGTTAAGATATTTCTAGGTCATGTGTTCAAACATTTGTGTGTGCGTTTTGGAGAAATATTTTATTTTGTAAATAGTAGACTTGTTTAAGTTTAAAAAATAATTATTAGTTTTATTACTAGTTTTATTATTTTTATTGGTTACTGCTTTTCTTTTCGTATTCTCCTCTCCCTCTAAACCGTTGATTTTGGGTATTTAGTTGTTGAGGAGGTAAGGGGAATACTGCACATTCCGATATATTTTTGTTATTGTAAAGGTTGGGGACTGATTTGACGGCTAAAAAGACAATTTTGACCTGTTTCGAAGTGGTTTCGTGACCACATGGGTGGCCACACGGCCGTGTGGAATTAGGAATTAGGGTTTTCAGACAGGATTAGGTGCCACACGGTCGTGTGGCTGATTTGGGGAAATTAGTCGATTTTCACACTGCTATGTCCCCTAGGCATATGGGCATGTGTGTTTGGGAATTAGGGATTTAGTTTTGGTGCCACATGGTCGTGTGTCTAATTTAGGGATTTAGGCATCCCACACAAGTGTATGAGACCCTCACACGGCTGTATCTACCTTGTACTCTAATTTAGCACAAATGGACAGAGAGTTACATGGCCTGTTCACACAGCCATGTCCTTGGCTCACACGGGCGTGTTGAGCCCCACACAGCCTAGGCATTTTCACACGGCCAGAGCACACGGCCGTGTGGTCCTAAGTTACCAATTTTAGTTATGTGTATGTTTTTATTTGAAAATGTATCTGTGTTCCAACCCTTGGCTAGGCTTTAGTGAGGGTAGTTAAGACTTTGATCTCGGCTTCAATTTATGTGTTATTTGTGACTGTTGCGTGAGATGTCTGATTTTGAACCCGGTTAGCTGGGCATGTGTGCATGATTGTTTATGTCTGACTGTTTGTCAATGTGTTCATTATTTCTATGACGTTGTACGCATACATGCACTTGTATAAATAAATTTTTAAGTTGGTTAATTGTGAAGAGAAAGAATAGTGATTCTGATATGATCTGGCAGTCTAACTGCAACATGTTTGTACAGTGATTTACCGCACTGTACCGCATGTATATTAGCCTTATTGTGTACTATCATCTGATCTGGCAGTTTAAACTGTAACATATCTGTACAGCGGTTTACCGCAATGCACTGTACTGTAGATATGCCAACTTTGTTGCATAATATTATTTGAGTAGCTTAGTCTACATGCATGGTGTGTATGGTTGGATGGACCTTTCAAGATCCTATGTGGTGTGTTTGGTTGGATAAGCTTATACAACTCTTCTGGGGTGTGATTGGGGGACGGAGATGTGTGTTGGCTGAATAGGTCGGTTTTTATTACTTGACTGCATTCATACACATCTGTTTGAGTTTTCTAGGTGTAAGATTATTTAACTGTATTATGTCTGACTAAATAACACTTGTGACTGAGTGTTTGTATGTGACATGGTGTGTTTGAATTGTTACGTTCTGTTGGGATGTTGGTTCCAAGTTTACTTTCTGATTCTGTGTATATCTGAAAGCATGTTTCATTATTAAATTGAATTCTGTAATTCTGTTGTTAGTCACTTTTAGAACTCACACTAAGCTCGTGTAGCTCACCCTTTAGTGTTTCCCCTTGCAAGTCGTTTCGAATTCTGATGTTGGACTCGGTATACGGAGGCCTCGGACAGTCCCGGTTAAAAACATACTTTAATAGTATTTTAATAATTTATAAACACCTTGAATTGTAAGTACTGTTTTGAAAACTGTGGTATGAAATTTTGTGTTTTACGCACGTAAGTGTCATTGGGACTGGATTTTATTTTGAAATATCAGGATTATATAATTGAGAATTTTACGTAACTTAAATACTGCAATATTTTTTGGTTTGTTGAGCTAAAATTTTTCTACGATCATTACGTTGATCAATGTGACATCTGAAATTCAGCCAAAACTTCTGGGCCAGTTTTGTGGCGTTACAATATAAAAATTATGATTTTATATGAATTCTATATTTATATTTGATCAAGTCTACTAATAATTTGATATGTATGTAGAGTCACAAGAAAGTAACCTCATTCAAGACTATGACACTACCATATTTTGGAGTCTTGAGTATGATATATGGTAAAGATCGTGTGACTGGAAAGGATGCCCAAACACCAGTCGACATTATTGAAGATCTGGAAGGAAAGGAGAATGACAATGGTGGAACTTAGAACATTGAAAATGGTATAGGTGTGGAAGAAGATTGCTTTAATGGAATTGAAATGTTGATTTGTCAATGGATTTCGAGGATAATAGTCATTCAAGGTCCCCATCTACTAGTAGAGTCAAGATTAAAAGGGTTGATGGAGTTGGAAAGACTAAGGTATAAATACTAGTGATAAGGTTGAATTTTATGGAATTGTCAAGATATTGAGATGCAAATGGTCGAGGCTACAAAAGAATTAATAAAGAGCTCAGGGACGAAGCACTTAATCTTTCAAAGATCTATGCAACTTTTGGATGAGTTTATGAAAATTACAGGACTATCCTGAGCAGAAAAACTTGTTCCTACTAGGAAGATCTCTAGTAATTCAATTAATATGCTCATTTTCTTCACTATCTCATATGAACCAAAAAAGATGTGGGTGAGAGGATTCTTATTTGAGGGGAATTTAAAGTAAATGAACTAACTTTTGTGTTATTCTTTTGGTAAGTACTTTTCTAGGTGCCTAATATGTAATACACTTTTACTTGGCAAATTTGCTAGGAAACTAGCATTAGATATGATGTATAAGTTAAATATTCGTATACTGTGAAGCTAATATTATCTTATTAATTAGTACAAATCACTTTTAAATTACTTAAATTCTATTTTTATGAACAAATATTTATGTGAAGATATTACCATTTTAGATTGATTATTTCAAACGTAACGTGGATAATGATTTTATTTTAATTAACCATATGATTTTTAATGTAAATGCAATTTCTTGATAAATATTAATTTATAATACTAATTATAATGATTTTTTTATTTTTTGCAAAAGAAGAACCAGATTAAAACTATTTTGAATTTTATTGTCAAATTATTTTTACATTGTATAAAAAATATTACATTTGTTAAATACAATTTTAATTATATTATACTAAAATATATTATCTTTTAAGTTTATAAATACAATAATGTTGCTGAAATAATATAATAATCATAGTGAAAACAATGAAATAAATATGAAACTAAAAGATTTTAAGGGTAAGATGGTACATTTATAAATAACACTTATCAAACACAAGATAAAAAATATAATCGATATCTCTATTTTTTCAACCAAACATTTTGATATGTATTATTTAATACATCACTCTTTTTTACATCCGTTGTATTGAAAGAGAAGTAAAAATTTAAAGTTTCTTAGCTTTAAACCTCAAATTTGGCTTGATAAAATTTTAATATCTCAATTATTTTTGCCTTGAAGATTTACGGTGATAATTATAGTGAGAACTTTTAAAATAATAATTGTGAGAACTAAAATGATTTTAGCCATTGGATCAAAATAAATGATTTTAAGCATTAGATTTTGTGTTTATCTTACCTTATAAATCAATTTGAGTATTAGGTATTTGTTTTTCTTGATTCTAAAAATTTGAGATTTTTTTCTTGATTGATTTCAAGTACCCACTTTTTACTTAACTAATGAAAAATCTCAATTTTTTAAAATAAAATGGTTGACATTTTTCAATAAAGAAACCCTAAACCCTAATACCCAAATTGGCTAATCTTAATTACCCTAATATCTTATTTTATATTCTATTTTTCCTCAAAAGAAAATTAAATTTGAAAATAAAAATTATCCATTTATTTTCACCTTGATACTTAAAATATTATTTCAATAAAGTAAAATAAATTCAAAATCTAATACTTAGAATTATTTATTTTGACTAAAATCATTTTGATTATAATAATTATCAATTTAAAAATTCTATAGCTGTGAAGTAAATATTTGCTATAAAATCTCCCAAATTTACTGAGTACAATATTGGGCTCAGGCCTAATTGCAGGGGAGAAATCATCAGCGCCACCAATAGGAACAAACATCCTCAGAGGAAAAAAAAAAAACCCTAATTTGCTGTCTATATAAACCTCAAAAACCCTACCTTCTGCTATTCGGTTCGCTTCAGCCTCAGAAATGTCGAAGCGAGGTCAGTATCCATCTCTTCTTTCTTTTTTATGAACCCCTTGTTTGTTTTATTTTCATTTTTCGTTTGTTTTAGAGAAAAAAACAACGGAAAAAAATTTCGTGCTTCTTTTTTTCTTAAAATTTTTGCTCGTATCTAAGCCTATGAACAAAAACCCAAATCAACGAAACCCAGAAATGAATTTAAGTTTTTTTTTTCAATAGCTTTTGTCCTATTGAATATAAAAACGTAAAAGGAATGATTTATTTCAATGTGGGTTATTGTTTATATTATAAGATGTTTGATAGCTGAAAGTTGATTTTTGGGTGATTAGGACGTGGAGGGTCAGCTGGAAACAAGTTCAGGATGTCACTGGGTTTACCAGTGGCAGCCACAGTGAACTGTGCTGATAACACTGGTGCTAAGAACCTTTATATCATCTCGGTGAAAGGAATCAAGGGCCGTCTCAACCGGTTGCCCTCTGCTTGTGTTGGAGATATGGTGATGGCTACCGTCAAGAAAGGGAAGCCTGATCTCAGGAAGAAGGTTTTGCCTGCTGTCATTGTGAGACAACGCAAGCCATGGCGCAGAAAGGATGGTGTTTACATGTACTTTGAAGGTAAAATCCACCTTCCTATCAATTGATGTTGCTCGAACTTATGTGTGCGTTTTGATTTGCGTATGTATCTCTGTACTGATGTTTGAATGCCTTGAACTTGTGGATAACAAGCAAAATGAATTGTTCAAGAACATAGGCTATTTAGATTTGTTGATTATGGCTGTGTAAAACATAGAATCATTGATGTGGTGAAGTTTATTACATCATTTTCATAGTATAGATATGAAAGAGGCTTGCTGGTTAAGCAGTGTCATGATATGTGCAATCACTTGTGCATACTGTGATTTGGTGCTTCCTGAGACCAGCAAAATGAACTCAAATGGTCGAATAGTTTATCGAGGGAGATTTCTCTTAACTTGGAATCTTCCTTTTCGCGATTCGATACATTTGTTCTTGTTCTGCCTTGTGTTTTGTAGACTGTTATAAATTCTTTTTGTGATTTTTTTTTGCTGGAGATGTAGTGTGGAGATTTTTTTTCAGTGTTTCTCTACACGTCCCATAACCAGCTAAATTGATGTACCAACCTTACCCCAATACCGGGTGGTAAACTATGGTTATCATCCCTGTCCAGGTTGGGACATTCTATATAAAATGTTTTTTATGTTCTGTCTTGCCATCCCCTAATGCTACGAGTTACAGTACCAGACATTAGTCAGGTATCTACTTCAATGTTAAATGGTTGATACAGTTACGAGTCTGGAAAATTGAGTTGTCTATCGTTGCAGAAGCGTTAAGTTTTTGAAGCTTGCATGTGCTCCATTTGGACCCTACATGTTTTCAAAATTTCACCTTGTCATTGGAATACTTCCGAGTCCTGAAAATATTCTAATATTGATAATTAGTTAAAATAATGTCCACGTAACCAGACATTAGTCAGGTATCTACTTCAATGCTCAATAGTTGATACAGTTACGAGTCTGGAAAACCGAGTGGGTCCATCGTTGCAGATGCAATAAGTTTTTTATGCTTGCATGTGCTCCATTTGGGCCCTACATGTAATCAAATGTTTTACTTGTCTTTGATTGCTCATTTATCAAATGTATTTGTTCCGAAAACTTGTATATATATGCTCAAAAAATGATAAATTTCTGATGTTTTCTGTATGAAGTTTTTCTGATTCAAATATTGTTTTGTCCGCAGATAATGCCGGTGTCATTGTGAATCCAAAAGGAGAAATGAAAGGTACTTGGTGCAAAAGCATTTAAACTTTGAGAAATTATCCAATTCATTCTCATTGATGTTTTTTAGATTCCACAAGCGAGTTTTATTTTTGGATATATTCTTCCAAATGACTTCAAATACATTGACAAAAACTTGGGGATATTAGATTGACATTTTGGTAATGTTTATTGTAGGTTCTGCTATAACTGGTCCAATTGGAAAGGAGTGTGCTGATCTTTGGCCAAGGATTGCAAGTGCAGCCAATGCTATTGTTTAGGAAGTCAAAATCTGTGCTTTGGACTATAATATTATAGTTTGCTGCTTCAATATTTTGTTGTATTTCTTTTTGGATTTGAAGAAATGTACTTTATGGACAGGCTTTCCGATATAAGAGAAGTTTTTTGTTGGAAAATTTGAATAATTTTATATTTATCAAGTGTCATCCCCATTTAGATTAATCTTATTTGATGCTGCTTTATTAAATTTTGGCTTAATTCTCACTTTAGTAGTTAGAGACTTTTTCTCAATTTTGTATTTAAAGTATATTTAAAATTTCAATTTATTATATTTTTAAATTCATTTTTTGAGAGATGTTAAAAAAATTTTGTAGCCAATTATAATTTGCCATGTGTTTTTATTAAATGTATTTATACATTAAAAGGTATTAAAATAGAAATAGATATATAAAAATTCAGAAAAGTATATATAAAATTTAGCATAAAACATATAAATTATAATAATATTAATATAATAATTGAAGAAAATTAGTTGAAATTAATAATATTATAACAAAAAATAAAAACAATTTTTTAATAAATAAATGAGAAATGTCAAGAAGATAGATTTTATGAAAAGGAGAATAAATTTTTGAAAGATAAAGTCAGAAGATAAAAGAAGATCTTCAAAAGATGAAAAATTTTAAAAGTAAATAAATTTTGATTAACTTTTGGTTTCTGTATTGAAAATTCTGCTTTTCTTTACAAAATGAGAGTTTTTACATACTATTATTTTTGTAGACTATTTTTTCTTTTTTAGCAGAGATTACTTATTATTAATATCCGTCTTTTCAACTGTAGACAGCTTTTTCTTTGTACAAGAAATCTTACTGTTAATCTTTTGTCTGTAGGAAATTTCTTTCTTTTTTTTTTTTTCCCAAAGAATCCGACCGTTGATTCTTCTGTCTTTGTCTTGCGGGAAATTTCTTCTAAGGTATTTAAAATTTATAATGCTTTTAATTTTTATTTATTATTTTGACTTTTAAAAGTTTACAATTATATATTTTAAAATTTATAAAAAATAGACATTTTATATATTATATATGTTTTTCTCGATTTTAATAAATATAATATGTAATATTTAAAAAAATTAACATGTTACGATCATTTATAGAGCCCAATAATAATTTTTTAACATGTTCTAAAAGGCTATTTTTTTACTAAATTACTAAAAATAGAAAAAAAATTTAAATTACTAAATTAGGAGCGTTTGGTGATTTGTAGAAAAACGCTTTTAATTTTTTACAAGAAAATGCTTCCAATTGGAAGCGTTTTCTGTCACATCAACACTAAAAATAGCAGCACCAATATCTATATATAAAATATTATGGATTACTATATGTGTAAGTTTGTCTTTCTTTTTTATAATGATAATATTTGTATAAGAGTTTATAATGTTTTATTTTATTAGAGTTAAAAGAGTAAATAATCTCACGTTGTCTAGGAATAAATTGCAAATAGGTTATGAGCCTATATATACTCATATCCAATATCTCACAAACTTAAGAAAACAATGGAATTAAGATTTTGGGTCTATAAAGACTTGTTTTTGTAAGTTTTTGTAAAATTGGCATAGTTTCGTAATTTTTAAAAAAAAAATAGCTTAATTCGATTTTTTAAAATGATATTTTTTTAGTAATTTTATCTAAATTTTTTTATAATTAAATTGTCTATATAATAGTTTTACAAATTTTTCTTCAATAACCATTCCATCGACAAATCATAGATCTGGATCTAGTATTGAATGTTCGAACAATCTAATTCCATGAGCATCTAGCGATTTTAAAGAGTAGCAGGTAAGAGCTTTGGTCCCTTAAAATATAAAATTTACTACGTAGACTCTTTTAAAATATTTAAATTATAAATTAATATATGATTAAATTATACTTTATCCTCCTTAAAATAAAATATATATATTTATATATTAAATTCCTTCAAAAAATAGTAAAATCATAAACAAATACATGATAAAATTATATTTTAACTTATCAAAAATTTATAATTTAATTTCAACCCTATATTTTTTTTTGGATTCGCCCCTAATCAACACAACATTTCTCGACCACTATTGAAATTGAATCGAACATTCAATCATTAAATAATCTCATTATTGGTTCTGATCATGTCTACTCTTTTTAACATAATACCTAGAACTTGCTGGGAAATGTGCTCATATTGTAGTAAACATATAATTGTTTTCTATTTATTTGAATGATGGATAAATAAATAAATAAATTTAATTTCACATTTTACTATTATGTCGTTTATATTTCTGTCTTTCATGTTTTGTATGCATAGCAAAATTGTGACAAACAAATATTAGCTCATTGATTATCTAAATTCAAACTGATTATAAGTGGCATTGTAGAATGTTTACATTGCAAGAAAGACAACTTACTTCAGTAGATAATTTAAACGAGTTCGTCAAAGTGAGTATTTGATTCAAATACTTAAAAAGATTATTATGTCGTCTACGAATCCAATTGAGGAGATGACTAGTCTTGGCTATCGGAGCAATTGACTCAACAGGTAAAGACATAAATGTATTAATTGGCAGAATGATACATTAGACTGGTCCCAAAATGAATTAATTTTGAATTCATTTATGAATTAATTCACTTGTGATATTCATGGTGTGATTTACCTAAATCCCGAGTTAGTTACTAACCATGTATATGTAACTCATGTGGTTTGATATAAAATAGAGGCTTATGCTCTAAAGATAACCAAGCCAATAGTCAATATGTTGGTTCATGACTTGTGTATGGCTTGACATTACTATTAACAGTGGAATTCATAACTCAATTAAAGAGTTAGCATTATCCTCTCATTGGTATTGTGTGAATTGATAAATATGTAACATGGTCACAGGTTGCTTGTTCTCGAACGAACAATTTATCGCAGTCATTTGTCGACAGTGACCATATTAATCATTAATAAGACACTATGGTGACAATGAAATAAAATATGATTGTATTGAGTGAATGAATTTAACTCAAATGAATCAAGTATATCAATGAGGGTAACACACACATTACGAAGTCATTGGACAAAGCAACTGGATGAATTGCTTTCATAAAGAGTATACAATAAGGAGATATCAATCATGGTACTTCTTGTGAACTAGCTCGATAATTAAGTAATTGTGAATTATCAGAACGATACTTTTGGCCATAATTATAATTACTAGAACCTAATTGTATATGTCTGATTGGTCTCTCCGCTAGTTTAATAAAAGATCAATTGAACTGCTTTTAAATTAGAAGGAAATTCTACAATTTTGAAAATACTTTAATTGAGTCAATTTATTCGATGTGGAATTAAATTGGGCGGTCGAAAGAATTGCTCAATTAGAGATTTTGATTAAAGAATTTTCTTTAAACATTAATTTAAAAAATTTAAGTGATTTTTTGGGAAATCAATTTTGATCAAGTAAAATTAAATTAATTAAAATTAATATGATATTTTTGAAAATTAATTTTTAAGTTAAACAATTGGCCCAATGGGTAATTAAATTTAAAAATTGGACCTGAAATCGTAAATAGGGCCTGGGAGCCCAAAACTGAGACTAAGATCCAAAAACTAATTGAATCGAACCATATAGGTGAAACCGAGCCTGTGAGGCCGTCATTGGCCCGGACTAAACCAGCTTGGGGTGCTGGTAGTTGTGACGATTAATATTACACTTCTACTGGGATTCTATCAGATAATTTGATTTCAAATTAAATATTTCAAAAATAATATTATTTTAATAGATTTAATATTAAATCAAATTTAATACTTATCTTAATAATATTTTATTAATTTAATATTAAAGTGGTTATCTTGAAATTAAATAAAATTTAATCCAATATTTATCTTGATAAATATTATATTAATTTAATATTAAAATGATTAAATTTAATTATAATTGAATTCTCTAAACTCGCATAATTAATTGTGGACGATCAATTCAAGAGAAAATTGTAGAGAGAAATTTTTTTAGAGAAATTATTTCAAAAATTTATAAAGATATTATTTTTTACAACTTGGCCCAAAAGTTTAGAGAAATTGTGAAATACCGATTTAATCGAAAAGGTACAATTTTGATTAAGTTTTTTACTTTTGATATTATAACCAAATTCTTATTTTGGATTTTTTTTTAAACTTTAAGTTTTTCTTAAATTTATTTTTGGTTACGTTTTCTAAACTCGATTTTCCAACAGAATCACCTATAGCCCATCCCAACCCATAAATAGCAGGATAGTTCGCTTCAGCGCACTCAAATTCACATCCTTTTATATTGACAACAATATTCATATCAAGACTCAATTAGTATTATTATTATTTTCTTAAATAAAATAAAATTTTCAAAACTGTAAAAAAAAAAAAAAAAAAGAAAAAAAAGGTCAATGTATATGCATATGGCGTGATCACATGTTTAAAAAAGTCACATCAAATTATTTGATGTAATTGAAAATTTGATTTTAATATATTTTGAAAAATAAAAAAAGTTAAAATAGAAAAAATAATTTCACTATTTCGGGCCTTTTAATACTAATAAAGCCCTAAGCCCATTAACAGCCCTAAACCCAAAGCTACAAAAGAAAACCCAAAACTGAAATTTTTCTGCCCTTTTCTTTTCCTTTTTTTTTTTTTTTCCTTTAAGCTTAGCTAAGGAGGAAGCGGAAAAGAAAAGAAAGAAAAATACAGAGCAAGAAGAACATATATGGCAAGCGAGGCGGCGGTGGAAGTTAACGCCATATCGGCGGTGGCGCCAGAGGCGGTAGCAACAACAGGGGCAGAGAAGCAACCACATAAGCTCGAGAGAAAGTGGACCTTTTGGTTTGATAACCAATCAAGGCCTAAACAAGGCGCCGCTTGGGGTACCTCTCTACGCAAGGTTTACACATTTGACACCGTAGAAGAATTTTGGTGGTACTTATTCAAATACCTAATTCTCGTTTTTTATCTATATCTGAAGATCTGTTGATTTTTTTAGCTGGTCTTGATCGTGCCTTATTCGATTTATGGATTGGATTTATCCGTATCCTTTGAAAAAAAAGGTTCTTTTACATTTGGGTTATTGATGTATTTTTGTTTGTTCATTGATTTATTGGAGATTTGCTTTGTTTAAAGAGAAAAAGGATATTTTGTATTTTTGTGTTTGGTTAGTGAGAAATTGATTGTCATTGGAGGTTATTGTTTTCTAGGATCTTAGCATTAGACCTGGAAAATTGTGCATATTGTATTTAAGACATTTTATATCTACATGAATTTTGATGTGTTAGATTATTTGTATTATATAGATTTGGAGACATTCGTGTATTTGTATCATGTTTTGTCTTGTTTTAGTTATTTTTCTCACTGTCGCGTTTAATATTGTCAGGTCTAGCTATGAAATTCAACCATTTTCCGTATGATTCGGTTTTTTGATACCTCTCCCTCTTAGATTCGAAGGAACTTAAGATGGTTTCTGTTGTTTGCCTTGTTATGTTTTCGATTATTCGCTTTGGAAGTTGGAGACTGAAAATACTTTTGTCATGTTTCAGTTTGTATGATCAAATATTCAAGCCCAGCAAGTTGCCCGGAAATGCTGATTTCCACTTGTTTAAGGCCGGAATTGAGCCCAAATGGGAAGATCCCGAGTGTGCTAGTGGAGGAAAGTGGTCTGTCACTAGCAACCGAAAGGCTAATCTCGAGAATATGTGGCTTGAAACCGTGGGTGCTTCGAGCCATATTGTTATGCCTGCTGCGACCTATATAAGATATATTGGGATTTCGGTTGACTTTATCTCCTTTTTTGCAGTTGATGGCATTGATCGGGGAGCTATTCGATGAGGCAGATGAGATTTGTGGTGTAGTTGCTAGCGTACGCCAAAAGCAGGACAAACTTGCATTATGGACCAAGACAGCAACGAACGAAGCTGCTCAGGTATAGGACTCCTGTGACGTAAAACCATCCTAATCATCATGTTTACCAAACTTGTTATATTGTTTGAGTTTTTATTCTTATATCGATGTTTCCATGTTTCCAAATAAGTCTGAACAACATAGGTTGCAATGTATAATTTGCAGAAGTACAATGAAGTCATTGTCTCTTCTTCTCAATTTGGGACTTTTCTGGATGGTATATGTGCTGATGATGTTAATTCGAACCCTGTTTTGTAGATGGGCATCGGGAGGAAGTGGAAGGAGATCATTGACGTCAACGATAAAATTACTTATAGCTTCCATGTAAGCATTATTCGATCGATACTTGTGATTTTGATTGCATATTCTTTTATCATGACCGGTTGCTTTGTATGTTGCAGGATGACTCGAGAAGGGAAAGATCGGCAAAAGGCCGATACAATGTTTGAACATCTTTGCCGTTGTCTTTGGGGCTTGAAATATTTTTCATGTGAGTTATTTTTTTTAATTAATACCATCGATTATAAAGTTTTTATGTCGAGATATTATTGATATTCTACATATTGAAATTTTTTACAGCCCCTTCATTTATAATTTTTGTGTTATGTAGATTTTGACATATTCGTATATTTACTTTGTATTCATGTTATTTTCTAAAATAAATTAGGGAAGTTTGTCATGTTTAAGGAGTCGGGTCTCAGGTTCAAACCTTAACATCTTTCATGTATCTTCTTTCTCACCTTGCTTTCGACCGTCCGATTCTAATGTATGTTGGTCCGGGTTTTTTTCTCCCGACCTTGGCCTTTATGTCACACATATTTAGGTAGTATCTCGTTATGGTAAAAGTTGAACATATTCGTGTCGGATGATGATTACATTCAATTTGACTCGAAGTTGAAAATTTTAATTGAGAACTTATTCTGTCCCCAAATTCGAGGTGGACTTTTTGTCGGATTATTTTGAATTTAAACCTCACCTTGTGGATTTGTTTAGATTTATATTGGTCTAGTTATGGTTATATTTCATTTTTTACTCGGTTGTGCTTTGTGTTGATCATGTTTATATTTATTGAAGTTGCATATGTTATTGTATCTTTTAAAAATATATAAAATATATTTATTTTTTATATATTTCACAATCTACCGATAAACTCATTTATCTCAATTAATTAAATTAAAATTATTATGTATTTAAGTATGTTCAAATTGTGCTCAATTCACGACTTCTTTGATATTACATTTGTAACAATGTTAAAATTTTTACATATTTTTTATAAATACTCAACTTTTTAATTTTTAATTTTTCTAACTTATGTTTTGTATTTAACAAAAAATTATGATTAAAAATGTCAAATTTTGCCAGAAGACTTGAATTGTATTAACATCTTTAAATAAAATATCAACTTGATATATCTATACTATTAATAAAATTCTCATTTGAGTATATAATACGAGTCAACAAAATACTAACTTGGTTAAGGAAATTATAAAAAGTGATCTTTTGTATTTAAAATAAATTATACTGTTTTAGAGTGTTTTGTCTTTTAATTTTAAAAAACAATAAAATATGCATATGGTGTGAGTTGAACTCATGTTAATTATATAAGCACACTTCATTACTTCTATAAAATATATATCCATGCTACTAACAAAATCCTTAACTGAGTTGGTGGCACAAGTCAATTCGGTAAATATATTATATCCAATTAATTTACTTATAATCTGACTCGACCCATAAAAGAAAATTCACCCATCACAAAAAATTTATGTATTTTTAACAATCACATTACTAAAAAAAACGTATTTAATAAAATTTTCAATCATACGATAATTTAAAAATACATGAACTTCTTGAGAATGGTTGGATTTTTTTATGGTTTAGGTCGGGTTATGGGAAAATTAGTTGGACATGATATGTTTTGTCCAAATTATTAGTAACTTAACAATAAATTATAACGATGTAATGGTTTGAATAAATTTTTAATATACAATGACTAGTTTGGAGCAACTTTTTTGTAAAGGGATTAAAGGGACTTAATAGACTTTGAACTAAAAATTAATAGAACTGAGTTTGAAAAAGAATTGGTTACAACTCAAGGTGGCAGAACTATAACGACAACTTTTATAGTGAGAATTAAAATACTTTCAACTATTGGATGAAAGTGAACCTTTCTAGTCTATAGATTTATAAAAATAAAATTTCTTTTTAGCTATTTTTGTAACTTTTTAATCCAGCAATGAATAGAATTTACAAATGTAATTGAAGAAGAAAAATTTGATTTTTTATTATTTCTCAGTAATTAATTCTTCACATTCTGTAGGCTCATTAAGTGATAGAGATTTGTTACAAGTGTAAAAAAACAAAAGAAATTTAAAGCTTGTTTCTCGTTAATTTTCAAAAGTACTTTTAGATCTTTAATCAATGTTAAACCGACAAATTTTGAACTGAAAAGTGCTTTTGAATCCAAAAGCAAAAACAATTCTTTTTTAACTTTTGTTTTTTTTCAAAAACACTTTTGGAGCCAAAATGATATTTTTAACCTTTATTTATACTCTAATATATTTTACGTAATGTTTATATTAAATATATAATTATTTTTATATTGATATTTATATCAAATATATAAAGTTAATATTTAAATTAATAATTGTTATATTTTAATAATAATTAAAATATAGATTATATATTCAAATTAAATTTTACAAATAATTAATATTAATTATTTACAAATATTTAAAATTTACATTTCATATACTAAAATGTTAATAATGAATTACAATAAATTAATTTTTATATTTTTTACTAAAATATCATAATATTAACGAATTTGAACATTGTCGAAACCATTTTAAAAATCGGTTTTTGAAAACAGGGATCGACATTTAAAAACGAAAGTGGGAGTCGCCACCAATCCTTTTTTACTTAGGTGTGATTGGATCACCTTGTAAAACGTTTTATTTTAAAAACATTCAATTTTAGTCCACAAAAACAAGAAAACGGGTTCGGGAGTCGATTACGTATGAGGAAGGGTTAGCACCCTCATAACTCCCAAAATTGGTACCTAATCGATAAAGTCATGTCCGAATGTTAAAAATTAAGAAAATTGGAAAATATGATCCTTTTATTAGAAAGAAAACCAGGACTTACTTATCACAAAGAAATAAAGTACTTTACCCAATAAGTTAAGGTATAGCACCTCATGACTTTGAAATTAAGCTCGTCTTTATTTTAGAAAATTCCTACTTCAAGACGCAAAACGTTGAACTCAGTAAGTTAAGGCACAATGTTTTGAATTTCTAAGAATAGGTTTTTTATTTAAAACTTGAGATTTCTTTAGTCCGAATGAATATAAACATCACATCCAATACGTTAAGACACCACGTTTTTTAAACCCTCGTAATTAAAGTCATCTCATGTTTTACAAAACTTGTTAAAAGGATATTTAATTATTTAGCCAAACGGAAAATCGCAACCCAATACGTTAGGGCACTATTTCTCGAATTTCTAAATACCAAAATATTGCCTTATTTTAAAAGCATTTAAAAATATAATGGTTTTGCAAAAATGGATTTTCATTTTAAACACTAATCCATGTAACAATATCGCATTTATAAACTATCATACATAAATATTAAAAACGATTATAAGACAATAGCATACAATCATAAATAACTACACTATATTAATCATAAATAATAAATAAATAAAAGGGCATTACATAGATAAATATATAAAGCAAAATATGTAAAACAATAAAAATACTAAATAATAAAAATATGACTTAATACATACAAAAGATAATACATAATAATATATATAATAATTTAAAAAATAATATATGTAGAATATGTTATAAAATATAAATAAAATTTTAGAAAATAATATATGATATAATATAATACTATGTAATATAAAATTTAAAAAAAACATATAATATAGTATATAAAAATAGTATGCAATGAAAATAATTTTGAGCTAAATAAAATAATAAATAATGGAAATATATGTATATATGTAATACATTAATTATAAAATTATATATCCATAATATAAACAATATAAATTAGATAAATTAGATAATATAAATAAATTTAAAAAATAAAGTTTTTAGAAATAATATATAATATACAAAATCTAATATAGTAATATAAAATATATATAATAATATATAAATTAAAAAATATTAAACTAGATAAAATAAATAATAATCTATATATAAAGTTAATAAAAATGAATTTTATACAAAAATAATATATAAATAAAATAATTAAATATAGTTTTAAAATAAAAAATAAAATAGAAAGACTTTAAAATGAATAAGGATTAAAAAATAAATATAAGAGGATTAAATTAAAACACGGGTCATACTTCTAGGGACCAATATAACAATTGTAAAAAATTTGCAAAACGACACCGTTTGGATTTAGCCATTAAACTGCCCATGGACTCAATTGAAACAGAATACGTGTTTTGGGGTTAAATTATAAATAGAAAGAATTTTAATTAAACGGAATAAAAATGCGGAAGGACTGAAATGGCAATTAAGCCATTTGATAAAAAATGCGAGGACCCTCAACTGGATATCGGGTCAACACGCGGATCTGGCATTTGAAAACGGCGTCGTTTTATTAATATTATAAAAATCAGTTTTAATAAAAAAAATCATTCTAAAACTTGTTTAAAAAAAAACTTAAAAAAAAAACTCTCAAATCCTCTCGCTCTCTCGTCTGCTCCGTGCCACGGATATTCGTACATCGCTTGCACGCTACGCCACACGCCACCACGAACTGTGGCAAGTGGCTCGAAACTTCAGATCTTAACGCAGGTAAACTTTCCTTTCATCTCCTTTCGATATTCGTACAAGAAAAATGTTGATCTAAAATAAACAGATTAAAATATGAAAATCACCTTCGTTTGAAAAAGAAAACTCCGCGTTTTTATTTCTCTTTTTTTTTTTATTCTGTTTGTATTGTGTGTATCCCCCCTTTTACAAATTACTTGGGGTTTAAATAGACTCGAAAATAAAAAAAGAAATACAAGATTTTTGCCATTTTTGCTTGCTGCTTCTTTCTTTTTCTTGCAGGTAGAACGCGAAGGTCTTGGCGGTGGTGAGGTCTTATTACAACCCAATATTTAAACAAAATACTTAATTTTAAAATGCGAAAATAATCAAAATCTCTTTTTCAGATGGCCACCTCGTATCCACTCCAACCCGGTCCAAGCTCATGAATCACCGAAATGGTTAAGAAAATTGGGTGAGTCCACGACTCAGCATAATCATTACACATGTTTCACACGTATGGGCTTAACCCATACCTACACAAATCCATACCAATAGATATGCAAAATGTATCCCACCGATCCTAAGTCCATCCGTTACACCAACCTTAGCAGACTCGCCTAAGGTCAGTGGCTAATCCACCGATCACAACCGAGTGATCCCATATCCTACCTCTACAGACTGTCAGACAAGGCCGTGGTCGAGCCACCGATCACATCGTGATCCTCAAATCCTACCTTGGCAGACTTGCTTTGCAAGGCCGTGGCAGAGCCACCGATCACGTAAGTGATCCCAACAAGAATCCGTCACGGTGATGCACTCACTATCAACCGATATGGGCACCTAGCCAACATCTCCTCGATGAAGCACACACTAATCATCAAGCGCTAATGTAGTATGAGGCTAACATTAGACCACGCATATAATATGTACACCTCGTCCTTCCTTGATCAAAACCAATCCCCATGCACATATGTCAATGTATCATGTCAAATCAACATATAGAGTGAGTATAATCACATGCTCATTAACAGTATCAAACAGTGCACCATAAATAATTTAATATCACAATTTACTAACTCATAACTGACACCCCAAACATGGGTATCCACCACTTTAGCCTTTCTTGTCGGCTATCACACATCATACTCAAGTATACACATTAATAAACAATTAACCGAGAAACAAAGGCGATGATTACGCACCGATTAGACAATTGACTAAACCTCAAATCACACGTGGCTCCTAAAAGTCTCAAGTCTCCAAATCTCGGAGATCACTACCGCAATGCCGACTATACGCCTCCTAAAAGGTTCTGCCTTCCTTACAATCCACCAAAACTAAACAACATAATCATGCTAATCAACCTCTAGTGGTATAACCGTAATTTTACCTACCAAGGGTATTTTCGTAATTTACCCACCAAGGGTATTTTCAGAATTCACAATCGTAATGGCCTTTCTGAAGGCCTAATGTCGCCACTAGCGACTCAACTACCATTTTGGTCGATCGACGATTGGGCCTAAAACTCGATTTTGGCCCATCCGCCCACATACTGTGTGGCCCACCTAGCACAAATCTAGCCACGATATAAGTTCCACCTAGTCTAGTTCAACATATACTAACCAATCATACATTTACTCATATGGGCCCACGCCCATTGGGCCCACTTTGGCCCATCGAGGCCCAAGCAATTCCAACCCACGAGAATACTATCGATGGCCTCAACTATCGCGTCGAAGCCCCATTACACGCGCCGCACGCTCAGGTGGCTACTAATGTCATGTAACCACATTTCAAGATTTTGCCGCTTCTACAATCCAGTAGGAGAGTTACACACCGATAGGACTCAGCTAATCCGCCTCGATCACTATTGTGCCCAAACGCCTCCAAGATGTGTTTACTCTCCTCCTAGGATGCTCTTTATATAGCTAGCTCTTCACTATCCTTCTTTGTATCTTTCCGATGGGATCCTTCGCCAGAGAGTTTAAATTCAACTGAAACTCTTGTCATTCAATCCAAAAATAATACTCCTCGCTTCTCATGAGATTCAACCTAGGCTCCTTTGCAACATAATCCACGTCGCTAACCACTTGGCCACAAGCTCCTCTTGTGTCTTAAACCATGCGCAACTAAATATAAACTATGGGCCAAATTCTAAGGTCCAAACAAAAGAAACCAAAATGCAAAAGCCAAGACTTGAACCTTGGACCTCCTTCCTTCCTTGTATGCCACTCTCTTGTCTCTATGTGGCGCCACTTTGCCACTACACCACACACTCTACTTGTGTCATTTTCCTCCATATTTTATTCTTAAGGCCTATCCGCCAACTGCGCTAATCAAGCGCAAAATCGGCGTGACGATTGAAGCGTCGATCGGAGGTTATTGGAGCAAGGTTTCGACTCTAGCTTAGTGTATGGGCCTTTTGGTTTGGGTCCTTTAATTTCAATTTTACTAAAAAATAGACTTTTTTATTTTTGGTTTGTTTTATTATTCGGTTTATGGGCTCAGGCAAAATTGGGCCATTACAAACATTATTTAAATGTATATATTTCACTTCACAATATCATATTTAAAATAAATATTTTATTTCTCAAAACACATTTTGATTTGCAAGACTAAATACTTAAATATTAATCAAGCTTTTCATAAGCACTTTTCACAACACTTTCTAAAAGCAATGAGAAACTATGATTTGTTTTATTTTGATGATAAAAAAAAAGGTTACCTATTTATTTTATTTTGATGACATGCATAAATCTATGGTTTAGAATGATTTACCTTGACCGGGGCTAAAAATATTTTGGTTTTGATGCTTTCATTATACTAGAAACCTACGACTCAATAGTAGAATTATTCTTTAAAATATTAAATTTTGTTTAATTCGAATATCATGACAAGTATTTACGTGGATAATAATGTAAACCAATCCATTTTGAGTCGAATTCAAAAATATGATATAATCAATTTAAATTTAGATATGTTTTAACCTAATTTGATTATAAAATGTCAATAATTTAAACTCAAATTTATCCAAAACTGACCTAAGACTTAAAATTACTTGAACAAATAACTAGAAATGACTCAAACCTGAAGTGATTAGAACAGTATATTATATGAACTCAAATGATTTAACCAAAAAAAAATAGTCTCGAACCAAATAACTCAACCAAAAATGAGTCACACTAAAAACTGACACAAATAGAAATAATTCAACAAATTTAAAACTTGAATTGACTCGATTCAATTTATCTTGATTTAAAATCGATTAAATATAAGCCGAATATTGTAATTTGCTTATTCTAGTGGGGCTTTGGTATTGTTGATTAAAGTAGAGGCATTGGGTCTTTAAATACTCGGATTGAAATCTCATAACGAGCAATTATAATACTTGATTGAGTCTTTAGTTTTATTATATTTTTATGCTATGTATGGGTTTTGTTCGATGTTTTATTTTTTTATATTTTTGTATTAATTTAATTCTATTTAATGTAGATAATTGGGAATGAATGTGCTTTTGAAACCAGAAAAGTACAAAGGAAATAGAGTATTAGCATCCATTCATAGACTCTTTTGTATTAATTTAATTCTATTTAATGTAGATAATTGGGAATGAATGTACATAGACTCTTTTTGTTGTGTTTCCAATTTGCAGCTGAAGTAGATACACAGTCCATTTCTCATCAAGTATACATCCAAGGACTCTTTTGTCTTTTATTATTTATATGTGTGGACTCTATGAATTTTGCAAAAACAAAAAATGTTATCCAAATTTATGGACCAATTTTGGGATGGAATAAATATTTTTTACTCATATATATTTTTAACATTTACTTCATTACTTTTTTTTTTTTTTAAATTTTGATCATTACAAGGAAGGAGATGGTGGAGTTTGAATTCATGTCTTTTAGGTATTAAACAAAGCTTTAATCCCTACTCTAAGTATAGTTGTTTGAACTGAACTTGTTGGATCGTAAATTGATTAAGATATCAGTTCGGAAAGAGGTATTAGACCAATCGATTGAGAATTTAGTACGAATCTGTTGGAATTGATTGGATTGGTGAATTAACTTGTTAGTTATTTTTTTGAAAGAATTTTTTTGAAAGTTTATAAATATAAATATAATAGAATACAATATAATTTTAAGTATATTATAATTGTAAATACATGTTTGAGATCAAACCAACATAAAAACACAAATGTAATGGAGAACCACAATATAACTTGACAAAACCCATTAATTACGTATGATAAAATCAAGATTTATATATATCAATTATTTCTAAATAAAATGAATAAAAATTGTAGATATCTAAATTTACATTATCGATTTTTATAAATTTTATATATTTAAATCAGACTTTTATATCTTATTTAAATATTTGATGGTTATAAATATCAAATATAAATATTCATAAAAATCAAAATACTCCAAAGCTAACAAAATTCTTCCAACCCACGAGAATACTACCGATGGCCTCAACTATCGCGTCAAGCCCCACACATGCGCTTGACGCCAGGTGTGGCTACTAATGTCATGTAATCACATTTCGACATTTTGTCATTTACAACTAGAGTAGAGAGAGTTACACACCGATAGGACTCAGGGCTAATCCGCCTCGATCACTATTGTGCCCAAACGCCTCCAAGATGTGTTTACTCTCCTCCTAGGATGCTCTTTATATAGCTAGCTCTTCACTATCCTTCTTTGTATCTTTCCGATGTGGGATCCTTCGCCAAGAGAGTTTAAATTCAACTGAAACTCTTGCCGTCAATCCATAAAATAAATACTCCTTGCTTCTCATGAGATTCAACCTAGGCTCCTTTGCAACATAATCCACGTCGCTAACCACTTGGCCACAAGCTCCTCTTGTGTCTTAAACCATGCAACTAAATATAAACTATGGGCCAAATTCTAAGGTCCAAACAAAAAGAAACCAAATGCAAAAGCCAAGACTTGAACCTTGGACCTCCTTCCTTCCTTGTGGCGTCACTCTCTTGTCTCTATGTGGCGTCACTTTGCCACTACACCACACACTCTACTTGTGTCATTTTCCCCTATCTCGCCAACTTCTAGTTTTTTTCACCTAAAACCAAAATTTCCCAAAGCCAATATTTGATCCTGGACTTCATAGAGGCCTCTAACCTTCCAAAATCACTTATCCAATAGGTCTAACTTGCATTTAAGGTCATCCGTTTGAGCCTAGGTGTAATAGGGTATTGGGTCTATTTAGGTTTTAAGTCTGAGTAGTGGGGGTAATGGGTAATTGGGTTTTGGCTTTTAATTTCGGATTTGTAAAATGGACTAAAAATGGACTTTTTTAAGTCCGAGTATTTTGGGTAATGGTTTGTTTTATTATTCTAAAAAATAGTTTATGGGCCCATGGGCTCGAGCAAAATTGGACCATTACAAACATTATTTAAATGTATATATTTCACTTCACAACATCATATCTAAAATGAATATTTTATTTCTCAAAATACATTTTGACGGTAGACTAAATACTTAAATATTAACCAAGTTTTTCATAAGTCCTTTTCATAACACTTTCCAAAAGCAATGAGAAACTATGATTTATTTTATTTTGATGATTAAAAAAAAGTTACCTATTTATTTTATTTTGATGACATGCATAAATCTATGGTTTAGAATGATTTACCTTGACCGGGGGCTAAAAATATTTTGGTTTTGATGCTTCTCATTATACTAGAAACCTACGACTCAATAGTAGAATTATTCTTTAAAATATTAAATTTTGTATAATTCGAATATCATGACAAGTAATTACGTGGATAATAATGTAAAACCAATCCATTTTGAGTCGAATTCAAAAATATGATCTAATCAATTTAAATTTAGATATGTTCTAACCTAATTTGATTATAAAATGTCAATAATTTAAACTCAAATTTATCCGAAACTGACCTAAGACTTAAAATTACTTGAACAAATAATTAGAAATGACTCAAACCTGAAGTGATTAGAACAGTATATTATATGAACTCAAATGATTTAACCCAAAAAAATAGTCTCGAACCAAATAACTCAACCAAAAATGAGTCACACTAAAAACTGACACAAATAGAAATAATTCAACAAATTTAAAACTTGAATTGACTCGATTCAATTTATCTTGATTTAAAATCGATTAAATATAAGCCGAATATTGTAATTTGATTATTCTAGTGGGGCTTTGGTATTGTTGATTAAAGTAGAGGCATTGGGTCTTTAAATACTCGGATTGAAATCTCACAACGAGCAATTATAATACTTGATTGAGTCTTTAGTTTTATTATATTTTTATGCTATGTATGGGTTTTGTTCGATGTTTTTTTTATATATTTTGTATTAATTTAATTCTATTTAATGTAGATAATTGGGAATGAATGTGCTTTTGAAACCAGAAAAGTACAAAGGAAATAGAGTATTAGCATCCATTCATTGTACATAGACTCTTTTTGTTGTGTTTCCAATTTGCAGCTGAAGTAGATACACAGTCCATTTCTCATGAAGTATATATCCAAGGACTCTTTTGTCTTTTACTATTTATATGTGTGGACTCTATGAATTTTTGCAAAAAACAAAAAAAATGTTATCCAAATTTATGGACCAATTTTGGGATGGAATAAATATTTTTTTTACTCATATATATTTTTTAACATTTACTTTTATATATATATATATATATATATTTATAATTTTGATCATCACAAGGGAAGGAGATGGTGGAGTTTGAATTCACGTCTTTTAGGTATTAAACGAAAGCTTTAATCACTACTTTAAGTATAGTTGTTTGAACTGAACTTGTTAGATCGTAAATCGATTAAGATATCAGTTCGGAGAGAGGTATTAGACCAATCGATTGAGAATTTGGTACGAATCTGTTGGAATTGATTGGATTGGTGAATTAACTTGTTCGTTTTTTTTTGAAAGAATTTTTTGAAAGTTTATAAATATAAATATAATAGAATACAATATAATTTTAAATATATTATAATTGTAAATACATGTTTGAGATCAAACCAACATAAAAACACAAATGTAGGGAGAACCACAATATAACTTGACAAAACCCATTAATTAAGTATGATAAAATCGAAGATTTATATATATCAATTCAGAATGATTATTTCTAAATAAAATGAATAAAAATTGTAGATATCTAAATTTACATTAAAGATTTTTATAAATTTTTATATATTTAAATCAGACTTTTATATCTTATTTAAATATTTGATGGTTATAAATATCAAATATAAATATTCACAAAAATCAAAATACTCCAAAGCTAACAAAATTCTTAAATTCCTTAAAAAAATCAATCCAAGTCCCTTAAATTGATAAAAGAATTTCTGTTAATAAAATTTTCAGTAACTTTATATTTTATTATTTAAACTTGATTTAATGATTTTTTTTCTAAGTCTCTAAAATTTTTACATGTTTAAAATTTGGTACTTTTATTCTATTTTAAGAATTTAAATTTTTTATTTTTCACATTGCAAGTTTAATTGTTACCACCATTGAAATCACTTAATTCTAAAATATTTTAATCATTTCAAAATAATTATATATAAAATTAATAAAATCTTACAAATAATAAAATTTAAACCTAAAATATTATAATTTAAAAATGTAAATTTATCGTCTTAATTAAAGCTTATTTAAAACATCTAATAAATTTTAAAATTTTTTTCACGTGCCATAGTTTATATTAAACACTGAATAGTTTATTAATCAAAGATTCAGTTTGATTTAAAAAAAATCATTAATCAACGATTTGACTTTTATAATGCATTATATTAATCATAATTATTTCGTATAAAATTTATAATTTTACAAATTAATTTGAGATTTTATCATATATTTTAAATTATATTTAAAAATAAATATAAATAATTAAGATAATTGATAATTTCAACTACACCAAATAATTATCATTATTTAATTTTATATATTTTCAAAAATCATTATATATAAAAATCGTAATTTGAAATTAAAAAGGATCAAAATTGTTAAAATTATGGATAAATTTATCCCATGTTTTTGAGGATTAATATATATAAAAGACACGATATAAACACGCTAAAATCTCACCGTTATCATTAAAGTTCCATCGATTTCTCCTCCAACGTTGACACCTCACCCAATGAAAATGCTTTACCTAATTGATTTTATTTTAGAGACAAATTCAAAGATTTTCTCTTCTTTTTTTTAAAAATTCTTTTTTTTTTTTTCTATATTCATAGATAAAAAAGTTGTCAATTTCATAGAGTTTTGGTTACTTCATTTCTGTATTTCATTAAAGGTCAAAAGCTGGTTTTTTTTTTTTTTAACTCAAAATTTTTTCCCATCACTTTCCCAGGAAAAATAAATCTTAAGCTGATTGGAGTTTTTTTAGCTTGATTTGAGATTCTCAAGTTTCATGGTTTCTCTATTTTCCCCCTTGAAAATTGAATTTGCAATTTATGGTTTTCTTTATGGTGTTAAAAACAGAGGGTCGACTTTTTTCTTGGGTCAAATTGAAGGATTCCACTTTCCACCCAGAATAAAATAAAAATTTTGAATTTTGGGGGTTAGGGTTTGATCATTTATCTCCTTTTGCTTTCTGGGTAATTGGTTTTTTTTTTTTTTGAAAGATCTCAATCTTTAAGGGGCTTTATAATTTATTATAAAAGACCCCATTTTTTTTCTTGAAATCCAAGTTATTCAATAGGTTCAAAGCTTTTGAGTAGAATTGTCAATGGATGCTGCCCCAAATGATGTGAAGGAGGTTAATGGACATAAAAGGAACTCTTTAAGTTCCATAGATTCTACAGAAACTGAAGATCACACTGATGGAAAAGAATACAGTGAGTCAAATTCTTTGTTGCTACCTAAAAAAGGTGGGATGTCAAGAAAATCTGAAAAGACAAGGAGAAAAGTCCAATGGAATGATAGAAATGGTGATAAACTTGTGGAGATCATGGAATTTGAACCAAGGTAAAATTGGGTTTTTATTTTTTTTTTGGAGTTTATCTTCAAACATGACAGTACTTTTGTTTGATGTTTTGAGAACTTTGGTTCTTTTCGTTTGGTTTCTTTGTTTGCATATTCTGTTTGAATTTGATCAAGTGTAAAGAACATAATTACTTGATAGTATCTGCAAATCCCCTGTGCTTTTACTTGCTTACCATTTTGTCCTTAAAAACATGTTATGCTGTCCTCCATTTTTGATGTGTACATATCAGTGTCTAGCTAAATGATAATTCTTAGAATAGAACAAATGAGTACAAAGTTTAAAACTTTATGTTGCATATAAACTTCACTCTTAAGGCAATGCAATGTTTATCCCTTTTTAATGTTCTGTAGATGTATGATTGTGTTCCTTTTAGGGTTTGATTTGGGGATAATTTGCTGATTTAATAATTGGTTTATATCAAATTTTTGTTTCTTGTTTCTTGTTTCATATTCCTACGAATGTATCTGAATCGAGGACTAGGCCGTCACTCATTGTAAAGTTTTAGGACAAGGTTTTCAACTATTTTAATTGTGCCAAATGCCTTCTATTACAGCATGCTTTTGCACCTTTCTTCAAAATTTCCGTTCGTATTAGCTATAGACGTTATCTGAATCAATAACACGGTGAATATCTGCCCGGGGGATTTCGTGTTTTTATGTTCTATTTATGTAGTTTGTGATCTACGCCTTTTAATGCGTTGGCATCCAATGGACTATCTTCTCTTGATGCTTTGATTTAGAACATCAAGAACTTTGCTGGACTATCTTCTCCAATAACACGATTTGAATAGTTCTTGGTGTCTTAATTACGAGTTACTTGAGTTGAATTCTATTCCATGGTATATTTTATGGTTTTTGTGATCGATATGGTGGCCTATTTTGGGATCTATTGTATTAGTATTGTTTTATGCTGGAAGAATTGCTGATTGAGCATGAATGATCCTACACAATTTTTGCATATATTGCTTTGTAACTCTAGGTTTCGTGCGTTCATGATATATGTTAAACTACAAAAGAAAAGGATTACTAGTGTGAATTACAATTTGGCCTTGTAATATGATGATAATGTGTTTTTTTTCGGTTGATTCACCGTTGTATCTCTCACTTCCTAATGTCCTATCCGTGCTTGCAGTGATGTGAGCGATTCTGAAGACGATGAGGATAAAGATTCCTGCATATGTATAATAATGTAGATTTCAGGCATTTTTATTTTCTGCTGGAAAAAAAATCGATGGGGCCTTAATTTTCAACCTCGAGTTTGATATCTTGTTACCAGATAGCACTGGTTTCAACTCTTTTTTGGAAGGATAGAACAGAACATCCAGAAGCTGACCGAGGCAGTCTTCTCGTAATTTTGCATCAAATTAGAGGCCCCCCATGGGGGTTTATCACATGTTCCACCATTAACAGATGAGAATTTCACAGACCTTATCTCAGAAACGAAAGCGGATGAAGATGACCATTTATCTTTGCACGATGTATATTCATTAATCATTACGATTGTTTCTGTTTTTGTTTGCTTTTTCTTGTATGTTGATATATACGAGTCAAACAATGTTAGAAGAGATAGCATTCCTTGATACTGAAAGGAAACAGTCGGATACTTTGCAGCTTATGTTCTTCTGAATGTTAGATCTCCATAAATAACATTCTTTGTTGCTATTTTCCCATCTGCTGATAAATTATGAGTTACAGATCAAGCTGTTGAGCTTTGTTTTTATGCTTACTGTTTAGTCGAGTCATGTACGAATATGTTTCTTTAGAACTGCAAATGAATCCGAATACCAGAAACTTCTGATCTGATACCATCAAGTTCTTGTTGCATTGTGTGAAGTATGCATATTCTGGTTGTCTTTGTTTAGAACATAGAATTTTTGTCACAATGTGTATGTGCTGTATGATAGATAGATGCATGCCCCGGAATTCCATTACGATCCGATTTTGATATCGATAACCAATGAAGAGCAAAATATTCAACTGATAACTCTTCTACATATATGCAGAGAGACCTACTGATATGTCGCCAAAGGCTATCAAAATTGCCCTAGTCCAAGTAACATATATAGGTTAAGAAAGTATTATGGAGGTCCTTGAACAAGGAGTCAGATTGTATTTGGGCTTCTCTATTTAAAAAATGGACAAATTAGTCCATATACGAATATAATATATATATATAAAATGAGCTACTATAGTCTGTATGATTCAAGCTCACCACAATATTCAATCACCAAACCTCATCAAAAAAATCTAAAAATGAATGAAGGAATCATAATTCATAAACTGACATTAAAAAGAAGTCCATACTTTTGGATACCTACAAAATTGCTTTCATAGGAGGAGATATATTTCATGTTTAAGATTATTACTATAATAAACTAAGCCATAGCTTGGTCTGCATTCGTGATATTTTTGCATCAACTTCTTTGAATCTTCTTCTTCTTCAACACTGTTGATATGTTCCTATGGAATAGGCTCAATGATTTCAACATTCAAGTTAAACCTCACTCAATAAGAAAAAGGAAATCCAGTTCTTTAATGCGTCAAAAACATCAGTATTTCGAACTATTAAGTAACTGACCTCAAACGAAATATACAAAAAAAAGGAAATTTCTGGGATGTCATGATTTGAAGGAACATCAAGTTTCTGCAAAAAAAAAAACCCATTAATCGGCAAAAATTAAACGAAGCAGTGAAGTCATGGTTGAGAAAAAAAGAAAGCTTACTGAATGTGCAGGAAGGGGATGTTTGAATGATTTTCTGGGTTTATTTTGCGTATGATTTTCAAAACAAGCCATTACCAATACAATGATCTCTCTCATGATTAAAAAGAAGAAGAAGAGGAAGAGTCCTATATGCAATACAATCATATACGAAGATGGATTATAATCCCTACTTACTTAGATAATTACAGAAAATAAAAAGAGACTTCTACTTATACATTATATCTAATCTATCTAAAATAATTAAAAGTGACTTAAAATAATAATAATTTCACATTTTTTTGAGATAAAAGAGTATAAAAATATTAATCGAAGTCGAATTCCTACACAAATTCCAACCATATTATCTCCTCCACACCTCTAATATTATATAAAAATAAATACATAATATTAAACCCATTAAATTGTTTAATTCCATTACAATTTTTTTAACATAACTAACTTTTTATATTTTAAATAAAATTTATGATGATAATTGCGTTAATTATACCACATATCCCTAAATCATGACTTTCATTTTAAATTAGTTTTAAATTTAAAAATATTCTAATTATATTATCAAACTATAAAAATTAAATCAATCAATTCCTTTCGTTATTAAAATCGTTAAATGACACATTAAATTTTATGTAACTAAATTTAAATAAATAGAAGTTTGTGTATAACTTTTAAAAGTAAAAATAAAAATAAAGTTAAACTGAAAAGAAAATAGTGAATGGTAAAGTTCCTTAAAAATTTTGAAACCTCAAATTTAAGATTTTTAAAATATCTATTTTACAATATTTATTTTCTTTTAAAATTTCATTTTAAATCTTGTTACATAAGATTTGACGTATTATTTAACAGTTAAATTAATGATTAACAATAAAAGGAGCTAATTGATATAACCTCAATAGTTTAGGGATGTAATTAGAATGATTTAAAATATAGGGATCAATTTAAAATGTGGGTAGTTTAAGGATGTTTGGTGCAATTAATTCATGAAAATTTATATAAAGTATTTGGGATAATATATTTGTTGGCCCTTGAGCTGGCAACTAGGTTCACTTCAGTACCTATTCTCTCTTTTTTTGTCCACTTTAGCATTGAAACTTTATAATTAGATCCATTTTAATTTTTAAACTCAAAAAATATAAAAATCACCTGGAAATTTATAAATATTAAAGTGATGGTGTGACAAGTTGGTTGACAGTTTTCTATTATATTGTGCTTTTTCCTTTTGATAAAAAAAAGTGATGGTGTGATATAATCTTATAGTGTTACATTTAGTATTTTAATAATCAAATAGGTGGTTGAACAAGTCAGACCACCAATGTAATAACCCAAATTCTATAGGCACTTAAAAAGTGAGTTTAAGGCCTCCGTCCTAGGAAAACGAGTCTGTAAATATTTATTAAAAATGTTTACGAAGTTAGTATAGGTTGAATTAGATTTTTGATAAGTGAATTTAGTTTAATTTAAAGTAGTTAGGAAAAAGGATCAAATTGAATAAAGAGTGAAAGTCTAATTATAGATTAAAAGAAAGTAAAAAGGGCTAAAATGGCAATTAAGCCATTTAGCATAAGCTGAGGCGGCATATGAGATAAAAATCTAAGGGTGGGTTTGGATGGGCGGTGCGTTTACCTGCGGTTAGTGTAAAAATAACAGTGGCGGTGAGATTAGATACTGTAGCGATACTGTAGCGTGAGATAAAAAGTAAGCTAAACGCACCGCACCACACTCAATCGCCCATCCAAACCCGCCCTAAGATTTTTACTTAGATTTTTATTATAAAATATATATATTAGTAATAAATTATATATTAAATTAATTTAAAATAATAATTATATATATTATTATTATAACATAAAGTAAATAGAAAAGGAACAAAACAAAGAAACAGAAAAAGAAACAGAGAGCATACGAAACAGGGAAAGGAAGGAAAGAAAAGAAAAGGAAAAATTAGGGATTTAAAGCTTGAAGCTTAAATTGATAAGTCAATCAAGTCCTATTCTCTTAATTTTGATGTTTTAGAAGCTTTAAAGCAAGATTTTGATGAAACTAAGTTGATATTTTGAGAGTTTTAGGTTCTTAAGTATAGTTGATATTGAAGAAAAGATTAATTAAAGATTAAATTGAATGAAATCTAAGTTAGAATTAGTAAAAGGATTAAATTGTAAGTTAAGCTATAAGTTTTCTACTATAGGGATTAATTTGGAAGAAATTAAAAATTAGGGCTTTATTATGAAAATCATATAATCAAGTTGAATATGGAAAGAATTTAATTAGAATCAAAGCATGAATTAAGTAAAGAAAATAAGTAAACTTAATTAGGATTTAATTGCAAAATAAGCCATAAGAAAACAGTTTAGAGACAGCAGCAGTAGAGTAACTTTGAAAAATCACTAAAAATCGTATAAATGAAATTAGAAGTTGAACTAGATATGAAATTAAATCTTATTGAGTCTATTTTCACATGAAAGAAACATAGAACGCAAATAAGTTCTGTACTTTGAGATATTTAGATTTTTGTGAGACTGGTTTAGAGTGATTTCGAGATCCCCTGTTTTGACTTGGAAAAATTATTAAAAATTGTAAAAAATAATTGGGGACATAATTTACATGGTTAGATTCCTTAATGAGTCTATTTTATAAGAAATAAACTATAACATCATTTGAATTCTGTACAAAAGATAATTAAATTTTAGTAAAGAGTGGTCGAAACTGTCAGACAACAGAACAGGGGTAATTTTAAAGAATAAACTGTACTTATTGGCTGAATAAAAAATTCTGAAAATTTTATGAAAAGAAGATATGTGAGTCTAGTTTCATGGAAAATTTACGGATCTTAATTTGGAATTCTGTAACTCAAGATATAGATAATTTAGTGACAATGACTCAGGTAAATAGCCTTGAAAGAACTTATAAGTAAATAATATAATTGTGTACAAAGAATGTGGAATGAAGAGCAATGATAGGAATTGAATAAAATTAGATTATTTGTTGTAATTTAATGCTATAATTAATAATGTAAATTGTTATTATTATTTTCGTAGCAAACAAGGAAACCGAGACGTCTAATACGAAGGGGAAGGAAAAAGTGATCGAGGAGTAGCTCGAGAAAATATCGGTTTGTATTATCATAATTCAAGTTATTTATTATTATATGTTTAATTTCAATGTATGTGTATGAAAAATGAAATTTAGGTAAGTATTGATGTTTGAATTGAATATGACTTGGACTTAATTGATGAATATGTGTTAGTATTGAATTAAAAATTGAACTACATATGATTGATATGAAAGGTACATTGAATTAATTTGTGAAATTAAATTGGAAGTGATTTGAGATTGAGATTGAGATTGCATTGATAATATGTATGAATTGAATCCGAATGATTATGATCGATTAAAAGTGAAAGTGAAAGTGATATGTGATTTAAATACCCTATTAACTAGTCAAATGAGTCGGATATAATTGGCATGCCATAGGATTGGAAGTGTTCAGGGATTCTTCGACCTTGAGTCGATGAGACACTGGGTGTCATATTATTTATTTCGGATAGATTCAATAAGGTACTGGGTACCACTTTACTTCGACTAGGCCGATGAGACACTAGGTGTCACTATCTTGCTTGAACTATCCGATTAGGCACTGGGTGCCAGTATGGTGTGTTTGGTTGGATCCGAGTATCCGCCAAAGTCCGAGTCATGTTAATAGGGGTAATTATGTGAAATGAGAAAATCATATGAATTTGATTATTTGAACCTCTGAATGAATAGTTAACGAGATATTGTGAAATGAAATTATGCTATATGTGATTGAGAGATGAACCAAAGGTTTATGAACAATTGGAATTCTATGGATGAGATATTAATTCAAATATTAAAATTGTTACATTGGAAATATAATAACTTAGTATAATTATATGTATGATGTATTATTTATCTAAGTATGTTCACGATATCGATCATTGTTATAAATTGAATTATGATAATACCAATTGAGTAATTTCAATACTCATTGACGGTTTGTTTTCCGTATGCAGTTAGTAGAGTTTCGATCCGATCCAGCATCCAAATCAAACCCGACTCCAACAAGAGGATTTTGGTGATGAAATTCTTCCTTTTGCTAAGTGGCATGTACTAGATAGTTATATGAATTGTAAACACATATATATATATACTTAAGTTAAATGATCTTAGTTGTATTTAAATGATTATAATGTTTTGGATGAGGAAAATGATATAAAGTTATAAAATGATAAATTGGTATTGGTTGTTTTGGTCTAAATTTGCGGGATTTTGGTGAAAATAAGCGAAATATTGCCAAAATTTTATAAATAAAAGAAAAATTTACTGAAAAATTTTCTAGAATGATTGAACAAGTTTCTTTTTACTTTTAATATATGCTTTAGGCATTGAGAGTCCGATATAGGGATTTAATTATTAAATTATACTATGAATGTTATTTTATTTGTAAGTGATTAGTAAATTGTCTGATATGTTTGGTAATACCTTGTAACCCTGTTCCGGCGACGGTTTAGGGTTAGGGGGTGTTACAACCAATTCTTGTTCAATCAGTTCAATTGGTTCGACAACCATAGTAACGATAATTAAAAATTCATAAAAATATAAAAGAGTAAAAAAACTTAAAATGGTTCAATCTGTTCAATAGTCAATTTTTGTCCTAATTTTCAAAATTTACCAATTTCAAGTAGTTTTCAAATCAATCAATTCAACCCCTTTATTTAGACAATTACATCGATTGGTTCTCAATTCGTCTGATCTGGTCCTGTTCTAATAACACTATTCACATTATCGAATCTTGAAAAATTCTAAGTCTAGGGATCAAAATGAATCTAATTGCTATGTTCAAGGACAAAAATGAATAAAAAAAAGTGCAAATACAAGTACCAAAGTGAAACTAATTGCCAAATTTAGGGGCCAAAAATTATATTATTCTCCACCAAAGAATTTTATGTTAAAAGAAAACGAAAACCTTATTAAAACCCAGCCCAAATGAAACTGGACCAATCGGATCCAATAGTCCGATCTAAACAAATACAGCCGTTCATTCCCGAAATAATCTAAAATCTCCACCGTCCAACAGGCATACAACGCGATCCCTCACCCTTCCCTTCCCCTTTCTTTATTCTTTGGCTTTAGAGCAGCTGTAACTTTGTCTCTCAAAATCGGCCCCCAAAATAATTTTTTCTTCCTCATTCTCCAAGTCCCTAAAAAAAACCCCAGAACCCTAAAACCTAAAAGGAAGGTTAAAATCGGAAGCTTCTTTCGTTAGATTTGGAGGAATAGAAGAGAAGAGTAGAAGGGGGGAATGGATTCAGATCAGGGGAAGCTGTTTATTGGAGGGATATCATGGGAAACAAGTGAGGATAGGCTAAAGGAATACTTTGGTCAGTACGGCGACATCTTGCAGACTGTTGTTATGAGAGATAAGGTTACGGGGAGGCCTCGTGGCTTTGGATTCGTTGTCTTCTCAGATCCGTCCGTTCTCGATACTGTTCTTCAAGAAAAGCACACCATTGATGGTAGAACGGTGAGGTTTTTATTTTTATTTTTACATTTATTATAATGATTTTCTAGGGTTATTGTTATCTCAGTGGGTTTTCCTTTTTAATACTAATTCTAGGGAAGGAAATAAATTTGGGGGGTTTATATGTTATTTTTTATTGATTTACTGGTTGATGATTGTATGGTTCCATGTTTTCTTCCCCCCCTCCGATTATGTTATATTTATTGTTAATTTTGTATGTTTTATCTTATTGTCTTTTGCCTACGCATGAGAGTGTCTGCTATATTATTTTGGTGCCAATTTTTCAGTCTAAGGTGTTTTTGTGCTTATATGTGCGTGTGTGCTCGCTTAATTTCATCCGATTTTGTGTATTTTATCTGTATTGTTATTGGCGTTGCCTGGTGCAAAGATAGTTCCCAATTATAAGATAAGTGTTTCCCAGGTTGAGGCAAAGAGGGCGTTATCTAGAGAGGAGCAGCAAACGTCTGCTAGATCTGGTAATTTTAATCAGGGTAGAAATTCCGGAGGTGGTGGAAATATCAGGACCAAGAAGATTTTTGTTGGAGGATTGCCTCCGACCTTAACTGAAGACGGGTTTCGCCAATACTTTGAGGCATATGGTCATGTAACAGATGTAGTAATCATGTATGACCAGAATACTCAGCGGCCTCGAGGGTTTGGTTTTATCTCCTTTGACACTGAAGATGCAGTTGACAGGGTTTTGCACAAGAGTTTTCATGATTTGAATGGCAAGCAAGTTGAAGTGAAGCGGGCCCTTCCTAAAGATGCCAACCCCGGTGGGGTTAGCCGTACTATGAGTGGTGGTGCCAGTGGTTTTGGAGGTTACCAGGGTTATGGTTCTTCTGGTGGGAATTCAAGTTCTTATGATGGTCGAATGGACTCCAATAGTTACATGCGCGCCCAGGGTACTGGAGCTGGCTTTCCACCTTATGGCTCATCAGGATATGCACCTGGTTACGGTTATGGTCCTGCTAATAATGGTGTTGGTTATGGTAGTTATGGAAATTATGGTGGTGCAGGTGCTGGTTATGGTGCTCCTGCAGGTGCAGCTTATGGGAACCCTAATGCTGGTTATGCAAGTGGGCCTCCTGGTGCCCCTAGAAGTTCATGGGGCACTCAAGCTCCATCTGGTTATGGTGCTATGGGTTATGGGAATGCTGCTCCTTGGGGTGCTGGTGCTGGTAGTGGTGGCCCAGGTTCTGCAGCTACTGGGCAATCTCCCACTGGAGCTACTGGGTATGGGGGTCAAGGTTATGGATATGGTGGATATGGCGGTAATGATGGATCTTATGGGAATGCTGGCTATGGGGCTGCTGGAGGTCGTTCTGGTGGTACTCCAAATAGTAATGCTGGTGCCGGTGGGGGAGATTTACAAGGGAGTGGTGGTGGTTACATGGGAAGTGGGTATGGTGATGTAAATGGAAGTTCAGGGTATGGAAATGCAACATGGAGGTCTGATTCATCCCAAGGTTCTGGAAATTATGGGGGTGCTCAGGCAAATGGTCCTCATGGTGGACAAGGTGGTTATGGTGGTGGGTATGGTGGTGCACAGGGCCGGCAAGCTCAGCAACAGTGATTCTATCACAAGAAAGACAACCTGATCTCAAACTCTTCTGTGCATGACCTTCTCTTTGCTCTTGTAATTGTGATGGTTTCTTACTCGAGCAGCAACAGGAGAGGTTCAAGTTGGATGATAAATCACCTCGGGACCGGTTGGATTGCTTGAAACCCTGTAGTTTGCAGTATCTGTTTTGCTAGTCATAATAAGTAGTTTTGAGGCGTAATAGGTGCCTTTCTTCAGTTGTGCTACTGAGTGTAGTTTTAATTTGGCTTGCTTTATATTTTTTTCTTGCTGCTCCAATACCTTCATATCTATGGTAGTGTTTAAGCTATATTAGTTTATATAACTTAAATTTGTATTTTCTTGCTGTTTTGAGCATTTTATTGTTATATATATCATCTAGAAAAATTTGATAATAGATAATTATGCTTGATTTGATATGATCAGTTGGGTACGGAGATTTACCAAGGATTTTTTTTGATAGCAGTGGAGATATGGGCCCTTGGGTTGATCACTCGTAGTGATAGCGATAAACGTAGTGGTAGTTGACACTTGAGGATGGCATAATGATTTTCCCCCTGTATTTGCCCTTGTGTTGTACAGGCGGAGAGATGCTCGAGAGTTCAAAGGTGGAGTCAAGTGTCCACTCATGGCTGAACCCGAGCTTTTTGGTGGGGTTTGTTCATTATGGGGTTTGTTCGGTAGAGGACTTGCTCAGATGAAAATTTGAATTAACATGAGATGAGAGGGGCCCTTCCCCACCCAGGTGCTGTCCCAACACTGCAAATTCTTGGCTTTTGAAGTCAAAAGGTTTCCTGATCTTCATCCTGGTTTCTGTGGGGTTTTTATTCAAGATGGAGTTGGATTAGTGATGCAAACTGCGTGGGGTATGTTGATTCAAAAGCTGTTAGCTTTCTGGCAGATCAAGATTACATAATTATTGATAGTGCCTTTTGATTCTTTGGAGTAAATTTTATAGTATGATGATTGATTATTAGAGCTCTAGAAAAGTATGTCTTTAAAGTTCCCATTAGTTTTGGAATGAATTAATTGAGTTTTGCCAAACATTTAATGCAGGGGCCTTTCTTTCCTTTTACAAACAGTAGGTTAAATTCTTCTAAATTCTGTTGGTAACCTTGTATTATTCATAATTGTTCATTGTTCCCTACTAATGTACATTTTAGGTAATAAACTGATAATACAGTGGAAAGGGGAGAGGAATCTTTTAGTAGTTTTGACTTTTGAGTGTCAACCTAGGCAATTGAATTGAGTTTTGGTCGGTGGAAGGATTTGGATACATACGGTTGATGATGAAACGCATTCATTTTTCACGATTGTAGTGCTGAAAGCATTTAGTATCAAGGATTTTAGGTGTTCTGCTTCTAGACAACGGGACTAAGGGCTCAAACGTTGCTAATCACTAGAAATGACTTGGTGACAGAATGGCAGCATGTATAGGTAGAAAATAGAAGCTCGGTCTCTCCATTATCAATAGAATTAGGCTAGTTAGGCAATGAAAACTTCAGATATATCTTATATGCTATTGACTCGAAATCTGTTTTTGAGTAGTACACTTCTGCATCAAATAGTTGACTGTCTACGTGTTTAGTGCATGTGCTAATGTCCTTAAACAGTAAGACTTGTATAGTACTCTTGTTCTGGGTTCTATTTTCTTCTTTTCCTTTTTAATGTTTTCCTTGCTAAAATGAGTTCTTGTTCTGCTTTATTTATATATTTAATTTTTTAAATTGTTCGTTTGATCACTCAGTTTTAAAGGAATTCTAGATTTTGGTGGCGCATATCCACATGCGAATGAATTTCCATTTTAATGGGATAAAATGATCCAGGTTTTATAATTATTTTAATATATGGCATTTAATAAGTAATAAAATTATTCTTTTATTAAAATTTGAACAGAGAATTAAAATAAATGTCCATGTAAAAATATAATCCTGCTGGCAAGTTCCTACGAGGCATGCCAGAATTAAATTCATCAATGTATACATATGCACTCAAATACCATATTTGAATGAAACCAAACGTGTAGCATCAGTTTTCAACAATCTCCATGGCTATGGTACGATTGAAATAGGGAGAAATTAAGTAATTAAGCTGAGGGGAAGCCTTTGTATGGGTTGCCAAGTGCAACTACATTTCCAGGCCGAGAAAATACTACCTACATTTGTAAAACATTAGCTCAATTAATGGATAATTAGATGGCATAAGCAAGGTCTATATTTCCAAGAAATGCATGGTTCTCAAATGGTTCATAAGATATTCAAATAGGTCGAGGAGGAAAAAAACATGTCTGGACTTGGGGCGAGGGCGGGTGTTCGATTTAAGTATCTTCAAACAATCTTTTTATAAAAAAGTTTCTAATATTTTTGTCGGATGATGCCCTCATAATTTCATTTAAAAAGTGTTGGTTAATATTATTTTAGAAAGAAAAAAATGAAAATGGGGATAATATAGATGTGTCTTGAGACTCACCTGGTAATTACCAAGAGTATTGGACTTGAAGCCAGCAGCACAATAATCAAAATAGTATTCCCATGTTCGGATGAACTTGTCATTGAATCCCAAGGCATGGATTTTGCTATGTAGCCACAACACAATCAAATTTCCAAATTTCATTGAAAAGGTTTATCAAATTATTAGATAAAGTCTTATTTATCTACATTATTTGACACGTACTTTAACACAAGTGTGTTCAATTTTCTTTTTCAAGATTTTCATGCAAGTTGGAATGGCATACAAATGTACTGGGAATGGCATACCTCTGTTTCTCCATGAAATTCTTTCTCCAGTATCTAAGAGTTTGGTAGTAATGAAGTCCTATATTTTCCACATGCTCCACACTACAAGTACACAACTTCCTTTACTTTTCTCCATGACCAAATATGTGTATAACAGAAGCCAAAACAAAATGCATGGTTATGTACATAAAAGTTTACAAGGGGGGAAATTGCATCATACCAGAGTCTGGACGCAGCATTCATGGCTGTTGTTATCCTAGCCAGAGAAGGTAAGCATCCACCAGGGAAGATGTATTCCTTGATGAAATCCGAGCTTCGCCTGTATTCATCGTACCGTTCCTCTGGTATTGATATGAACTGCAGTAACATGAACCACCCCAAATAGTAGTCAAAACAAATGTACTGGTAATCTATGTTACTTGATGTCGGGTATAGTGTCAGATGCAATTATGTGTCAGATTTTTTCTAAGTTTTTTTAATATACTCGGCGCATCATATTTCCGTTTCAAAATGATGAATACAGACACTTCAAAAAAATGAAGAGTCCGAGCAACATAGCTAGTAATTTTCATGATCTTGGCTAAACACTGGAAATGTTCTCAAACAGCAGTTACCTGTAAAACAAGAAGTCCATCATCTGCTAGCACTGATTCACAGCAACCGAAGAAGTTCTCCATGTATTCATGGCCAACAGCTTCTATCATCTCACTGGAGATGGCCATATAGTATTATGATCTTTGTTTAGGTATGTAATGGGGTAAAATTGGTGGCTTAAAGAACTTACCACGATATAATTCTGTCATACTTGTAGGCGCTAGGTAGTTGTCGATAGTCACAGAGTTGAAATCTTATATTTTCCTGACAATAAAGTTAAAATACAGAGATAGTAATGGCTATGAACCCCTGAAAGTCAATCAGATGCAATGGCCAGAGCCATTGACAAACTCGAACTGGTGCTAAAGCTGATACTTACAAAATTACTACTAAATTTTTTTGCTAAATTAAAAACATATCATGACTTCAATTTGGCCGATAATTAGCAGCTTATATTTTTTGTCAATATGTTGCAGATTATCATATTGGTACCTGAAGTCCAGCTTCCTTCACTCTTTTTTCTGCAAGTTTGAGTTGCTCTTCGGATAAAGTAATGCCGGTATATTTGCATCCGGTTTGTTTGACAACCTCGATAGCTAAGCTTCCCCAACCACATCCAATCTCAAGAATTTCATGCTTGCAATCAATTCTTGCCTGGAAAATCGAGATGGAAAATTCCATAGAAGATTATAGAATGAACAAAAAATTTTATTACTGTAAGGACTTACTTTTTCAATCAAAAGAGAGATCTTTCTGTGTTGTGCATCTTTCAAATCCTCATCTTCTGTCTGTAAAACAAACAAAAATCAAATTTACCAACAATCTTATTTAATAGTATCATCACATAAAGTGCCAAGTATTGACAGTGAGTCTAACCTTAAATAATGCACAAGAGTATGTCATTGTCTCATCCAAGAAGAGTGCAAAAAGGTCATTACTCTAAGAATACAAAGACTGATTATAAGCATAATGTACGTCTTAAAATCTTAATAAGCTGCAAATAATCATATTTACACACACACATCGAGCATAAGATACTTCAGCATACTTGGATAAACAACAAAGAATTTACAGGTCAAGGCCTCGTACCAGGTCGTAATGGCGAGAAATGTTCCTACGAGCTTGTGTAAGAGTATTTTGTCTTAAGACATGCTTGAAGAAATACTTTGCTGATGTTAAACCAGCCGTAAACAACAATGGTGTCCACCAACCCCTAAAAATAAAGAGTTAGATATACTATCTCAACTGAGATTTAGGTGATGGATATGCTTATCATCTTGGGTTTACAATTAAGAGTATACCTTTTCTTATTAAGTTTTGAGTTGGAAGAAATCAAATCTCTGTTGGCAATAAGAATCTGCAGGTAACAAGTCAAATCTGATGAACGCAGATACCGGTAGTTATAACACATTGTTATGATTGTGTCATTTTCTTACTTACCATTACAAGGTTCAGCAGACCATCTTTTTTATCAACAAAAGAAAAATCCCCATTGATATATGAATCTGCAAGGCCTAAATCTGCCTCTGTCATAACCTGAAAAAGCAATTCTTAGTGCTCATTAATTGCTGCAATATCATGCATAAGGAAAATCGTATCCATAAGTTCGATACATTGTACATAGTTTGACATAATAATGTATAATCATCTACATTATTGAGATTCAAGGTGAGTGTTGGATACAATATATTTTCTCCTATATTTGGAGAATCATGCTCTTACACATATGGAAATATGTATCTGACATGAGTGTAGGACAAAGTAATTCAGTTAAAGTAAAAAATCAAGAGAACATAAGATAATCATATGGTGTCTTCATTGAACGATTGATTTCAAATGCATTTACCTTCCAATAAAAATGTGGACTGTGAACTTTAATTACAGTTTTTAGAGAACACTTATTGCTAGTTCCTTCAAAGGTAAACATAGTGCCACCTTCTTCCAATAAACTGTTAATGGAAAAAGTAAAAGTTATTAATTATTAAAATTCATGGTTGAATCAAGGGCATAAATAGCATTTCAGAAGTCCAAGAATCCTTTTTTCAAAACAGAAGTCTAAAACATAGATAGCTGGTTCATATCAAATGAAGAGGTTTGAACAAGTTGGCCTGTTCAAACCATGCACATTGTCATGAAAATGACATGATGAATGCCTCACAAATAGGGTTTTCTACTTGGTCTTTAGGTTAGCGTTGGATACTTAGCCTAAATCAGGATGGTCCGGCTTTAGGTGAAACATTGACAGTATTAGTAGCTAATAGTTGTCTATGGTTCTAAAATGAAGAACAAAAATGATTTGGACAATAGATGAAGCATACTGATCTTAAACCTAAAGCTGAAACCCTGCATTGGCAATCAAAGCACATAATGATTTTATAATTTGACAAGTGTGCACACATTAGAACAGACAACAACCAGCAGCAAAGTAGGACATTGGAGGAACTCACATCACACAGAAATGACTGAGGAATCTAGTAACAAAAAGACGTGCCCCTGTTTCCATCAGAGAGGGCACCATATGCTTTGGATTGCTCAGAATATTACAACTTTTTCCCAGCAGACCGTTTGCAGCAATCATCCCAGCCTGGAAAGAAGTGAACCTCACTTGTGAACTGCGATATAATAAATACATCCTTTTGAAAAAAAGTGTAAAAACCTTGGTGAAGTACATATATTAGGGAGACATCCTTTAGTCATATGGGAGATCAATATGCACTAGTTTGAGAACATGGTAAGGTAAGAAATAATTTATGATTAAAAGTAATACCTTTAATCCATCTTCATGGAAGCCATAGCCTGAAAAGGAAGTTAGTTGAGTGACGAATTATTTGAAAGTGAAGTTTCCTAGTTTTGAGCCAAATTATCGTAAGTACTTTTAGTTTTCAGATGTCAGGCAATCAGCAAATTAAAACACTACTAACTGGCTAACAAGGAAAATTTAGGCACAATGTGAGCCTTAGAGGAAGATACATATATCCATGTTCATATTTACTATAGGTCAGATGTATACTCTGCATAAATAACTTAAGGAATGGGATTTTGAAAAATAAAATGTGATTAACAAAACAAAGACAGTCAGCAGAGGGTCTTTTATAACAGAATCTGCTCACCCAGGTATGCTCCACAAAACCAAATTCCTCTCTTCCCTTGAATCCGATCAAGCTCAAGAGAAGCTTTTGTTGCAGCAACAGATGGTACTGGATGGCCTGTTCTCCACTTAAGCAAGGTGTGTTGTGGTGTATAATCTGGATTGAGAGTGACCAAAAAGGGTAGGCTTGTTTCTCCTAGATTCTGCAAATTCATACATTGCAGTTTAATAACATTAGTGATAAGATCAATTTTCTCATATTAATTTTGGGTTACCTTCCCTTTTTAGCAAAATATAATTTCTGAATGTCATCTTCTAAGTTAAAGGGTTATAACTTTAGAAACCAATTTCAAGAGGTATTCCCACTCCCATGTCTTAACATCACCAGTAGTTGGTGGAAGCTCTAAAACAGTCCTCATGATCATATACTGTCCTAGTATAATATTAGCAATCACATTTTGAACTATGAGTACTAAAAGTACTAATCAACATAACATATTCCTTTTTACAAGAAGGTTTTGGACTCAAGAGTGTGTATTTAAGCAAAGAGAACATAATAGCTACCTGAAGCACATTAAGCCAGTATGTCAATGATACATTCTTGTCTGTACTTCCAAGAAAATTCCATGCACTCCACGCTAATGGGCTTTTGGGCATTAAATTTTTGTCACGATGAAGATAAATTTCACTGCCAGATAAAGAGTATCACAAATGAATGTGCAAAACTGAAAGATCAAAATCCTCTTTTTATGGTTCTGTCTTTCATGGTGAACTTCTACATTGGCATATTCACATCTAAAATCCTGAAATTTAAAAGGTCAATGTAGGCCCTTTTTTTAAAGGGGGGGGGGGGGGGAGGGTGGAAGCCTTCAATGGAAGTAAAGATCTCTTAATGGTATTTGAGGTAAATGGAAATATCTCAGGGATTGCATAAAATATCAGTTTCAGTTATATAATGTATTCAATAATGGTACCTATAGACATATTGGAAAGCACCAAGCACTGTTGATTCATCATATGTTGCTTGATTCCCTAACAATCTCAAAGCATCTGGTGCATGAACAGCCATTATGCAACCTTGATATAACTCTTGAGAGTCATCTCCACATAATACAGTGCAACCTGTAATAAACCTTAGAATTACCAGTGGAACCACAAAATGTTTCTGACATGAGAAAAGTCTAAATATAAATGCCATATCTGTCATATTTCTTCAGTTTTAAGAAATAGTTTTATTCAGATAATGCAAAACAGAAGCCAAGTTACTCTTAATCATCTTAAAAGGCTTCGTTTAAACATGTTATGGATCATCTTAGAGAATGAGAATGTAGGAATGAAGCAAGTAGAAGCTTCTGAGAAAACAAGTTGAAAGTGGAAACCATGCTACTATGATCATTTCACAAGTACATTATTTATAAAATGTTGAGAACTTTTGAATCCAGCTTTGTTGTATAAAAATCTTAATCATATCGGAGCAAAATAATAGAACGAAACTTTGAATTTAGATACTAACCTTCAGCATCACTCAAAACAGAATGTACCTCGCAACCAGTTCTTATTTGACAACCTCTACTCTCCAGCTCTTCTCTAACCTGATTACATTTTGTCAATAACCCAACAGCAAAAATAAAATGTCTGGAGCTTACATCTATTTGCATGTAACAATGAATTTGGATACAAAACAGTGCAACCTAAGAAGAGGAAATTATAATGAGAACCGGTACCTTATTGACGTAACGATGTGAACGCCATCGAACGGTCATCCACTGTGGTCGTCCAAAGAGCTATAAAGACAAGCAAAGTAATATTATCAAATCCAAACTAACATAGAAAGCTCATACTGACCATGACCTATGTTAGCCAGACTTTCATTTTCCATACAAATTTATGTCTAAAACTCACCTGAGTCCGAGTAACATAGTCCACGAGTGATTCTTACCAAATACTTTATATAATACTTTCATTTGTAAGAGAATGTACCTGAAGTAGATGATGATTGCGGCAAAATGAAAGAACAGAGAAAGCTGAAAATTCCATAACTCTTTCTGTAGGGCATGACCATATTGAACCACATACAGGCACCTAAAAAACTACAACATTGTCATTGCTATTGGCTACTAATGAGACATTTCGTCGAACAAGTCGACTTTGATACGAACAAAGGCATATCAGAAAATGTAGAGAAGTCTCTGATATATCTCACCAGATAAGCCTTCTGAAATAATTCAGAGTAACCCTTCGATTTTATGAACTGTCCCAATGTTTCGTTACTGTCAATATCCGGGTTGTTTTCGAGCAATTCAAGATAACTGCAAAATCAGAAATGAAAGACGACATATATTCAAATCCAACACTTACAATTCATCTTGGAGTAACATAAAGACTTTTTATCATTGCTCACCTAATAACATCATGCTTGAACTTGAGAATTTCTCTAAGCATTTGCCAAAAGTAAGGATTGAAGAGGTTGGATTTTTGGGCAAACAAGCCTGAGAGGCCATTACGGCTGCCCCATTCACAGCCTTTGCCTTCATTAAGGCTCACTGAGAGTGACATATCAGATGGTTCCATATCAATCCCAAGGCTCTCAAACAACTCCATCATATTTGGATATGTAACCTGCCATAAAGTAATGTCATCACATTAAAGCGCACACACACATTTCAGAGACATCCCCACTAATAAATTTATCAAACATTATGTTTCTCAATGAAGAAACTTTCAATTACAATTCCTGCATGAAAGTTTCAACATCTATTCCTTGAAATAGTAGCACTAATGTTCAACTTGTATTTTCTTTTGGGTAAACTATACCCATTCTCAGTACATTTTGATTACTTAATTTTAAAAGTTACAAAATATTTCTCAGTGAAAAAAACTGGATTCATTATTTACTTTTTTTTTCATGAATATTTGAAATAAAATTTACTGAAAATAATTATGTATTGAAAAGTTAAATGTCAGATTTTAATACAGAATTTTATAAATATTAAATTTATATTATAAAATCTTTTGGTATATGAATAAAAATTAAGTATGGAATATAATTATATTATTTTATAAAATATTCATAAATTTATTATTGAAATTTTCTTGATAATTATATACATTTTATTAAATTGATATCAAAAATCAACTTAACACCAATTAGATATAACCTAAAATGACAATAATAAGATTTAAGCTTTAAACCTTAAAAGTATAAAAACCTCAACCATTACTTTAAGGAGATATTATTGTTTTTTCTATTATTTTAAATATTAAATTATAAATAAATCTATTTTTTTAAATATTTCACCCACAAAAGGGGTGTGTCCTAACTCCTAATCCATCGTCTATATATATTTCTATTTAAATATTTATTTAGGCTAGAGTCACGTCAACTCAATTTTTAATTTATGAAAAAAAACATTCATTTTAAGGTAGACTACAATAAGAGGTCCCTTAAATGTGTTTTCTTCATTCAATTACGAAAAATTATGAAATAATCGTCCAACTACTTAATATTATCTTTTATTGGTAACTAATTGACTAACCCAAAAATAGAAACACCAAAATATTAAAATAATTGAATGATTAAAAAATATAATTAAATGACTATTAATATAGGTAACCCTTTATTTTATATTAATTGCATTTCAACATGTGGTGGAGACACATTCAGTACTGTGAGGTTAATTGACCCCACAAAGAAAATAAAAAAATATTACTTATATTTTCTAAAATATATATAATTGGTGTATTCAATCCTACAAAATACTTGAAAAGGGTTTCATATAAAAATTCATTTTGCAAATAAAATTGAAAAGGTTGTATTTAAATCTTTCAAAATAATTATTTTATAACCCAAATTGTTTTATATAAAATAAATGAATTTTATTTATTTTCTTTCAACACCTGTCATTTTGTTCTCAAAATTTTCTTTAAGTGTTTGATCTTTCAATACTTTCAAATGAGTCTCTTTAATTTAATAATAATTTTTATTTATTTTAAATTTCATCGATTAATCTTTTAGAAAATTAAGATTGTAATCCTAAATCCTAAAAGTACTAAATTTAATTATTATTTTTCTGTCTACTTCTCAAAAAGAAAAAGACAAAGGGTTTGGTTTATAAAAAAAAATGTTAGTTGGAAAATCTTGAAACCAAAACATTTCCACCTAACCATAATATTACATCACACATTAAAATTTAAAAGTTAATTTGAGACAATAATTAATCTATAAATTTATTAACAAACTACCAAATAAAAGACAAAGAAAAAGGCACCAACCACCCTTCTCCATGGCCTTGATCAGTTTACATTTTCTAATTATTTTTTATATTAATATATTTAATTTTAATATATTTGCAAAGTAAAAAAAAAAAAGCAATTTATTATTAATTAATGTATTAGAAAAGGAAATAAACTATTCTACTGCTGTGGAAAATTGTTTAGGTTCAAGGAAAGAAAATATAGAGGGTTTTGAAAACACGTGAAAACTAGGGTTTTACGTGTCTGATTTTCAAGCACACAAGAACTACCATTATTTTCCAGCTCATTAAAAATAATTGTAATATAAAATGGTATAAATATATAAAAGAAGAGAGAAAATTATTTTTAAAAAAAATTATTTTCTTCAAAAACTATTTATTTTTTATTTTGATTTTTGTAGATTTGTAGTCTTCCAAATTCCTATAATTTCAGTTTTATCTCCTCTCTAGCAATACCAAGTAAAAGCTTTGGATACCAAAAGGACTAAAAGCGTCGGTAAAGAAAATGAAAAAGAGATGGTAGAAAACTTACGCGATTAAAAACCATGAAACCAAGGTCTAAATCAACACCATCGAAGTGAACGGTCTTGGAATGGCCTCCCAAATACTCTTCTTTCTCGTAAAGCACTACATTTGCACCGGCTTTGGTTAAAGCATAGGCTGATACCAGCCCACTTATCCCTCCTCCTATCACTGCTATTTTCATCCTCTATTTCACTACACCCAAAAAAAAACCAAAACCCTGAATTTATGAACTCTTTTGAAGGTGAGAGTTTCAGATAATGCTGTCATTTTCAGACCTTTTGGTCTTAAAAAAAAAGTCCTTTTCTAAAAAAAAAACCATATGGGATAACCAACGTGTTGAATGTTACGACATGAGGCAGCTATTTTTTCAGAAAATGTTGGGAGTGAATTTTGAACTGAAACTGAATAAGAAATGGAGATAATGCAAAAAGAAAAACTGACCTGAAAATGGTTCGAAAGAAGAAGAAGAGAGAAGAAAATAGTAAATGGAGATAGGGAGGCCACTGTTTTATCCTCTGATTCTAAAAGGCTCTAAATTATGGCAGAGCAGATAAGTCATATTTATATATATACATTAAAAAAAAAAAACATAAGGCTATTTAGAAATGCGGTGTGCTTTGGTACTTAGCTCCTTTATTGTTTCTCTATTATTCAATTTGGTACCCCTCCTCCAGTGTCTATCATTCCATCAGTATTTAATATTCTAACAAGTATTAGAGTTAGATTTAATATTTTAAAGAAAAACGCCTGGACTTTATTTATTACCAAACAGCCTCAAAGCAAACCAAACGGCGGCCTTCGAAAACAAAATGAAATGGAAAAAACGTTTAGAATTACAAGACACAAAAATCCCGCCCCAATTAACTAATTAATGGGGCACTGTTGGTTCGGATATAAAGGTTTTTTTGAAATTCAAGATAATTTGAATAAAACATTTTAAAAATTAAGGTCATTTAAAATATACTAAATCAAATACAAATTATTTAAAATATAATTAAAATATAACAAATAAAAATATTTCGGTCGGGGTCATGGTTCATACTGAGGCTCGCCCGCTTTCTAACGGGCCTTGTTTTTTGCCCAAGCCCATTTTTAGCCTATATTTTGTCCAAACCTCCCACATTTCAGGGTTCCACCCATGCAAATATTCAATACTTTGAATAAAAATATTAGGTCCTTTTAAAATATCGGTTAGACTTAAATTAGACTCAATTTCTTTCTGACTCATTTTTAAGTTTATAATATTTTATATTATATTATTTAGAATACCTTCAAAAAATAAACATATACTACATATATAATACTACTTTAACGTAAATATTAAAAAAAAAGATAAAATGATTATATAAAAAATTTCAAAAATGAATTAGTTTTTTACAAACATGGATGGGTTTGAGCAAAACTTTAAGCCTATATTTCGAGCTAGGCCAAACTTGAAAAACATAAAATATATTAATATTATGTCTATGCCCGACTCGAACCCAGCCCATAAACACTTCTAACTGAACCTATTCTTCTCTCAACACATTTGAAGCCAACAAATTCTAGTTTAGTCAAAACTCTTAAAATCTCTTAAAGATGCTATGCATAAGTTATAGATTTAGTCATTGTACTCGTGGCTCAAGTTGGGTTTGAATTAGTATCATGCATGATATTAATATTATACATAGTTGGTCAAGCTTAATTTGGCTCGAAATACTCTACTTTTGTCCAAACATACCAATAGTCGTAAATGGTTAACTCAAGCTCATTTAGGCTCCAACATATTTTTTAAGACATTATTATTATTATTATTATTATTATTATTATTATTAAAATTTTTTACAAACATTATATATTTATTCTTTGGGTAAACTCCACCAAAAGTCACTTAACTATTAGTAAGTTTATGTTTTAGTCACTCAACTTAAAAAAGTTACAAAATGGTTATTGAATTATTCAAAAGTTTTCATTTAAATTATTGGGTTATTAAGTTTTTTTTTTATAGTTCAGTTAGCGAGCTTTAAGTGACGATTTAACGATTGATATGATGGATCAATACACATTGATGAGTAGAATAATATACTTTAGATCCAAGTTGATCAGACGACTAGTATTAGAAATTGGAGAAGAAAAATGTTTGGATTTTGGTTTGCAGATTCATGACATCTAAAACTATTTCATTAAAAAAAAAAACAACGAATGAGAGCTTTCTATTAGTGTATATGATGCAAATAGAGAAGGCTATACAATAATAATTTTAACAACTTAATGACTTAAATGAAAACTTTCTAATAATTCAATGACCATTTTGTAATAATTTGAAGTTAAGTGGCCAAAATATAAACTTATTTTTAGTTTAATGACATTGGATATAGTTTACCTTTATTCTTTTATTAAATTTCTAAACATTAAATATTTTTCACCACTAAACCTAAATAACTTATTATATGTTTAAATTTTCATATGATATAAATTATATAATATATAAATTAAATAAATAATGACATTCTATAAATTTAAAAACAGGTTAGGTTAGATTAGGATTAAGCTTTGAATATTAAAGTCAAGCTCGACACATATTTTAAATCAGCCTTTTTTGTCCAACATCATCTTTTAGGTATAATATTTTTGTTAAAACCCTCCAAATTTTGAGTGAACTTTCGAGTTTGACCAAATAACCCAACACATTAATAGGTTTACTAACTATAATTTAATTAATTTTAATCCTTATACTTTTCAAATTTTAAAATTTCAAAATTAACTCAAATGGTATAAATTCAATAGGTCCCACGAAAGCTTCGGGGCCTGACGAGTTTCCTATTCTGTTCTGTCAACGATACTGGCACATCAATGAATTTGGTGTTACTCAATTTTGTTTGGCTGCTTGAATGCTGGTTTATCCCTTGCTGATATCAATCATACGAACTTAGTGCTCCTTCCAAAAGTTAGTAATCCCATCCGTTTGCATCAGTTTCATCCTATCAGCTTATGTGCAGTTTTGTATGAGCTCATTTCTAAGGTGCTTATCAACTGGTTTCAGACAGTCTTGCATCTGTGCGTGAATGAGACTCAGAGCGCATGAAAATACGATGCTTCTAAATATTGAATTAAATAATTATTAACTTTACATCTCAAAAAACTATAATAAAATATAATAAAATCCTATAAAGATTTAAACCCTAAATTCAACAAAACCTACTTTAAAAAACAAAACTCTAACCCTAAAAAAGGACCAAAAGAAAATGCTACCAGTTGGAAGTGTTTTCCTGCAAATCAGCTAAAAACTCTTTCGTTATTTTTACCTAGTTCCGTAATTTTTAGAAAAAATAACTTAATTTAATAATTATTTCCTTTAAAAATCCACATTTTAAAGAAATTTAGTAGTAATTTAACTGTATGATAAATATTTGCTTTCCATTTTCTTTTAAGATATTTCACCATATGTATTGGTAAAAGACAAAATGGGTCCATCTAAATGTTTTTTATTTGAATATTCAAACTCATGAATTTGTTTCTTTTTTATTTATAGAAAAGATCATATTTAAATTCGAAACTCATTCAATTTTATTTTAAAATATATATGAAATAATCTGATATAAATTCATTCATTTTATTTATGTATATCCTCCTAAATTGAGTAAAAGGACACTTTTTTATTGACCAAAAGAGGGATGATAATATAATTTAAACACAATTTATAATATTTTTCAAACGAGAATTATATAAGAGAATAGTCAGAGCATGCATGTGGAAAACATGGACAACTTAAAGAATGGTCCAAACGATGAACATGAAAAAACCAGTAAATGGGGCTTGCTTGCATTTTTTTACGTTAAACAATTATTTTTTATTTTTAAATTGATCTTAATGAAAAATATTATTTATAGATGTTAGATACATTAATTAATTTTAATTATAAAAATTATTTAAAATATCCATCCGAATTGAGCTCCTAGATTGGGCCAACCATAATTATATTAATTAACTATTTTTAATTTAATTTTAATAATAAAATTATTTAAAATATTAGTATAAAAGAATATTATCCAAATTTTAAACTAAAATCAATTGGACAAAACCCGAATTTAATTTTTCTAAAAAAAAATCAAATCAAATCAACCACACCCGACTCATATCTTGTTTGAAACATGGAAAATGATGGGCATGGGGCAAAGTGTTGGAGTCCACATCTTCTTCGTGCTTATATGCAGCTGTTTTGGTCTCAACGTGGTTCACTCTCTCATCGCTCTTTTTTATCTTTGACTGAAAATATGTTTTCAATTTTTATTTTATTTTTTCATTCTTTTAAAAGTCATCCTTTAGGTTATAAATAAAGCAAAGCTGAAAAAATATTATATAATGTATAAATATTAATGGTTAAATTTTTAAAATTAAGACTAAATTGACATAATTTATAAATATTAATAGTTAAAATTATTATTATGTTAATTTTAAAAGCTGTCACCATTATTTTACTAGTGATAAAAAAGACAAAATTAAATAGTTAGGTTACCAAAAGAAAAATTTATTGATAATTGAGTGACTATTAATATAATTTACCTATTAATAAACTAATAAATAATTTTAAAATGATTAAAAGGTAAATATAATTATTACAATTTTTAACATATGACGACTAATGGTTCATTAATACTATATTAATTTATATATAATAAATAAAAGTTGGATGCAGTGCTAAGGTTCATTGTAGTCTCGAGAAAAAATAGAATTTGAGATAACCCCAAACATAAATCATAAAACATACATAAAAAATATCAATTTTTATATGCTACTATTATATCACATATAAATTAGATATTTAAAAAATTAAAATAGCTAAATATCTTTAATAGTATATTATTATTATTATTATTATTATTATTATTATAATACCTTTTAGGTTATATGGAAGAAAAGACTTGTGCAAAATATTAGAAACGCCTTTAATCTATTTCACTTAAATAAGTACCTCTCTTTTACTTTTTTTTTTTTAAATGAAACGTTTTTTTCTTGACACCGACAGTAGGAGGAAATATAGAAGGGATAAAGCCATGAACTTGTTATTTTTTTCATCTTAGTCCTTAAACTTTTTTTAGTTTCAAATTTTGGCATTTTTTTTCAATTCGATCTTTGAACTTGAATTTTTGTTAAGGTTTGATGATGTGGCACTTTAAAATTGTGCCATGTCATCACATTAAATTTTGATATTTTTTATAAATTTTTATTATATATTTTAAATTTTCAGGTAATAATATTGCATAATCTCAAAATATTATGTTGTCATTTCTGAAAGAAATCTAAATTCAGGTAACAAATTAAAAGAAATTTCTAAATTTCAAGACTGATATGGACTAAAAAAATCTAGTGACCAAATTAAAATTTTTATCAATTATTCAGAGATTAAATGTTGCTTAATCCCATATAAAAAATGGAGCATTTGGGTAAATGAGTGTAATAAGCCTTTAATTTTGTGTAGTTTGGTGGTGGGCGACTATTTACACAATTGTGCTGAGAGCTACGAAGGGTGATTTCTAGTGAATCTATGGGAGGTTGGTAGAGTTTGAGGAGGATTTGACAGAATAACGCTAGTTTTCCTTCCTATTCTCCTTAGTCGATGGGAGGTATATAGGCTCCTTTTAAGTCTTTTCCAGCCTACAAGTGTCTTTATGAAAATGTAAATTGTTAAGTCATGCTGAGCCTCTTACACGTGTTTAAGAGCTATGGAGAGTCACCTTTGTAGACCATATTAGGTTTTGTTTTGTGCGCTTCTAAAGCTTACATTAGTTTCTCTTTAACTTCATTGAAATGTATAAAAAAAAAAAAGTTATACTAACATAAAAACAACCAGAGGAACCAAACTAAATGATAAATTTAAAAAAAATCCTTAAAAAGGGAAAATAATAACCTCCCAAATAATAATCATATTAAAATATTACCTTATTATGTTGAGTATATCTCATATTTTGGTGAGATTTGAGAGATAATTTTAGTTAAACTCTATTTATTTGTTTCATTCGAACTTTGATTAGTTTAAATTATTTTATTATTTGACCTACAAATTTATCCTATTTCTTTTACAACATTAGAAAATACTGATTATGTTTTGAGGGTTCTTTATTTTCGGGTTTTAAATTTTTTGTATACTTCGTTCTTTTATCATTATAGTCAAATTATCTTTACTTGTGATTTTTTATCATGTTTTTTCACGTTAAATTTGTATGTTCAACTTCTCAATTTCTTCCTCTATTTTTAGTTGTTTGTTCCTTAATCAAGTCATCCCCAACATATTAATTATTAAAAATCAAAATATTATACATGAACTTTGATTCAATGTGCAATTTGATATATGAACTTTGATTTGGTGTAATTACACACATAAAACTTTGATTGCGATTCAAATATATATCTAAAACTTTAATTTTGATTTGATTAATTATACACTTTTAAAGAAACAAATATATCAAATAATTTTTATATTGTATGAATATAATTACTTGTGTATGTAATATATAAACATGAATTGTATTAATAATTTGTGAGCTTTGCTTGAGCTTGATTGGATTCAAGGGAAGAGAGGAATTTGGCTTAGTGGAGCATGCCAAGGTGAGCAGATTCTGTTATAAAAGAACCTCTAAGACTTTTGTTTTGTTGATCACATTTTAATTTCAAAATCCTTTTCACCAGTTATTTATGCAGAGTATTCATCTAACCTACAGTAAATATGAATATGGATAAATATGTTTCTCTAAGGTTTAGTGAAAGCTAGCATGAATTTAGCACTCATAGCAGAAATGATTTGTTATACCAGCTAGTTGGCTAATACTAAGAAATATCGATCATATGTTAATTAGTTTTATGCATTTCCTCATTTAAAAAGGTGTATGACATATCTATATTTCTAAGCATTGTTTTCTATTTATAGTATCTCTTGGCACAAGTAATTCATCATAGTAACTTCCCTTTTTCAGGTTATGGCTTCCATGAAGATGGATTAAAGGTGGTGAACTTTTAACTAGATATTACTTTATAACTTGGTTAGTTGTAGGAATTGTGATTGTTTCTCATCTTACCATGTTATCAAATTAGTTCACGTTGATATCTTATATGATTAGGATGTTTTTCTAATATAATATTTCACCAAGTTTTTATTTTTTTTTTTTAAAAGAGTATATGTTAGAGATCAACTCGATTAAGCAACAAACAAGTAAAAATAGATAAAGAAATTGAGAAATTAAACACACAAAATTAACGTGAAAAAATCCCTCCAAAGAGGATAAAAAATTATGGGCAAATATAATTTTACTATAATGGCAAAAGAACGAATAGTACAAAAGATGAAGATAAAACCTAAAGCCCGAAAACAAAGAACCCTCAAAACGTAAACACAAAATTCTCTAAATGTGTTATGAGTTCTAATCTCTAAAGGATGTGTTTTTAAAGTTGTAAAAGAACCTATTTATAGGCTAAATTAATAGGTCAAATAATAATAAAATAATTTAAATTAATCATAATTTAATTGAAACAAATAAATAACGATATTTATCTCCCAACTCTATCAAAACTTCAAAAAGCGAAAATATCTCTTTTTAAGTCCCTAAAAAAAGCAAAAACAACTCATCTTCAAAACTGATCTTTTTAAAGGCATTAAGCATACAACCTAGTTGTCCATTCCAAGGTTTTCACTTTCGCATTGCTAATTCAATCAAGGCATTTTTAATTATTGTATAGCCTTATTTGTTTGTATCATCTATACTAAACAAAAGTTTACATTTTTTTCTTTTCTATGGTTCAATTCTTTTTATGGAATAGTTTTAAACTCGTGAATTTGTAAACTAAAATCTAAACAGTTTATTTCTCGTATCTTCAATACTAGTTGTCGGATCAACTTGGATTTAAAGTATATTCTTCTACTCATCAATGTGTACTAATCTATTATATCGATCATTAAATCACCACTTGAAACTCGCTAGCTGAACTTTAAAAAAAAAAACTTAATAACCCAATAGTTTAAATAAAAACTTTCGAGTAATTCAATAACTATTTTGTAACTTTTTAAGTTGAATGACTAAAACATAAACTTACTAGAAATTTAGTTACATTAGGTGTAATTTATCCAAAGTATAAATATATAATGATTGTAAAAATTGTAATTAATAATAAAAGTAATTATATTTAAAAAACAATATGCATGAGACCAAATAAGCTTGAGTTAATTATTTACAATTAAGAGTATGTTTGGGCAAAAGTTAAGTATTTCAAGTCGAGCTAAGCTTGATCAACTATGTATAATATTAATATAATGCATAAACTTAGTCGAAACCTAATCTAACCCAACTCAATCCACAAGTAAAAAAATTAAATATATAACTTCCACATAATGTAAAGACAGGTAGGAAAATTCTATCTAAATTTTAATAAATGCTTCTTCCTGTTGTATTTCTTAAAAAAAATGTATATGGATGAGACTTAATGTGGGTTTGGATAGGCAGTACGTTTACTTACGGTTAGTGTAAAAATAATGGTAGCGGTGAAATTAAACATTATAACGATACTGTAACTTAAGATAAAATGTAAGATAAATATATCGCACCATATCTCACTGCCCATCTAAACCCACAGTCAAACTCATGAAATGATAGACACTGTGGGGTACCAAATTGAATAATAGAGAAACGATAAGGGATCCAAGTGCCAAAGCACACCGCATCTCTAAATAGCCTTTTTTTTTTAATGTATACATAAATCTGACTTATCTACTCTGCCATCAATTAAGAGCCTTCTAGAATCAGAGAATTGAACAGTGGCCTCCCTATCTCCCTTTACTATTTTCTTCTCTCTTCTTCTTCTTTTGAACTATTTTTCAGGTCAGTTTTTCGTTTTTTTGCATATCTGAATCTCTAATCTTCAAAAGAGTTCATAAATTCAGGGTTTTGTTTTATTTTTAGGTGTGGTGAAATAAAGGCTGAAAATAGCAGTGATAGGTGGAGGGATAAGTGGGGTGGTATCAGCCTATACTTTAGCCAAAGCCGGTGCAAATGTAGTGCTTTACGAGAAAGAAGAGTATTTGGGAGGCCATTGCAAGACCGTTCACTTCGATGGTGTTGATTTAGACCTTGGTTTCATGGTTTTTAATCGCGTAAGTTTTTTACCATCTCTTTTGACGCTTTTAGTCCTTTTCGTATCCAAAGCTTTTACTTGGTATTGCTAGAGAGGAGATAAAACTGAAATTATAGGAATTTGGAAGACTACAAATCTACAAAAATCAAAATAAAAAATAATTTTTTGAAGAAAATGAAAATTTTAAAAATAATTTTCTCAATTCTTTTATATATTTATACCATTTTATATTATAATTATTTTTAATGAGCTGGAAAATAATGGTAGTTCTTGTGTGCTTGAAAATCAGACACGTAAAACCCTAGTTTTCACGTGTTTTCAAAACCCTCTATATTTTCTTTCCTTGAACCTAAACAATTTTCCACAGCAGTAGAATAGTTTATTTTCTTTTCTAATACATTAATTAATAATAAATTGCTTTTTTTTTACTTTGCAAATATATTAAAATTAAATATATTAATATAAAAAATAATTAGAAAATGTAAACTGATCCAAGGCCATGGAGAAGGGGTGGTTGGTGCCTTTTTTCTTTGTCTTTTTATTTGGTAGTTTGTTAATAAATTTATAGATTAATTATTGTCTCAAATTAACTTTTAAATTTTAATGTGTGATGTAATATTATGGTTAGGTGGAAATGTTTTGGTTTCAAGATTTTCCAACTAACATTTTTTTTGAGCAGTAGACAGAAATAATAATAATTAAATTTAGTATTTTTACGGTTTAGGATTAAAATCCTAATTTTAAAAGATTAATCGATAAAATTTAAAATAAATAAGAACTATTATCAATTTGGGGAGACCCATTTGAAAGTATTGAAAGATCAAACATTTATATTACGAGTGTGAAAAATAAGAAAATTTATAAAACAAAATGGCCGGTGTTGAAAGAAAATAAACAAAATTCATTTATTTTATATAAAACAATTTATGTTATAAAATAATTATTTTGAAAGATTTTAATAGAACCTTTTCAAATGTTTTTGCGAAATCAATTTTTTATGAAACCGTTTTCAAGTATTTTGTAGGATTAATCCATCAATTATATATATATTAAAAATATAAGTAATAAATTTTTGTGGGGTCAATTAACCCCACAATACTGCATGTGTCTCCGCCACTTGTTGAAATGCAATTAATATAAAATAAAGGGTTAATTATATTAGTAGCCACTCAATTATTTTAATATTTTGGTGTAGGGTAAAGCCAAAATAATGTTTTAGGAGTCGAATGAAATTTTAATTTTTATAGTCTATTATTTTTAAAATTTTAAAGGATTAAATTAAATTTTTATAATTTTAAGGAAGGCTAAAGTATAATTTTATCTTTATTAATTTAAAATTTTTTAAAAAAATTAAGAATTTAAATAACAATTTTACATTTTAAGGGGTCAGGACCATGCCAGTCCCCCTCTAAATTTGCCACTGTTTTGATATTTCTATTTTTGTGTTAGTGACTAAAAAGGATAACATTTATAATTTTTCGTAATTGAATGAAAAAAAAAAGCACATTTGAGGGACCTCTTATTGTAGTCTACCATAAAATGAATGTTTTTTGCTTTCTAATAAATTAAAATCAAGTTGACGTGACTGTATTCTAGATAAATATTTAAATATAAATATGTATAGACGATGGATTAGGACACACTCACTTTTGTGGGTGAAATATTTAAAAGAAGAAGAAGATATATTTATAATTTAATATTTAAAATATTAGGAAAAAACAATAATATTTTCTTAAAGTAATGGTTGGGGTTTTTCAACTTTTAAGGTTTAAAGCTTAAATCTTGTTATTGCCCTTGCCCTTTTAGGTTCTATCCAATTGGTGTTAAGTTGATTGATGATATCAATTTAATAAAAATATATATAATTATCAAGAAGATTTTAATAATATTTTTTATATTTATGATTATTTATATAAAGTCTTTATGATACTACAAGATGAATTGTAAGTGTCGTCTTTTATTTTTCATTTCTAATTTTGCAGTTATCTTGAATTACTCGTAAACAACCTGGATATCGACCGTAATGAAACATTGGGACAGTTCATAAAATCAAAGGGTTACTCTAAATTATTTCAAAAGGCTTATCTGGTGAGATATATCAGAGCCATGTCTACATTTTCTGATATGCTTTTGTTGTATCAAAGTCGATTTGTTCGACGAAATGTCTGTTAGTGTCAAATTTCAGTGAGGAAAAACTCAAATATATGAATGGAACACAAACAACAACTCGAACAAAAAAAATGAAGTAATAGAACAAGGCTCCAAGGAGTGTATCAAGCTACTATCTTTAAAGTTCTATTCGCCCTCATCTACACTTAGGCTCTGTTTGTTTCACTAGAAAATAACTTTCGAAAATAATTTATTTTTCTGGAAAACTAATATTTCTGGTGTTTAATAGATTTCTTAAAATATTTCATAAAAGTTATTTTCAATTAAACAAACATACATTTGAGATTTTATTATTATTTTTATTATTTAATTGAATTTATTTTTGTTATAATTTTATATTTTACATTGTTTTTGCATATATTAAAATATTATTGTAAATTCAGATTTATTACAACATCATTTTTAATTACATTACTACTAAGTGAGTATTTTTATTTAAACATGTGACATCAACAAAATTGACAAAAAAATTAACAATGTCAACAATTGGACTTGATTTTCAAATTTGAAAAGTAAAGGGACTAAATTCTTGAAAATAAAAGTACAAAGACTAAATTACAAATATGTGAAGTGTACATAGACTTATGACATATTTTAACTTTTATACTACAAAATATTTATTATTAATATTATAATTGTAATAAATATTTATTATTAATATTAAATATTTTCAATAATATGTGAATAATATTATTTAAATTTATTTATTTTAAAATTTATTATTAAATTAAAATATTAAATAATTTATTAAAATAATAAATTATATTTATTATATTAATAATTTATTATATGACTAAATATAAATAATTAAATATTTATGTTTAATAATGAAAATATAAAAAATTATTATCAATATAATAATATTAAGCTTGATTTAAGTTAATTTTTATATAAAAATAAAATTATGTATAGATAAGCTCTTTTCCGGAAAATGACTTACGCTTTTCAAAAGGATAAGTCATTTTACTAGAAAAATGGCTTATTTTAACTTGACCTATAAGTCATTTTTCGTTGACTAAACTATTTTCTGTGAAACAAACACAGAAAAATGCAGAAAATATTTTCCGTAAAACCTTTTACATGTAAACAAACAAACTCTTAGTGTGCAAATGAATCTCGAGGATACAATGAAGTCAAATAACTTGCTTTTTGCATTGACAAAAATAATCCACTAAACATTGAGCATAGTATAACAAGAAAATAAATTTCTATAGATAATTTTTGTAATAATTCTTTATAGAACAATATAATTATAGTAAACGATGAAGGAATGATAGAAAGAACTTGTTGAGAAATAAAAAACTATTCAGAGTTCTAAAGCTCCTTGTAAAACTTGTTGGAAAATCTGTTGTCGGACTTAATTAACCGCTCTTTGTTGTTCAAAACAAATGGTTTTATTTTTGTAATTTCTAATTGTTTCAACATCTTAATAAGTTAAATTAATTAAATTTAATTTTTCTCATTCTATCTCAGAGTATTCATTCACTTGAAATTAGTCCGCTTCCATTTCTACTTTCTATGAGCGAACTTGGGCCTTTTCCAGTCGTTCAATAGCCCCAGTGTAGTTCTTCTAAATTTCGAATAGTATTTAAGATCATTTCTTTCGATTATCTAATAAATCAGTTAATAAAAGTAAGATTATCTTTCCATTCATTTTTTTATTTCAAAAATTTCATGATCCCTTCCCGAGCCAAACATGAATCTTTCGATTAATTTGGCTGTCACGCTCAATTATTTGGTATATTTTTCAAATGAAACATCACTCTTATTTATAGGAATTCTAAGGTATATTCAGAAAAACATGGTGTCTTTTCTAAATAATTATATTTTTAAAAGAGACATAATTATTCATTTAATATCTCTCGATTAAACATAACTATTCAAATAATATTATTTAAGTAGTTATAATTTTTGTCAAAAATCAAGTGATATAACTCTCGATAAATAACCAAAAGGTATAACTTTTGATGAATTACACCCTTCATTTATAGTTACTAAAAAAATTCTAAACATTTAAAAATGTTCCAACAATGTGCGAATAGCAATGAGAATGTTGTTTTTTAGGTACCTGTATGTGGTTCAATATGGTCATGCCCTACAGAAAGAGTTATGGAATTTTCAGCTTTCTCTATTCTTTCATTTTGCCGCAATCATCATCTACTTCAGGTACATTCTCTTACAAATGAAAGTATTATATAAAGTATTTGGTAAGAATCACTCGTGGACTATGTTACTCTGACTCGGGTGAGTTTTAGACATGAGTTTGTATGGAAAATGAAAGTCTGGCTAACATAGGTCATGGTCAGTATGAGCTTTCTATGTTAGTTTGGATTTGATCATATTACTTTGCTTGTCTTTATAGCTCTTTGGACGACCACAGTGGATGACCGTTCGATGGCGTTAACAACCTTACGTCAATAAGGTACCGGTTCTCATTATAATTTCCTCTTCTTAGGTTGCACCGTTTTGCATCCAAATTCATTGTTACATGCAAATAGATGTAAGCTCCAGACATTTTATTTTTGCTGTTGGGTTATTGAAAAAATGTAATCAGGTTAGAGAAGAGCTGAAGAGTAGAGGTTGTCAAATAAGAGCTGGTTGCGAGGTGCATTCTGTTTTGAGTGATGCTGAAGGTTAGTATCTAATTTCAAAGTTACTTTTGAGTATTTTGCTCCGATATGATTAAGATTTTTATACAACAAAGCTGGATTCAAAAGTTATCAACATTTAATAAATAATGTACTTGTGAAATGATCATAGCAGCATGGTTTCAAATTTCAACTTGTTTTCTCAGAAGCTTCTACTTGCTTCATTCCTACATTCTCATCCTCTAAAATGATTCGTAACATGTTTAAACGAAGCCTTTTAAGATGATTAAGAGTAACTTGGCTTCTGTTTTGCTATATCTGATTAAAACTATTTCTTAAAACTGAAGAAATATGACAGATATGGCATTTATATTTAGACTTTTTCTCTTGTCAGAAATATTTTGTGGTTCCACTGGTAATTCTAAAGGTTTATTACAGGTTGCACTGTATTATGTGGAAATGACTCTCAAGAGTTATATCAAGGTTGCATAATGGCTGTTCATGCACCAGATGCTTTGAGATTGTTAGGGAATCAAGCAACATATGATGAATCAACAGTGCTTGGTGCTTTCCAATACGTCTATAGGTACCATTATTGAATACAGTATATAACTGAAACTGATATTTTATGCAATTTTTCCCTGAGATATTTCCATTTACGTCAAATACCATGAAGAGATCTTTACTTCCATTGAAGGCTTCCATCCTCCCCCTTTAAAAAAGGGGCCTAAATTGACCTTTTAAATTTCAGAATTTTAGATGTGAATATGTCAATTTAGAAGTTCACCATGAAAGAGAGAACCATAAAAAAAAAGGATTTTGATCATTCAGTTTTGCACATTCATTTGTGATTCTCTTTATCTGGCAGTGATATTTATCTTCACCGTGACAAAAATTTAATGCCCAAAAACCCAGCAGCATGGAGTGCATGGAATTTTCTTGGAAGTACAGACAAGATTGTATCTTTGACATACTGGCTTAATGTGCTTCAGGTAGCTATTATGTTCTCTTTGCTTAAATACACACTCTTGAGTCCAAAACCTACTTGTAAAAAGGAATATGTTATGTTGATTAGTACTTTTGGTACTCATAGTTCAAAATGTGATTGCTTATATTATACTAGGACAGTATAAGATCATGAGGACTGTTTTAGAGCTTCCACCAACTACTGGTGATGTTAAGATATGGGAGTGGGAATGCCTCTTGAAATTGGTTTCTAAAGTTATAACCCTATTAACTTGGAAGTTGACAATCAGAAATTATATTTTTCTAAAAAGGGAAGGTAACCCAAAATTAATATGAGAAAATTGATCTTATCACTAATGTTATTAGACTGCAATGTATGAATTTTCAGAATCTAGGAGAAACAAGCCTACCCTTTTTGGTCACTCTCAATCCAGATTATACACCACAACACACCTTGCTTAAATGGAGAACAGGCCATCCAGTACCATCTGTTGCTGCAACAAAAGCTTCTTTTGAGCTTGATCGGATTCAAGGGAAGAGAGGAATTTGGTTTTGTGGAGCATACCTGGGTGAGCAGATTCTGTTATAAAAGACCCTCTGCAGACTGTCTTTGTTTTGTTAATCACATTTTATTTTTCAAAATTCATTTCCATAAGTTATTTATGCAGAGTATGCATCTGACCTACAGTAAATATGAACATGGATATATATATCTTCCTCTAAGGCTCACATTGTGCCTAAATGTTCCTTGTTAGCCAGTTAGTAGTGTTTTAATTTGCTGATTGCCTGACATCTGAAAACTAGAAATACTTACGATAATTTGGCTCAAAACTAGGAAACTTCACTTTCAAATAATTCATACTCAACTTTCTTTTCAGGCTATGGCTTCAATGAAGATGGATTAAAGGTAGTGATTACTTTTAATCATAAATTATTTCTTACCTTACAATGTTCTCAAACTAGTGCATATTGATCTCCCATATGACTAAAGGATGTCTCTCTAATATATATACTTCACCAAGGTTTTTACTCTTTTTTTCAAAAGGATGTATTTATTATATCGCAGTTCATGTCGTAACCATTTTTTTTGGGGTGAAGCAGTGGCAGCGACGCCATCGACTCGGTTTTGAAAAAGAAAAGGAAAGGAGTCGCCACCGATCTTTATTTGGTGTGATCGGATCACCTTCGCTTTAATAAAACATTTAATTTACTAAAACAAAGTGCTTTTTGGTCCACGAACTTTGAGAAAAGCGGATTCGAGGTCGATTACGTGCGAGGAAGGATTAGCACCTCGACACGCCCAAAATTGGTACCAAACCGATTGATTGATGTCCTATTTGTTGAAAACTTTAAAGGGATTCAAAATACAATGCTTTTATTTTAAAATTGGAAGGACGTTAAGGCTTTCTTATTTTCAAGAGGTAAAGCATCACGTCCAAGAAGTTAGGGCACAATATTTTAAACCCCAAACTAAGCTCGCTTTTGAAACTTGGTTTTATTTGAAGAGGATCTTCCGTTATTCGTCAAATGAGAAATCGGAACCCAGAAGTTAGGGCTCGATTTTTGAGATTTCAAATACTAAGATTGCCTCTATTTTTGAAAAGAAACTTATCCCAAGTATCTAAGTGTCGAGTTCAAGAAGTTAGGGCACGACATTTCGAATTTTCGGGATTAAGTATTTTATTTTAAATTTTAAGTTGTGATTCCGAAAAAGAATATCTCGTTGTTTAGCTTTAACAAGAAGAAACTGGAACCCAGTGAGTTAGGGCTCGATTCTCTCGAATTGCTAACGCGGAACGTTAGTCGTTATAAAAGTTAAGGTTTTGAAAAAACATTTACGTAAAAGTATGAAAATACGATGTTATGCGCAAGAGAATGATGAGACGTGTACATGCAAGGGATACGATAGTAATAACAATATACACATTATATAAAAAGGATAATATAATGACTATAATAATATAATATATAAGATATAATGATGGTAAATATATTATGATAACAATATAATATAACAATAATTATAACAACATTAATAATAATAATAATAACGATGATAAACGAGAAACATAATAATGACGATAAGACAAAATATAATGTAATAATATTAGAAATAAAGTAAAATAATAATACTGGCAAAACTAAATGTGATAAATAAAAAGTAAAAAAGGTAAAAACGTTGAGAATAAAAATAATAATGGTAACTATAATTAAAACAAAATGTATGAAGATAATAAAAAAAACTAATAATAACAAAGTAATAAAACTAATAATAATGAAGTAATAAAACTAATAATAATAAATAAATAATAATAATAATAATAACAATAATGAACAGTGGTGAAATATAATGGAAATAATAAATGATGATAATAAAAATTAATAATAGTAAAAATAAAAATAAAATAAAAAATAACAGTAAAAATGGTGCAAATTGCAAAATAACTGAAAAAGGATCGAATTGCATTAAGAATAAAAGTTCTGGGGTTAATTTATAATAAACGAAAAGGGGACGAGGACCCTATTGTAATGCGCGCAAAAACATGGAGGATGAGAAGCGCAAATTTACCCAAAACCTCTAAACGCAGCGTTTCATGGGGACTAAATTTATAATCGCATAAAGTTCTGGGCCAAATGGCAATATAGAAAAACTTGATTGTAAAAAATAAAAAATGCGGAAGGACCACGCGCATAAAATTCCTATTTTTTCGGCAAAACACTCGGATCCTCCGAGCGGGTCGTCGCTCATGGTCACGACAAACGACGTCGTTTTGGGGCCACCGATGTCGCCCTAAACGACGTCGTAGCAACCTTTATAAAACCCTTTTTTCCTTTTTTTCATTTGTCGAGCTTCTAAAAAAACACTTCTAACTTTTTGTTTTCTCTGCAGGAGCTCGGAGGATTCCGTGAGGGTCCGCCTGCAGTCGTCACGCCAGGCTGGAACTCCACCACCGCCCTGTGGCGGAAAAATAAAAAATTTTTTTCTTTTTTATATTTTGATGTTATATATATATAAACTATTTTTTAAAGAAAAAAAAACAAAATGGGTTTATTTGGTTTCGGAAAAGAAAAGAAAAAATAAAAGATAGATTTCGTTGGATCTGTTGTTTTGAGTCTCTGTTTTTTGTTTTTGAAAACCAGAAGAAACCCCCCCGTTTGCTTTTGATTTCGTTCTTAAAAAAATAAAATAAAATAAAAACAGAAACGAAAAATAGACAATAGTGATAGTTAATAACAGTAATGAAATAAACCTTTTTGTTTGGTTTTTGATTTCTGACGATTCTTGTATTCAAAGTTTTTGTTGTTTTTTTTTTTCGAATCCCTCCTTTTTTGTTACAACGATTTATTCGGGGCTTTATAGCCAAAGCCGAATATAAAAGACAAACGCTTCTCCTTTCTTTGTCTTTGTTGTTTTGTCTTGCGTGTTTTAGTGAAGTGAAGTCGGCCTGACGAGCTGCAGAGGGGGTCAAGTCGAGGGTCGAGGGCGAATCAGCTAGGTTTTTTTTTTTTTTTGTTTTGGCTGAGAATGGTTTCTAGTTTGGGCCATTTGGGCCCTTTTTTATTTTTTGTTTTGGGTTTATTTTGTAATTGGGTCATTTTTATTTTTGGGTTTGTTGTTTAATTGTTGGGCCTGGGCAAATTTGGGCCATTTACAATGCTTCTCTTGCTCATTATCGTGTAAATCGGAATAGAGCAAAGACATAAAGAGGGACCAAATTTGTCTTGCTCTTTGAGTCCCGACTTCTTTGGTGCTTTTCTTCTTCATGTAGCCTCATCCCGCCTACTCGCATCTTGTTACTTCAATCCGCTCCATCGCTATGTGGCTTCAATTTGCTCTTCTTTGCGACTCCAATGGGTGTGACTTGTTTTAGATTGTTCATTGCATCTCCGAGAGATGAGGTCTTTGGTCTTCACCTATCCCACCTCTAGTTAAGGCAATAGGACTAAAGCTTAACCATGCTCCCTCTTGGTTAGGGACAGAATTACAAATTTTGACCTATTCCGCCGGTCGTGACATAGGATAGTGGCCTAAATCATGTTCTCTACTGGTTAGAGAGCCAAGATTCGCCTTCGATCTTGCGCCACTACTGGTTAGGGCGACAAGATCTACAATTGTTGGCCTATTCCACTGCTGGTCAGTGGCAATAGGATGGTGGCTTAAATCGTGTTCCCTACTGGTTAGGGAGCCAAGATTTGCCTTCGATCTTACCCCATTACCGGTCGTAGGCGACAAGACCTACAATTTTCTTTTGACCCATTTCACTTTCGATCGGTGGCAATAGGATTTGGCTTAAATCGTGTTCCCTATGGTTGGGAGCCAAGATTCGCTTCGATCTTGCCCCACTCTTTGGTTAGGCGACAAGATCTACAATTTTGACCTATTCCACTCTTGGTCGGTGGTAATAGGTTGGTGGCCTAAATCATGTTCCCTACTTGGTTAGAAGCCACGATTAGCCTTCGATCTTGCCCCACTCACCGTTGAGGCGACAAGACCTACAATTTGACCTATTCCACCGCTGGTCGGTGGTAATAGGATGGTGGCCTAAATCATGTTCCCTCTTGGTTGAGGAGCCACGATTAGCCTTCGATCTTACCCCACTCTTGGTTAGGGCGACAAGACCTACAATTTTGACCTATTCTACTCTCGGTCGGTGGTAATAGGTTGGTGGCCTAAATCATGTTCCCTACTTGTTGGGAGCCACGATTAGCCTTCGATCTTGCCCCACTCATTTGGTTGGGGCGACAAGAACTACAATTTTGACCTATTCCACTTCACTGGTCAAGGTAATAGAACGTGGCCTAAATCATGTTCCCTATCGTTAGGAAGCCACGATTAGCCTTCGATCTTGCCCCACTCTTTGGTTAGGCGACAAGACTACAATTTGACCTATTCCACTGCTGGTCGCTGGTAATAGGATGGTGGCCTAAATCATGTTCCCTACCGTTGGGAGCCACGATTAGCCTTCGATCTTGCCCCACTCTTGGTTAGGGCGACAAGACCTACAATTTTGACCTATTCCATTGCCGGTCGGTGGTAATAGGATGATGCCCTAAATCATGTTCCCTACTGGTTAGGGAGCCACGATTTGCCTTCGACCTTGCCTTACTACTGGTTAGGGTGACAAGATCTACAATTTTTGACCTATTCCACTGCTGGTCAGTGGCAATAGGGAAATCTTCAACTTATTCCACTGCTGGTCAGTGGCAATAAGACAATCTTTAGCCTATTTCATTACTGGTTGGCGGCAATAGGATGGTTTCCAACCTATTCCACCGTTGGTCGATGGTAATATGATGGTATTCCACCTATCCCACTGCTGGTCAGTGGTAATAGGGTAATCTTCAACTTATTCCGCTGCTGGTCAGTGGCAATAAGATAATCTTCAACCTATTCCACCACTGGTCGATGGCAATAGGAAAATCTTCAATAGTGTCGCTACACCGTCCTCCGGGGACATATCCTCGTAGACTCGATTTTATATGTTTGTGTTTATGCCAAAGGATGCGGATGCTATGGTCGGAATGACTCAAATGCTCCTAACTACGTGTGATATGGATGACATTTACATGAATGCGGAATGTCATGAGAATGATGATTTTCCATCAAGATGCAATGATTGTAATAAATCGAATGCTCCTAGCTAAATGATATTATGGAGGGCATTTGCATGAATGCGGAATGTCATGATAATGATTCTTTGTTAAAAATAAATAAAGATCACGACGCAATGATTGCACGCTCCTAATGATGATGAATGAATGTAAAATAAAATGACCCCTTTTTATGCTTAGGGTTGTCACTGCTCGTCGTCCACCAGAATCGTACAACCCTGATATCTCGCTATTGCTGGTATCTTTGCTAGAAACTCAAAGAAACAATCATATTTTGCTCAAACAATTTGCCCTAACGTGACTTCAAGGCCCACCCCACGGCACATATAGGACTTTAAGGCCTATACCATCTTCAGATCAACCCCTTGTACCTTAAGGGTATAGTAATTGTGTCATCCCACTATGACTCAGGGGTGTAGAATCTATGTCTTCTTCAGTCAATCCTACTATGACTCAGGGGTATAGAATTTGTTGATTTGGTCTGTTGCACCTTTCCATTCTTGTGGATCGTGACCAGGTGTGCACACATGATAGTTACATGGATACAAAATCATTCTTCGCGCGAATGATTCCCCACTCATACATTGCCCCTTTTTATCGAGATGATACCATTTACGTAATACCTCGTTATTTTGTTCAATCACCATTTTCAATCCGAAGAGATAGCCTCAGTTCAGAATTTTCCTCCACCATTATTCCTGTCCTCTAAACTCGAGGAGTTTTAAGCAATGGTCCTGTTTCAGGCTCCGACACTACTTAGAAGTTTCCTAGAGTAATATGTGAAACTTCTTTTTTGTGAAAGTTTCATTAGTCCATTAATCGTTATTTCAATGCAAATGTCTGAAAGAGATCATAACTATGGATAAGAACGAAGTTAGTTAGGAGCATAGCTCGAAACCAATGGGTTAAGCAAAAGTAGCGAGTGCAATCAGAAAGAAATTTATTGGCGGTGTATCTTGTAAGGTAAAAATAGAAACTAGGTGCCCCAGATATCGCAACTGAGCTTCTGCTCCAACTTCTTGAGGACCATTATAGGCTCAATATGTGTTTAGGGATCCGAGTACTTTGTCGATGCTCCAAGACGCAACATACTTCTTCATTGTTAACTTAAGCATGGTAAGACTACCAGATGCCTTACTTTTGATCAAAATTTAAGTCGCCTTCTCGGGTTTTCAACTCAAATGCCCTTTGATCCTAAGGCGCCCTTTGCGGTTTTCGCCTCGGCCTCTTTTTTCTTTTTCGTGTTTTGTTTTTGTTCTTTTCACCTTTTTGCAAAACTCTTTTTTTTTGAACTCACCGGATTGGACAGGTCATTGCTATCCATCTTGATTAGTATCCATGTTTCCCTATAACAAGCCTTCTTTGCTGCATAAGGTATTTACTTTTCTTTTTGGAGTCTTATTGAATACGCAGAACCCTTCTTAATGCTAAGTCTTTCTCCTGAAATTCTTTTGAGCGAACATTTTTGCCATAAGCCCATATCATACATTTTTGGTACATTCGACCACGAGTACTTTCAATTAAGCTTCATCAGAGACGCTCGCTTCCCCAACCAAATCAAAGCTTGTGAAAAGGAATCTTATCTTCTAACAATTGTCTCCCTTTTAAAAAAACCAATGGGAAAGATACCCCGGTGAAAGTCCTGGCCAACTTTTAAGAAACCTAGAAGGTAAATGGTAACTTCTCTATGCCAACCTTTACAAGTCTCACCATTTTTCAAAATTTTGAATGGTTTTGGCTATCTTGCTACATCGATGTGGTGTCGATCTTTCGACAGACTATAAATTCGTACAACACGCTTTCTTTCTCGCATTCTTTATCGCCATTCTCTTTTATTCTTCTTCTTCTTCTTCTTCTTTTGATTTTTTATTTTTATTTTTTATATTTTTTGATTTTTGATTTTATTTTTAATTTTTGTTTTGGGAGTTGAATTTGAAGTTGGAGTAGACGCATCACCGACTTTGTAATTTTGACAGTGAAGCGACCTTTACCCCTTAGTAAGGTAACCAAAGGCTATGAATATGAATCGATGTTGGCTCAAAGCTCTTGAGTAGACTAGCTTGATAGCGTCCATGCCTCATATATAGGAATCCATGTTTCAGTGGCCCTAATGTGTCTAACTGTGATCATGCGATAATGTCTTGCCTTATTCTTACGGTGAGCTAAGCTTCCATCTTCATCTCCCTCGTTGGCTTGTAGTGTCACCGACATTTCATGAGGTAGGATCACCATTTTAACAAGTTAGGAAGTAAGTTGCAATCTCGTCATCTTCTAAGTCCTTAGATCCTTCTAGACACATATCTCACTAGAAAGGGAGTCCGTAATGTCGTACGCTCACGCCATTGATATCGGGGACCCATCTTCTGTATGGAGGTAATTTCAGAGAATGAATGATTATTTATGAATGAAGAATAAAAGAATATTCAATAGAATGTATAGCATGGAAAATAAAATATTGGTCCAAAAGATGCATTTTATTGAAGTAGTTATTCAAAACACGAGCCTATTTCACAAAAGAGATCTTATTGCTTCTAGGCTTAAAGCAACAAGTATACTTTATATATTACTCTAGGTAAGCTTCTAAATACTATAGGAATTACTTCCACGCCTCATTGCTTAAAATGTTCTTAGGTTCATGCTTCGCTTTTGGTGCGTCGCCTATCTCCACAACACCCATTTTGACGAATTTTTCCACCAACTTCTTGAAGGTCAGGTAATTCTCTATCGAATGTCCTGAACTCCGCATGATACTCACATCGACATTTAGGTCATACCATGTTTGGGTATGGAGGTTGCGATGGTTTTATAAAATAAGGAGCTACAACATGCATATCAAATAAGTTCGTATAACTCCCTATACGTCATGGGAATAGGAGTGAACGAGGTTTTTCCGAATACGCCCCGGATTGGGTTTTTGCTTTGGGGGATCGGTGATCGTAATCGCTTTCTTTGGTCGGTTTGTTGTAGAACGCCTTCGAATAACCCTTAGCATACGATTCGTTGCACCCATCTTTATCCTTCCTCTTGGGGCTTTTGAAACCCCTTCTCCTTTTCTTTGTCTCGGTAGGCCAAAAACAACGCGATTGGCTTGCTCATTATCGGGCCCATTGAGAATTCAGAAGACCAAGTATCACCCTATATTGAGATCCAATAATGATAGGTACCACACGAGAATGTGCATCGAGTTGAGTTGGGACATTTATTGGGGAATAAATGATGTCTTCATCATTATCCACATTGTCGGTCACCGGTCACTCCTTTTTCAAGTCCTCCCGCTAGTAACCGAAAGTTAGTGGCCCATCATGTTCTTTTGAAGTCTAGCATTTGCTCTCGCATTTCTTGTTGAATTTGGATCAATTGCTCTTGCATCCAGATTTGCCTTTGCTCTATCCTCGCCAACTTTTGTTTCATGTTTTCCGAGTTAATCAAACATTTTGCCTAATTAGGGTCCTCTTGTAAAAGTCTAATGCAAATGAATGCAATGTAATGCGAATGCAATGTAGTGCGAATGCATGAATGCAAAGAGGTATCGATTCTGATCAACTTCATTTTAGAAAACTTTATTAGAAAACAAATTCTTTTACATAAAATGGACTACTATATGCTTTCGTCTCAAGTCCTAAAGGTTTTGACTTCCCAAGCAATGGAGCTAGCTCTTGACTGTGATCAAACTGTAGCCCATATCTTATGCTTACCATATCCACCTGTAATGCCAAAATCTGTAGATGACCAACTACCATTCCCTTCATGAGGTAATCTTGACTTTTTAACTTGATGATCATAAGAATGATGAAGTTCTTCTCTCAACACTCTCTCTTATTTCAAGAAGCTCGATCCGCAGTTCACAATTGTGTAATGCTAAATTTAACTACACTTTGTTTCCTTAATCTTGTTCAGACTTAACTTCAACTCGATTGCATAGTTACAGCTTTGAGGGTAGTGAGGAGGCTGTCTCAGCTTAGCATCAATTTTCTAAAAAGTATCGATCATTTACTCTATCTAACGTCAGACTCGAGGATTCTTCCGCTCCATGGCTCATAAAGATTAGAGTTTTTCTAGACGAAGAAGGAATTGCGAGTTCCGCACATTTAGATTGTACTGCTTAATAGCTTTTCTCATTCTAACCGCAGTGAAAGTCGCTCTATTCTAGTTAATCTCTTTGGATCTATCAAATGGGGTCAATGCAAATTCCTTTCACTTCTTCACACTAACCCAATCCTTGCAATGTTGTTTGGATCACAACGATGAGTCAAGAAGTTCACAACAACCTAACTTTCCCTCCTAGATGGCTCCACTAAATCCAAAGAAATTTCTATCATTGCCCTTGGTAATCGATGTATCATCGATCTTCGACTTTGGGTGAAATTAATGATAGAAACACCACAAGAACGTATTATCGACTTGGCACTATGGTTGCTCCCCTGTGAAGTATTGGATAGGGCTTTCATTCTTTCCTGAGACCTCTATCTTAACCAAAGAAGCTCTCTAGTTAGTGCTTTGTCAATTGCAAATACCTCCAAGAATGGAGCTCCAAAAGAATGTAGATTATTTCGGCTCTCCGACATTGAAGCATGGCAAGTTTTGCAGAGAAGCGCGACTGTATGTTGTGATGGTCGACAAAATAATTATATACAGTAATCTCTAGATTCTCGCCACCATTAACTTATTTCACACTTTTTCCTTCAATAAAACGACGGATAACTACTCGCTCAATCCAAAGGATCTTGTACTCGTGATTGGATGGGTGACTTTTGTCCTCAGGTTCCTAAAGCTTTGCTTAGCCATGGTCTAGTCCAGGATCCATGGCATTTTGATTGGCAAAGGATCCACAATCGGGCTAGGACGAATATCAATATTCAGGGAAAGACTTTTTGAGTGACCATGAAATTTAAATGGAAGCCCTATTGCCAAGGGCACCTCTTCCAATGTCTCTGAAGCTATTCGATTATCTTGAAAGATTGACAAACCAAGAGGCATCCCTGCTTTTGCAAAGATGCTATCTTAAAATAACATCTATCACCCTCAATGCTTCTTGAGAGTTTTAGATTCTGTCTGCGCCAAGCATTTTGAGTTGCTCGCATGGGTGTCTATGCAACGGTCGATTTGACCGATAAGGCCATTTAATTCTCTTCTGTTTTGCCCATTTGAGTCATCATGGACATCAGCCTTGCATTATCGTTGTTTCATTAGATGTAACATCCTTAAATACTACAAACTCATGCTTGTTATTTGGAAGAGCACCAACAAGAAATAAGTTTTTCTCCCGTAAAGCGAAGTCCTTTTCACCAATTTATTATCACAGTCTCTTGCTCTCCGTCTATCACTTTTCTTCCAATCGCCACATTTCCTTTTGCTCAAATGGATCCACACCCTTCTAAATGCCTAGGTTCTAACTATACGAACGACTGCATTGTCTTCCACGTTATCAAGGAATCCATTTTTCATAACCAGCTTTCTAACTCGAAACCCGACCATGAATCGATACCTCTTAAAATATGAAATGATATGCACAAAAAATGAAACACAACAAGTTAGTACCATAAAGCAAGTAGAATAAACAAACACCTATCTGGGTGACCACTAAGGTTTGACATAGCTCTACCTAAGGTGGGCTTCTTGGGCTCACTATATGCGGTTTAGTTCTAAAGTTTGAGGTACCCGAACCATCAGATTCCTCGATCCTCACCCATTATAGGCTCATGCGGATCGAGTTCGGTTCAGGGGAATACATTTCCCTATGGCCATGCGGAAGTGAAAACTTCACGGAGACATAGGTACGAATGTATTCCGAAAGCAGTCCACTAGCCCATGCAGAGGTGAAAACCTCACGAAGGCATAGCTTCTCGCTCCCACTTAAAGGTGTGACCACAACGGTCATGCAATGCAATGCCAAAGTATTTACAAGACCAATATTGAAAGTGCATTAAAAGAAGCATGACTTTTTTCGAAACCATTTTAATCAAAAGGACAAAAATCAATCAATCTATGGCCTGACCCCCAAGTCCCAAAGGAGTCGCCAAGTCGTCGTAACCATTTTTTTGGGGTGAAACAGTAAACGACGCTATTGACTCGGTTTTGAAAAAGAAAAGGAAAGGAGTCGCCACCGATCTTTATTTGGTGTGATCGGATCACCTTCGCTTTAATAAAACATTTAATTTACTAAAACAAAGGCTTTTTGGTCCACGAACTTTGAGAAAACGGATTCGAGGTCGATTACGTGCGAGGAAGGATTAGCACCCTCGACACGCCCAAAATTGGTACCAAACCGATTGATTGATGTCCTATTTGTTGAAAACTTTAAAGGATTCAAAATACAATGCTTTTATTTTAAAATTGGAAGGACGTTAAGGCTTTCTTATTTTCAAGAGGTAAAGCATCACGCCCAAAGAAGTTAGGGCACAATACTTTAAACTCCCAAACTAAGCTCGCTTTTGAAACTTGGTTTTTATTTGAAGAGAATCTTCCGTTATTCGTCAAATGAGAAATCGGAACCCGAGAAGTTAGGGCTCGATTTTCGAGATTTCAAATACTAAGATTGCCTCTATTTTGAAAGAAACTTATCCCGAAGTATCTAAGTGTCGAGTCCAGAAGTTAGGGCACGACATTTCGAATTTTCGGGATTAAGTATTTTGTTTTAAATTTTAAGTTGTGATTCCGAAAAAGAATATCCCGTTGTTTAGCTTTAACAAGAAGAAACCGGAACCCAGTGAGTTAGGGCTCGATTCTCTCAATTGCTAACGCGAACGTTAGTCGTTATAAAAGTTAAGGTTTTGAAAAACATTTACGTAAAAGTATGAAAATACGATGTTATGCAAAGAGAATGATGAGACGTACATGCAAGGGATACTAGAGTAATAACAATATACACATTATATAAAAGGATAATATAATGACTATAATAATATAATATATAAGATATAATGATGGTAAATATATTATGATAACAATATAATATAACAATAATTATAACAACATTAATAATAATAATAACGATGATAAACGAGAAACATAATAATGACGATAAGACAAAATATAATGTAATAATATTAGAAATAAAGTAAAATAATAATATCGCAAAACTAAATGTGATAAATAAAAAAGTAAAAAAGGTAAAACGTTGAGAATAAAAAATAATAATGGTAACTATAATTAAAACAAAATGTATGAAGATAATAAAAAAACTAATAATAACAAAGTAATAAAACTAATAATAATGAAGTAATAAAACTAATAATAATAAATAATAATAATAATAACAATAATGAACAGTGGTGAAATATAATGGAAATAATAAATGATGATAATAAAATTAATAATAGTAAAAATAAAAATAAAATAAAAAATAACAAGAAAATGGTGCAAATTGCAAAATAACTAAAAAGGATCGAATTGCATTAAGAATAAAAGTTTTGGGGTTAATTTATAATAAACGAAAAGGGACGAGGACCCTATTGTAATGCGATGCAAAAACATGGAGGATGAGAAGCGCAAATTTACCCAAAACCTCTAAACGCAGCTGCTTCATGGGGACTAAATTTATAATCGCAGAAAGTTCGGGCCAAATGGCAATATAGAAAAACTTGATTGTAAAAATAAAAATGCGAAAGGACCACGCGCATAAAATTCCCATTTTTCAAAAAACACGCGATCCTCCGAGCGTGTCGGTCGCCACGGTCACGATTTAAACGACTTCGCTTTTGGGGCCATCAGACGTGCCCTAAACGACGCCGCTTAGCAACCTTTATAAACCCCTTTTTCCTTTTTTTTTTCATTTGTCAGTAGCTTCTTAAAAAAACACTTCTAACTTTTTTGTTTTCTCTGCAGGGAGCTCGGAGGATTCCGCGAGGTCCGCCAGCAGTCGTCACGGCTGCCGAGTTCGCCCACCGCCACTGTGGCTTGGAAGGTAAAAAATTTTATTTTTTCTTTTTATATTTTGATGTTATATATATATATATAAACTATTTTTAAAGAAAAAAAAGAAATGGGTTTATTTGGTTTCTAAAAGAAAAGAAAAAATAAAAGATAGATTTCGTTGGATCTGTTGTTTTGAGTCTCTTTTTGTTTTTGAAAACCGTAAGAAACCCCGCTTGCTTTTGATTTCGTTCTTAAAAAATAAAATAAAATAAAAATGTAAACGAAAAATAGACAATAGTGATAGTTAATAACAAGAATGAAATAAACCTTTTGTTTGGTTTTGATTTATTTATTCTTGTATTCAAAGTTTTTGTTGTTTTTTTTCAATCCTCCTTTTTTGTTACAACGATTTATTCGGGCTTTATAGCCAAAGCCAATATAAAAGACAAACGCTTCTCCTTTGTCAGTCTTTGTTGTTTTGTCTTGCAGTTTTTGCAAGTGAAGTCGGGTTGGACGGAGCTGCAGAGCAGGGGGTCAAGTCGAGGTCGAGGCGAATCTGCTAGGGTTTTTTGTTTTTTTGTTTTGGCTGAGAATGGTTTCTAGTTTGGGCCATTTGGGCCCTTTTTTTTATTTTTTTGTTTTTGGGTTTATTTTGTAATTGGGTCATTTTTTATTTTTTGGGTTTGTTGTTTAATTGTTGGGCCCTGGGCAAATTTGGGCCGTCTACAGTTCACAAGTGAGGTTCACTTCTTTCCAGTCGGGATGATTGCCGTAAACGATCTCATTGAAAAAGTTGTAATATTCTCGAGCAATCCAAAGCATATGGTGCCCTCTTTGATGGAAACAGGGCACGCCTTTTGTTACTAGATTCCTCACCATTTCGTGTGATGTGAGTTCCTCCAATGTCCTACTTTGTCACCGGTTGTTGTTCTGCTCTAATGTGTGCACACTTGTCAAATTATAAAATCATTATGTGCTTTGATTGCCAATGCGAGGTTTCAAATTTTAGGTTTAAGATCAAGATGCTTCATCTATTGTCCAAATCATTTTTGTTCTTCATTTAAGAACCATAGACAACTATTAGCTACTAGTATCGTCAATGTTTCACCTAAAGCCGACCATCCCGATTTAGGCTAAGTATCCAACACTCACCTAAAGACCAAGTAGAAAACCCTATTTGTGAGACATTTATCATGTCATTTTCGTGACAATGTGCATGGGTTGAACAGCCAACTTGTTCAAACCTCTTCATTCGATATGAACCAAATATCTATGTTTTAGACTTCGCTTTTGAAAAAGGATTCTTGGACTTCAAATGCTATTTATGCCCTTGATTCAACCATGAATTTTAATAATTAATAACTTTTACTTTTTCCATTAACAGTTTATGGGAAGAAGGTGGCACTATGTTTACCTTTGAAGGAACTAGCAATAAGTGTTCTCTAAAAACTGTAATTAAAGTTCACAATCCACATTTTTACTGGAAGGTAAATACGTTTGAAATCAATCGTTCAATGAAGATACCATATGGTTATCTTATGTTCTCTGACTTTTTACTTTAACTGAATTACTTTGTCCTACACTCATGTCAGGCACATATTTCCATCACAAATTTCCATATTTGTACAAGAGCATGATTCTCCAAATATAGGAGAAAATATACCGTATCCAAACTCTCAATAATGTATATGTTAAACTATGTATAATGTATTGAACTTATGGATACAGTTTTCCTTGTGCATGATATTTCAGCTATTAATGAGCACTAAGAATTGCTTTTTCAGGTTATGACAGAGGCAGATTTAGGCCTTGCAGATTCTTATATCAATGGGGATTTTTCTTTTGTTGATAAAAAAGATGGTCCGCTCAACCTTGTAATGGTAAGAAAATGACACAATCATAACAATGTGTTATAGTAACTACCGGTATCTGTTCATAAGATTTGCCTTGTTACTTGCAGATTCTTATCGCCAACAGAGATTTTGATTTCTTCCAACACAAAACTGAATAAGAAAAGGTATACTCTTACTTGGAAACCCAAAGATGATAAGCATGTTCTTCACCTAAAATCCCAATTGAGATAGTATATCTAACCCTTTATGTTAAGGGGTTGGTGGACACCATTGTTGTTTATAGCTGGTTTAACATCAGCAAAGTATTTCTTCAAGCATGCCTTAAGACAAAATACTCTTATACAAGCTCGTAGGAACGTTTCTTGCAATTACGACCTGGTATGAGGCCTTGACCTGTAAATTCTTTGTTGTTTATCCAAGTATGCTGAAGTATCTTATGCTCGATGTGTGTGTGTATATATATGCACAACACAGAAAGATCTCTCTTTTGATTGAAAAAATAAGTCCTTACGGTAATAATACTTTCTGGTCATACCGTAATTTTTTTTTGAATTTTCTCTCTCGATTTTCCAGGAAAGAATTGATAGCAAGCATGAAATTCTTGAGATTGCATGTGGTTGGGGAAGCTTAGCTATCGAGGTTGTCAAACGAATCGAATGCAAATATACCGGCATTACTTTATCCGAAGAGCAACTCAAACTTGCAGAAAAAAGAGTGAAGAAAGCTGGACTTCAGGTACGCGACTTCAATTTGACCTTGTGATACGAACCAGCCTCGGTAATGATTTGAGTCGTATGTGAAAAAATAGGGAATTTTGGGTGAATATGCGGAAGCTTTTCAAAAGGGTTTAGAATTGGTTATGGAGATAGAGGTTAGATGATAATGGAAATGGATAGATGGTAAACGGGTAGGTTCGGCTTAGGATGGAAGTAAAGAAGATGGTGTTTTGATGACTCGGTTTAAGGATCGAAACAAAGAAGAAGTAAATAATGATAGTTGGTGGGGATGGAAGATAGAACTTAGAAACGATTCAACACTAAAAGTGTCACCCCGGTTTTTATTTGGTTTAAGGTGAATGATGAAATTCGAAAATGGACCTCGACCCGTTACTTAGCAAAATAAGAACCGATGGTATAAGAAGATGGATGAATGCCACACCGATTCGGTGATAAGTTCGAATGAAGAGAATGATTGATGCCACAAACAAGCTTGATAAGTCAAACCGAAACTCGTACGAATTTAGAGAGGAGTAATCTCACTCTTTGAACAAAGTTCATAAAATTTGATAAAGATTCAAAAGTCCTTTTACAATGAAATCAGCTAAGTATTTATATCCAACAAGAGAGCTAGCCGAATGGACAATAATTAACTTAATAGCTAAGCTAAATTCAGCTAGAAAATGCTAAAAAAATCTAGAATAAAATCCTTTAGTCTACTAAGCTAGATTCGGCTGAGTAGGAGCCAAATGGACAGCTTCTAGATGGAGCAATTAACTTGGTAAGATGAATGTTTAAGGAAGATCATTGGCCAAGTCTATGTTCAGCCTTTGGGACGCCAAAATTTTTGCTTTTTGAGGAAGGGATTCGGCTGCATGTATTGGGAGATTTTAAGAGTTGAATGGACATGTCTTGGTGTATCTTTGAGCTTTAATGAGCTCAATTAAATGGCAGCTTGAATGGTCACTTGTTGGTTGGTTGTTTTGGTGAAATGTTCGACCAACCAAGGTGAAATGTTCGGCCAACCAAGGATTAATTTGCAACTACTCTTTAGCCGAATAAATATTTGGAAGACCAACAATCAACACTCAATTCGTTGTAGCTAGATGTGCATGTTCCCTCCCATGCGTTGAACCCAATTCATTCATATCTTTGCCTTAAATTTGGCATTGGGAACTTGAATAAGCTACCTTAAAAACCCGAATAGGCATGCAGCTCTTTAGGCAACCTTGGGGAAGTGAATGGTCATCCAAATTCGTCCATGCATACTCCTTAAATGTTGTCCACGCATGGAGAAACAAAACCCAACAACTCCTTAAACGCTGCTCCCTTTTGACATTCACGAAGCAATATTTGGGGCGGACAAACAACAGCCTTTCATGTGCCTTTTTCTGTACACGAAATAGCATTCAATTCTTTGTCCATTGCTTTACACGAAAAGGCACATATGAAAAGAAGAATTCGCCAGCTTTTTTAATGCCCATGCATGCTTCTCAACAGCTCATTAAATACTATCCATGCATGCTTTCTTTAATGCATCAGCAGCTCATTTAAGTTCGTCCATGCATGGGAAACACTTCAATAAATGTCTTCCAAGTCTTGGCCATGCTCAAACACCCTATTAAATTCGTCCCATGAATGTCCCCTTGCATTTATGTCGTCTATTCATGCTAGATAACCCCTTTAATGCCGTTTCATGAATGCAAGATGCATACTTAGCTGTTCATTAAATGTTGTCGTCCCAAGCAATGTACTTGCAGTAAATTAATTTAAAAACCTGTAATAAAATGTGACAAATTAAATTAAGCTTAAACAACTTAAATTCGACACTAATTAAAACATTAGGACACATTAATTTGTTGTAGTAAAATAAATAAATTTAAAAGTTCAATTTATTTAAGTATTAAAATTAATTAAACAGCTCAATGAGATGAACAAGCTCAAATTGAGCTAATCCGGCTGAATTCGGACGTGCACCAAAGTGCACAACAGCTCCACGACACTTGATTCATTTGATCCGAGCTCATCAAATTGTAAAACGTTGGTGCCCCGGGTTGGGTCGTATCATCCTCCCTCTTCGAAGCGATTCGTCCTCGAATCGAGCCGTGGATTCTCCCGAAAAAAATTTTTGTTGCTCGGCTTTCCTCGGTCAAATGGGGCAGATAGTAATCGAGTCACATGAAAAGGATAACCATGAGTTAACAAGAAATGTTTCAAACACTCTTGCAATTTAAATGTGAGCAGAACAGAACAAGTAAATCGCATGCGAATGGGCAGAATCAAATTATCATACAAACGAAATGATGCCTTGTCAAAAGTTTGAAGCAAAATCAGATATGTTTTAAAGCAATCAAACGTCTCAATTTGTTTCCACAAATTATGATGGGATCTTGAATAATGATTTATATGATAGACATAATCGTCACAAGCAAGTAGTTGAAAAGACTCACATGGTTCACGAAGTGACACAGTCGAACCTTGCATTGTACGATTTAAAATGGACTTACCAACGAATGCATCATGAAAATTATCGAAAACAACTATCTTTTTATCAACGATCAAAATAGGTGGATCATCGATAAGCAAAATAAAACAATTAAGCGTATCATGATCCAAGTGTTTTACAAAAATCAAATTACTAGCAAAATTTTTGTCATCATCCGAGAAGAACAAAAAAGTTTCAAAAGGTTTAAGCGTCTTACCTTTATGAGCAGAAAGAAAAGGATCGATTTTACCTTTCTCCGTTAGTACAAACCTTCGCTCATCGAAAATATAATGTAATTGAAGCCTCGCGGTCTAATTAACCTTTTCCAAACGATAGGTGAACTCCATGTACACGAACTCCATGTATAACCACAAAACTTGCTTAAGGAACGAATTAAAATTGAAAACAAAGTTGACAAAGTTCGTTACCTTATTCAAAATCCAAATATCAAAACAATAGAAGTTGTTCGTACACAATCGGTGTTGCTTGATTCTCCCACAAAATGAATCAAAACCAATTTTCGGTTTAAAAACATGTGTTTGATTATTTAGACCAAGATGTAGCAACGATTTCAATAAATCAAACATGTTAAACCAATACGACTTGGGCATACTCAAGAACGAACAATCAAAACTCCTGACATACTTCAAAACAGATTTGCAAAAACTCAAGGATTTCGCATAGGACAATGTACGGGTCTCATAATTACCACAATCAAGCAAGTTGAGATATCTAAAAGAAAATTCATTTCATACCTAACCGAGTCTTGCATTTTTCGAATATACGTTACTCCACCTTCACACTTTGCAACGCAATGATTTTTATGAGATAATCTCGTCTTACCATTATTTAAAACATCACAATTAAACGAGGGATGGCAAATGACGATATCATCCACATAATCACAAACATTAGAATAAGTTGGTGGAGACAAATACGCTTTAGGAACTTACCTTCCTTACCTTCAATCTCGTGGGACGTGATTTCATCTTCAATCTTACCTTTTTTGATCATACGAAAATTCTTTTGTCGGGAAGGTATTGAAGTTGAAAGTCATTGTGTGATATTTCAGGAACCTGAAAAGAAACAGAACAAGAACAAATCTCCGATGGGTTAGCTAACTCAACACTCACTTTTTCTTGCTCGTTTTGTTCTTTCGTTTCTTTTTCTATCTCGATTTCTTTTCTTTCTTTTTCAATTTCCTCTTTTTCTCATTCTCATTTTCCGATAGGAATCTCTTAGTGAGTAGTCTTTGGACGCGTATTGCCGTGATGATCTCGACTTCGTTTCTCGTTTGTTATCTCGAAGGGTCTCGAACTCGAAGTTTGCTTCTCGTTGCTTCGAAATCCTCGTTGAATAGGAGTTTTGGTAAGAGTCTTCTCAAGTAGTATCTTCGTGACTCTGTTTCTTGACTTGGCAAAGTTTGCTTTCGTCTGGCTTATTCTACCACTTGGTCCAACCGTCTTTGTAATGGGCTTAGCTTTTCCTTCAACATTCGGCCAATCTCGCTCACCAAGTATTGAATGTCAGATTCGGAAAATTCTTCTCGAGACATGTTTAATTTCTGAAACGAAAGATTGTTAAAACAAACAAAGATAATACCTTACCACAAAAATCTCACAAATCACTCGGAAAGAAAAATTCACTCCACTCGTGTTTATACTCAAAATCGGCTTTTTCTTTAATGTAAGCACTCGTTCCTTTTACCACTCGTCTCATTCTCACAAATTCGTAGTTCGTTTCAAAAGACTTAACGCAGCTTGAGGGTCGACTACAAAGTTGGTTACAAAGGGTGATTGTTGGGTGTACGGGTAGGTTAAAAAAAAAGGGTAAATGTGGGTATTGTGGTGTTGGGGTAATGGAAGGTACCAAATGATGGTGAATGGTATTCTGAAGATCGGGGTAGTAGGATGAGGTAGAATGGGACTTTTGAGATCGGAGAATGGAAACAACTTATAAAACTTAACATTTTTTTTAACTCGTATATTTTTTTCTTTTTTTTTGAATTTTCGTAAATTTTTTTAATACTTAAATAAAATATGCTGATTTACAAAGAAAATAAATACAACTTTTTTTTTAATTTCGAATTTTTTTATTTCTTCACGAACCTATTCCGGCTCTCAATCATCGTCGTAGCTCCTCGTTTTATAGCTCTGATACCAGATGATATGAACTCGCCTCGGTAATGATTTGAGTCGTATGTGAAGTTGCCCGATCGTCAATAAGGAGTAGTTGAGCCTTAAAAAAATAGGGAATTTTGGGTGAATATGCGGAAGCTTTTCAAAATGATTTAGAATTGGTTAAGTTATGGAGATAGAGGTTAGATGATAATGGAAATGGATAGATGGTAAATGGGTAGTGATACGACCCAACCCGGGGCACTAACGTTTTACAATTTGATGAGCTCGGATCAAATGAATCAAGTGTTGTGGAGTTGTTGTGCACTTTGGTGCACGCCCGAATTCAGCCGGATTAGCTCAATTTGAGCTTGTTCAACTCATAGAACTATTTTCTTAATTTTAATACTTAAATAAATTAAACTTTTAAATTTATTTATTTTACTACAGCAAATTAATGTGTCTTAATGTTTTAATTAGTGCCGAATTTAAGTTGTCTAAGCCTAATTTAATTTGTCACATTTTATTACAGGTTTTTAAATTAATTTGTTGCATGTATATTGCTTGGGACGGTAGCATTTAATTAGCAACTAAGTATGCATCTTGCATTCATGAAACGACATTAAAGGGGTTGTCTAGCATGAATGGACGACATAAATGCAAAGGGACATTCATGGGACGAATTTAAGAGGGTGTTTGAGCATGGCCAAGACTTGGACGGCATTTATTGAAATGTTTTCCATGCATGGACGAACTTAAATGAGCTGTTGATGTATTAAAGAAAGCATGCATGGATAGTGTTTAATGAGCTGTTGGAGAAGCATGTATGGGCATTAAAAAAGCTGTCGAATTCTTCTTTTTATGTGTGTCTTTTCGTATAAAGCAATGGACAAAGAATTGAATGTTATTTCGTGTATAGCAAAAGGCATATGAAGGGTTGTTGTTTGTCCTCCCCAAACATTGCTTCGTGAATGTCAAAAGAGAGTAGCATTTAAGGAGTTGCTGGGTTTTGTTTCTCCATGCGTGGACAACATTTAAGGAGCATGCATTGACGGATTTGAATGACCATTCACATCCCCAAGGTTGCCTAAAGAGCTGCATGCCTATTCGGGTTTTCAAGGCAGCTTATTCAAGTTCCCAATGCCGAATTTAATGCAAAGATATGAATGAAATGGGTTCAACGAATGGGAGTGAACATGCACATCTAGCTACAACGAATTGAGTGTTGATTATTGGTCTTCCAAATATTTATTCGGCTAAAGAGTAGTTGCAAATTAATCCTTGGTTGGCCGAACATTTCACCAAGACAACCAACCAGCAAGTGACCATTCAAGCTCATAAAATCTCCCAATACATGCAGCTGAATTCCTTACTCAAGAAGCAAGACTTTTGGCGTCCCAAAGGCTGAACATAGACTTGGCCAATGATCTTCCTTAAGCATTCATCTTACCAAGTTAATTGCTCCATCTAGAAGCTGTCCATTTGGCTCATATTCAGCCGAATCTAGCTTAGTAGACTAAATGATTTTATTCTATATTTTTCCAGCATTTTCTAGCTGAATTTAACTTAGCTATTAAGTCAATTATTGTCCACTCGGCTAGCTCTCTTGTTGGCTATAAAATCTTAGCTGGTTTCATTGTAAAAGGACTTTTGAATTTTTATCAAATTTTATGAACTGTGTTCAAAAAGTGAGATTACTCTTCTCTAAATTCGTACGAGTTTCACTTTGACTTATCAAGCTTGCTTGTGGCGTCAATCGTTCTCTTCATTCGAACTTATCACCGAATTGGTGTGGCGTTCATCCATCTTCTTATACCATCGGTTCTTACTTTGCTAAGTAACGGGTCGAGGTCCATTTTCGAATTCCATCATTCACCTTAAACCAAATAGAAACCGGGGTGACACTTTTAGTGTTGAATCGTTTCTAAGTTTAAGTCCTATCTTCCATCCCCACCAACTATCCTAATTTACTTCTTTGTTTCATCCTTAAACCGAGTCATCAAAACACCATCTTCTTTACTTCCATCCTAAGCCGAACTTACCCATTTACCATCTATCCATTTCCATTATCATCTAACCTCTATCTCCATAACTTAACCAATTCTAAACCCTTTTGAAAAGCTTCCGCATATTCACCCAAAATTTCCTATTTTTTTTGAAGGCTCAACTACTTCTCGTAGACGATCGGGCAACTTCACATACGACTCAAATCATTACCGAGGTGGGTTCGTATCACCTTGCAGCTTATTTTGAAGTCATGATAAGCTGCTAATTATCTACCATTATGAGAAGGCCAAATTGAAGTCACGACATGTTTTTAATTTAGCAACTTTAGTAGTAATTTTGTATCAGCTTTAGCACCAGTTCGAGTTTGTCAATGGCTCTGGCCATTGCATCTGATTGACTTTCAGGGATTCAGAATTTCTTTTTAACTTATTGTCTGGAAAATATAAGATTTGAACTCCGAGACTATCGACAACTACCTAGCACCTACAAGTATGACAGAATTATATCTTGGTAAGTTCTTTAAGCCACCAATGTTACCCCCATTACATACCAAAAAAAAAAAGATCATAACACTACATGGCCATCTGCAGTGAGATGATAGAAGCTGTTGGTCATGAATACATGGAGGACTTCTTCGGTTGTTGTGAATCAGTGTTAGCAGAAGATGGACTTCTTGTTTTACAAGTAACTACAGTTTGAAAAATATTATTACAGCCATTTAGCTATGGCCATCATTATTACTAGTACATTTGTTTTTGTCTAATGCTTGGGGTGATTCATGTTACTGCAGTTCACATCACTACCAGAAGAACGTTACGATGAATACAGGCAAAGTTCAGATTTTATCAAGGAATATATCTTCCCTGGTGCATGCATACATTCTTTGACTAGGGTAGCACCAGACTCTGGTATAATGCAATTTCCTCCCTAGTACACGTTTATGTACATATCCATGCATTTTGTTTTGGTTTCTATTGAACACATATTTGGTTATGGAGAAAAGTGGAGGAAGTTGTGTAATTGTAGTGTGGAGCATGTGGAAAACATAGGACTTCATTACTACCAAACGCTTAGACACTGGAAAAAGAGTTTCTTGGAGAAGCAGAGGTACATTTGTGTGCTATTCCGACTCTTCATTTTTTTATTTGAAATTTTGTGTCCCACACACATCTAAATGTCGGTACCATGATATTTTTTTTAAGAATTCTCCAAATACAAGAAAATCTTAAAAAAAGGAAAAAGGAAATTTAACAAATTCATATTAAAATACGTGTCGGACATACATAAAGACATTATGTAGTATTAACCTTTTTAATGAAATTTGGAAATTTGATTGTGTTGTGGTTACGTAGCAAAATCAATTCATTGGGATTCAGTGACAAGTTCATTCGAACATGGGAATACTATTTTGATTATTGTGCTGCTGGTTTCAAGTCCAATACTCTTGGTAATTACCAGCACTACAGCAAAACAGACTTTTAGCGGCGTTTTTAGTGGCGTTTTAAACAAAAACGCCACAAATATTATACATTAGCGGCGTTTGGAAAAAACGCAAAAAAAAGAGGAATAGCGGCTTTATTTACAAAGCGTACCGCTAAAATGATATATAGCGGCATTTATTTGTAAACGCGCTAAAGTTCGATCTTTAGCGGCGCTTTTATAAAGACGCCGCTAAAAATTCGATCTTTAATGCATTTTATAAAAACGCTAAAAGTCTAAAGTTTTTTGGATACATATGACTGATTGTTTTAAATTTATATATTAAATAATTTCTTATATAATTTTGATTCTAGTTTAAATTATTTAAAAGAAAAATATTTGATAAAATGAAAAAATATTAAATAATTTCTTATATTAATTTTAAAATGTTGAATTAATTTCATGATTGTTTAGGGTTTATGGTTTAGCATATATAATTTAAGGTGTAAGGTTTACGAGTTACTATTTTAATGTTTAGGGATTATGGTTTAGGGTTTTAAAGTTTAAGGTTTAGGGTTTAGGATTTAGGGTTTAGGGTTAAAGGTTTATGGTTTAGGGTTTGTAGTTTAAGGTTAAGGGTTTATGGTTCAGGATTTAGGGTTTATGGCCGGATAGAGGATAGGGGTTATGAGTTTAGATTAAATTAGTGTATTATAAGCTTCGTTGTTTATGGTTTGGGGTTTAAGAATTAAGATTTATGGTTTCAGGTTTAAGAGTACGGGTTAGGTTATGGTTTAGGCTGTGTTTATAGTTTATTTTTTAGTTTTTAGATTTATATATTGGGTTTAGGGTTTAGTGCTTAAACCATATCGAACAACAGAGTTAGAGTGTTAGTGTTTAGAGATTTAAGTGTTCAGTAATTTGATAAAAGAGGTAAAAATCAAATTCTTTTAGGGTTTAAGTTTTGCAATAAGATTATTTTTAATTACTTTTGCACCTTGTAATATATGTATGAGTTATGGTTTAGGGTTTAAGGTGTATGAATAAGGGTTTATAGTGTATAATTTGTGTATATATACACAAACATGTTACAAAACACCGCCGATTTATCATATCGCAGATTTTAGTGGCGTTTGTTAAAAACGCCGCAAATAATTTTAGGTTTAGTGGCGTTTGTTCCAAAAACGCCGCAAAATGTTACAAAACACCGCGTTTTATCTTGTCCCGCTTTTAGTGGCGTTTTGTAAAAACGCCGCAAATAATTTTGTATAGGTTTAGTGGCGTTTGTTCCAACAAACGCCGCAAAATGTTACAAAACACCGCTGCTTTTACTTATTGTAGTTTTAGTGGCGTTTGTTCTTAAACGCCGCATATAATTTTATATCGGTTTAGTGGCGTTTGGATCTAAAAACGCCGCAAATATGTTACAAAACACTGCTGTTTTACTTATTGTAGTTTTAGTGGCGTTTTTTAAAACGCCGCCAATAATGTTATATCGTTTAGTGGCGTTTGTGCTAAAAAACGCCGCAAATATATCACAAAAACACCGCTGCTTTATAACATGAGTTTGTAAAACGCGCCATTTTATTAGTGGCGCTTGAATAAACGCCACAAAATTTATATAGCCTAAACGTCACATTTTTAATTAGCCACTTGCTATCTTTTCTTTCCTCTTTGATATCGATTCCCCAAATCGACAACTAATCCCTAACAACCGCTTCTTTCTCCCTTTCTCCCTTCTCCATCCAACACCCACCGCCAAAGACCGTATGTTTTACCCGTCCGCCCCAATCCATCGGCATTAGTTGCTTGGATTTGTGAAACCCGACAAGGAATTTCTCAATAGAGGTATGGAATTTGTTTTCCAGTTGTTTTATTATCAAATTGTTTTTTTTTACCGAACCCCAAATACTTACAGCCTTCCTCATTCTTCTTCTTCCTTTGCTCCCTAGTTCCACCGCAGTCTCTTTCCGATAATAATGGGTCTCGCTTAGTTTCAAGACGACCAATGCTTATCGTGCAATCGTAGTTTTACTTATTGTAGTTTTTTCATTTTTCGATGTTCATGTGATGTTTGCTTTGTTTTCTACTTGTCCGAGAATATCGAGAAGGATTACATGAGAAGCATCATTAACTCTATGATTTTGTTTACAAAACTAAATGCACTGCTTTTGAATGATTAGAAGTTAAATTTTCATCTTTTGTGGAAAACAATTAATGCTTTGGTTTTAGGATTTTATATTATGTTGAATTGTTTTAGATTTGAGATGTTTTAGAATTGGTTTTAGGAAAACAATTTTCTTTTCCATGCAAAATTTTCACACTTGGTCCCTAATCTTGTTTACTTGGTTTATCACTTTGAGTTTTCCTCATTATTATTGTTTTACACAATATTGTTTAATTACTCATTTTTGTTTCTAATTGGAACTTAATTTTGATATAAGATTAAATGATTTATCATTTAAGCATATAATTAATATTAGATTATGGTAATAAAATATGTTTATTAAAAGTTCAAATAAAAAAATTGATAAAAATGATAAAATTAAGACTTTAAGATAGACGATAAAATTAAGACATTTGATTGCAATATTGTCCTAACCATTCATCCGTTACATTCTTAGATGTTTGTATTAGATGAATTGAAAGAAGACATTTTAGGAACATGGTAGATAAAGAGAATATATGTTGAGCTTCGCTATTAAAATGAGTTACTTGTCTTCTTTGTGGATGTTTGCTAAGTAATTTTGGACTGTATAATGAGTTGTCAGATCTTTGTGGATGTTTGCTAAGTAAAATGAGTTGCTGTACTGCTGTGGATGTTTGCTAAGTAAAATGAGTTGGTGTATTGCTGTGGACATTATTTTTAGTACGAAATTTTGGACTGCTGTTGATGTTTTCTAAATAATCCATTATGTTATTTCTCTAAAATGAAATGCATCTACAAGAACGAATCTAAAATACATCATTTAATTACATCAGTTTTTTTAGGTCATGTATTTAGGTATTTGAACATTATTGGGGTAAACGACTGCAGGAAGACTACAATTTACTGCACTCTTCTCAGCTCTTCAATTATACACGGTTCTAAGGTTGTCGGAGTCTTTGTTGCAACTTCTCCGTCTCCCTTCCTCCAAAGGATCGATCTAATCCCTCTGTTGGATTCAAGTTGCCGACAGAACCAGCAAATTAAATAAGGTAAATATTTAAACCCTACTCATATTTTGAGGATTGATTTATACTTGAGATTTTGAATTATTTGCTCTCGGTTATATTTTTGCTTTTCGATCCTACTTAATGCTACTCCTTCGATCGATTTATTTTAAAAGCTACTTAATGCTACTCCGCTTAATACTATTATCGCTGCTTTTCTCCTTACAAATACCAAAATTAAATACCAAAATAATATAACAATTATTAAATACATAATTAGCTAATAATATTAATAATTAAATTTCATAAAATTAACCTCTAAAACTTGAATTAAATTGCATTTATCATATTTTATTTGACAAATTAAACGTAAAATAACAATAACTTCACAATTTATTATTGATTTATTCTATTAAAATCATAAAATTTAAACTTAATAATATTAACCAAATTAAATATCGAAATAATATAACATTTATTAAACCCTTAAACCCTACAATCGTTGAAACCCTAAAACTTTAAAATCCTAAAACCCTAAATTCCCAAACCTTAAATTCCTAAACCCTTAAACTTTAAACCCATAAACCCTAAACCCTTAATTCTAAATCCTTAAACCCTAAACCATTAACCCCTAAACCTCTAACCCCTAACCTTTAACCACTAAACCTTTAATCCCTAAACCCTTAAACCTAAAACCTTTAAACCCTAAACCTTTAACCCTAAATTCCTAAACCATTAAACCTTAAACCCTTAAACTCTAAACCCCTAACCCCTAACCTTTAACCACTAAACCTTAAATTCCTAACCCTTAAACCTTAAACCCTAAACCCCTAACCCTTAACCCTTAAACCTTAAACCCCTAACCCCTAACCCCTAACCTTTAACCACTAAATCTTAAATTTTTAACCCCTAAACCTTAAACTCCTAACCCCTAACCTTTAACCACTAAACCCTAAATCTCTAACCCCTAAACCATAAAACCATAAGCCCTAAACCTTAAAACCTTAAATCTCAAAATCCTTAAACCTTAAACCCTTAAACCCTAAACCTTTAACCCCTAACCCTTAACCACTAAACCCTAAACCTTTAACTTTAAACTTTTAAACCTTAAACCTTAAACCCCAAACCCATAACCCTTAACCACTAACTTATAACGTGTAACCACTAAAATTTTAAGTTAATATCAAACTTCATAACCTTGAAAAAGATTCAAAGTATATAGGTTGGAAACTGACGGGTTGCCTTATATCTCACCTGCCGATATAACGGATCCTCCTAGGTGTAACAATGCCACGCACGATGGATCTTAAAGAATACATAACTTACCTAATTTTAATAACAAATTGCATAAAATACATAAGTTGATGATTAAATTTAATAACTTACATAATTTTTCCTTAATATCAAACTTCATAACTTACATAAAACTTTTGAAAAAGATTCAAAGTATATAGGTCGGAAACTCGACGGGTTGCCTTATATCTCATTGTCGATATAACGGATCCTCCTAGGTGTAACAATGCCACGTATGATGGATCTTAAAGAATACATAACTTACCTAATTTTAATAACAAATTGCATAAAATACATAAGTTGACGATTAAATTTAATAACTTACATAATTTTTCCTTAATATCAAACTTCATAACTTACATAAAACTTTTGAAAAAGATTCAAAGTATATAGGCTGGAAACATGACGGGTTGCCTTACATCTCACTGTCAGATATAACGGATCCTCCCTAGGTGTAACAATGTCACGTACGATGGATCTTAAAGAATACATAACTTACCTAATTTTAATAACAAATTGCATAAAATACATAAGTTGACGATTAAATTTAATAACTTACATAATTTTTCCTTAATATCAAACTTCATAACTTACATAAAACTTTTGAAAAAGATTCAAAGTATATAGGTTTGAAAACTCGACGGGTTGCCTTATATCTCATCGCCGATATAACGGATCCTCCTAGGTGTAACAATGCCACGCACGATGGATCTTAAAGAATACATAACTTACCTAATTTTAATAACAAATTGCATAAAATACATAAGTTGACGATTAAATTTAATAACTTACATAATTTTTCCTTAATATCAAACTTCATAACTTACATAAAACTTTTGAAAAAGATTCAAAGTATATAGGTGGAAACTCGACGGTTGCCTTATATCTCACTGTCGATATAACGGATCCTCCTAGGTGTAACAATGCCACGTCGATGGATCTTAAAGAATACATAACTTACCTAATTTTAATAACAAATTGCATAAAATACATAAGTTGACGATTAAATTTAATAACTTATAATTTTTCCTTAATATCAAACTTCATAACTTACATAAAACTTTTGAAAAGATTCAAAGTATATAGGTTGAAAACTCGACGGGTTGCCTTATATCTCACTGTCAGATATAACGGATCCTCCCTAGGTGTAACAATGCCACGTACGATGGATCTTAAAGAATACATAACTTACCTAATTTTAATATCAAATTGCATAAAATACATAAGTTGACGATTAAATTTAATAACTTACATAATTTTTCCTTTATATCAAACTTCATAACTTACATAAAACTTTTGAAAAGATTCAAAGTATATAGTCGGAAACTGACGGGTTGCCTTATATCTCACTGTCAGATATAACGGATCCTCCCTAGGTGTAACAATGCCACGTACGATGGATCTTAAAGAATACATAACTTACCTAATTTTAATATCAAATTGCATAAATTACTTATATAAATTATTAATTAATAATTTAGCAGATAATTTATTGTCAACTTTAGACTTCAACAACTACGAAATGGATAGAAGTTGGATGAAATTGTCAAGGGTAAGCAACGGCTATCGAAATGGAGTAGAAACTTTTTGAATTTCGCATTTCAAAATGCAAGCCAAGAGAATATGATTCTTTGCCCGTGTAAGAAGTGTTGCAATATTAACTGGCATTATCGTGAAGTGGTCTACGAACATCTAGTTGTTGATGGTTTTGTCCGGGGGTACAAAATATGGTTTTTCATGGCGAGTCTACATCTAGGGAGCATCTTCATCGATGAATCTGGGTATTCTCATACCGCTTTCAACCGAATGTTAGTGACGATAACATGGAAAACATGTTGCGAGATGCTTTTAATATGCTTGTGATGATGGTTTCGTCATTTCCACCGACTTGGGTGCAACCGATGATCACAATTTTGGAGGAAATACTTTCACCGAAGGGGAAAGAAGTGTAACGGATGAATGACCAAATGAAAAAGTCTGCGAGGTTCTACGCTACACTTGGTGAAATGAATGAAGAATCGTATGAAGGATCAAAATTTTCCAAACCGTCATTCTCAGATTCGCTTTTTTCACTTGAAATGTTTGGGGGTGGACCGAAAACTCGTTCACAATGCTATTAAAGTTATCGCAAGAAATGTTCCCGCTTGCAAAAATCCTCGATCTTCCAAAGACATGAAGAAATTGATAAAGGATTTGGGCCTTGGATACAATAAAATTCACAGTTGCCCAAATGATCGTGATGTTGTATTGAGCGACCGATAAACCAACAAAGGTTGTCATGTATGCGCCAATCCTGCTGGATTCATAGAAATACAGAGGATTGTGAACGAGGACGAACATGGTACACACAAAGAAGCGCCCAGCTAAGATTTTGCGATATTTTCCTTAAAATCGAGGCTTCAACGGCTTTTCATGTCGCCCAAGACAAATTAATCAATGACGTGGCACCGTGATGGACGAACCGATGATGGGTTGTTAAGGCATCCTGCAGATTCTTTAGCTTGGAAATGTTTTGACTCAAATTTCCAAGCTTTGCAAGCGATCCTGAGTGTGAGGCTTGGGCTAGCATCCGATGGATTTAACCTCACAAACTTATGAGCACAACGTCAAATTATTTGGCCTGTGGTGCTTGTTCCTACAATTTGCCTCCATGGGTTTGCATGAAACAATCTTCTTTTATCTTGTCTATGATTATACCGGAGAGAAAGGGCCCGGAATGATATTGACGCGTCTATTTGCGCCACTTGTTGACGAGTTAAAACAACTATGGGCTGGTGTTCGGACATTCGATGCAATGAGAAAAGAGAACTTTAATTTACATGCGGTATTAATGTGGACTATTAACGACTTTCGCTTATGCTAATTTATCCGGTTGGAGTACCAAGGGACGTTATGCTTGTCCGTGTTGTCTTTGCAGAACATGTTCGCAATGGTTATATAATGGGAAGAAGTTTTCTTACATGGGGCATCATCGGTGGTTACCGAAAAATCATACATTTAGATTTCGAGTGCTCAATTTGATGGTATCAAGAGTTTAGATCACCTCCTTCGCAGATCGGTGGATCCGAAATATTGTTAATGTTGAAAGATATGAATTTTATTTATGGAAGATGAATCAACCGCAAACCCGCATAGAAAAGAGGATCTAGGATGAATCGATGATGAATCGATAAAGAGGATGATCCTAATGAGGTCGACTTGTGGAAAAAAGAAGTATTTTTTCGAGTTGCCTTATTGGGAGCATCGACTTTTACGCCATAACCTTGATGTGATGCATATAGAGAAAATGTCTGCGAGAACATCATTGGGACTATTTTGAATGTCGATGGAAAATCGAAGATAATCTTCGAGTAGACTTGATTTAGTCCACATGGGAATTCGCGTGAGCTTCATCCCCGAACACTTCCGAATATGAAATATCGATTGTCACCGCTATTTTTTCAATGTCAAGACGGAAAAAGAAGTATTCATGCGGTGTTGAAGGATATAAAGGTCCGGATGCGTATGCATCAAATATATCGCGATGTGTGAGTCTTAAGGATCAAGATTATATGGCTTAAAATCGCATGACTATCACATATTGATGCAAGACTTATCGCCAGCTTGCTTTGCGGTGTTGTATGTCGAAAAAGGTGACGGCTCTCGTAATTGAACCGTCAAACGAATGAAAGTCATTTGTGGTAAAGTTTTGAATGTTCAAGAACTTGAGAGATCGCAAGATCGAGCCGCATTAACTTTATGCAATCTGGAGAAGATATTCCCGCCTTCCTTCTTCACTATCATGGTGCACTTGTTAATTCATCTCCCACGTGAAGCAATTCTTGGTGGACCTGCTTATCGATGGATGTATCCCATTGAAAGGTCTTACTTTATTTGTAAAATATTCCTTCATTCATTAAATGCCTTTATTTCCAACTTTTGATAATGTTGTATATCGTGTTTAGGTTCCTTTCCAAATTGAAGTCATACTATCGCAATAAGCGTTATCCTAAGGATCAATTGCCGAGGATACTTGGCGAGGAATGTATGACTTTCGCTCGAGGTATTTGGAAGATGTTGAAACAAGAATGAATGTACCAAGTAGAAATGCTGGGCTCACAGATCATAATTTGGTGAAACTTATTTATTTCAAAGTTTCGGAGAACCGATCGGCAGAGTCGAAATTACAGAATTAGACGATAGATCGTGGGTCCAAGCACATCGATACGTTCTTTTTCATCACGATTCAATGGAACCATTTCGGAAGTATGTTCTACAATTTGATAAATACTCATCAATTATGATTTGTTTGTCTTCTAACAAAGTCAAACCTTTTTTTTTCGTAGTCAGTACAAACAAATATTGAGAGCTCGTTCACGATCTCGAAGATTAAATCGACGAGAAATTAATAAGTTGTTCGCAGAATCATTCCATGAATGGTTAAGCCAAATGGTATGCAATTTAAATTTTCATTGACAAGTAACAATATTTTCTCATAATATTCATAATTACTCGATTTACTTTCGACTCAATAGGTTTGGAGTCGGAATGAAGTAAATGACGACGTTAAATGGCTTTCACAAGGTCCAAACAGAATAGTTAAAAGATATAGTGGCTTCCTCATCAACGGATACAGATTTCATACAAGGTATCGCGAGAGATTGAGGAGAACTCAAAATTGCGGAATTGTTGTTAATTCTTCGATTACAAGTTATGCTAGTGCTAGGGATGAATCCCATCGAGGGAATTTGGAATATTTCGGACTTATTACTGACATCATTGAGTTGGATTATTACGGTAAATGCAAAGTTGTCCTATTTCGAGGTGATTGGGCTGATGTGAATACGGCTCGCTGAATTAAAAACGATCAATATGGTTTTACAATGGTGAATTTCTCGATTAATTCACACCGAGAACAACCGATGGACGAGCCGTATGTGTTTTCTTCTCAAGTTAAACAAGTTTTTTACTCGGAAGATCCAACTGATAAGGGTTGGTACGTTGTACTTCGAAACACCCCTAGAGACTTCTTCGACGTTGGCAGTGGAAGTAGAGATGACATAGTCGAAAGATCGAAACTTTGCCTTTTCCGTAACAAGACTTAATCGAAAATATCCCTAGTACTAGTCAACAATTTCAATGGGTTCGTCAGATGTGGGCGAAGATATTTACTGAAATATGATGTAGTAAGATTTAACGATTTATTATTTATATGTAATAATATAATTTTGATGTTGGTCATGTTATATAATTTTCATGTGTACTGCAGAAAAATGCCTAGAAGACGATTACGAGATTTAAATATTGTCCGCAAACTCCAAATCCGTAAGAACCTAATAGTAGTGAACAAAGAAAGCTTGTTGGATCTTCTACTCGCTTACATAGATGACGAGCCCGAGAATTTCAAAGTAATGTTAAGTTTATTTTACATGCATGTTGAATTTTATTATTGATTCATTTTTAATTTTAATATAATAATATATTATTTTTCAGTTGAAGGTGGTGGGAAGCGCAAAGGTCGGGGACGTACATTATTTCAAGATTTATACGACTTAGAGCCTAACGATCGTGTTAAAGTAAGGAGAAACAATGATGGCCACTGTTGGATCTGAAGCTCGATCTGTTAGGAGGTTATTTGGGCATTTTAGCATGAAATTCCAATATGTTGCCCATTAACTACTTAATCATGGCATCACATGCCCGATGCCAACAAAATCGTGCCCTCGAAAATATTAAGGTAATAAAACGTGAATGTAATTTATAATACTTTAATTTAATTTTCATTTATATTAACTTTTTATACTTTTTTTCTTCGAGGTAGATTTAATTTAGAGGTCTCGATGACTATGTTAAGAAGACATTGGGTAAAAATGGAGAGACAATAAAAGCACCCTCAAAAACAATATTTCAAGAAAGAGATAAGCCTCGACGAAAAATTAAGAAATGTTCCACCGAATGTTGAGGTTCCAATGGGAAGATCAAGTTAGATTTTGAATTCAAAAAAGGAGATGTATTACGTACATCTAAAATCGTATAAATTATTTGGTTTATAGTATTTACTATATATATAATTCAAATTGCATTATGTAAGACCGTGAGCGAGTTGGGATAAGCAAGCACGTAAACAAAAATTCACGCATTACCGGAGTTCTAGAAGTTTTGCTTGTGTAGTGACGCCGAGGTAATATAATTTATTAATTCATCAAATATTAATTACTTTATACTATTAAATTATATTTTTCTCGCTAAAATGTAGGAAACTTCGATGGTCAAAAAGTTGGACGCGTTGACTTTTTGACATTACGATAGAAAGAAGGATGGATCTCCGATGACATCCAAGTCGCAGAAATTTTGGTATATTTACTTAATAAAATTTTATTTTTATAAATATTTCTACCGCTTAATTATAATAGTTTAATTCATCGCTTATAGTTTTAAATTTATAATGTTAAATTATGTTGCATTCTTTCTTATTTATATATTTCGCTTTCTAACTCTTTCATTGATTTATTAGGATAAACTAAAGGAGAAGAAGGCGGAGTATGAAGCGGTACCGCTTCGATCGATAGTTCTGTTAATCTTGAGGAGATTGATAATGTAATTATTACGTATGTTTTGGGTCCCGAAGGTACATTCGCTTCAACCGATAGTTCGCTAATCTTTAGTGTATTATTAATAGAATTATCACCGATGTTTTTGGTCTTGAAAGGTATGGTTGGGTTTGAATTAAAGGATCCGAGTTACCCCACCCAATATTTTGGATCCGCCTCCCAAAGCAAGACATGCCTTCCGGGCAATCTCGTCTTTGAAGTTCATAGGCTACAAAACCAGATAGCTCGGATGCAAGAGAGCATGGTTGAGCAGAGGCAAAAAATTGCCGATGTTCAAAGAAAATATGAAGAACTTCAAAGAATGACTTAGAGCGGATGCGAAGACAAGAAGGGAGGCAAGAAGAAGAATAGAGAAGGCGGCCGCAATGCGAGGGAGGCAGGCAAGATCGATGCTAGCAGAGCAAAACAAAAATACGAATAGCTCCAAAGACTGACTTGAAAGATATGATGCGAGATGTTTCAAAGATGCAGAAACCGCCATCTTAGACATTTAGTTTTTCGTTGTAAGAAGTTTTGACATTATTACATTTAAACAATATTTTCATTATCATTCATTTAATTTATTAAATTTCAAGTATCATTTAGAATTAATGTAATTAGTGTGATTTTTATGCTAAATTTTTGCTTTGGGTTGAAATTATATACCGTTATTGGTTGGTTTTAGTGCGGGAGGGTATAATATTGAAAAATTTTATTTTTTAAATCAGACAAATTAGCGGCGTTTGAGAAAAGCGCCGCTAAATCTCAAGAAATTTTTATGCGTTTTAGGAAAGCGCCGCTAAAGCCCCCGACTTTTAGCGGCGTTTTTGGGTAAAGTACCGCTAAAGGCCTGACTTTTATGGCGTTTTTGAAAGCGCCCGCTAAAGGACTGACTTTTAGCGGCGTTTATGGTAAAGCCCGCTAAAGGCCCTGACTTTTTAGCGTTTTTAGTTACCGCTAAAGGCCTGACTTTTAGCGGCGTTTTTGGGAAAGCGCTAATGGCTCCGACTTTTAAGCGGCATTTTTATAACAAATCGCTAAAGATCGAGATCTTTAGCGGCGTTTTAGCATAAACGCATAAAATTTCCATGGTAGTATTAGCGGCGTTTTTGTGGCGCTTGAAAAGCCATAAATACTTTTTGTAGGCGCTTATAAACGCTAAATGTCCAAAAAATGCCGCTAAAAGTCTGCTTTTTTGTAGTGCAGTGAGTTTCAAGTAAATACACATCTATTTAATGAAAATATGAGATATAATCCTACAAAAAATATATATATAATTTGAAGTCCAAATAACATAAATACATGTATTTTGTACCTTGTTTATGCTATTTAATTATCATTAATGTTTTGCAAATGTAGGTTGTACTTTCTCGCCCTGGAAATGTAGCTGCACTTGGCAACCCCTTCAAAGGCTTCCTTCCTCTGCTTCTTAATTATTTCCTTTCTCCTCATTTCTGAGATGAGTTTGCAGAAAATTGATACTACAAAGTTTAGTTTCATTAAGGTTAAAATATGAGATAAATTTCTCGACTCTTCGAAATTTTAAAATTTAGTCGCTGTATTTCTATTGTCAAAATGAACATAAACTTATGGTATATGTCTCTTATATTTGGAATTTTGCTAATACACAATGAATAAAATAGAAAAGAACAGTACAGTTACTTACATAGTTCGATTTTAAACCTACATATGCAAGAAATGATTCAAGAATAAATTCACTATTCAATCATCGTATAAACTCTAATATAAATCCAACCAGCCCAAATTTTATTGCAACCTTATTCTCGCGCACCCTATATTAATTCACTCAACAACCTTCAACTTTTGCTAATAAAGGTGTTTTACACAACTCTTATTCTTTGTTTGGTTACAAGTGTAATAACATGAGAAAACTGTTTATTTATTACATAATAGTTAAGACATAAAATAAAGAATAATTAATACAATTTTAAACTTGAAAATAAAATCTATTCAAAATAAACATTGTTCTATTTTTTGCTAAAAACAAGTCATAGGAACTAAATATTACTAATTGAATGATTAGTTTATTGCTCACTCATATACTAAAACATGTATAAAAATAATACTCCTAACGTAATATTAATGAATTATAATATACTGAAAAACTCAAAAAAATTCTAACTAAATTGAATATTACTTTCTCAAACTAAACTAGATATTACTTTCTTAGTGAATCAAATAGAAAAATGATGAATCTTATAAAAATTTTATGCACATTCCACCAGTCAATCTCCTAAAAATAGGGATAGGTTGAATTCAAATCTCTCAATCTTCCCAATCACCAATCTTTTTACATAAAAGAAGTTACATATTGGAGCATATTGTTGAGGGATTTCACTCTTTGTCCAAAACCAATGAATTCCTCAACAAGTCCAATACTACTCTCGATAAATATCTATTTAAATGTCTGAAAAAAGCAAACCTTGAGCGATCGGGAACCACATGATCTGACTTGAGAATGCTACCACTTGAGCTTTGTTCATCATTAAATTTAAAAAACACTTTCCAACTCAAATTTTTATTTCAAATAAAAAAGTTTTGTAAACGAACAACTTTTTAATGATAGCAATCATCAAACTGGGTTAAAATTGCTGGCAATATAAATTGAGAATTCGTGCAATCATGTTGATAATGTGTTTCAACATCTCAAAAAAGAAAAACAATGATTCCTATAAAAACTTGATCTTCATTTCCACTAGCTAAGCAACAGAAGTAGAAAGCAATAGTAGTTTTAGAATAATAAAAGCAGAAACCAACTCATCTTCAAAACTGATCTTGTTTAAAGGCATTAAGCATACAACCTGGCTGTCCATTCCAAGGTTTTCACTTCGGTCAAGGCTGCCAAATTGTTGCTACACAACCATCGCCCATTACTTACCTTCTACCAGCTTTTTCAATTCTCATTGCAATAACTAAAGCTAATGTATCAATCAGAGCTAATACACATTGGATTATCCTAATCAGGAAATAGCTTAAATAAAAAGTCAGTACCAACGATATCTGCAGTTTTCATTGCCTAACTCTATTGATAATAGAGAAGCTGAGTTTTTCTATCCATACATGCTGCCATACATTCACCGAGTCATTTCTAGTGGTTGTCAAGAAGCCGAACGTATAAAAGCTTGATCGTAAATGCTTTGAGCATTCAAATCCTGAAAACGTAAACCCTAAGTCCTTAACTCCTTACACCAACCAAAACTCAATTCAACTGCCCAGAATAATGAATAATTATAGGTTACCAAAAGCATTCATGAGAATTTGACCTACTGCCAGTAAAAAGGAGAAAAAGCCCTTGCATTAAATGTTTGGCAAAACTCAATTAATTCATTCCAAAACTAATGGGAACTTTAAGGACATGTACTTTTCTAGTGCTCTATAATCAGTAACCACTACTCCAAAGAATCAAAAGGCACACTCAATAATTAGGGAGTACTGTAATCTTGATCTGTCAGCTAAGCTTCGAGTCAACATACCCCCGAGCAGTGTGCTTCACTAATTCAAATCCATCTTGAATAAAACCCCACAGAACCTGGATGAAGATCGGGAAACCATTCGACTTCAAAAACCCGAGCAGCGTAGTGGCGAGACCTGGGTGGGGAAGAGCCTCTCCCATCTCAAGTTAATTCAAAATATGAACTGAGCAAGTCCTCTGCTGAACATACCCCTCACTGAACAACCCCCACCACAAAGCTTGGGTTCAGCCATGAGTGGACACTTGACTCCACCTTTGAACTCTTGAGCATCTCTCCGCCTGTACAACACAAGGGCAAATACAGGGGAAAAATGATTATGCCATCCTCAAGTGTCAACTACCACTACGTTTATCGCTATCACTACGAGTGATCAACCCAAGTGGCCCATAGCTCCACTGCTATGAATAAAAATCCTTGGTAAATCTCTCCATACCCTACTGATCATATCAAATCAAGCATAATCATCTATTGTCAAATTTTCCTAGATTGATATAAACAACAAAATATTCAAAATAGCAAGACAACACAAATTTAAGATATATAAACTATTAAAGCTTACTTAAACACTACCAAATATAAGGTACTGGAGCAGCAAGACAAAAAGAAAGAAAGCACGCCAAATTAAACTACACTCAGTAGCACAACTGAATAAAGGCATCTATTATGCCTCAAAACTACTTATTATGGCTAACAAAATAGATACTGCAAACTACAGGGTTTCAAGCAATCCAACCGATCCCAAGGGGATTTGACATCCAACTTGAGCCTCTCCTGTTGCTGCTGGGAGTAAGAAACCATCACAGTTACAAGAGCAAAGAGAAGGCTATTCACAGAAGAGGTAGAGATCAAGTTGTCGTTCAAGCGATAGGATCACTGCTGTTGAGCTTGTCGGCCCTGTGCACCACCATACCCACCACCATAACCACCTTGTCCACCATGAGGACCATTGGCCTGACTACCCCCATAATTTCCAGAACCTTGGGATGAATCAGACCTCCATGATGCATTTCCATACCCTGAACTTCCATTTACATCACCATATCCACCTCCCATGTAACCACCACCGCTCCCTTGTAGATCTCCCCCACCTGCACTAGCATTGCTATTTGGAGTACCACCAGAACGACCTCCAGCAGCCCCATAACCAGCGTTCCCATAAGATCCATCATTACCTCCATATCCCCCATATCCATAACCTTGACCGCCGTACCCAGTAGCTCCAGTGGGAGATTGGCCAGTAGCTGCAGAACCTGGACCACCGCTACCAGGACCAGCACCCCAAGGAGCAGCATTCCCATAACCCATAGCACCATAACCAGATGGAGTTTGAGTGCCCCATGAACTTCTAGGGGCACCAGGAGGCCCACTTGCATAGCCAGCATTGGGATTCCCATAAGCTGCACCGGCAGGGGCACCATAGCCAGCACCTGCACCACCATAATTGCCATAACTACCATAACCAACACCATTACTAGCAGGACCATAACCATAACCGGGTGCATATCCTGATGAACCATAAGGTGGAAAGCCAGCTCCAGTACCCTGGGCACGCATGTAATTGGAGTCCATACGACCATCGTAAGAACTTGAATTCCCACCAGAAGAACCATATCCCTGGTAACCTCCAAAACCACCACCACCACCACCCATAGACCGGCTAGCCCCACCAGGATTGGCATCTTTAGGAAGGGCCGGTTTCACTTCAACTTGTTTGCCATTCAAATCATGAAAACTCTTGTGCAAAACCCTATCAACCGCCTCTTCACTGTCGAAGGAGATAAAACCAAACCCACGAGGCCTCTGGGTATTCTGGTCATACATGATTACTACATCAGTTACATGACCATAAGCCTCAAAGTATTGGCGAAATCCATCTTCAGTTAAAGTCGGAGGCAACCCTCCAACAAAAATCTTCTTGGTTCTGATATTTCCACCACCTCCAGAATTTCTACCCTGATTAAAATTACCAGATCTAGCGGAAGTTTGCTGCTCCTCTCTAGATAATGCCCTCTTTGCCTCAACCTGGGAAACAATTATCTTATAATTGGGAACTATCTTTGCACCAGGCAAGGCCAACAAGAATAGAGATAAAATACAGAAACTCGGATAATCTTTAAAAATATACATATAGTATAAAAATTAAAAACACCTTAAACTGCAAAATTGGCACCAAAAGAATATAGCATACACTAAGAAATCCAAGTACCTTCTCGTGCTTAGAAAGAAAACTTACAATATGTAAAAAAAGGAAAACACGGAACCAAGCAATCATAAAACAGTAAATCAAGAGAAAATAACATAAAAACCCCCAAAATTAATTCCTTGCCTAGAGTTAGTATTAAAAAGGAAAACACACTGCATATAATAATAACCCTAGAAAATCATCTTAAGAAAATTAAAAAAAAACTTACCGTTCTACCATCAATGGTGTGCTTTTCTTGAAGAACAGTATCGATGACGGACGGATCTGAGAAGACAACAAATCCAAAGCCACGAGGTCTCCCCGTGACCTTATCTCTCATAACAACAGTCTGCAAGATGTCGCCGTACTGGCCAAAGTACTCCTTTAGCCTATCCTCACTTGTTTCCCATGATATCCCTCCAATAAACAGCTTCCCCTGATCTGAATCCATTCCCCCTTTCTACTCTTTTCTTTTATTCCTCCAAATCTAATGAAACAAGCTTCCGATTTTAGCCTTGTTTTAGGTTATAGGGTTTTGGGGGTTTTTTAGGGATTTGGAGAATAACGAAGAGAAAATATTTTGGGGGCCGATGTTGGGAGAGGAAGTTAGAGCTGCTCTAAAGCCTAGAATAAAGAAAGGGAAGAAAAGTGTGAGGGATCGTGTTGTGTGCCGTTTGGACGGCTGAGATTTTGGAATAATTTTGGGAATGAACGGTTGCGATTTCGTGTAGATGGAACTATTGGATCTGATAGGTCTAGTTTCATTTGGGCTGGGTTTTAAATAAGGTTCTCAACTTCTTTTGCAATTAAATATTAAGAACATAAGTTTATGAATAGTTGGTTTTTTTCCAAATTTCATGTTGGAATTCATACTTTATTTTAAATTTAAATATTTTTATAATTTGTAATTGTAATTATATTTGTGAAAAAGCTAAACAAGTAATGAAATATGTTGAGGATATAAGTATACTTAATGATAGACTTATTAACACGTAAAATGAATAAGAGCTAAAAGCAAATATTTAGAATTAATTTATATTTGTGAAACCGAATCCACTAGAAATTCGCTTTTATGTCAAAATATTCTTTCTTAAATAATCAATAAATTGGAACGATGAAGGAGTATTCCAATCTCTCGCTTCCTCTTCGCAAAACATAGTTTTCAATTCATCAGGAGTAACAGAGAATCATGCCATGCATGTTGTTAAAAGCATATTGAATCAATATTACTCTTTCTCAGGGTTGACATCGGAGCTATAATCCAAAATTCAAAAGAATGTTCAGAGGAATTTTACAGGTGAAGATGGCAACAGAAGGCGTCAAATGTACTTGGGAATGGAACTTGACACGCTAAATAAAAACTACATTTTTCCAACCCATCTTAAACTGAATGGAGTCCAAACTCTCTTCCATGGAAAACAAGCTACTCGACCAATGAGGTAAACTTACCCTGATAAAATTGAAAATCGAAAGCTCGCATCTTTTACCAATTCTTTTTCTTTCAAGCCCTAAACAATATTTATAATAAAATGGATCAAGTAATAATACGAAAATTCTGGTAGGGAGAAGCAGCGAGCACAATGAAACTTCATTATTTAAATTGAGACCACCTTTGCTCGAGCAAAAATTCTAGGGGCCTTGGCATAACAAGGATGCAAAAACCTCGAACAAAGCTCTATTGGCCAAAATAGTATGGAGAATTGCGAATAATCAAAGTTGGCTCTTAAGAGAAACATTGGTTAAGAAATATTGCTCAAATGAAAACTTCCTTGAAAGATAGGAAAAATGGATAAATTCTGGAGTGTGGAAAAGTATATTAAAAGGAAAGATCTTATCAAATAACATCACCTGGCATAATGCTTCCATAGAAACTCAAATTACCTGCAAAATTCTTAATGAAGCTTTGTCACGTAAAACTATTTATTTAATCTTTTTTATTAAAAAAGTGAAATAAGTCTAAATTGTAATAAAGTTAATATTTAATGTATAAAAATTATTTTGGAATATTTAATGTATAAAAATTATTTTGAATTTTCTTTTAAATATAAGTCAATTCTAAGAAAAATCATTTACAACCATATAGAAATTTTAAAATATTAACTTCATTAAACAACAAATTATATTTTTAAACAATAAATATTAATTAAAGTAACATTTAACGTATAAAAAATATATTGACTAGAGACCTTCTCATGTCCATCCTATGAACTCAACTTTGTAGTTTATGATTGTTATACCCCTAATAGAACAGGACACATAGTAGACTATCGAATCTTCCGTAGCTAACCCCTCACAAGCTCCTCAAGGACCCTTGGCCAAACTAGCTCACAAATAGTTCATGAAAATAATGGTATTGTCACTTAACCAACTCATAAATAGGAAGATAATGTGATTTCTCTTATACTGATAATAATATCTATATCAATTGAACTAAAACTCAATCGATAACTAAAACCTTGGACTTAATCAAGAATAGAACCAATATTTGATATATATATATATATATATATATATCTTAAAATAGGATTTAAAAAATAAAAATGGGGAGGCTATGTTAAGTGTGAATGACCAACCTGTCTTTGCTGATTTGAATGGTACTACAACGTTGTTGCCAAACCCATCAGACAAATCCATGCTCTTTTTTTTCGTTCTGTCTTTTCCTTCTTTGACACAAACATGGTGTCATCCATAACCAACAAAAATTATTCTCTGTATTTTTTGTATTATTCTCTTTCTTTATAAAAAGAAATGTTATCCTTTTTCTGTCCCTTATTTGTCTCGTCGGATATTTTCCCATTTTCCGCCGGTCACTGAGTTCTCCCTTTCGCCGCTCCGTCATGGTCCAATCCCGTCGGGAGTTCTTCTCTGGTCCTCTCTATGGTTTGACCACCTCCCCCAGCACCTCCTCTAGCTCCGCCAATATCGACCTTGTATGGCCTTTTGGCAAGCTTGAAACTATCGACCATGACGATATTCGTGAAACGGCTTACGAAATCTTCTTTACGTCTTGTCGTTCGTCGCCGGGATTCGGGGGTCGGAATGCTTTGATGTTTTATTCATCACATGAGAATCAGCATAATCATCACGGGGATGAAGGGAGTTCGGGTGGGCTATCATCACAAGGACCGGGTTCACCTAGTCGGCGGGCTAACCATGGGGCGGTGAATGCCCCTTCCAGTAGGGTTAAAAGGGCTTTGGGGTTGAAGATGGTGAAAAGACCACAACATACTAGGAGGATGTCAATGTCTTCTTTGAATTTCAGCAGCGATGGCGGTGGTGGGTCGTCTTCGCCATCGTCGCCTGGTTCTAGCCCTGGTGTCGGTTCAGCGTTTTCGACGTTGTCGGTGAGGCCTCGACGACCTTTGACATCGGCGGAGCTTATGAGACAACAAATGAGGGTGACAGAACAAAGTGATAATAGGCTTAGGAAGACTCTCATGAGAACCCTTGTTGGCCAAGTAAGTACCATATATCACCGCCTACAATGCATATTACTTGTTTGTGTTTATGTTCTTCAATTAATTTCCCAATTCATTTGTTCCTATTAATTGATGTGAAAAGTAGTATTATAATGTTTAGATCCTTAGGATTGAATTTGGGATTGATTTGCAAGCTTAATTAGGTGCTAAATGCTGCTGTTTAATCTCTCCATGTTGGTTTTGAACAGACAGGTAAGAAATCAGAGAATATCATTCTTCCACTCGAGCTTATTCGATTTATTAAACCATCCGAATTCAACGATCCGCACGAGTACCACATTTGGCAAAAGCGTCAACTCAAAATCCTAGAAGCAGGCCTTCTCCTCTACCCATCGGTCCCTATCGAGAAATCAAATTCTTTAGTGACGTGTCTACGCGAGATAATCCGTTCCAGTGATTTCAAGCCTATAGACATTAGCAAGAACTCTGACACGATAAGAACATTGAGCAATACCGCCATTTCTTTAGCCTGGCGAAGTACCAACGGTTCTCCTAACAATGTGCCCCATTGGGCTGATGGATTCCCTTTCAACATTCACCTCTACACTTGTCTCCTTCAGGCCATATTCGATATCAGGGACGAGACCCAGGTCCTTGACGAGGTCGATGAATTGCTAGAATTGATGAAAAAGACATGGACTACGTTGGGGATCAATAGGCCGATTCACAATGCTTGTTTCACTTGGGTGCTTTTTCAACAATATGTTTCAACTAATCAAACGGAGCCTGATCTTCTTTATGCCGCATATACTATGTTGACAGAGGTGGCAAACGATGCTAAAAAGCCGGATAGAGAGGCATCGTATGTGAAACTATTGTCTTTAATGTTGGATTCAATTCAAAATTGGGCAGAGAAGAGGTTACTTAGCTACCATGATTATTTCAACAAAGGAACTATTAGTGGAATTGAAAGTCTTTTGCCTTTGGCATTATCTTCAGCAAAGATTTTAGGTGAAGATGTTAAGATCATGGAAGGGGAAGGGGGTGAAAATGGGGATATAATGCTTGTGGATTCAACCAGTGATCGTGTAGATCTTTACATTCGATCTTCTGTGAAAAATGCATTTGCAAAGGTGAGTAATGTACTTTGTAGGCAACTATCTTGACCAATTACTCGTTTTTTCGGCATAATTTTCATTTACTCCTTAGTGTTCCTTTTTTGTTGTTGTTGCTATAGATGGTAGAAAATGAAAATGCCAAACTTGCAAATACAGAAGAAAAGGAAGAACCCAGTGTAACTATATTAAAATTCGCTAAAAAAACTGAGGTGTTGGCCGAGAAAGAGAAAGAGCTTTTTAGTCCTATATTGAAGAGATGGCATCCGGTTGCAACCGGAGTTGCAGTTGTCACACTACACCAATGTTATGGGGCACTGTTGAAGCAACATTTGTCTGGGACACGTATGTTGAACAGCGAAATAGTTGGGGTACTACAAGGAGCTTCAAAACTAGAAAAGGTTTTGGTTCAGATGGTGGTCGAAGATTCCGTAGAATGTGAAGATGGAGGAAAAGGAATTATTAGAGAAATGTCGCCATACGAGGTTGATTCAATCATATTGAAGCTTTTGAGACAGTGGATAGATGAAAGGCTAAAAAAAGGGAAAGATCTTCTTTCTAGAGCAAAAGAAACCGAAGTCAGTCAGTTTCTTTGTAATTTCTTTATCGAGTTCATAACTGAGAAAAAGAAATAATCTTATGGTTGAGCTTACTAATTGGTTCTAGTTTTATGTTGTAGAATTGGAATCCCAAGTCCAAATCCGAGCCATATGCGCAGTCTGCTGAGGAGCTACTGAATTTGGCCAAGGAAATGGTGAAAGATTTCTTCGAAATTCCAATTGGAATTACCAACGATTTGATTCTTGATCTAGCTAAAGGTTTAGAGCAGCTCTTCCAAGAATACACTACCTTTGTAGCATCATGTGGTGAGAGTCATCTCATTGTGTTTCATACACTGTTTTAAGCTTACTCGATTTCGTGGAACAATTTTAATTATTCTTAGCAATAAGTCGATAACATATAGGGATGATGTATTTCTCGTTTTTGATATTTCTTTTTTTTGTTTCAGGGTCAAAAAAGAGTTATCTCCCTACACTTCCTCCTCTAACCAGATGCAACCGAGACTCAAAATTCTTCAAAATCTGGAAAAAGGCCAGTCCTTGCAGTGTTGGAGTAGAACATATGCATCGAGTTGTGAATATGGATGGTCACCATTCTCGCCCATCGACAAGCCGTGGCACACAACGCCTTTACATTCGACTCAATACCTTGCACTATCTAATCACTAACCTCCCTTCTCTTGATAAAGCTCTAACCACCAATCCTAGAGTTTCAACACAAAACAATTCCAATGGAAGAAGTGGACGCGGTGCTTCATATTCCTTCTTTGAAAATGTTAATGCATCTATTCAATCTGCATGTGATCATGTATCAGAAGTTGCTGCTTACCGCCTTATCTTCCTTGACTCGAATTCTGTTTTCTACGAGAACCTTTACGTTGGTGACGTAGCTAATTCAAGGATTCGACCTGCAGTCAAAATTCTAAAGCAGAACCTTACACTTCTTAATGCAATAGTCATAGATCGGGTCCAAGCAGTAGCAATGAAAGAAGTCATGAAAGCATCATTCGAAGCTTTCCTCATGGTTTTGCTCGCTGGTGGACCATCTAGGACCTTTAATCGGTCCGATCACGAGATGATCAATGACGATTTCGACAGTTTGAAAAGGATATTTTGTAATTGCGGAGAAGGATTGATATCTGATGATGTAGTCGTTAAGGAGGCCGATGCCATTGAAGGGGTTATATCATTGATGTCTCTATCCACCGAACAGCTAACGGAAGATCTCAGCATTATCACTTGTGAAACTAGTGGAATAGGTCTTGTAGGCACGGGGCAAAAGCTACCTATGCCACCAACAACAGGAAGGTGGGATAGATCCGATCCAAACACAATACTAAGAGTTTTGTGCCATCGGAATGATCGAGTCGCGAATCAATTCCTAAAGAAGTCATTTCAATTGGCAAAAAGGAAATGACATATGTGATACAGGTAATGTATACATTTTTGCATATCCGGAACAGATTCTTTTTGTTTTGGGGGCTGTATTCATAGCATTGGTTCTCAATGATCTAAATTATATTCTTCTTATATTGAAAGGAAACTAGAGCGCAAGCACAATGTATCAAATTCGGTTACCTTAAATGTTATAACAAAATCTTTTGGGGGGTAGAGATAGCAACTTTGCATTTTTCTTTTGCTTCATTTTCAGTTCTTTTGTAATATTAGGCAACCTTTTAATTGTTCTTTAACACATAGCATTTCAATGGAGAGTATAAGTGATATTGTTCAACGTTGTTCCATCAAGCTATTCCTTTAGCTGCTTCTTGATTTGATGCTTTTAATCTCATCACCTTCAGTTCTTCCGTAAGCACGTGCATCGAATCCGAAACTTCGGCCTTGTAGACATAGAACCTGATCATTGCCATGAAGAAAATGAAGTTCAAGAAGTTGAGTACTGCGAAAAATGCATAGTAGTAATCAAGATGAGACTTGTTTAGGTTGTTCAAGATCCATCCTTCGTGACCGTCCCTTTGAGTGATATCAGAAACCGTTGACAGAAGGAAACTGCTGAGAAAATTCCCGATCCCTAGACTTGTTGATGAATAAGAAGTACCGAGGCTCTTCATGCTTTCTGGTGCTTGATCGTAGAAGAACTCGAGCTTAGCCACCTCTAGAAATGCATCAGCTGTTCCCATGAGCACAAATTGGGGAAGTAGAATGAATATGGTTAATGGAAGTTGGCCTCCATTTTCAACTAAACCATGTTGCTTAGCCACATTGAGCCTATACCTCTCGGTTAAAGAAGCAACCGCCATGATTAGGAAGTGAAGAACAAGGCCAATCCCCATCCTTTGAAGTAGAGTGATGCCCCTCGGATTATTAGTCCATTTCCGGATGACCGGAACGAAAAAGCGATCATAGAGGACGACACAAACAAGCATCGAAATCGTCACGAATCCGGCTAAACTCGCTGGGGGAATCTTAAAGTTCCCTATATGTCTATCAAGGGTGGTGCCTTGTTTTATAAATAATGTATTGATTTGTGCAATCATGGTACTTGGCACAAATGTGGCAATCAAGATTGGGATCATTCTTAACATTTGTTTAGTTTCCTCTACTTGGGTTACTGCGCTTAGCATCCATGGATCTGTTGACCCAGTTTTCACAGCAGCTTTATTCAAAAACCTGCAATTTACACACCCAAAACGAGTAAATTGAATTGTGTTTTGGGTTTAAAACCGAGTTTCGCTCGACCCTAGTAACTAATGCGAACAATAATTAATACTAACCTCAAAGTCGGTGTCGAACCAATCATGAACTTCCCTTTCCTAGCATACTCTTCCAAGTCAAGTTCATGTAGTTCTTTAGGGTCACTAGGAAGTGGCACCCTCCATTTCCTAGCGGCAGCCACTATGACCATAGCCATCTTCGTGAACGGACTCCCGGCAGGCACCCGGTGCCGATAAAACGGGGTGCCAGCTAAGAAAATCATAACAGAAATCACGAGCCCGAGCGTGGGTAAACCGTACCCTAAGGTCCAACCGACATTGTCTTGAATGTATACGAGGACCGTGTTGGCAAAGAGTGTCCCAAAGAAGATGCTGAACATCCACCAATTGAAGAATGATAGCTTGCTAGCCTTCTCTTTCGGATGGAAATCATCAAACTGGTCGGCGCCAATCGTCGAAATGTTCGGCTTCGTGCCACCAGTTCCGATGGCTAACGTATATAATGCACCGAAAAATGTGGCTAACTGTAATGTTGATGCCTTCTTGCAATCGTCTATGTTGGCTTGGTGACAAGGTGGTGGTTTTAGTCCAGGGATTGATACTGATAATGTTAGCAATGACATTCCCTGTTGACCGAATAATTGGGTTAATAAAGATTAATAATTAAAACATATATATGTAATTGATTTAATGGAATGGTTTTCACTAAAAGATTAAAGGCTTAAAATCACTTTAATTATTAAAAAAACACGTTAATTAGAAATAAAATTTTGACAACAATAAGTATAAAATATTAATCAATGTGTTTCATCAGTTGAATCGAATTTCAAGCGTGTTTTCATCATCATCATCATCATCATCAACTAAGCTTATCTATAGCCTTGGGCATGCAAATTTGCAGGGCTCACTCTACTATCATCATTTATGCATACGCAACAATATTTTGTTATTACCATTATGTTTTTTTTTTCCTTTTATTAAACTTTTAACCATAAATAATTTAATATATTTTTTAAACGTTTAAGTTATGGTATAGTATTTTTAATTTACTTTAATCTAAATTCTACAAAATATAAAAAATCTATTTTACCCATATTTTAAATAAATTTAATTTTTCAATTTCAATTTCATTTTGAACCGATAGCATGTGGGTCTAATTCAAAGTGAATGATATACCAAATTGACTAAGATATGTACAAAAAAGTATAGACTTTGTAGACATACAAAGTTGAAATTATGACATTGGTCCACGTGTCTGACAATAATTTCCAACCAATAATATACAGTACGTTAGTCATTAATCATCATCTATTTATTGTCTTGTAATAATAGAAGCAAAGCAAATAATATATATATATATATTTAAAGTCTCACATTTTGTCCATGTTTGAAAATTCAATTATTTTCTTAGTAATCTTACTTAAATCAACCTTTTCTTTTATTTTAATTATAAAATTTAATTTTATATATTATTTTCAATTAAAATTAAAATTCGACTGAAAAAATTGTTAATTGGCTTCTTCTGAATATAAAAATATCGGATATTCAAATATAACAAAATTAAAACCCTAAATTTTAAAAGTTGGAAAAGTAGGAGAAAAGTAATAAAGCTTAAATAATAAAATAATAAAAACTTACAGTGACGTAGATGAGAGAGGCAAAGACGAAGGTCCAATAGCGTCCAAGATGAGCATCGGCAACATAGGCACCCAAGATTGGGGTGATCCAAATGGTGCCCACCCAATTGGTCACATTGTTCGCTGATTTCACTGTGCCTTGATGCAGTTTCCGAGTCAAATATAGCACCAGATTGGACGATATTCCATAATACGCCATTCGTTCAAACACTTCATACACTGCACAAAACATGTTGGACTCGTATTAATTAATGATGTTCTTTTTCTAACAAGGCTGCGCTCACACTTTTAAAAACGACAAAGAAAGAGATAATAAGGCTTTGCTATGGCTACTGTCTGTAAGTTCCTTGGGATTCAACACTATGTACTCTTCATACACTTGTTATGGTGAATTACTATTTTCATGAAATTTAATTTCTTTGTCTTTCATATTTAGAAATCTAACTTTGATTATTAATATTGTTGAATTCTTTTAATAAATTCACGTTTATCACGTTATTTTATTGGTTAAATAATTATCGAGTAAGATTTTTTATTATTTTAAAATATCACATTAATAGATTTAATAGAATAATTTTAATAATCCCAAAAATAAAAAGAATACGGGGACTTGAAGCATGTTTTAACCTTTTTAAGATGGTATTTTTTCACTTATAATTTACATTTTTTATTAATATTATTCTAAATTTTAACTTATTATTTTATATAAAATCCATAGAAATTAAAACCCTAAACCTCAAGTAAATTTAAACTCTAAATTTACCGGATAATTTAAATAATTCTCAAATCGATAAAACCAACTTCAAGAGGGATAGATAAGGTTTTAGTCCTCTTTATTTATACGATAAAATTATATTTGGACTCTTCTTAAATTTTATAATTCAATTTAAGACACAATGATAATTGTTTTATCTCCCCTGAAATTAATGACTTGAACATTTCAATTCGAATTAATTTCTTATTTTCTCAATATTTCGTACTCAACATTAATTTTCGATAATTCATTGTCATCGTAAGCTGATAAAGGGGTTTTTTTTTTTTTAATGTAGGTCCATGATGGACACGTCCATGGAAAATCAACTTTTATTTTTCTTTATCAATTGACGAAGAGATATTTTTCATATATAAAAAGGAAATTATAGTTCCACGAAAGAAAAACGAAATTCGAATTTAAAATATTTTTTTATTAAATATTATGAATTCAAGCTTTGGAGAAAGGATATAAGACAGAGAAATGGAGGTGACATTAAATTAGGTCTTAAATTTGTGGAAAAAGGAAGCTTCTTCAATTTATTCTGTGGTTGTTGAACCAAATTAATGCCTTTATATCAAACTTTTTAATTGATAAAAAAAAAAAAAAAAAGAGTACTAAAATCATCATGTTTTGTCTTAAAAAAAAAAAGTAAAATCCCAAAAAGATCTTTTCTCTTGCAATGAATCTATTAAAAGATTATTGTCTTTAAAGGATTGAAAATATATTACACTTGAACAAGGCCGACAGCGGCTTTGGTTATTTAAAATATTGTATTTTAATCCTTTCTAAAAATTTACTGATTTAGTTAAGTCCTTTTTATGTAAAACTTTTAGTTTTACCCTCGAATTTTGTTATACAGTGATAATAAAATATGTAATAACCTAACCTGAAAAAACCCATGGTTAACCTATGGGCTAAATAATCCTAAGATGCTCCATTTGAGGGGACTTTCCTATCACTTTTCAGAACTGTTGATCCAATGCTATCTTATGTTTTCTCGATAAATAGTGATACATAATCTATTAATTTCGTCTCATTTTACTCCAAAACACCATTTTCACTTATCAAAACGTAATAAGTGACACATTCTTAAGTACAATATGAATTGTACCTAAATGAGAAAAGTAACATACTTTGAGGACTAATTTTGTAGTTGAGTTATTTAGGAATAAAGCAAGAGATTCCAAATGTCGTGAATCAAATCCCAAACGTATAGAATTCCACCAAAAGGGAGAAAACGAAGAAAAGGAGAGAAACCCATAACTTTCTCGGCATCTTATCCCGAGATTAATTTCACCTTTGTGCCAAAAGGGAAAAAAAGAAGGGGGGAAATTGCAAAAACAAAAGAGATGAAGGTTTTTACCAACAACAAAGGAGCAAGCAGTCCATCCACCTCTCTTGGATCTACGAACTGGGTTTCCTTTAAGATCCACAGTTCCATCTTCTGTATAATCATCTATTCCTTCTTCAACCGCCATTGATGAACAATAGACTAAGCTTCTATATGTGTATATATATATATATATATATATTTATAAGAACTAGTTTGGGTTTCTTTTTAGTCCTTTATATAGATACTCATGCATTTTGCAATGGGGGGAGTTTGTGTATATCCACTCCTTTTATAGACTTACTATTTGATTCTCTAAAAGATACTGCCAATCTCTTCAATATATTTATTATTTTTTTGCATTTTCCACCCCTTTGGTTTGACTTGGATTTCGAAAGGCCTTGCCTAATTTTTCCTTTTATGGATTTATTTTACATTGAAAGAAAAAAAAAAGGGTTTATTGCACGAGCTTGCCTGAAGAAAATCGAATTCGGTTGGATTACTTTTTAGAAAAATTTGAGTCATTAAGCGAGTTGAATTCAAGTAAATTAAAGAAAAAATTATTCGGGTCAAGATAAAATTTAAAAAAAATTATGGGTTGGAAAAGATTTTAGGTAAAATAATTTAAATTAAATTATTAAATTTTAAGAAAGAAGAAAATGTAATTCTTTCATTTAACTAAGGGATTGAAAAGAGACTAAATTGAATTATTAATTTTAAGATGAGCTAGAAAAGCAATTATACCTTTAAATTAGTGCTATTCGAAGTTCGAACTCTAGTTTAAACCAAAGCGCAAAGGCATGGTGGAGTAAGGGACTTGACCACCCCAGTTTATTTGTCAAATTACATTTTTAACCTTTCTTAAAATTAGTAATTCAATTTAAGTCCTTTTAACATTAAATTTTTAGTTTCGAACCCCTCAAATTATTTAGTCCTCGACGGACGGTGGATACGAAATACCTAACTTTATCCCTAATTAAGAGATAAACGAATTTTAATGGAAACTAATTGAAGGATCGTGTGATTCAATTGATAGCAATGTACTTACAACATTTACAAACGATTCCGTCGAAAACAAGAACATTTCTAAAACAGACATGTGATTTAAAATGGTACTAAAAATACATCTACATTATTTTATTCACATGATTTTAAATATTCCAAATAGCTACAATGTTTAACATTTAGGCCAAACAGTAACGATGAATATTGAATGTAATAATAAGGTACATTACGTTAATAGGGAGAGAATTTGAGGTAGCCACAAAACTCGAGAGAATCATTTTTCATGGACAATAAAACAGACAACCAACTCTCTAGTGGTGGATTTTAGGATTAAGTTTTAGAGGGGCTTAACTAAAATTTTCAAAAACTTTAGAAGTTTAATGAAATTTTTTTTTTAAAAAAGGGTCTAATTAATTTTTTTAAAATTTGTGAGATTAATGAGAATTTAAAAAAAAAAGAAAAAGAAAAAAAATAACGTAAGAATAGTCTAAGCAGGTTGTCATTAGAAGCCATTTAAGCCCAATATCTGTTTGCAAGCAAATGGCGTAATTGAACCTCTGTTTGCAAGCAATTGAGTCAACTCTCTCCTTCAGTTACTGGGAAAAAAATTCGGGATAATGTTAAGTTTGGTCATTAGTATTTTAAAAAAAATCGAACTTGATCATCAATTTTTAAAAAATATCGAGTTGTTAAATTTTTAATAGAAATACAGACTAAAACGGTAAAATATTGAACTATTTCCTAAGCCACCTAATAAAAATTTTCTTTTAATATAAGAATATATATAATATTGTATACAAGTTAATTAGTTTAGACATAATTATATGCTTTTGATTTACCACTGCTAAACTTATTTATTTGTCATTTAGTCCAATTGATAAGAAACTAAAATTATTTTTTACAAAATTGATTTTGACGATAGATTATTATATGTATTCTGTCAACGTGTGGACAAGTGCATTTTACAAGAGAAATTAAATATAAAAAATGAGAATAATATTAAATTTGTTCATGGTAACACTAAAATAATTTTTAATCAGATAAACTTCACTCAATTTGAATTTTAGTCCTCCAACTTTACAAAAAAAAATTATTTTAGCTTTTAATTTAATTTTTCATTTTTTAGTCCTTAAACTTATAATTTTGTTAAATCACCTTAAAATAGATGTAAAAGTTCATGTTTTTAATTTTATTGACATGACCTATACATAAATTGATACATGAATTTTAATTTATTTTTAAAATATTTAAAATTAAAATTAATTTTAAATATTTAATTAAATACCGACGTATCACTGTTTGATGGACAAATCTATTATACCTCACGCACATTAAATTTAATTAACAAGAAAGTGTACCTCCTTTTTAAAGTAAAGTGTGATTGTCATGAAATTATGATTATTTTTAATAAATCTACTATTTTATTTTAGAAAAAGGGTCTCAATCTGGATCTTACGTTTTGCTTCCTTCTCAATGGACATTACAATTAATTATCGCAAATTGGAGAAGAAGACAAAAATAATCAAAATCTAGGGAGTCAATTAAGACAATCGATAGCTTAAAAGATAATAAATCCCATTATTATATGATTAACTCAAAACTTAATCTATTGTTCAATTAATGCAAATTTTTTAAAGTTACTTTGTGGTTGAAGCTCGAGTTACGTTAAAAAGTCTAAATTTAATTTGAGATTAAGACTTCAAGCAAGTAGAATTAAAAAGTGATAATGCACTGCTATTCAAACTATTCAAAACAGTCTCACAGTAACAAATGATGTGATGAAGTTAAAATGATTCACAGTTATTGCTCTAAGGACATTCTTGCAAAAACAATTGAGGGTGATTTAGATCAATTGGTGGTCATTGAAGAACTTTCGCTTTTTATTTGGATAGGCGATTGAGTGCTTGATGCGGTGATTCTACTGGAGAATGACACTTGGAAGCTAATAAAAGGATGTAATCTTGCTGTTTCAAGTTCTTTATTACCATTAGTTGCTAGTCCTAAATTATTTTCTACCAAAAAAAATTCAAGTTTATTACGATCTGACCATCAATACCATTAGTTAAATTATTTTAATTATTTTCTTAGTTTTTGGTAATATTAAATTGACTAATGAGTACTTTTAATAATATAATTATTCATGTTAGATAAATCTCTTTTAAAATTTATTACTATCTGACCATCAATACTTTGAATGATGAAAATATTATGGGTTTAGGGTTAAATAAATCTCTTTTAAAAATTTTAAAAAAATCAATTAAGTTTTCATTAAAATATTTTACTAATTCAATCTTTAAAATAATAATATTAATTTATTAAAACATTGATAAAATTTAATCGTATTTTTCAAACATAATTTAAAAAGACGTCCACTGAAGCTAACCAAGAGGAAGATAAAAATTATCTTGGGGTTAAAACACGTATTGTAAGAAAAAATATTATCAACTAGAAAACAAAATCGAAATTGTAACGACTTTCTTGTCGACTAATTATGTGCTCCAAATTAGGATCTAAATGTGAATAATATTATATAGTTGAGAATTAATGAAAGGATTATATAATTTTCTGTAATATTTAAAAGTTTTAAATATTTTAACAATATCTTATAATTTTTATAATTTTCAATCGGTTTTCTATAATTTCTTTATTATTTTTAATAATTGTTTAAAAAAATTATATACAGAATGAACATGGACAAAGGGACGTCTATGTTTACTTTGGAGTTGCATTTTAGTAATTTTCTAAGACTTTTCTTTTATTTTCTAAATATTTAGTGACATAAAAAAATAATAAATCAACATCAATGACACATGGCATGTCATGTGTTGTCGATTGCTTCCTCAAATATTCATGTCAGCAAAAAATTACGGTCAAGATTAACGTTAAGTTGGGTTAATTAATATTTCAATTTTAAGAGTTCACTTGGGTGAAAGTTTTCGATAAGAACTTAATTAATATTTTATTATTTTTTACATAATGATTTATTTAACTCTCTAACTTTATAAAAAAAATTATTTTAGCTATTTATTTAAATTTTCTCTCTTTTATCCCTTAAACTTGAGATGTTTGTCAAATCACCTCAAAATGGATGAAAAAGTTAATGTCTGTTAAATTTGTTAATGTGATACACACATGGACTGCATAACATAGAATGAGTATTTTGGCATATGATCATTTGGAATGAGCATTATGAAGAAAAAATTCCACCTGAACATTTTATCCCGAATAATTAAGGGTGTTGACTATTTATACTAATAATAATATTATAAAAGCAAATGAACAAATTACGTCAAAATATGGTATAGATACTAAATCTTAAATTTAAATATAATAGAGGAATCATAATCATAATTTGACATAAAATAATCTATGTCTAACCCAACCATTTAATAAAAATTTTAAAATATTTTTAATTAGTAAAGAAATAATTATTTTAATAAAATATGATAAAATTATAATATAAATAAATTATTTAAAAATTTGAACAAAACATTATAATAAAAGACTAATTTTTAAATGAATAAATCCGTGTGGCATTTGTGTTTTAATTGCTTGCTTTATGTGGATTTAAACAAGGGGTAATTTTATATTTGGTACATGTATTTTTATAAATTGTCTGATGAGGTGTTTATACATTGAAAATGGCCATTGTGGTACCTAAACTATCAATATATATTTTTATTATGGTAAATGCACTTTCATAAAATGTTCAATGTGATATTTAAACTATTAATATGTTTTTATTATAGTACTTAGTGTTAACAATATTAGTAAATTGCTAAACTAACCAATGAAATTTTGACACACAAAGATTTTTTTTCAATTAATCAAGTCCACGTGAATAATATGACTTTATGTGAAAAATTAATAAAACAATAAATCAAATTAGAAACAAATAATTAAACACCTTAATTGACGACTATGTTGATAAAATGACAATTTTTATAATAAGGATAAAGTAGCATTTAGTTCCTGAACTTAGTAACTTTTCTCAGCTTGGTCCATTAACTTTTTAAGATCTAAATTAGTTCTTCAATTTAAATTCCATTTAAAAATAAAAAAATAGGGATTAAAATGCCATGTCATTATCTCTTAACAATGTTTAAAAATAATTAAATTATTTGATAGAATTCAAGTTTAGGACTAATTTGAACCAAAAAAAAGTTTAAAGATCAAGCTGAGAAAGTCGTAAAGTTTTATTTTTATATAATATCGATACTTTAAAGATTCAATTAAAATATTTTTAAGTTTAAAACTAATTTAAAATCGGAGAAAAAATTTAAAGAAGTCTAAATGAATGACTAACTTTTTTGTATTTAAAAATCGTATAATAACAAACAAAGAGAATGAAGATCTACAAGTATACACCCAAAAAGAAGGCCTTTCATTAATATTTATTAGGTGTGAGGTAGACTATAAGGAAAAAGGGATGAGAAGCCAACACTTTGGGACCAACTGTCAACTCTATAATGTAAAGGAAATACTAGCTTTTTCTAGTGTGGAGTGTGGACCATTTTAAAAGGATGCCTATCTAGGAATCTTGGATTTATCATTTGTCCTTTTCTAGGAGAATCATAGATTTATAGGTTAATTACAAGTGAGATTTTTAAAATTAATTTTTTAACACGTAAATTGTTATTTACGTGTATGTCATAATAGTTAAAAATTTTAAATTTTTATTTATTTTAAAATGAATTAACCAAAAAGAAAATATAATTTCAAAAATTTAAATAAAAACTAAAATAAATTTTTTATGCCTAAAACAACCCTTAAACAAATAGCATGTAATATTAGTTGAACACCGTCACTAACAAGAGATTCGATAGTGGATATTAGTCAAACAAACGTGCAAGATGTAATCAATGAAATTAAATGTGTAATAATAATAAAAATCCACATCGACAGCTCACTTCTAGATGATTAACATTATTGAAATTTATTTTCCTTTAATCATTGCATCACATCCATGCCAAATATTTATCCAAAGTTGAATACGAAACTTATTCTTATGCTTTTCTTGTTTGAAATTTCAAAGCTTTTAATCTGGACAAATTTTAACGTTACATCCAATAATTCATGTTCTATTTATTTATTTTTATGTTATAATTATACGTTATATGTTTTTGCTGATTGAATTATAATTTAATCGATATATGTATTATTATTAATGTAAAAGAATATGAGTGTGAGTGCGTTGAAGCGCATTATCCTCCTATTTATGAATTTGTAAGGACTACGAGTAATTCTAAATATTGTGTCAAAAAGAATAAATATGATCAAAATTTTGTTCACATTTTTTTAAATTTTGATAAGATAAAATAATTCCTGTAATGTAGATTTTAATTATTAAGTATGATCTTAATTATAAAATATCAACATTTTAATTTGCAAAAAATAAAATAAAAAAAAATAAAGACAAGTAAAAAATCTAGAAGGGCTTTTTTTTCTTTTGGAATTGTTTTGGTACCAAAAGTCTGAAACACAGCCAACAAATAAATTACAAATTAATTGATGCATTTACAAGAAACAGGTGGTGAATTGAGTAGAAGGTTAAGCATTTAGGGATATATTTTAATTAAGTAATTTTTTATGAAAAATGGGTGGCTCTTCGTCAACTACTTAATATATTTTTATTTTGAAAGTATTAAAAATAATAAATAATTTCACGTGTCGATTTGAAACCCTGTTGTTTTAAGTTTTATATGTTTTTTTGTTTGTTTTTCCATTGTTTAATGTCTTTAGTTTTAGTTGTTTTTGTTACTCTTGTAGCATTTTTTTAGTCTTGCTTATGCATTTAATCTTAGTTTTACAAGTGATTTTAGGGATGACTTTGTTGTCGTCCTCTCTAGTTTGATGAATGCTCGATTCTTTTGTCAATTTTTGCTCGTCACTATGGATTGTCCGGGGTTGATTTTCTTATCGTATTAAGTGCTTGCAATCACTCCAGATATGTTGTGCCTGAATTGTGACAAAGTCAATTATTAACGTGTTATAATGTTCTATTGATGCTGAGGCTAAATCTTTTGTTGCGTTGATTGAGCTTGTTATTCATCATTTGCGACGAATGTTTGCTATTATTTTCTCTTTCAATTGTATGAATTAATGAATTTCTCTTTTAAAAAAATATCATGATTGAAAAAAAGTAAAAATAATATATTATAAATTATTTAATTTTAGATTTTTGATAGTTTGAATTAGGTTTAAATATGAGGAAGGCCCTTGTACTATTTTAAAATTTTAAAAAAGGGCAAACTACACCCAAGGTCACTTTAAAATGTGATTCTTCCTATTTTGGTCACTCTAAAATTTTGTTCTCAATTTAATCATTTGAGATAAAATATTTGTTCAAACTAGTCACTCCTGTTAAAATCTTTAGTTTACCACTAACAGTTTACTGACGACATGTGACACATTAGTCAATTGAGTGACGGCATGTGGCACTTTTTTGTTGAATTTTGACTAAAGCTTAAGGTTCTCTCTATAATCAGTCCAAAATATTTTTTAATTTTTAATTTAAAATATTTTAAAATGTATTTTAAAACTTGGGCTGAATTGACCCAAAGGCACTTAGGAAAGCCCTTTGAAATGGGTGAGGAAGACATGTTAACTCAAAGGAGCCCTTTTGTTTTTTAGGTACAAAAGTGGACTTACAAGCCCAATTAAACCTAATTTATTATTGAAACTCACATGTCACAAATATTTTTTTGTGGGAAGAAAAATATATTGATCTTGTGAAAGGAAAATATTTTGTTTTGGACCCAAAAATTTTATAATTGAGTTTTGATCCCTTTTATTAAAATTTTCGATTTTACCTTTGAATATGATGAGTAAATAATCGATTCGGATAAATTATCGAATGGTGAAATTAAGAATCAATAATTTATATGAATTTGTATTAAAATTTGATATACTCTATCCATTTAGATTAAAATTTATTTAAATTTGATATAATTATATCTGTGATGCATGTAAATAAAATTTATTTCATTTTATTTTTCTTAAATAATTTTTATTTATGCATTGGAAGATGTCTCAAATATTAACTCAATTAATGAAAAATTAAAAATAAAATAAAATAATAACATGATAATATACATAAAAGAGATTCACATATAATTAAAGTAATTTTACACACTCAAATATAATTTTTATATAACTAATATTTAAATAATTAAACTTTTGAAATTAACAATACAATTATACTTGCATATAAAATTTCAAAGAAATCTAATAATTTTATCACATTAATCCTTAATATAGTGTCCTCTTTAATAATATATATTTAATTGTTAGAAGTTTTAAACATAATTGTAATTAGCTCTTGTACTTTATGAAAGTTGTGGATTTAATTTTAGTACTTTAATTTGGTCATTTTTAGTTTCTGTACTTTTGAAAATTTAAAATTTCAGTCCTCACTGGACGATAGCTATTAAATTCATTTAATTAAGTTCTATTATTTTCTAATTCCGATGCGAGAAATATATTATCATATGTGTAATGTCATGTTAGGTTGTTATTTTCACATATTACTCACTAAAAATTCAGTTAATGGATTAATGACGGTCTTTTGCTTCAAAATTGAAATTTCAAAATTCGAAAGGTATAGAGACTTAAAATGATCTAATTGGAGAATACAAATTAAATTTAAAATTGTGTGCATAGTACAAGACTAGTAATTGCATTTAACCAAATATATTTAACTGTTATTATTTAGGTTAAGACTAAAATTTCAAAATTAAAAAAATACATGAACTAAGATTAACCAATTTGAAAAATATAGAAACTAAATTTAATCAACTTAAAGTACAAAAACTAATAACAAGATTTAACCTAAAATAAATAGTCAAGTATTTTAAATTTATCAATGTGATCCAACTTGCCATGCTCCCTCTTCTCTCCCTCTCTCTATATATATAAAGGAGACTATCAATGAAGAATTTGGTGATGGCATGAGATTCCCAGTTTGGATTCTTATTGTATCTCAAACTTTAAAATTACTAAAATTACAAGTTGTGGATAAATATAGATATATTAAAATTCGATTCACGTGTTTTAAATATGTTCAAAATAACAATTAAATTAACAAAAGAACTTAATTAATTATACATTGATACTATACAATTGAAACTTTTTAAAGTTTAGGGTCAATTTATAATCTAACTTATAGTTGATGTTTAATGAGATTAAACCTTTTATTATATTTTGGTTGTTCGCGTTTGAGCTAATTAAGAAGTAGAAAAAAGGCTTAGGGTGGGTTTAGATGGGCGGTGCAGTGCATTGTGATGCGATGCGTTTAGTTTACTTTTTGTCTCACGTTATAGTATCTAATTTCACCGTCACCGTTATTTTTACACTAATCGCAAGTAAATGCACCGCTTATTTAAATCCATCTTTAATGTAATGTTTAATACTTAAATTTGACAAATCTTTTAATGTGGTGCTTGAACTTTTAAAAAATCGATTCTGATACCTGAACTTCAACACTGTTTATCAATGTGGTACCTTAACTTTTGACCTATCAGAACACATAGTCTAATCATAAGTTGTCAGGAAAAAAAACTATCAAGTCAATGGACCTGGAAACAATTATACCAATTATTTTAAAAGCGAAAAAAGAAAAAAGAAGAGACAAGTAAAATTCTCAAACTTAAGGCTTATTCATATTTTATATTTTACGGCCAAAAAATATCTTCTTTTTAATTAAAAGGCATTTTTCTTATCATAATTCAATTCTCTAATGATGTAAAGAACTAAAAATGACAAAAAAAAAACATTAAATCTTATTAAAAATGACAGTAATTGCTGTTGACAAGAAATTAGGTAGGAGTTGGCTGGATGAATCGATAATCATGAGGATTGCTAGTGTTTCTCCTGCCAATCCCATAGCATGGAGTGACAAATGGTGGTTGGTCTATTATTGAAAGTAAAGGATGGTAGTGGTGAGAAATATTGTTGCAGTGTTGTGTAATAGGGAAGTTACCCAATGAAAACTCAGAAATATAATAGACCAATTTCTATCGGTTACTGTTTATATTTTCAACCAAATATAAGGTTGAGAAAAGAGAAGATGAGCATCGAAATTACACGGAGATGAATAAAGCAAAGGAGAAAATCAGAAAAGAAAAAGAGAATATCAAAAGTTCAAATAAAAACCCATTTGAGAAATCCGAGCGGTGTAGAAGTTCGCCATACCTAGAATAAGCAATTGTCAAACTTACACAATGGTTCGACGGTTGGATCTTTAGATCGGGGTCAGAGAAGTGCGAAAATTTAGAGGCATTTTTGTAGCTTTTGGGAAGTTTTCTGAGAAATATAATCAGAGATATCAAAAGAGGAGACTGAGAACAACACTCCGATATCACTTTCGGGCCGGAAAGGAAGCTGGTCATGGCGGCGACGATGGTTGAGAAAGGAAGAAGAAGAACAGGAAAAGAAAAAAAAAATAAAGAAATAGCAAATTAATTTTGAAAATTAATAAAATATTTTTTGCAAAAAATTAGTAGAAATATCAAAAGTTTGAATTTTTTATTGCTTTTAAAATATATTGGTATAATTATTTTAACGTCCCTTAACTTGATCATTTATTTATTTTTGACAAATGGTGTCACATGGCATCTACAATTGGGCCACGGCCCACGTGTCCTGACAGATAAAATATTAACACCCTTAGTCAGAGATACTGATAAACAGCATTAAAGTTTAGGTATTAAAATCTGACTTTTTAAAATTTTATGTACCAATTTATAAAATTTTAATTGCAAAATATGACATTAAACCCAAAAGAAATAATAATAAAATTTAACAGCTAACGGAAGGGAGTTTGGCAGCCTGGTCGAGGTCATGGTTTTCTCTTGCTTTCAAGATTTGGAAGATGAAAGCAAGGCGGAGTTGGGTGCACTGCTCATACTCTGACGCATTATGATTTAGTCTTCTTTCGAAGTAAGTCGCATTCCAATTTAACAGCTTCAAATTTTCTCCTACTTGTCTTTGCCCTTCTTTGATCTTCCTTTGTTCCTTACTTATTTCTTCCATATCTGATCGTAGCCTTTTCATGCGTTTCCGAAGGTTTTTGGACTTTCGTCTCTGCCGAAATTCCATGTTATTAAACTCTACTCATTTCTTCGAAAACCTTCGGAAGCATATGAAAGGCTACGATGAGATATGGAAGAAACAAGTAGGGAACAAAGGGAGATCAAGACAAGTAGGCGAAAAAAATTTGAAGCCGTTGAATTGGGATGCGATTTACTTCGAAAGGAGACTAACATCATACTGCGTCAGAGTATGAGCACCCAACTCCGCCTTGCTTTCATGTTCCAAATGGCGGAAGAAACTGGGTTAACCAATGTGTATGTAGCTCAGCTCCTTAAATGCCAGGCTCAACTCAACCCTCAAACCCTTTCTACGCGAGCTTCTCCGTGAGATGATGAAATCCCCATTCCCATCCTATCATCCTAACCTTATCCATGAACCAACTCTTTACAGGTCCTCCTCCTTTTTACTTATTTCATGTATGTATGAGGATCCGTTTTTAATACCCATTTTTTGTTTCAGGTTGGATGAGGCAGTTATGCATTATGGTGAGAGCATAAAAGAGATTACCAATGAAGAATTTGGTAATGGCATGTAAGCTTTTTAGGGGTTTCCTTTTGCCCATTTTATTTGTAGTTCATTATAGTAGTTAACTGCACCACACATTCCCAGATTGGATTCTTAATTGATCTCAAAACTTTAAAAGTACTAAATGTTAATGATGCTATATGAGTTAACAATTAGACTAAGGTAAGAACTTAATTAATACAATATTGATTTTTTTAAGGACACAATTAGAAAGTTTTGAAGTTTAGGGACTAATTTACAATCTAGACTATAGTTGACGTTTAATGCAATTAACCCTTCATTATATTTTGGTTGTTCGTGTTTGAGCTAATTAGGAAGTAGGAGAAATAGTTAGCATTTGGTTCATGTAAATGAATTTGAACCAAGAAATAAGATGAATTCTACATGTTTGCTTAATTTCCTGAGTGAACATTAAGTTCAAATTTTTGGGTCTTTTGGTGTTTGCATTAGGATGCTTGGTTACAGACTTCAATAGGATACACTTTAGTTTTATAACATGAATTAAGGTTGCCCCAAGGGACTTTTAATGATGAATGATTCAAGAGAAAAGATGTAGGATTGGTTTTGGTTTAAACTGATGCACATTAGGTACACTTGGAAGCGATGGTTTGAGTTTCATTTCATCTTTCAAGCATGGAAAGTCTGAACAAATTGTGTCAAATTGAGTTTGATTTTCATGTAGTCATTCAGTAATCCATGTTTGTATTTGCTTAGAATGTCGGCTACCGTTTTTTACCGCTCGGCTGACAAAGTTAAAGGCGGCGATGGGGAAGACCGCATTGTCGCGACGTTTGACGGGAAGTATTTGCCTTATACTGAACAGGTTTCTTGTCTTTGATTGCTTTAGTTCACTAATGAAGCACAGCTGATCTCTTTTTGGTATGCCATATACATAAATCAGAGAAACACTCATTTAAATCTCGATTCTAATGGCAGAAATCAGAGCATATGGCTTCAAAGTCGACGACTCCATCGAAGCTAACGAACAGTTAAAACAATAAACAGCTGCTCATCTATACTCCTATATAGAGAAGGAAGATCCTAAGGTCTTGCACAATAGCACAATAAATATCTGTTCATACTGTTTTTTTTTTGTTTACATGAGAGCATTATGGGTAAATTTCAATCCCAATCCTTCTACTTTTTTAGTTTATAGGAATGTTTAAATTTCAATTTGATCCTTATACTTTTCTCAAATTTAAATTTTAATCTATATACTTTAATTTTGATATAATTTAGTATCTCAATTTTTATAATGAGATTAGTTAATCTAAATATTTTATTCTAATTAAAATGATTATGTTAATTTGAAGAATTGTTAGCACTTATTAAAATTTTTTATTAAATTCAAATTCGTTCCAATTAGAGGTAATCATGGGCCGTGCCTCAATAGAATTTTAGACATGTTTTTAGGCTTGAGCATGAAAAATGGGCTTAAAATTTTGCCCATGCTCTGTCTAAATAAAAATGCTAAAACTCAAGTTCGGTTCGGCTCGCTCGTATTAATTTTTTATAATATTATTTTCATATAAAAGCAAATTTAAAAATATAATACATCAAATATACTACAAACATTAAAATAAATATTTCTTAACAATTTGAAAATAAATTAAAAAAGTATTTATACTTAAATAACACTAAAACATGTGTAATTTAATAAATAAATGCCTCTAAAATAATAGTAAAATTAACAACAAAACAATAATTATACAATATCAAAATAACAACAAAATAGTAATAATATAAAAGCGAAATAGTAGCAAAACAACAATAAAACACAATTGTAAAATAGTAGAAAGAGCAAAAACACAACAATATTTTTTTTGGCAAATTTGGGCTCGAGCCTAGCTTAGTTAAAAAAAAGCTTACTTGAGGCTCGACCTGTTTAGAAAATGAGCTTCATTTTTTGTTCAAGCCCATTTTTCGGGCATATATTTTTGCCCAAACCCTCCCATTTTTTGGGTGAGCCGGGTAGTTTGACCTGTGATCCGGTTTAGTTAAATGTTATTTTTTGTTACAGGAATATCATGTGAATTCTTTACTATTATTATTTTAAAATATCATATCAATAAATTTAACAAAAATTTTAACAGTATTAACAAATTAATCTAAATGTTAAGGTTAGTATTTGGTACATATCTCTTTTTATTTATTTTATATTTTACTATATTTTATAAGATACTTGTCAATACTTTGACATCTTGCTTGAGAGTCTAAAAACTTTATTGACATTATACAAATTATTATTCTAATTTTTAAATTCAAAATTAAAAGACTAAATTCATATGAAAAATAAATTCAAAATGTAAAAAAATATAAATTTCTTTGGATAAATTGTAAATTTTTACTAATAAATAATTATGTATTTACTAAATATTAGCCCCAGCTCACAAATCGAACTTACAATAGTTTTCAAGCAATTGGGCCCAATTGAAAGCCCAAAGAGAGAGAGGAGTACATAAATAGTAGCAGCTGAAAAAACCCTCATCACTCCCAGAAACCCTCTCTCAGCTTATCCTCTCTTAGACTCTCGACTCTTATCAAATTCAATCTTTCTCTCACCATGGCACAAACCCTTACACGTGCGGCCACATCTACCCTCACGCGCCACCTTTCTCTCTCCTTTATCCTCCCCAAGCGCCTCCTTTCCTCCAAATCCATCACCCATCCTCCTCCCATCCCTTCCCTCCGCTTCTCCCGCCGCCCTCTTACCCCTCTTTCCCACGCCGTCCGATGTCTCCCTCTCGCTCCCACACGCTTCACTTCTATCCGTTGCCGAGTCAACCGCTCCGGGAACTCCGCTTACTCTCCGCTCAACTCCGGGTCGAACTTCAGCGACCGGCCGCCAACTGAAATGGCCCCGCTGTTTCCGGGTTGTGATTATGAGCATTGGCTTATCGTTATGGATAAGCCCGGTGGAGAAGGAGCTACTAAGCAGGAAATGATCGATTGCTATATCAAAACCCTTGCTAAAGTCGTCGGCAGGTCTTTTTTATTATTCTTTTCGTGGACTCTTTTGGGTGTTTGGATGCTGAGAAAGTCTGGGAAAATGGGAAGGAAAAAATTGGTTTAATTTTGAAAAGGAAGATAATATCTTGGGTTTTTTATTATCTATTTTTATGGGTTTACCTTTGTTTTCACAAGAATTGATTCTTTATTAAGATTGCTTATGGTACATTTCATTTCAGGATTTAGAGAGTTCTTCTGTTGCTTACATTATTAAGACTTAGTTTGGATTTTAAGACCATCCTGTTTGATATTAATTTTTTATTTGATAATGTCTCTATGTTAGTGAGGAAGAAGCTAAGAAGAAGATCTACAACGTTTCGTGTGAGAGGTACTTTGGATTCGGATGCGAGATCGACGAGGAGACCTCAAATAAGCTAGAAGGTCTTGCTTTTAGCTCCCTTTAAGTTGTTGGATTGTCTCATTCCGCGTTTACTCTAACTTATAAATTTTGTTGTTTTCTTGTTAACAGGATTGCCTGGTGTTCTCTTTGTGCTCCCAGATTCTTATGTTGATCCCGAGTACAAGGACTATGGTGGTAAGCTGTTAGCCTCTTTGTCTAATATAGTTCTGCAAAAACTTTTGCTAGTATTTGCATAAAATGCTAATTTAACCGTGGAGATGTGCTTCCATTACGATTTATGCGAATAACTGTCATTAAAATGCTCGTTTTTCTTCTTGTTTCAGTTATGTGATTGCGTTCATATACTTTCTTTTTATTGTTTATATTTTTTCTTTCAAGTTTTTAATCTCCTATCAGTCCATATGAGACTCATTGAAATGTTATATTTGTTTTAACCGACCTCAGCAAGGTCATTTGCATGCTGATGTTTAGCACGACTTACATGAGCATAATAGGGAATGCCTACGTACTAGTCCATCTTGGCAAAGCTAAAAAGCCTTGTAGGGAATGTTTAGTTTTGAATGCTAATGGACTTAAATCAAATGTCTCTCTCACTACTTTGTGCTTCCATTTTTTACAACATGGAATTCAAACCAGTAGGGAGAACTGGAGAAGACATTATATCATATGGTTTGCACCATCAAAGGGATCAAGTTCTTGTTTGAGTATTTTAGCTATGCATTTAGTCCATCTTGGCAAAGCTAAAACGTCTTATAGACAATGTTTAGTTTTGAATGCTAATGGACTTATATTGAATGCATCTTTCATGACTTTCTGATCTCATCCTACATGGAGTTCAGATTCATAGAGATGATACATTATTTTGTTTTTGCACATAGCTTATGGCATCTTCTTTTGATATCTTATCCTTTATTTATGTCGATAACTGCATGTTATGGCAATCGAGGCCAATATTGTTCATTGGGAATTTAAAAACAGAAATTGTCTATATTCTAATGCTTGTAAACCCATTACCTCAGTCCATCTTCCCTAAGTTACTAGCCATGAGTTGGTCTGCTGATGGACTCACATCAAAGTCCTCTCGGTACTCATGTTTTGTGCTTTTATTTATGGAGTTACAGAGTTATCAGAGAAGATACATAAAAAAATTGCCTTTGCATATTCTATAATCTCATGATAGACGGATAATATTTGATATTTGACAATTGCAATTATTATTTTGCAGCTGAATTGTTTGTTAATGGGGAGATTGTTCAACGATCACCAGAAAGACAAAGGAGGGTGGAACCACAACCGCAAAGGGCCCAAGACAGGCCAAGGTACAATGATCGGACTCGTTATGTTCGTCGCAGAGAGAACATGAGGTGAAAAGTATAATTAGAAAGAAAGAAAATGATGTATAGGGCTCTTTTTAAGTGTTTCTTGAGATATGGGAGCATTATTATTATGAAGAGAAGACATGGAAAAGAAAAGCTTATGTTGATGTTTTTTAATGTAGTTGTGATTCTGAACTTGAATGTTTGGTGGTCTGCTTGAGTTTCAGCATAAAACTGATGTAGGATTATTTATGATATTACTTTTTGTTTATTTTCCTTCTCCTTAGAATCTAAATTTTTATTTCTTTTTTACTGATTGTTGTTGATAACGTAGTTGATTCATGTAATTATGTTTCATCTGCAATTCCTTTCGAAATCTCGTATGGATTTGCAGCCCCTAATCTTACACTTCCAATACTTAATGTGATGTTTTTTTATTATTATAATTATCTCAATTTTAATCACTTCAAAATGAAATAATAAATTAAAATTTTTATTTCTTTGATATATTCTTCAAATGAACATTAAAAAATTAATTTTTAATTAAATTTATCTTTAAGCCATAAACAAAATAAAAATGCATAGTGGAGAATCTTGGCACTTTGTTACTTGCTTTATTTATTTAAATAAAAACTAGAAATTTTTTATATTTTAATAAAATAAAATACTATAAGATTAAACTCTTAATAGTAAAAAGAATAAAAAGATACTTGATAATATAGTAGGTAATCTTAGTTTCTAGTGAGACAAATTAAATTAAATTAATTAGGAAATTGTAACATATCTGACAATATGTTAAATAATATTACATTTGGTAATTGTATTATTAGACATAATCTTACATAATTTATATTTGGATAATTTTATTATTAGAGGTAATCTTATATTATATGAACCAAACATCCCTAAAAAGATATTAACTTTCGAATTTATTTTACTTAAATTTATATTAATTAATTATTTTTACAAAATCAAATTAGAGAGAAATATAATTAAAACTCTAAATTATGACATCACTTTCCCGTACAATTGCATATTAATTATACCGACAACATAACTGATTAGCTAGATTGCTTTATTTTTCGAATAATAGATTTGAAAAATAAACTTGATTTATTAAATTTAAATATTGGATATCTATACTATCATTAAATTTAAATCCTTAAAGAAATAAGGCCCAGGCCCAAATGAAAAGAAAAATGAACAAAATCATTATCCAAACAATCTTTTCTTCTTCCTTTTCCTTCACAAAAACAAAACAGATAAACAAAAAGAAGTGAAAAACCAGAGAAGGCAACAATGGCGACGTTGGCTACTGTGGGAAGTAGTTCAGTTCTTCGGTTCAACAAAACAGAGCCTCTAAAGACGAACCCATCTTCACCATTTCTTGGTTTCGTTACTTCCCAACTCAGCGGCATCAAAATCTCTTGCAACCTCCCTGTCGTGGTGGCGCCTTTAAAACCCATATCTTCCCCTTTCACTCCTGCTCTCCAGCCTGTTGCTCGTAAATACCTTCATCTCTTTCTGTTTTCTTAGTCATATGTTCTTTGTGATTAAAACTTTCTGGGTTTGTTTCAATTTTGGATTTTCTTTTTTGTTCAATTATGTGAAATTTTATGCTGGCGTTGAAGTTAACTATTTTTAATGCTAAGTGGGGTGCTTTGGGGAGTTTGGTAGTGACAATTGTTTTCTGGGTTTGTTGATTTTAATTTTAAAATTTACAATGTGAGCTTGATTGGTTTGAGGCTTAGAGTTGCCTTTTGAACAAGCATATGGAGCTGTATTGATTGAATTATTCAATTTTCTCCAAGTCTTTGTGTTTGATATCTATGTCCAGCTCGTACTTAGACATGGATTGGCGGATATGACCGAGTTATAATCTTTGAATTGTTTGAGTGTGACATTGTTTTTAAGAACTCGTATTGGCAACTTCCTTTCCTTAACTAGCACGCTAATTCTAAGCTGGAAGTTTAAATTAGAAAGTTAAGATCAATGCGTTTTTTGTCTGATTTGCTTAATGTATTGACCCTTTGAGGTCAGTGGAGAACTTAGCTTTTTTGTTGGATTTTTGATGAATTTGGTTGGATGAGCTGTTAGCATTGCTGTTAGTGATTTGTTAAGTGCTATGTCATCGGAATTAGAGAGGGCGTCTCGGATAGAAGTACATGTTCAATTCAAATATAATCAACATTACTCGAGCATGTGTTGAATTCGAGTGTCAAATATAGATACTTTAGAGCAAATGAAGAGCCGGGTAAAGCAGGTTAAGTGTTCAAGACCGAACAGAAAACTTAAGGCTATTGGAGTCGTGGAACTGCGGTCGTGGCTTTCTAGGTTGGATATAGAACTAGAGATAGCATGAAGGTGAAATTCGATTTGCTAGTCTGAAAATGAATGGCGGTTCAATGATCTCTATTGATCTTTTTTTCAGGTAGGATATGCCCTTTCACCGGCAAGAAAGCGAACAAAGCCAACAAAGTTTCGTTCTCAAATCACAAGACGAAGAAATTACAGTTTGTCAACCTCCAATACAAGAAGGTTTGGTGGGAAGCTGGTAAACGCTATGTAAAATTACGTTTATCAACCAAGGCGTTGAAGACCATCGAGAAGAACGGATTGGATGCCGTTGCTAAGAAGGCTGGGATAGATCTTCGCAAGGAATGATCAAAGAAAAAAAAAAGTACTAAACTTTTAGATTTCCAGTTTTAGTTTTGCAGAAACCATTTTCCCCAGAAAACAACACTATTTGGTAAAACATTGGGTTAATTTATGCAACTCTTTTTAGCTTGATATGTTATCTGAATTCGAAAGGGGTATCGTGTCTGACACGGGTATGGATACGGATATTAAGAGTTCGGGATGGTTCTGAAATGAACTAAATAAACCAATTTAATTTAAACTTCTGAAGCAACTCACATAAAGATTTTCAACATTTTTAGATGTTAGATAGCCTAACCTATAGGATTTACAAAAATGGCATGTCCAAAATTACATAATAACAAAATGCGGGCAAAGTTGTTTCTTTTATCTAAATGGTTCAATCGGTGCAGATTCTTCAAGAACTGCAGCAGCCTCGAAACATTCAGCAGCCTCTAGGGCTGATGCACTAACATCGGCTTTATAAAGCAACCCGAGATTGTACCAGGCCGCCGGGTTGGTCCGATCAAGTCTAAGGGCATCCATTAGAAAACTTCTAACAATAGGCATTGATTGACCACCAAGTTGTCTGAGAATGCAAGCAGTGGATATCAAACTTGGAACATGTGTGGGATTTACATCTAATGCTTTCTTGTATGATCTCAGTGCTTCCTGATGAAGCCCTCTCGCTTCGTTCAATAAACCTAACAAAATCACCCTCGGGTTTTAGCGAACTAGTTTGGTTCTCCAACTAAAAGGATTGGCTATCGCGCAAATATTAGATACAAATATGAACAAAGCAATAACGGGCATGAAACAGAAAATGAGTTCAAAAGAGAGTGCGAATGATTAAAGATGTATATTAGAAAATCAGAAGATTCAGCTTAAAACTAGTTTTCCAATTTTCCGGAAAACAGAACTCTCAACAAGCTCGTACAAGTGCGAACTGTCAGCAACTTTAACATGATATGCAGTACTAATCGAAACATCTAGAATAATTTATCGACAAGTAGATGAACAAAGCACTTGTTTACCTGTAGAGTACCATCTAGTGGCGGAGAAAGGACTGATAGCCTTGGATTTGGCGAGACAGACCTCTGCATCCCGCCACTGCGACAAGCTTATGTACACGTTAGCTAGATCGTGCCATGTTTCCATTTCCAAGCCTCGATCCCACTTCCCCTTAGTCTGCAAGGAATGGAAAGAACAATTTATAAGAGAATCATTTGACAGACTTTGGATTCTACGAGTTACATGCTAGTGGCTCAGAATAACGTGCAGCTATCTTGTGAACTGAAAACAAACATACAGTATCCTTTTACTCTATTTACCCAAAATGTTTTGCATGAAACTAAACTTCAGGAGAATCCATGAACATCGAGCCACTTTGTTTCGGCACCAACATGCAAGTATGAAAAAGTAATAGATGCTCGATAATATCTTCACCATTATCAAATAGACACTTACGGTATCGAGTTCTATCGGAGAGGAAACTCAAATTATTGTTTTTTTCACTTCCTTTCCTAATATTGTCAACCGGATACAACTTTATCACTTTTTTTGGCAATTCAACTTCAAAAGGATAAACTCGATAAAAAGGTATTCAGAATCTACCTTTAGAAGTTTCTTCCCGGATCCCGAGCTTTTATGCTGAACTTGGAGAACAGCAAGAATACGAGTATATGTCTCAACTGCATTTTTTAACTGCCCTTGTGCAATCTGAAGTTTAGCCTTGGTTCTCAACAATTCTCCTTGGTCCCACTTCCCAGTTTGGTTAAGAGCAGCGTTAATTACCGTCTCCGCATCAACAAACCGTTTTTGAGCCGACAATATCCGAGCCAAAAGGACATATCCCTTAACATTAGACCCTGCTTCGAGTTTCAAGAGCTGCTTTGCATAGTGAAGTGCAACATCCAACTTCCTCTGCTCGGCATTTTCTAGGCAAATATGGAATACGATGTATGGGTCACTTTCTTTCATCAGCTTTTCTGCGGTTTCGAGTACCTCAATTGTTTCGGACTGCTGCAAATTTCTCTGAGAATCGGAAGAAACCATCCTTGACTGAGCTGATAATAGAACTCCCAGTAAGCAGTTTGCTTTGCTCACCATCTGCCAACACCTACCATTCAATCCGACAAGAGCTTTCCGTGCCCAATTTGTCCCTTCCTCGATATAATTCATATTCTCCCCACAAATTTTCGAGGCTAGCAACAATTCCAGGACACAGTCCGGATTGTCTCGGCTATTCAAAAGATTCCGCAAAAGATTCAAAGCAATTATCTCCTCACCTTCCCCATAATAGCAGAGAGCCAACGTACGATATTGTTCTTTTCTTTCCATGATCTCGGGCTGCAATTCTTCAACCTGATGAGCTAAGGCTCTTAGTTCCCCCGAAACAGATAACGCAAAAGCAAGATGATCCAATATCGACGGATCCCATCTGATCCTTTTGAGAAGAAACTTTCTAAGTAGAATTAATAATAAAAGAATCGCCTCTTCAACATTGTTCCTCGGCACAAATGAGCCTTCCATCTGCGCACGGAGAGTTAGAGGGCTTGCTTCGGCACCGCTATATAAAAGCAACACTGCAAATTCTTTTTCGAGTTTCGCTTTGGTTCCGGTATCAAGATTCCAGTAATAGAGGAGAGCCCGCCGGTACGACAATATGGCTTCTTGGGGATCTCCGGCAAGTTTCCATAGCTCCGGAAGCAATTCCACAGCTTTGTTCAAAATTTCCTGCAATTTACAATCCGTAGAGAAGTTGTCCGGCAGGCCATCAGGCAACGCAGATTCAACAGTCTCCAAAATAATTTTGCACGATTGAGCGGCCTCTGTAAAATTATCAGGCAAAAAAATTTAAAAAGCATGAATAGGTAACAATGATTATCACACTGAATCATCAAGGAAGCCTAAATTTCACTCTTTCGGAGCGTATAGGTAGGTAACCCGTGGAGCAGCTCAGGTTTTGTCATCTCTAGTAAAATATGAGGAAAATGAAAGGGCATACCTCCAAACCTTCCGAGGTGCTGCAATGATTTTGCTTTCAAGAAAATAGCTTCGAGAAGTAAGCTAATGGCATGCATAGACATGGCAGGAGCAGCTTCACTTTCCGAGCAGCGTCGGTTTTGTTCACATCTTCTAGAAAGGGTAACTTTCATCTTTGAAGTCACTGCAGAAACGTCTATTCCTTCAAATACATGAAGTGCAGCTTCTATATTTCCCTTTTGATACTCGAGCCTCCCTAATAATGCCCTTGCTTCCTATAATTAAACTATCTGTTAGATAAGCCTATACCGTAAATAAATCTAACATAGACATTAATCGACAACATGATCCATTCCTTCCGTAAAATCACTGAGAAATTTCCTCAAACATCGAAGATAAAGAAAGTGCAAAATGCAATTAAGAAATTGGATGGTACTGACCTCATAGTTCAGATAACCACTCTCGCGAAGCGATGACTCAGCTTCTTCAATATTACTACTATCAGCCTTAGTCTCCACCATCTCGCCTGCTCGAGACGAGTAACCACTCACCGAATAGTCCCGAGTCGCTAGCGACTCGGAAGAAGCATTAGTATCATCAACTCTTAATTGCTGTCCTGACCATATACACCTCATCATTTTCTGAAACCCCCCTCGAATATGGAATCCTCGCTTGTTTATCCAATCCTTAACCGCCATACCGTTCCTTTACACTTGAAATCCTTTGAAAACGGCATCGACATCACAAAAGCCAATCGAGATTAGGAGCATTCCAACATAAAACGTCATGAAATAAGAGAATTAAAACCCTAGCTATATCCTGAATTCTCAGCACTTGATAAACCATACATTTCTGAACCCCAAACCCAAAATTTAAAGTAAAAATAAAAATTTGAAACCAAAAAAAGTAAATAAATACCTATTTTCATACAGTACAGGTTGAGTAAATCACCATAAACACCCAAAATCTGGGTTTAAGCAGCCAATTTTCTCATCGAAGATAAATAACACAAGTAAATAACAAAGAAAAAAAAAACCCAGAAAAATTCAACACAAGCATGATGAATTCAGAGTAACCTACACCACATAAAAAATAAAATAAAATAAAATAAAAATATCATAAATTGAAAGGTACAGTTAGAGGTAAAAGAAAACACGCTAGTGAAACTAATCAAACCATTGACAATCATCATGCAAGAAATGGGGTTAAAAAACAGCTAAAAGAAAGTACCTTTTCATTGCTAAAAAACATTGACTGAGCCCACCAAACACTCTCATCACTGTGCATTTTCCACAATTCACTCAATCCTAAAGAGAAAAAAAAAATGCGTCCTTAAATTATTTTTTTCACTTGCAAAGCAAGAATCCAAAGCAAAGCTATCAACTTTATTTTTTTGTTTGTTTTTCTTCTTCTACTGCTTCAGCTTCTCATTTTGGAAAAAAGTTTGTATTTTTATTTTCTTTTTTGAGGTTTTAAGCTTTATATCGTGGAAGAATGAGTGCATTAAATTATGAAATCTAACACTGTACCAATTGGGTTCTTCTGTCTTGAAAAACATGTGAACCAGAGGAAAAGTTTTCAATTTTTTTTCATTGTTCGAGAGTAATAAATTATTGAACCGTTCAAAAGAATATATTTTTGGGTAAACTATACTCTAGTTACTAAATTATTAGAAAGTTTACATTTTAGTTATAAAACTTTAAAGAGTTAAAAATGGTCACTGAGTTATTTAAAATTTTGATTTAATTCATTGGGCTGTTAAAATTGCTATCGCATAACATTCTCTGTTCGCACTGCCTGCATCAACGAAAGCTCTACTCCTTTTTCTCTTCTACAATTCACTTTTTTTAATGAAACAACTTTGAACGTTATGAATATGTTAACTAAAACTCAAATAGCTTTCTTCTTCAATTTTCATCATTGATCGTCAGATCAACTTGAATCTAAGTTATATTCTTCTACTCATTAATAGGTACTGATCCACTGTATTAATTGTCAAATCGTCATTTGAAGCTCATTAGCCAAATGACTCAAACTTAAAAAAACAACAACTTAATAAGAAGGGCAAAGCCAATTTTTTTTTACAGGACCGAAATTGAATTATAAAATTTTAAGAGATCAAAATAAAATTTTACCTTGTACTAAGTTATAACTCCATTATTCTTAAGGGACTAACTTTTTTCATATTGCACTTTTATAATTTTACTATTTCTAAAGGGACTAAATTATAATTTTTCATTTTTAGGGGGCCGACAAAGCTTCACATTTGCTTAAATAAAGACTTTTAAATAGTTCATGCACTTAAATCAAAACTTTTGAATAGTTCAATGATATTTTGTAATTTTTTAAAGTTGAATGACCAAAACATAAATTTACTAATAATTTAGTGACTTTAGGTGTAATTTACCCTTAGTTTTAAAAAAACATTAAAGACAGTTTCTCGAAGGAAACGTCCATGGCCCCAGTTTGAAATCTTCTCCATAGTTTAGTGTCAGCTGCTGGTTTCATGGTCCATGCAAATCGTCTAGCTGCCTGCCAATCTTTTCTCTTTTGTTTTGTTTTTTTTTTTTTTCAATTTAAACATAAATAAACAATTAATTTGTGGTATATCTCAACTTTGTCTTATGGTAACTATGTTATGATTTTGGGATTTTTTAATAAATTTAACAATTTTTCTTAATTTAGTATTTAGATTTTTTTCTCATATATAAATTTACATTTTCTAATTTAGTATCTATAAATTTGATTTTTTTAATTTAGTATTTAAATTTTTTTGGTCAAATTTAGTGTCTAAACTTATTAAATATCATACAAATTACTCTAATGTAGCATTTAGTGTTTTTTAATGTTATGATTCTAATGAAATGAGAATATTAAAAAAGTTACTTTGCAACATTTGGCATATATTTAAAAGTATAGATTAAAATCATTGGGATGTTGTATTATCACGCTTAGTTCACTAAATCTTTCCGAGAATGTAATTATAATTTACAAATTTATCCTTATTAAATTAAAATAATATTGATATATTTAATATTTTGCAATAAACTTTATTAATAATAATATTTTAATTAATTTTTAAGTGTAATGTTTTAATTGATCATTTTAAAATTATTGTTTTAGTTTATAATTTTAATTAAAATTAAAATTATTTGAAATTTATCTTGCATGTATTTTTAAAATAATAATGCATATATAAAACTTGTTTTTGAATGAATATTGTAATGAAATTGAAATATCAATCAACATATCGAAAGGAAATATATGAAGAACAATAAAAATAAATATAATATATAAAAAATATACTACATAAATGGTTAAATATGCATATAAAAAATAATATTTAAAAAATTACTTTCAAAAAAGTAATTGAAATTACAAGAGAGTTGATAGTGAGAATGAGGTAACAAAATAATTAATGTATAATGTACATAAAACATATGACATAACATTTTATTTTTGTATTTTAAATGTTGAATTATTTTATTTTAATATAACCTAATGAATTTTTTTTTTGGTTTTAAACCTATTGTTTTCTTAATATTCATTCGTTAAGCATAGTTCAAATCATAATTTTTTAACACAAATTTCTGTTGATACCCGCAATATTTTTGTGGAATCGAAGGCTTCTGAAGATCAGGCTTGAATCATCCTTGTCATTAACAGTAAAAATAATCACAGAGCTCTATGAAAAGTAAAATTTGAACATATTGTTTAGCAAACTAGAGGAAACTCTAAATAAATTTAGTCATTCCTACCATTAACGTCCATGTCATCTGTCACATGTTAGATATACATTAATTATTCCCGCCCCCTCATATGCCCCCTTATAAAAACAAACACTATTAGAGTTTTGGGGGGTAATTTCTATAACATTTGATACGTTTAAGTATCAAATTGGACAAATAAAAAGCATTGATACCAAATTAGGAAAAATTGTCAAGTTTAGACACCAAATTGAAAAAAAAAAAAAAACCTTAGGTGTCAAAATAGGAGAAAAAAGTTGTCAAGTTCAAGTACCAAATCAAACAAAAAAGCTTAAGTATCAAATTAAGAAAAAATGTAACCAACAAGTATTGGGTGTAATGGTAAAACATATTGCAAACGTAAGTTTAAATCTTGGAGAATGGCAACCACGAAATACCGGTTCAAACCTTAAAACAACATCATTAAGAACAATCATAGATTTTGAACATAAATCATAAAACGAACATAAATAATACCAAATAAAAAATTCAAATTCAAATACCAAATACTAAATAATACATCAAAACTTTATAATTTTATGTGCATGTAATGAATTAAATAGAATATATTATCTAAATGATATGATAAAGAATAATGGTACAAAGGAGGTACAAACAAGTCTAAAAGGTTTTTCTTTTAAATTTATATCTATATATATAAAAGCTTCACCAAAAAGGTGTGAGGAGTGTTTAATGTGTCGGAAGGTAGGTGTTTGTTATGTTGCTTTGGTTTCAATCCAAATCCAATGTATTTATTATAAATTTGGGGGAAGATGTATTGTGTAAGACAAAACTCAAATATGTCTCTACTTTTGTATTCTACTTTACTCCATCTAACAAAACGTGTTTCCCACTCAGTTAAATTTAAAAATTAAAAAAAAGTAAGGGTGTGAGAAATATTCTGTTAATTTATATATTTATTGAGTATTTTTCTCTGTCTCTTCTAAATGGTGATGTTTCTCTATTCATATAATATAAGTACTGCTCATTGATATAACATATTAGATAGGTTCCATACATATTATATATATATATTATTCTAAATTTAACACGTGTTTTATAGTTTTATATGCGATCTCATGTGTGATTTCACTGAAGAATATAAATATCCTCTTGCAAACAACCATTATCATGCGAGTTTGCTCTGCAAACTCAATTTACGAGCTCGATGACATTTGACCCAAACTCATTTAGGTCCCATTTGAGTTTTGAACCGCTAATAACAAGTATCATAACAATATTTAATTTTTAAATATATTTTATAAGATATATATCGCATCTTCAATTTAATATGAAATTTAAAAATTTCACCAACAGTTAATAAAATAAATTTTCGAATAATAAAACTGTAATATAAATATAGCATTGTGTAAGGTTTGATTATTTCGATATTAATTATGATTAAAATTTACTCATAAATATTTGTACTTTTGTACATTTAGGCTTCAATTTTGTTAGGATTGTTGATTCCTTTGAAAAAATTTGAAATATTATTTATTGGACAATCAATTAAATTTTTGAAACCCTAAATCTTATATTGAAGACCTAAATTTTACGTCTTCAAACTTATATTTATTTTACAAGCATCCACAAATATCCAAACCTATTTAAAAAAAACACCTCCAAATTTGATCATAAATATAGTTATTAATTTTTTTTACATTTTAACTTAAAAGTTATACATTAATACTAATAATAATTCTTATTATTATTGTATTGGTAATATCTAAATTATTGTTTAGGCACAAAATAATCATTGTGCCTTGTACTATACTTAATTCCAGCATTGACATTGGAATTGGGAAAATATAAAGTTAACAAAAGTGAAGGTTATGATTCTGTTTTGTCTTGATTAAATGTGTACTAATTACTATTCAATGCCCACAGCTTGTCAGCACAAATGCCACCCTAATTTATTACTTACCTTTTTCTTAGGCTTAATATCATTTTGATCATGGAAAATTCTCACTTTTTTTATTTTTTTATTTTTATTCCGTCACTAAAGTTAGCTTGTGTAAACTGTAAAAATAATTATTTTTATTTACTTTAAATTATATTTTAGTTATTTATATTTAAAATATTACATTTTAGTCATTTACGTTTGTGTTTTGTTATAAAGTAGTCACTCTGCCATAAACTCCGTTACTTCCCTAACAGCAATCCTACATGACAGTCCAAATGAGTTTTAAATGCCAACTTGGATGTCTAATTAGGATGGGAATAGTTTTTCAATCAAATGGAAAAGAAAACTAAAAGAAAAAGGAGACGAACGATTTTCCTTTTCCAGTCCAAGATGTAATTAATTTAAAATTTTTAATTAATTAAATTTATTTAATTAAAAACTTATTCTCGTCCTAGTTGGACATCCAAGTTGACGTTTAAAACCTATTTGAATTGCTATGTAGGATTGCCGTTAAAGAAATAAAGGAGCTTAACAACAGAGTGACCACTTCGTAACAAGACGATAAGGTAAGTGACTAAAACATAACATTTCAAACATAAGTGATTAAAACGTAATATGAAGCAAACAAAAGTGACTATTTTTTAATTTACTCATATTTTTTGTTAAAAAAAATCAAAAGTTAATATATTCACATCATTGTAATGATTAAAGTGCCAACATGTTTTTTTAATTCTTTTTCTTAATAATAAAATATTTTTCTTTTTCATTTCTCTTCTTCTTTCATGAATATATATATATATATTCCAACATGAAATGTTTCTATATCTGAAAATGCTTTAAGAATCTGGCAGTGTGTTGTTGATTGCTGACTTGGAAACGACACAAAATTGTGAGAATTTTTCAAGAAAGATGGAAGCTCACTGCTCATAAGACCCCAAATTGGCTGCTCTAGCTTTATTGTCAGTCAACACCTAGCATTGGTCCCAATTTCTTGAAGTGAAGTACATGGAACGTGGTGGTGATGAAGATGTTGACGAATGATGGCCATGGTGGTCAGAGCGATGTTGAATTGACGAAAAGCGACGGATTGAAGACTTAAGTTTCAAACCTTCAGTGAACCTCCTTCGATGTTTTCCTTGAGGTCGACCAGTTAAAGGAGGGGGGAAAGGGGAGCCCAAGGGTGGTCTTTGATCAGAGCTCCAATGCTAGAATAAGGCAGTGGGAGTAAGAACAAAACAGTGGCGGATTCAGGGGCAGCAGTGCCTGGCCCTAAAATAAAAATAATTTATTTAAACATTTTTTATAAAATTTTAAATTAATAATAATAAAATTATATGTTGATCCCTCAAAAATAATAAAATTTAAATTTAAATTTTTAAAAATTATAAAGATATATGCTATTAAAATAGTAAAATTATAATTTTTACTATCGTAAAAATATATAATTTAATTCCGACTCTTTAAATAATTTTTTAACTTCGCCTCTGAAACAAAGTGAGATGCCTAAGTTTTTCCTTCGGTTTTGAGTTAAGCCAAGAAAGAAAAAGAAAAGGGAGAAAGATGACTGTGTGATTAAAAAACATAAAATGATTAATTTGAGTGATAGAATGAAAGTAAGGGAATAAAATGATAAAAAATAGTAAAAAGGTTAAAAGTGAGAACTTTCCTATAATACAAAAGCTAAAAATGGCATTAAGCTTCTTCTTCTTCTTTTTACACTTTATTTTATTCTATAATAATTGAATTTAAAGAATTTGTGTATTTTAATATATTGATAATTAGTATTATATATAAAATTTGAAATATTTATATATCTATGTTGTTGATTTAATATTGTAATTTGTTTTAATTATTATTTTTATAGAGTATAATTACATCGAGATTAATATATTTATAATATAGGATGAATGTGTGATACCATAATAGATATTAAAAGTTTAATTAAAATATGCTCCAAGTCTTCGTTATTGAAAAAGTAATAAGAATGAAAAATAAAAGGTCGTCTTAATCAAAATGTCAATTATGAAATCCTTTCTCTTTCACTTCACACCTTGAAATATATCATCGTTCTTATATAGATAAACGCACTTTCACATCTTTTTAACACAAAATGATTAAGTAGGAAATATTTTTTTAAAGGTGTTCTTTAGAAAAGATTTAATGGAGATGAGGTGGAAGCCTATAGCTCAGACTCAGAGGATTAGAGCACGTGACTACGAATCATGCTGTCGAGAGTTCAAATCCCTCCTCGCCTCAAAACTGACCTAAAGGGGAAAGACCTTTCCCAGGAGTAGGAAAATCATGATACCATTCATACATTTGAAATTTAGTGAGTATTTTTTTTTTAATTTTAAAAGATCACACTAATAAATTAAAAAAATTTTAATAGTATTAACAATTGAACCTAAAATTTAAAATTTAAAAATAAAAAAACTAAATTCTTAAAAATAAAAAAAACTAAATTCCAAATAAATAAATAACAATTATTAAACATTTTAACCTAAAAAATTCAGACGTTTGATAAGTATTTTAAATATTTGCTAATTAAGATGGGCTTTGATTAGCTACTATTTTCGAATATGACATTCGTTTATAATTAATTTATATTATATTTAAGTTTTGATTAAGTTAATGTTATAAATTAATGATATTAATTCAATTGAAAAATGACTGAAGTATCCATTCTTTTAAAGAGTAATAAATATAATTATGAAGGTGGTTTTAAGTTTAAATATTAATTAAATATAAATTCAGATGATAAGTAAATAAAAAATATTCGAATTATGATAAAATAAAACATAGTCATCATTGATATTTTAAAATTCACATATATTTATTTGGTTGTCATACATTAAAGTAGGTAGAGCGCATAGGAAGAGGCAAATATGCCTCATTTTGGATTAATAAATATATATTGCATTTTGATCTATGCATGCATGCATGCATCGTGAAGCTTGTAATATCAATTGTGTCCATTTCCACCACCCCCACCACCTCCAAAACCACCGCCCTTCCCACCTCCAGCTCCACCACCTGCTCCACCTCCAAAACCACCACCCCCACCACCTCCAAAACCACCGCCCTTCCCACCTCCAGCTCCACCACCTGCCCCACCTCCAAAACCACCACCCTTGCCATATCCACCTCCAGCACCGCCGCCAAATCCACCACCTTTTCCAATTCCTCCGCCGACTCCACCACCCTTTCCAAATCCACCACCATGCCCACCACCAATTCCATGGCCTCCTCCCTTACCAATTCCACCTCCATATCCTCCTCCTTTGCCAATCCCACCACCCTTTCCGATGCCACCTCCGTATCCTCCACCCTTTCCGATTCCACCACCAACACCTCCTCCTTTGCCAATCCCACCACCTTTTCCTATGCCACCTCCGTATCCTCCACCCTTTCCGATTCCACCACCAACACCTCCTCCTTTGCCAATCCCACCACCCTTTCCTATGCCACCTCCGTATCCACCACCTTTCCCAATTCCACCACCAACACCTCCTCCTTTGCCAATCCCACCACCATATCCACCACCTTTACCAAAGCCTCCACCAGCACCACCACCTTGCCCACCTCCGAATCCACCACCACCACCGAAACCACCCCCGCCCCCAGCTCCAAAGCCACCTCCCTGTGTTAAGTACTTCTCTTCCTCCTCTTTCGTACTCACCACTTCTTTAGCAATCACATTTACTACAAACACATTAAAACAAAGCAAAGATAACAAGACAACTCTTTTAGTAATTCTCACCATTTTGTTTGAGTTTTAGCTTGGTTCATGACAGTTCCAACATCCCAAGTGCTTTTATAAGCCAATTTGGACCCCATTAATTCATTTCAACTAATAACCGTTCACCACATTTAATACCCAAATAGTCATATCTACTATTATTAAGTAACCAATATGCCTTTTGACTCAATAGCGTACGTGTATACTAACTTTGACTTAAAAAACCCTAAAATACTATAAATTTTATTTAAATTCTTTTTTAATGCAATATTTAGCATTATCTATAATCGCTTCCAACCCTTAAAAATAGGAAGATAAATAGGCTTCAACAATTGAACTAAACTCCTCCTGCACTAGCAACAATATCGATACCAATCAAGCTAAAACTCTATACTTGCATTAATTTCCTTATACAATTTTACTTTATATTTATATTATAAGTTCTTTTTAACTAATTTTCGTATTCACTTTTGAAGAATCCTATACTCCATATATATATATATTCATAATTAATGATTTTTTTTGTAATAAGAGGTAGGATTACGAGTTATCTTGATCAAACTTGAAATTGATGTCAACTGAAATTTTAGTCCAATTTTTTTACTACTCCACTAATTAGTTTAATCGACAAGTTAAAAAATAAAAATAAATGAAACTCACAATAGTCATTTAGCCCCACTCAGTATAACTTGAAAAAGAAAAAGGAAAACAAAAAACTTCATTAAAAACAAATTCACCCAATCTAGCAGTAAGTGTGGTGAAAGGTTATTCATGCACACTGTACATGTTAGCTAAATATGTCCATATAAGTTCAATAATCTGTTTCCTTTGTGAAATATGTATAGTGTATATGTGGGTTTGTCAATCTAAATAACCTTAAAATTTGAATGTATTTACATGTCCAACACGTACTTAAATTCAACGTTAATGTTCAAGTGTGAACAACGTAGGTGAAGCATGACCATGGGCTCCAAACTCAACAAACCCTTTGAAAAATTGTTGAAGTGACAATGATATAATTAGGACTATTCTTTAGTTTCAAAAAGATAAAGCCATATCCATGTGGTTGGTAGATACAGAATTTATTGCATATAAAAGCAAAGGGGGAAAATGTTTAATTCTTAGCTTGATTTCTTGGTAATACCATTTGTCTTTTAGCCATAATTACGAGTAATATTAATTATTAATAATTAAAATAATATTAATTGATGTGATAAATATAAAAATATTAGGTTACTTATCATTAAAATGTTTTATAAATGTGATAATAAAGGTTTTATCCATTTAAACTATGTTGAATAATAATAGATAAATTTTAAAATAATTTTATTTTTCAATATTAATTAATAATTAGTAATAGCTAAAGTCATATAAAAATAATATGATAAATATAACAAAGTTTTTATTCATTTAGCTATACAAATGAGTTGAATGATAATAATTCTATTTTTTTCTAGAGTATTGGATTTAAAGTATTATTTTAATGTTAATAAAAGTTAAAAATCATATGTAATAAATATAAAAAGAGATTAAATTAAGACTTGATAAATAATATTTTATTATAAAATAATTTAATTATTTTACAATTTTAAAAAATATTATTAATTAAATAAAAGTAATTGTTGATGTATTTTAAATAATATTTAAATACAATTTGTAGAGGCCCAATTTAGCCCGGGCCCAAACAGAAACCAGAAATGAAAAAATAAAAATAATAACAAAACTCATTAATAACAGTCCATTTACAAAAAAAAAATATCAGCCCAAATCATTGAAAACCCTAAAGCTCAAATGGCCCACATCCTAAACTAAGTTTCAGTAAAATAAAAAAAACCCTAACCTCCAGCGTCGTTGCCCTCCACGTGAACGCGTGTCACCCGAGGCACCTCGTCTCGAGGTCTGACGCCCTTGCCACCGTTTCAGCAAAATGGCAAGGGCAGGCTTTTTGCCCCGTCGTTGACTCTCCACTACCTGCAAAAAGGAAACGAAAAGGATAGAAACAGTGGAAACAACAGAGAACAGAAGCAAAACAGTAGAGAAGATAAAGAAAAAAAGATAAATGATTTTATAATATGGCTATAAAAGCCACGAACATATCAATGTAGTTTTTTTACGCACAGATAGAAATACAAAAAAAAGTTTCAAGTTTTGAAAGGTAGAAATTTTATTTTTTATCTGATTTTTTTGAAGTAAATAAATAACAAAAAATACAAAAAAGAAACCAGTCACCTGAGTCGCCGTAGTCGGAGTTCTCTCTGGTCTGAGGGTGGCTGAGTCAGTGGGCTCGCCGAAAACCCCATCAATGGCAACGGGGAGCCGAAAGGTCCCATCATTTTCTCTTTTTTTATTTTTCAAATCTTAGTGGTTTTTTGGGCATTTTGGTTTTAAATTGGGACCGAGGGTGAAAAAACGATCAAAAAAGGATTCAGTGTTTTTTTTGACCACCATGGATGGCGGCGCCGTCGTCGGTGACCGACGATCGTCACAATGGTCGATGGCCGGAGCCAAGACCGGAGAAAGGGAGAGTCTGAGAGAGTTCTTAGAAATTTTTGAAAAAAATGAAGGGAGAAGCGTTTTTTTTTTAAAAAAAAGTATATATAGGGATCAAAACGATATCGTTTTGGACTTAAGCATCAGTTGCCAAAACGACGTCATTTTGAATTTGGACCCGACGGCCCGACCCGAACTGCACAGGATCAACGTGTTTTTGACATGGGGGTCTATTTACTCTTTTGGTCCTTTCGCTTTTACGACTTATTTCAATCCAGTCCTATTTTTTTTTTTTAAAATTTCACCATTTAATTTTGTCTTTTTCGCTTTGATCCCCCTTGAAATGGTGTGTTTTGCGGGCCTGGGAATAATTTCCTAGTTGGTCCTTGCCTTTTTTACGTGTTTAATTTTACTCCTTCATTTTGTTTTATTATTTAATTTATTTATTTTATTATGATTTATACTGTTAATTTCGTTTAAATTTCAATTCAGTCCTTCATTCAATTAATTTCATTCTTTTATGAGTTGTTTTATCTATTTATTTATTTGTTTGTTATTCTTTTACTTTTAAATATTTAAATTTGACATTACCTATATTCGCTTTTATCTATTTATTTATTTATTCCTTATTATTTTACTTTTTAAATATTTAAAATTTGATATTATCTATATTTGTTTTATCTATCTAATTATTTATTCGTTATTCTTATAGTTTTTAAATATTTACATTTGATATTATTATTAAAGTATACCGATAAACCGTAAAAGTAACATATTTTAATCCCACATTTAGTATGCTTTTGGATGAATTATCCTTGATTTATGTAAAAAGGTGCTCTTAATCCTTTCTTTTCATGTCTTATACTCAGGAAAGCACCTACAGATAAAAAGAACGTAAAACGGGCTTAAAACAGACTAAATTGGGCCAACCCAAGAATTCGACACTACCGCCCAAAGCTCACACGACCGCGTTCTCGCCGATTACCTAGAGCACACCTCAACTCCGTCACACACCTGCAGCATCATCCATTTATCACACACGGACGTGTTCGGTGATCTACATGGTCAGTGCCTCAATCGACAGCACCAAGCACGGCTGAATCTCGGCTTGCACTACTGTGCCATGATCGTACCCAAAATGACAAAATCAAGGCACGACCCAACTCTAAATTACACGGGCGTGTGCCATGGGCGTGCCCCTGCCACGGGAATGAGCAATTTCACTCGAAATTGGATGCTTGAAGCCAAAGAAACATACTCCTAAGTCTACTTGAACACCCTAATAGCAATTCTACTTGAAAGAGGTACTTAGGAGCCAAGTAAAGCATCTCAAAAGCCTATATAAACAACCCAAGGCAGACATTGAGCGGGGGGAGCTTAGTGCAAAGGCTTTTGCCGAAGCTTTCATCTTTTAGGGAAATACTCGAAGATAGCCAGTTGATTCATCTCAAGAAGCCGGAGTTCTACTCAAGACGGATGATCTTCTCTTCAATTCCTTTAAGGGGTTTTAGGGATTTCTTATGTTTTGTTTTATCTTTTCTCTTGAGATGTTTTCTTATTTAGTCATGAACTAAATCCCTCAGATACCTGAAGGGGATGAAACCTATGATGGATTTTGTTATTTGATTTCTAAATTATATGATAAGTACTTAGTTTGCTCTTAATTATGTTGCTTAATTTAATCTGATGTGCTTAGGTGGAGGAGGAATAGACCCTACCTAAGAGAAGATCTAGCATAATTGAGCGGAGTTGATCGGGCGCCTAGAGATAGGGTTACGAGATTTTACCGAATTAGGGTGAAACCTAATATGGGAATCCATTGATCGATTTACTGCTTCCTTAGGGGGTTATTACAAGAAAATGAGAGTTCCACTAATTAACCTAATATAGACGTTATTCGCCTCGAGAGAGGGTTTAATATAGGTTAGGGAGTCTCACGGATCAAGCTAAGTAAAGAAATTATATGGTTTAGGGAATAAATAATAAATGAAGTCATAGGTGGATTCTTTCTGAGGGTATCGTCTTCATCAACTGAGTTTTCCTAAAGTCTTTCTCCAATTCATTCTTTTGTCTTTGCATTTAGTTTAAGTATTTCATTAGTTTCATAAACCAATCACTCCATATTTTAGGCTAAATAATAGAAAGGAAGTGAGTAGTAGTACTTTTAGGTTCCTTTGGGTTCGATAAGATTTTCTTGCCTAAACTATATTACTGTTCGATAGGTGCACTTGCCTCTATCGTTGTCATAGTTAGTCTACAGGTTCGATCATTATTTTATAAATATTAAAACTCGACTGTTTGACACGATCAAGTTTTTGGCGCCGTTGCCGGGGAACACTAAAATATTAAGAAAGCTCTATTTCTATTACTTTAGCCATTATTTTTATTTTTAATTTTTTCTTATTTTTCTACATAAATTTTTATGTACACTAAATTTCTTTCTTTCTTCTCCTAGCAGGTACCTCTAGTTTATGACTAGAAGGAACCCGAGAGGACCTTTAGTGTACGAAAGTGACATTGAAGCTACCGCTCGCAGAAATCGCAGAAAAATTAGACGAGCTCTAGATTACCAAAGAGAAGAACAACAAGAAAGATCCAATCCTACTGAAGGGATAGACGAAAACAATCCATCGCCAAATATGCAAGAAACAGAATGTTCACAGACTATGTATGATTATGCTAAACCTAATTTGATAGAGCATAATCTAGTATTGTTAGGCTCGCTATAGCCGCTAATAATTTTGAATTAAAGCCTAACACAATACAAATGATTCAACAGGTTTGTTCAATTTGATGGTTTGTAGGATGAAGATCCAAATACTCATATATCTAATTTTTTAGAATTCTGTGATACCTTCAAAATAAATGGCATTTCTGATGATGCCATACGTCTTCGATTATTTCCTTTTTCATTAAGGAATAAAGCAAAACAGTGGTTGAACTCGTTACCAAGAGGGTCAATCACAACATGGGATCAAATGACCGAAAAATTTCTTTTAAAATATTTTCCACCGGCCAAAACGGCCAAATTTAGGAATGACATATCTTCTTTTGTGCAGAATGACGCAGAAACATTATATGATACATGAGAGAGATACAAGGATCTCCTAAGGAGATGCCCACACCACGGATTACCTTTGTGGCTTCAAGTCCAAACTTTTTACAACGGGGTGAATTTTTCAACACGGCAAATGATTGATTCATCAGCAGGTGGAACTTTGAACAACAAAACTCTTGAAGCGGCTTATGATTTTATTGAAGATATGTCGTTGAACACCTCTCAATGGCAAATTACAAGGGCTAAACCGACAAAATCAGCCGGAGTTTTTAACATAGACGCAGTGACGATGCTGTCAACGCAGGTGGAGTTAATGAATAAAAAGCTTGATAACTTATGTTCTTCGCATGTACACCCAGTCATGCAATGCGAAGCGAGTGGAAATGTGGCGAATTCTGAGTACCCACCCTACTAACCGGGCGCAGACAACGAGCAGAAAAACTATATAGGTAACAATTTCAGATATAATAATAATCCTTATAGTAACACTTATAATGCAGGTTGGAGGAACCACCTAAATTTTTCGTGGGGAGGATAAGGAAATCAAGGAAATCAAATATAGCAACCTTCTCCAAATTACCAAAATCAGCCTTATCCCCAGGAAAAGAAATCAAACCTTGAATAGATGCTGACAAAATTCATGGTAGCTACAGATTCTCGTCTCCAAAAGAATGAAGCAACACTTGATGAACAACAAAATCGATTAAGGGATCGAGAATCAAGTTGGAGAACTTACTAGGTCAAGGGACATCTCACAAAGTCGATTTCGAACGCCAACAAGGACGCCTACCAAGCAACACGAAATAAACCCAAAAGAGCAGATCCAAGCCATCACACTCAAGAGGGTACAAAGGTAGACGAGCCCACCACAAAGACAAGAACCCAAGGAAGAAAAGGTAAAATAGAGGTAGCACAAGAAACACTAGTAATCAAAGAGTACCAACCTCGATACCTTATCCCAAGCATTGAAAAAAGATGATTCTGAGGAACAATTCGGTAAGTTTCTAAAACTTTTAAAGAAATTACATATTAACTTACCTCTTCTTGAAGCTCTTTTCAGATGCCCGACTCAAGGAGATTTTTAAGACAGCTCTTGACGAACAAACGCAAAATAGATGAAGAGCACCATGTGGAACTCAACGCAACATGCTCAGCAATGCTATAGAATAGACTACCACAGAAACTAAAAGATCCAGGGAGTTTTACGATTCCATGTTTAATTTGTAGTTTAACTATTGATAATGCTTTAGCTGATTTAGGGGCAAGTATAAATGTCATGCCTTATGCACTATTTAAACGACTAGGTCTAGGGAAGCCCAAACAAACTAGGATGAGTATTCAACTAGCTGATAAAACTGTTAGAATTCCTAGGGGCATTATTGAAGACGTTTTAGTAAAAATCGATAAATTTGTTTTCCCAATAGATTTTGTTGTTTTAGACATGGATGAGAAAAATTCAATCCCTTTAATTTTAGGAAGACCTTTTCTTGCAACTGCCAAGACTAAAATTGATGTTGCCACAGGAGAACTCATACTTCGTGTAGGAGAAGAATCGGTCAATCTTCAAGCTCTCGACTCAGGCAAAATAACAGAAGATGAAGGTAAGAAAGTCATTTCAATAGATAACCAAATTGTTCAACCTTCATCGCAGGAAACATCACAATGCATCAAAGCTGAGCCAACTCATAGTCCCCAAGTCGTCACAGAAGAATCACATCAGGAACAAAACCGTAAGATCGACAATTTGGAAGAGCAGAAGATACACACCAAAGAAAAGTCGGATCTACACTAAGCAAAACCAAAGGAACCACTAGAAGAGCTCATAGGGACATCAAATCACTTTAAAATAGGAGACTAGGTGCTGTTAGACAAAGCCGATTCTCACATCACTTCAACAGACCTGAAGAAAAAGGAAGAAATACTCCTTCAGGTACATGATATTTTCCCACACGAAATAGTCGAGGTAAGCAACCCAATATTCGACAATTTCAAGGAAAACGCTTCGACCTAAACTTTGTCACGAAAATAAAAGCTGCCGCCAAGAGGGAAAATATTCAAACTTTGCATTTAGTTTAAGTATTTCATTAGTTTCATAAACCAATCACTCCATATTTTAGGCTAAATAATAGAAAGAAAGTGAGTAGTAGTACTTTTAGGTTCTTTTGGGTTAGATAAGATTTTTTGCCTAAACTATATTATCGTCGATAGGTGCACTTGCCTCTATCGTTGTCATAGTTAGTCTACGAGTTCGATCATTCTTTATAAATATTAAAACTCAATCGCTTGACACGATCAAGTTTTTAGGCCGCTGTTGGGGAACACTAAAATATTAAGAAAGCTCTATTTCTATTACTTTAGCCATTATTTTTATTTTAATTTTTCTTATTTTCTACATAAATTTTATTTACACTAAATTTCTTTCTTTCTTCTCCTAGCAGGTGCCTCTAGTTTATGACTAGAAGGAACCCGAGAGGACCTTTAGCGCATTTAAAGTGACATTGAAGCTACCGCTCGCAGAAATCGCAGAGAAATTAGACGAGCTCTAGACTACCAAAGAGAAGAACAACAAGAAAGATCCAATCCTATCAAGGGATAGACGAAAACAATCCACCGCCAAATATGCAAGAATGAATGCTCACAGACTATGTATGATTATGCTAAACCTAATTTAACAGAGCGTAATCTAGTATTGTTAGCTCGCTATCGCCGCTAATAATTTTGAATTAAAGCCTAACACAATACAAATGATTCAACAGCTTTGTTCAATTTGATGGTTTGCGGATGGAGATCCAAATACTCATATATCTAATTTTTTTGAATTCTGTGATACCTTCAAAATAAATGGCGTTTCTGATGATGTCATACGTCTTCGGTTATTTCCTTTTTCATTAAGGAATAAAGCAAAACAATGGTTGAACTTGTTACCACGAGGGTCAATCACCACATGGGATCAAATGACCGAAAAATTTGTTTTAAAATATTTTTCACCGGCCAAAACGGCCAAATTTAGGAATGACATATCTTCTTTTGTGCAGAATGACGCAGAAACATTATATGATGCATGAGAGAGATACAAGGATCTCCTAAGGAGATGCCCACACCACGGATTACCTTTGTGGCTTCAAGTCCAAACTTTTTACAACGGTGTGAATTCTTCAACACGGCAAATGATTGATTCATCAGCCGGTGGAACTTTGAACAACAAAACTCCTAAAGTGGCTTACGATTTTATTGAAGAGATGTCGTTGAACACCTATCAATGGAAAATTAGAAGGGCTAAACCGACAAAATTAGTCGGAGTTTTTAACATAGATGCAGTGACGATGATGTCAACGCAGGTGGAGTTAATGAATAAAAAGCTTGATAACTTATGTTCTTCGCAGGTACACCCACCATGCAATGCGGCGAGTGGAAATGTGGCAAATTCGAGTACCCACCCTACTAACCGCATGCATAACGAAAGCGCACAAACTATATAGGTAATAATTTCAGATCTAATAATAATCCTTATAGTAACACTTATAATGCAGGTTGGAGGAACCACCCAAATTTTTCGTGGGGAGGACAAGGAAATCAAGGAAATCAAATATAGCAACCTCCTCCAAATTACCAAAATTAGCCCTATCCCTAGGAAAAGAAATCAAACCTGGCAGAGATGCTGACAAAATTCATGGCAGCTACAGATGCTCATCTCCAAAAGAATGAAGCAACACTTGATGAATAACAAAAATCGATCAAGGGGATCGAGAATCAAGTTGGAGAACTTACTAGGTCAGTAGGACATCTCACAAAGCTGATTTCTGAACATCAACAAGGACGTCTACCAAGCAACACAGAAATAAACCCAAAAGAGCAGATCTAAGCAATCACAGCTCAAGAGGGTACAAAGGTAGACGAGCACACCACAGTACAAGAACCCAAGGAAGAAAAAGGTAAAATAGAGGTAGCACAAGAAACACCTGTAATCAAAGAGTACCAACCTCGTATACCTTATCCCGAAGCATTGAAAAAAGATGATTCTGAGGAACAATTCGATAAGTTTCTAAAACTTTTAAAGAAATTACATATAAACTTACCTCTTCTTGAAGCTCTTTTTCAGATGCCCGACTCAAGGAGATTTTTAAGACAGCTCTTGACGAACAAACGCAAAATAGATGAAGAGCACCATGTGGAACGCAACGCAACATGCTCAGCAATGCTACAGAATAGACTACCACAGAAACTAAAATATCCAGGAAGTTTTACGATTCCATGTTTAATTTGTAGTTTAACTATTGATAATGCGTTAGCTGATTTAGGGGCAAGTATAAATGTCATGCCTTATGCACTATTTAAACGACTAGGTCTAGGGAAGCCCAAACAAACTAGGATGAGTATTCAACTAGCTGATAAAAATGTTAGAATTCCTAGGGGCATTATTGAAGACGTTTTAGTAAAAATCGATAAATTTGTTTTCCCAGTAGATTTTTGTAACACCCCAAACCCGACCCAAACACTACAGCCGGATCTGGTATGTTACTAAGGAAATTTTGTAAAACATGTCGCATTTCCAGAAAAACATTTTGGTAAAGTTTAACCTTTATTCGGAAAAATTATAATTTATAGTTTTAAATAAAATATGCCTTCATGAATTAAAACCCAAATTTAAATACATGCCTTAGTTCAACTAAAATAAAAATTTAAATAACTAAAAATAATAAAAGCCCGTAATAAAATAAAATATAAACCTGTGGCCCATGGCTTTATTATAACGAGATTTAAAATCCATTAAATAAGAATATAAAGTAATAACTAGAGTCTTTTTATCGATCCAAATGTTCTTTTGCATGGCCACCTTGGCCCTCTCCAACCCTATCCGATGCACTAAATGCTACTTGAAATGTTAATTAATTGGTTGAGTCACAGACTCAGTGCAACCCTCATGCACCATTAGATTTGGGCCTTAGCCCCATACAACTAAAATAATCGAATTAATATACATAATAAAATAATATGCAAGCCTAACCCAAATCCTAGGTTTCCATCCTCTACACGCCCCTGCATCACCATTCACACCATTGGGGATTTCTACAATCAACCCACACCGCTACATCGCCTTGATGGCGGTCGTCGCTCATCATCGATCATAGCCGTAGCCACTACAATGATCACGGCAAAAGCCGCTACAATGATCACAAGAAAAATCGCCACAATGCATCATGGTAAAAACCACTATAATGATCATCACGGTAAAACCGCTACAACATATAACTTCCTCCTTTCATCAAACCCAACCCATGCAATCACATAAAATCAATATACTTATATCGCTTAATTAGAACATTCACTAACCTGATGATTTGCTTTTACCCTCTTTGGGTTTCTCTATTATGCCCTTGATTTTGGCATTTATCAAAACATATAAGACTTATAATCATATATTAATCAAATAGATCTAGATGGTGGGAAAGTGTTACACACCTGATATCGCGAAATCCAATATTCTTAGTCGATATCCTTGTTATCCTAATCTACAACTTTGCTCAAAAAGTCGAAAAGATGTAAAAATAGGGCCTCTCCTTGAAATCCCGAAAATAACACGACTTGAGTGTTACCGATCTTTGACTTAGAGATCTAAGCGTTGACTCCTCTATTGTTTTCTTGATTCTAAGACAAGGCATTTTATCAAGAAAATTCGACAACTTCAGAGATGAGATCTAAGAATTTTGCTTTTAGAACATTTAAGAATTGAAGAGATGGCTAAGAGAGATTTGGCCAATGAATATTAAGGAGAAGAATAGAATAATAGAGATGTGACTTCGACGTTTAGGGATTATAAGAAAAATAACAATAGAGGTTAAAAGATTAGGCCAACCAGGAAATTTTAGAGAGGAATAAAGGGTGAAGAAAATGGTGGTTTTTAGCTTTTGAGAGGAAGAAGATGAGAAAAGAAAATAAAAGAAAGGCTTCCAAAATTTTGGCACACCCCTCTTTATATAGAAAACCGATTCTCTCTTTAGCGTAGATTGATTTTCACCAACACTACCACACATGATAGCTCCTATCCCTTTTCTCTTATCTTAATCTATTATCTCCTCAAAAATAGTCTTTATCTCGCTTATTATCCTTAAAGACTAAATCCCTAAATAATAGCCTTTATCCGCTTATTATCCACATAGAATAAATATAATAAAATTCCCAAAAAATAGCCTTGTGCCGCCTACTTCCCTAATTCCTAATGCCAAATTTAACTAACTTAAATTAGAAGATTTGGGCTCCTTAAAACTTAAAATTTGGGCCCCTAACACTTAAATTAACTCATTCCACATATTCACCCATTAAACGCATAGGCCCAAAAATTTAGGATGTTACAATTTTGTTGTTTGAGACATGGATGAGAAAAATTCAATCCCTTTAATTTTAGGAAGACCTTTTCTTGCAATTGCCAAGACTAAAATTGATGTTGCCACAGAGAACTCATACTTGTGTAGGAGAAGAATCGGTCAATCTTCAAGCTCTCGACTCACCAAAACAATGTAAGACGAAGGTAAGAAAGTCATTTCAATAGATAACCAAATTGTTCAACCTTCATCGCAGGAAACATCACACTGCATCAAAGCTGAGCCAACTCATAGTCCCCAAGTCGTCACAGAAGAATCACACCAAGAACAAAACTGTAAGATCGACAATTTAGAAGAGCAGAAGATACACACCAAAGAAAAGTCGGATCCACACGAAGCAAAACCAAAGGAACCACCAGGAGAGCTCATAGGGACATCAAATCACTTTAAAATAGGAGATTATATGCTATTAGACAAAACTGATTCTCACATCACTTCAATAGACCTGAAGAAAAAGGAAGAAATACTCCTTCAGGTACATGATATTTTCCCACACGAAATAGTCGAGGTAAGCAATCCAATATTCGGCAATTTCAAGGTAAACGCTTCTCGACCTAAACTTTGTCACGAAAATAAAACTGTCAGCAAGAGGGAAAATATTCAAACTTTTAAACCTCCCTAAAATTTTCAAAAGTCAAAGACAGTCTAGCTTAAGACTATAAATGAGCGCTTCTCGGGAGGCAACCCGAGCACTAACACTATTTACTCTCAAATTTCTTTTCTTTTCTTTCCTTCTCTCTTCTCTCAACATTTAAACTAACACAAAAATACAGATTTCCAAGCCACACGGCCTTACACACGCCCGCGTCCGTGGTCAGTGTAGACCACCGAAACCACCACATCGACAGAAAGCAGCCGCCGCAAGTTAGTCCACCCACCCCAACGTCATGAAGCCAACCACCCACAAAGACGGCATCGAAAAATAGCACGACTGTGCCTCACGACCGTGCTAAGATACTGACTTATTGAGCACGGACAGACTACGCCCGTGTATTCCATCCGTGCTCACTTACTGGCCTTTTAGGAACGGGATTGCCAATTGACAAAATGAGCGTGGAAGAGCAACACACTCCACAACACGGCCGTGCGATTCGGCCATGTGATTCGACACACCCTCGGAACACGAGCGTGTGAACGTGCCAGATTTGAAATCTTATTTAAATCCCCACAGCCCTTCCCCTTTTTCCCATCTTCTTTCATCTTTCTCTTTTTTTTCAAATTTTTCTCTCTGTTCATAGAAAAGGTCCAAGACTCTTGAGCAACACAAAAATCATGCCGAAGAAGCGTAAGAAGGTAAGCATCGTCTCCTCAGAGGAGACCTCAACATGAGTCCATGCCGATAGCTTCAGCTAATTGACACGCCAAGGGTCTCTAAAACCTTTTCGGTTCTAAAGGCTGCTAGGGAATCACGCCACTTCCACCATCACCAACACTCTGCAGCCTTAGAAATCATACCCACCTCACGGACCATCTGCTAATAAGGACTCCTTAGTCCATTAGTCTTTTCTTTAAATTTTAGTTTTCTTCTTAGTCTCCTTCTCTTTATTTTCTTAAACTTTAATTATATTATTAGTATACTATTATTATTTCTCTAGATCTCCTGGCTATATCTTCACAGGCTACCCAATTTCTTCATCTAGCAAAGTACTTTTCAGTAGCCACACCACTAGGCCCATAGAAAACACCATCACCGCCACCAAAGACGCCAGGAATCATCCAAAATTCAGGAAGTGGCACTCTATCCCTCTCTTTTGATCTTATATTAATTGTTATTTATCTATCTTTGTACATTTAGGGCAATGTACATCTTAAGTGTGGGGGGTAAAAGTGCCTAACTTTTGCATAATTCTCAATTTAATGCCTAATTTTTCAAACCTCAATTTAGTCTTGTTCAAAAGTATTTTTTCTCATATTACTAATTAGGATAAAATTTCTAATGATTTATGATTTTTATTGATATGTCTTTGAATAAGTCATAGTTAATTGTGCATTGATGATTAAATTTGAAGGATACTAGAGAATCGAGCATGATAAGTCTACTTTCTAAAATTAAAATTGATAGGTTGTTAAACCGAATTTGAGTATCACCTTGAAGTTCAAAATTTATAGGATTGATATCAAAACACCATAATTTTTGTGAGATTTTGAGCCTTATAGAGCATATATTCTTTTCGTGCTCACTTTATTAATTATGAGTGTGTCAACTTTGAACTGTTATTCTAGAACTTGCCTCGTTTATGCATATCGAGACCACATTAATGATTTGATATACTGAGATGATAAAGGCACCTAGGTTTTAACCCATTCACTCCACTAAAAAGCCTACACATACAAATTAACCCCTAGTGAACCCTGTTGAATCCTAACAACCTTTTTATTGATTCACCCGTTAATATTACCCGAAACCCCTTTGTATTTGTTATCAACATTCTTTTGACTACCCCTCTATCGAGAATTGATTTGACTAGTTACCGAATTAGGTTATTTCAATTATCAAAGTTCCTTCTATTATGTTTAAAAAAATATATATATATCCAAGTTTATTCAATATTAGTAGTATACAAAAGAGCTTAGAGCATTTAAACTCCAATTGTTAAAGAAAAAGCTCGTATTAAAGTATTATCAAATTTCAAGTGAGAGAAATACTCGTTATTCTAGAGTAATTATCAATAGTAGGTATTATTGGCTTTCAATTGATGTAAGTACTCATATTAGTTCATTATTTCTAGTTAGGTAATTTGTCAAGTCAATCTCGATTATTACCCTCTAATTCAGCCTTTATCCACACCTTTTAACCCTAGCCCCATTACAACCTTGTTAATGACCTTTTGATCTGTGTATCATCTCAAATACAGTGGTAGAGATTTGATTTTCAGGCAAGCCTATGGGATTAACTTTTCAGGTTTGACTTATGAGTGCTTATTCTTGAACCTTAAACACTTTGAGTGATTTGAGTGAACCTTCAGTGAGGATGTCAATCCTTGTCGATTTTGAATTAAAGGTAATTATTCAGATAAAGGGAGACACCTATGTTTTTATGCTATAAAGGTATGACTTATCGTAATTGAATCTTTAGGACTCTTTGAGTTAAATTATCCATGTATAAATTGAATTATGATGAGACATTGTCAATAGGAATTATGAATTATAGAAAGTTCGTTTTAATTGTAAGTTGAGAATTTTGCTTGAGGACAAGTAAAAGCTTAAGTGTGGGGGTATTTGATAAACCGTAAAAGTAACATATTTTAATCCCATATTTAGTATGCTTTTGGATAAATTATCCTTGATTTATGTAAAAAGGTGCTCTTAATCCTTTCTTTTCATGTCTTATACTCAGGAAAGCACCTACGGATAAAAAGAACGTAAAACGGGCTTAAAACGGACTAAATTGGGCCAACCCAAGAATTCGACACTACCGCCCAAAGCTCACAAGATCGCGTCATCGACCGATTACCTAGAGCACACTTCAACTCACACACACGGCCGCATCATCATCTATTTATCACACACTGACGTGCTGGTGATCTACATGATCGTTTCTCCAATCGACACCAAGCACTACCGATCCCGACTCAGACTTACCGTATACGACTGCGTGCCAAAACGACAAAATCAAGACATGACCCAACTCTGAATTACACGGACGTGTGCCATGGGCGTGCCCCTACCGCGAGAATGAGTAATTTCACTTGGAATTGGATGCTTGAAGCCAAAGAAACATACTCCTAAGTCTACTTGAACACCATAATAGCAATTCTACTTGAAAGAGGTACTTAGGAGCCAAGTAAAGCATCTCAAAAGCCTATATAAACAACCCAAGGAAGATATTGAGCGGGGGGAGCTTGGTGCAGAGGCTTTTTCTGAAGCTTTCATCTTTTAGGGAAATACTCGAAGATAGCCAGTTGATCCATCTCAAAAAGCCAGGGTTCTACTCAAGACGGAGGATCTCCTCTTCAATTCCTTCAGGGGGTTTTAGGGATTTCTTATGTTTTGTTTTATCTTTTCTCTTGAGATGTTTTCTTATTTAGTCATGAACTAAATCCCTCAGATACTTGAAGGGGATGAAACCTATGATGGATTTTTTTATTTGATTTCTAAATTATATGATAAGTACTTAGTTTGTTCTTAATTATGTTGTTTAATTTAATCTGATGTGCTTAGGTGGAGGAGGAATGCACTCGCCAAGAGAAGATCTAGCATAATTGAGCGGAGTTGATCGGGTGCCTAGAGATAGGATTACGAGATTTTGCTTGGATTAGGGTGAAACCTAATATAGGAATCCATTGATCGATTTACTGCTTCCTTAGGGGGTTATTATAAGAGAACAAGAGTTCCACTAATTAACCTAAGGTTAGACATTATTCACCTCGAGAGAGGGTTTAATATAGGTTAGCAAGTCTCACGGATCAAGCTAATTAAAGAAATCATATCGTTTGGGGAATAAATAATAAGTGAATTCATATGTAGATTCTTCCTGAGGGTATCATCTTCATCAACTGAGTTTTCCTAAAGTCTTTCTCCAATTCACTCTTTTGTCTTTGAATTTAGTTTAAGTATTTCATTAGTTTCATAAACCAATCACTCCATATTTTAGGATAAATAATAGAAAGGAAGTGAGTAGTAGTACTTTTAGGTTCCTTTGGGTTCGATAAGATTTTCTTGTCTAAACTATATTACTGTTCGATAGGTGCACTTGCCTCTATCGTTGTCATAGTTTGTTTATAGGTTCGATCATTCTTTTATAAATATTAAAACTCGACTGTTTGAGATGATCAAGTTTTTGGTGCCTTTACCGGGGAACACTAAAATATTAAGAAAGCTCTATTTCTATTACTTTAGCCATTATTTTTATTTTTAATTTTTTCTTATTTTTCTACATAAATTTTTATTTACACTAAATTTCTTTCTTTCTTCTCCTAGCAGGTACCTCTAGTTTATGACTAGAAGGAACCCGAGAGGACCTTTAGCGTACGAAAGTGACATTGAAGCTACCGCTCGTAGAAATCGTAGAGAAATTAGACGATCTCTTAACTACCAAAGAGAAGAACAACAAGAAAGATCCAATCTTACTGAAGGGATGGACGAAAGCAATCCACCACCAAATGTGCAAGAACAGAATGCTCCGCGTACTATGTATGATTATGCTAAACCTAATTTGACAGGAGCAGAATCTAGTATTGTTAGGCCTGTTATAGCTGCTAATAATTTTGAATTAAAGCCTAACACAATAAAATGATTCAACAGTTTGTTCAATTTGATGGTTTGTAGGATGAAGATCCAAATACTCATATATCTAATTTTTTTTGAATTCTGTGATACCTTCAAAATAAATGGCGTTTCTGATGATGCCATACGTCTTTGTTTATTTCCTTTTTATTAACGAATAAAGCAAAGCAGTGGTTGAACTTGTTACCACGAGGGTCAATCACCACATGGGATCAAATAACCGAAAAATTTCTTTTAAACTATTTTCCACCGGTCAAAACGGCCAAATTTAGGAATGACATATCTTCTTTTGTGCAGAATGACGTAGAAACATTATACGACGCATGGGAGAGATACAAGGATCTCCTAAGGAGATGCCCACACCATGGATTACCTCTGTAGCTTCAAGTCCAAACTTTTCAATTTCAATTTCAAATCCAGCTGGTGTAGATTAGCTGGTGTAGATTAGTTGTGAAAACGTCCAGAATAGTCTTTTCAATTTCAAATCCAGCCGGTGTAGATTAGCTGGCCACCATTAATCTTCTAACTTTCCTATTTCCCATACCAACCAATTAATTTGATAGCAGTCCCAAGTCTATTTTGAAATTTGCTATCCCTTTCTCTCTACGCCTCTGCTAACTTCTTTCAGTCTGGATTCCTCTGTCCATTTTCCTTTCTTCGACGCTGGCGATTTGCGAAGGCTTCTTCTTCCAGGTAAATTTCCTCTCCTCTTTTTAATGATTCTGTTGCTACATTGTGGGCTGCTCCATTGTTCGTTTTTGACGAATCGAAAATAGCTTTCCTGAAAAAATCGTTTATGCTGCTTTATATCTCTGATAATCGCTCCCAAGACTGACTTATCTCTGTCTGTTGAGTTGCATTTCTTGATAACCATTTTAGAATCTCCTATGATAGAAATAGATTGAAACCCTAGATTAACCCCCAACTTTATTGCTTGTAGGCTACATAAGCTTCCGCCATGAACGGTGACTCTATTGCGTAGTGGATGACTGATTTCAAAGTGAGCCATTCATCCATTTCTCCCTTCACCACTAAACCCGAGGCCGAGATTGTATTTTTGCTATCGTATGCTACATCAAAGAAAATAGTTGCTTCTGTTGCTCTCGTATTTTTTCTTTCTCGTATATTATCAACATAGGTATGTTTTCCTTCGTTTGATCTATCAATCTCTCCGATGTAACTTCATACTTTTTTTGACAACTCCTTCCGTGATTGTTTTCCTCTCATGTACAAATTTATTCCTGGAGCTCCATGCAAACCATATAGCGCAGCAAAACAGACGACATTTCTCACTATTTCCTTTGTCGAAAACCTAGGTAAGCCAGTTCTACAGATCTAAAATGGTTGAGTTGAGTACCCATGAAAGGTTAAGATTCTGCCACATTTTTGTTGTTGTAGGTATTGTCTAAAAACATGATTTCCATCATCCTCTGCGCTTCTACACCGAGGACAAGAGCTATCGAGAACCACCTTGCGCACTTTCAAATTTTGAAGTTTGGAATAAAATTCCAGGATATGCGCCAAATAGTAATTAGGATTTTTGATGGAAGTTGTAAATTTCAGAGTTTCCTATAGAATTTTTTTCCTTCGGTCTGTAATAATAAATCATTAAGATTCAGAGTAGCCTCCTGTAATAGTTTGTAGGCGCTTCTTACTGTGAACTCACCAGAATGTTCTCCTCGCCAAATCTGGAAGTCTTCGTGTTCATTCTCCGCCAAAAGAATTTACAGAATCTTCTGAGCAGTTTGTTCTGGAAAGGTATTCTCAATTAACTCTCTTTTCCACCTACGTGTTAACGTTTCAATTAAATCTGCTACTGATTCGATTTCTGGATTTTCGGTGTTGTTGCTACTTCGATTAATGGAAACGCCTAGGATTCAACAATCATTCCAAACAGAAATCCAATCACCTTTACCAATTCGCCAACATAGTCCGTCTCGCAATAGCCCTTTTGCGGCCCATACGCTCCTCCAGGTAAGAGAAGGTAAATTTCCCAACTGTGCATGGATGAAATCTGAATTAGGAAAATATTTCGCTTTTAAAACCTGCGCTAATAATGAATTGGGATATTTAATAAGTCGCCAGCTCTATTTGGCTAACAAAGCAATATTAAATTGGTCAAAACCACGAAAACCCATTCCCCCTTGTTCTTTTGAAGTGCAAAGCTCATTCCATTTACACTAGTGAATGCCCTTTGACCATGGCCTTTCTGCCACCAAAATTTCGCAATAATATAATCAAGATCGGAACATAGCTATTTAGGAAGTAGAAAACATGCCATTGAATACGTCGAGATAGCTTGAAGAACAGCTTTTATAAAAACTTCTTTCCCTCCTTGCGAAAGATGCCTTGTGCTCCGATTATCAATTCTCTATTTGAGTCTATCCTTTAATTTTTGAAACGCCTCCTTTTTCCTTCTGCCCACCATGTTAGGTAATCCTAGGTAACATTCTGGGTTGTTTGAGCTTCGTGTACCCAACATTCGAGTAACAGTTCTCTTCTCTTCATTTCTTGTGTTCGAGCTAAAGAAAACCTTGGACTTTTCAAAATTAACTATCTCGCCTCAACAAATCAGATTCTCATGAATCCTTTTTAATAGACCAGCTCCCTATTCCGTGGCCTCTCCAAAAACTATGCAGTCATCTGTGAAAAATAAGTGTGAGATTTGAGGACCTCTTCTGCTTGCTTTAACACCTTTGAAGTTCTCTTCTTGTTGTGCCAGTCTCATCAGGCTAGATAATCCTTCTCCGCACATCAGAAATAAAAACGGACTTAAAGGATCGCCTTGTCGTAATCCTCTCGTTGGATAAAAGATACTTCCAACTTGTCTGTTAAGAACCATTGAGTAGGAAACAGTAGAAATACATTTCATGATCAAACTAGTCCATCTAGGATCAAAGCCCATTTTCCTCATTATTTCTCTAAAAAACCCCATTCTACCCTATCATATGCTTTACTCATATCTAATTTAACTACCATCAGCCCTTTTTTCCCCAAATTTTTCCTTTTTAAGTATGAAGAAGTTCATATGCTACTAAAACATTATCTGAAATTAATCTTTCTGGCACAAAAGCACTTTGTGCTTTGTCAATGCATTTTTCCAAAACTCTTTAAATCGATTCGCAATAGCCTTATCCATTATTTTATATATAACATTACAAAGGCTTATTGGACGAAAATGAGCAAGATTAGTTGGGCTCGTTTTCTTTGGAATAAGGACTATATGTGTAGTATTAATTTGACTAACCTCCATGTCACCATTGAGCTGTTGTAGACTAAGTTGAAACTTCATCCCCCACTATGTGCCACAATTTCAGAAAGAAAATTGCTGGAAAACCATTTTCACCTGGAACTTTTGTAGCTCCCATGCTTGCCAATGCATCCCAAATCTCCTCATTTATGTATGGCTTCATGAGACTTTTATTATCCTCTTCAGAAGTACACTGCTCAATACCTGTAATGAGGTGTTCAGACTGACCTTTTTCCCAGCCTTGAATAAGTCTTGGAAATGTACTCTAGCAATTTCTGTCATTTCTTGCAAATCTTCTGTTTCTCTGCCATCCGATTTCTATAGCTTTTGAATAATATTTTTTCACCGTTTTTGTGTCGCAATACTGTGAAAAAAGGTTGTGTTTCTGTCCCCAAGCTTCAGCCAATTTACTCTAGCCCTTTGCTCACAGTAGCTCTCATCTTTATCAATCTCAAAGTTTAGTTGTACCTTTGTATCAATTAGCTCTGTTAAATTATCGTTGGTTCTTTCTACTTCCAACAGCTTAGACAACTTTGAAGTTAAGGCTTCTTTTTTTTTTTTACTTCCAGACATTCTAATCTTGGTGGCCCTCTCCTCAATCCCTTTTTAAGACAACCTAGTTTTTGTACTAAATCACCGGAGGTCGAATCCTATATGCGCTTAACTTTCGCTTCAAAGGTTTCTTCTAAGACCCACCATGCTTTAAATTTAAAGATTTTATGATTACCCATGTGTTCTTCTTTAATTGTAGTTATTAAAAGCGGACAGTGATCAGACGTCGAGTGCACTAAATGTTTAATATTAGTCTCCGGAAACATTGACATCCAGCTCACATTAGCCACTCCTCTATCTAGGCGTTCTCAAATATTTGTTTCTGGCAAATTCTCTCCCCAAGTAAACCAATTTCCCGAATAGCCAACATCAATCAATTGACATTCTTGTAACGCATTTCGAAAATCTTCCATTCTTCTTTCCTCCCTAGGCAGCCTACCCTTCTTCTCAAACCCGTATATTATTTCATTAAAGTCTCCGTAAACTAACCAAGATTGTTCCTCATTGCGACGCAAGCTTTTTAGTAAATCCCATGACTCTCTTTCCTGTGCATAAGGAGAACCATAAAACCCCGTAAACCTCCATTGTTGTTCATTATTTTGGCCAACTAGTGCATCTATGTGCCTTTTAGAAAAACTCTGAATCGAAATAGAAACTTCTTCTTTCCATGCCAAGCATAAACCACCTTTTGTACCATCCAGGTCCACCTCTAAACCATTAAAAATCCATAACTTCTATGCACTCGTTCCATTTGCCTTTTATTTACCTTTGTTTCCATAAAGAAGACCAATTGGGGATTATGTGTCTTCAGCTTTTGCCGAAGCCTTCGAATAGTCCGTGGGTTCCCCAAACCCCAGACATTCCAACTTAAGATTTTTATTGCGACCGGTCGGCTTGCCTTTTGGCAGCCACCGATAATAAATGATCATTTTCCAATAAACTCCTGCTTCGTGCTACTCCCTTGTCACTGTTATCCCTTTTTGATTGAATTACATTTTCTCCTCGCTGTCTTTTTTTACCTTCCTCCCCAATAAGGACTCTATCCTCCAAATCATACTCCATTGTCGAAGTAGTTTGTTTTTCATTGGACTTCCTCCTTGCTGTGATAAGTGAGGATTAATACCTTCCAAATTAATTCCTAAAACTGGATCAATTGAGGCTCCGGCGGTTGATATCTTGCTTCCTACCCACTGCCTTTTTTCCACAAATTGTCTATTCCATCCACTTGCGTTCGTTCCACCATCTCCTTCTTCACATAACCATATACCATTCATAGCCATTGCTATTTTAGATTGAGCTTTTAAAGACAGGTCCCATCCCATATCAACCACTTCCACTCCCAATAGCATTTTTGCTTCACAGTAAGAGTCACTATGTCCTAAACGGCCGCAATAGAAACAAAAAAGAGTTAATCGCTCATATTTAAATCTAATATAGGAACAGACTCCTGCAAAAGACACCTTCTTTTTCCTTTTTAGCGGTTGCCTTACATCCATCTTGATTCTTATTCTCATGAAAATTTTCCACCCTTTATTTAGATCTGAACTATCATATTCAATAAATCCCCCCAAAAAATCCCCTATTTGTTTTGCCAAGCTTTCAGAGAAAAGCCCCACTGGAATATCGTGAATCTGTACCCATAGAGGCGTATAGATTAAAGAAACTTTTAAAGGATCCTCCCCTTTTGGATCTTGTGAAGAATCAAAAGATGATTGTTAAATGTCCATGGGGCCCCCTTCAAAACACGATCCATATCCATAACATGATAAAATTGAAACAAAAAACGTTTTTCCCCAAGATCTCGAATTTGAATACCTCTTATTCGGTGCCATAAGTTTGCCATGGTGCTTTTCATTGCTGGATAGTGAATGATGCTTGCTGTTAAAAAACAACCCACTAAACAAAAGTTTTTTTTTCTATTTCCAGATTCGGTTCAGATTGAAACTATATGACTGCTCTTTTCCTCCTCTATTGTTAAACAGCAAATTCTCTTTCCATTGTTGCAGGAATTGGGTGAGAGTTTCTTTGTGTACGTTGATTGATCGGATGGATAGATGCTTCTGAAGGATCGCCGTCGTCAAGATTCATTTGGAGCAGAAATGTACAATTGAAAAAGACTTGTTTTCTTGTCAGAGTGAAAGATAAATTCCTTGCCAAGAGGCAGACTACCCGCATAGCCTTTTTAAAATCACTACATCATGCATTATGTTTAAATGCAACTAGTCGCTTTTATATTATACCAAAAATGAGATAAATACCCATCGTTTTAAATATTACACTTGTCATTATTCAAAAAGAATTTTTTTAAATAAGGCAATGTTCTGTATTTGGAGATTCGAGAAGTCGTGCCCTAACTTACGGGGTCTCGACTTTCTCGTTGAACCTAGATGACCACATATCCTTTTAAAATTAAAATACGCAAGATTTAATAAAAAAATAAAAGGCAAACTTATTTTTGAGATTTCGATATGTCTTGTCATAACTTACGGGATATGACCTTTTGTTACCTCGAGATAAGAAAACCTTTTCATACGTTTTGACCTATTTAAGGGACTTTACTGAAATATATACATTAATACAAAGAGGGATCGTGTTTTTTTTTAACTCTTTTCAAATTTCTAATTTTCGACAACAAAGACATCAAGTAATCAATTAGGTACTAATTTTGGGCGTAACGAGAGTGTTAATCCTTCATCGTGTGTAACTGACTCCCGAACCCATTTTCTAAACTTTGTATACCAAAAATCGTCGTTTTAAATAAAACATTTTATTAAAACGATCAAATTAAGAGGTGACCCGATCACACCTCATAAAAAAAGATTAGTGACGACTTTAATTTTTATTTTTTAAAATAAAAATCTATTTCAAAAAATAATTTCGATACAATATTAAATAAATAAACACGTAAATACCCTAAGAAGCTAGTGTGGCTAAACGTCGGTATTTGATATCTTTTAAAGTAGCTGTCGTCAAAGAGAATCATCACCGACGTTAATTAATGCAAGGTTTTTCAAAATTAATAAAGTAAGAGTTTTTGTCAATATGTGTCTTAAAAGATTGATTTATTTGGTTAAAATATCTAATATAAATACAATTGTAGTATTTGTGATTGTATTCTAGTTTTTAGTTTAATTGTGCTCTATATTAATTTGATTTTAGTCCAATAGTGGAAAGCGAAAATTTTCTTTTATAAATTCAATAATATTATACTAAAATCCAATTTTATATAACATTTGAGATAATAAATTAAATATTAAAGAAATTAACCCATTGATGAAATCAACTTTAAAAATAATACAAAATATCACCGGGATTTAAATATTAATATTAATATATCATAATTTAAATGATATATATGCCTTCGTGAATCTGCAAAACTGAAAATGAGTTGTGATGAATAATTGCAATAATTGAGATTGGCTGTGGAAATTGATGTCGATGATGTTACTAATCCCTAATTTAAACATACTGAATTGGTATGTTACAATTTTATTATTGAATTCAACTTCATTTGAATATTATTATTTTGTTATATACTATCAACTGAAGTCTTTTTTTTTTTAAATTTCAAAACATCACATTAATAAAATAAAATAAAATAAAATATTTAATAATGTTAACAATTAAACTTAAATATTAAAATATGAAAATAAAAAACAATTAAAATTTTGAAAATAAAATAGAGAGACTAAAAATATTTTATGTAACGCTCAAAATTTTTATTAAGTTTGAATTGTTAATCTATGTACTCATAAAGGTACAGTTGAGTTGCCAAACAGATATTATAGTTTAACCGCCAAAATTACAATAATATTGTCTGAATACACTTCCTCAATCACATATCAAACCCATCCCGATGCACATGCATTAATAAACTAACACATATATTCCATAAACAAATGTCATGCATACTTTTCATATGTATCAAGATTTCAAATTTATCAGAACACAAATCGTACGTATATTTTTCACATACCTTACCTATATCACATACAGACACATATCAATAAATCTTGAATTTGATTCTCTTGTTTTGGGTTTTCATATTAATTTGGAAATTATGTCAGACTAGAGTTGTAGGGCATATCTTTCAATTTCATCAGGTTGTTGACAAGAATGAATTTGCTGGTAAGAACGTCTATTTTTTTGGTTACCGGCTGTAATGTGGTACTTCCTCTGTTGATATGATCTTAGAGTAGGTGGTCGTTATTTTGTTGGGTAGCGCTTAGATGGATGTTTTGTTGTTTTAATAGGAGAAGTTCGGGAGGCGCACAATAATCCATTTGGCGCTTCGATCATTGCTCTCATCGATGATTTCCCCGGGTTAAGTTTCTAATGCCGGTTTGGGGATTGGTTTAAGTGTTACTGTAATAGTCCAAATTTCAGTGGTGTCAGAAATAGTGATTCGAGACCACCAAATCGATAAATGAACTCGTAGACCATATTATTTAATATTTACAAGTCAAATGTAGCTTTTAAAATATTTTTAAAATAGTAAATTATGTTTTATAGATATTTATTTGGTCAAGAAATCGAGAAAAGAGGTATCGGGATCTTGGTGTTATAAACCAAGTCATAAGTATCTTTATGAATATTTACTAATGTCAATAAGTTAGTATTAAAATTTCGTTAGAAAATTTTGACGCTTGGGTGGTTAATTAAATAAAAGGACTAAATTAAAAACGTGTAAAAGTTGCTAGAAGGATTAAATAGATTAATTGTCAAATGAGGAAGGACCTAAAGTGGGTGAAATAAGGGCAAAATTGGAAAATTACCAAAATTAGTTAAATAAAAATGGGACCAAATTGGAATATCTCTAGAATTCTCTTCATTTTCTTCAGCTGAAAAACAGCCATGGGAGAGAGTTTCAAGCTGGTTTTCATACTCAAGCTTCATGTAAGTTTAATTCTTGCTTTCTCCTTGAAATTTCTATGTTTTTAGACTTTTACAATTGGGTCCAACTTACTATATCATTAGTTTTTGATTCTATGGCTAATTTTTAAAGTTGATGTGGATTAGAGCTGGAAGAATATGATGAATAAATATTGAATTGAAGCTTTAATTTTGTTATATGATGATTTTATCAAGTAAAATTGATGGAAATTATTTTAGGACCTAATTGTGAATGAGTTGAAATTAAGGCCTAGTGTTAAAATTCTGATTTTCAAAGGTTATGAAGTAGTTTAAATGATAGAGAAAGTTATTAAATGAGAAAATTAGCTCAATTGAGGGGTTAATTGAGCAAGGATTGAATTGTATGAAATGTGGAGTTTGAGACAAAATAGAAATCAACATGTTATACTAAAGCAGTTTTGGACAGCAGCAGTTGTCTAACTTTGAAAAATCATCAAAAATGGTATAAATTGAATTAGAAGTTGAGTGAGATATATAATTAAAGCTTGTTGAGTCTATTTTCATATAAACGAAACAGAGCAAGCAAAGGAAGTCTACATTTTGAGATATTTAAATTTTGGTAAGACTGGTTTAGAATAACTTCGTGATCCTCTGTTCTTACTTTAGAAATTCACTAAAATTGTACAAAAAGAATTATGAGTTATAATTTATATGGAGCCTATTTTCATTATAAATAATCGAAAACACTATATGAAAATTGTACTATGAGATAATTGATTTTTAGTGAAGAGAGGTCAAAGCAGAGGGTCGTAATGGGGAGAACTTAACTAATAAACTGTACTAATTGGCCACATTCGTAAAAATTACGGTAAGAAGATATGTGAGTCTAGTTTCAAATAAAATTTACGGATTTTAATTTGGAATTCTGTAGCTCAAGATAAAAATAATTTAGTGACTATGACACGGATGGACAACTTGAATATTCACATAAGTAAATAGTGAAAATTATAGATAATATTACTTACAAGTGTGTTGTTTATACTAAGGATGTGGATGAAGAGGAGGAGGAGGAAAAAATAATAAATGAATGACTTGTGTATAAATTGATCACATGCTCGATTATAATTGATAAACGTTGAGGTAGAAATGATATAATGTTTTATTTCAAATATTTATTATGAAACTAAGATTATCGTTATGGTATAAAAATCGAATTGTAAGTTCATGTAACTTGAATTATATTCTTAAATTCTTGAAATGTATGTTATTGATATGAATATAATTTGAATGTTCATTGTATGAAAGTTGACTTAAACATTGATATATTTGATAAAAGGGAAGAAATCCGGTTGAATGAAAGGAAAATTCGATGGACCTCTCAAAAGGAATTGACGGTAAAAGGATCTAGCCCGGACGGGTGATCTTATCCCGATATAGCCCTTCCAAGAATATGTGTGAAAAGGATCTAGCCCGGATGGGTGATCCCGATATAGCCTCCCAAGAATATGTGGAAAATGGATTTAGCCCGACGGTAATCCGAATTAGGTCTCAATTTAGCCTCGACTGTAATTGGATCCAAGTTCATTAGAGTAGTTGTCGCTGTGGGATTTAGCCTGACTGTAATCCCGACAATACTCTATGAGTTTATATTACTGGGATTAGCTCGACTGTAATCCCACTGTAAGGATGAGGTTCAGTGAGTGTGCTCTCTTACAAGGGATTTAGCTCGGACCGTAATCCATTGTAAGGATGAGGTTCATGGAGTGTGCTCTCTGAAATGGAAATGTGTGCACATGAACATGGATTGACAGACTGGATTTGTACACTAAAGTGTACCTCTGAAATTCCATCGAAAATTGTAAGAAATTCAACGGGATAAATATGGAAAAATATCAAGGGAATGGAAATCATGGTATATATTATGTGATATAAGGAAATACGAGTTGATGAGACATGGATGTAGAACTTGGTTGACGAATGAGTTCATTTGTAATTATATATTTGAACATCCTTGAGTCTATTATATGTATGAATTGGTATTCCAAATGAGTTAATGAGAAGAGTTCTAATATGAAATAATCTTAATTCTAAATGAAATATTATGAAAACGTATTTAAAATAGATTGGTATGCCTTGTATATGTTATTTGAGTTCATAATGTGAAAAGTAATGTATGTGGAAATATGAGATGATGATACTTGTACATGGAATTTATTAGTGGATACGTACATCCAAATTTATATGATGGATTGTAGTGAACATTGAAATTGGGCTCAATAAGTGATTTGTCAATTTAAATTGTGATTGGCAGGAAGGGTTAGTGAATTGCATGTTTATGAATTGTTACACGTATTTGTCAAAATACGAGGAAATGATGGTAATTGATACATGGAAATATGAGACTATGATATATATAAAAACATGACATATGTTTGATAAATGTGTTCATTCATAATTATGGAATGGTGCACCTCAAGTGCACTATATGTGTAAAGAAACTTTTATAGTCAATTTCGTATTTGAGCGATAAATGGCTTAAATTGTCTCGTGAGTATTCCGTACTCCTCGGTAATGCCTCTTACTTTATTCCAAAGAATGGATACGGGTAGGGTGTTACAAATTCATGACCGAATCCACCTTTCGGTTTCGTTTTTAGTTGCTAATTAGGTTGGGTTGTAAATGTTGTGTTCTGTAATTGTTACTATTGTGGTGCCGACTTTTTTACAACAATTAGATGTGCGTTTCTAATTCAAAAACACGAAACAATCTTTAAAAATGAAGGAAAAATCTGAAATACCAGTTCTGTCACATGGCCATGTGGGCAACACGGTCTGATTTGTTAGATCGTGTGGGTTACATAGGTGTGTGGACCCATTTTGATTTTTTTGTGGGATCTGTTTGGATCGAGAATAAGGTTTTGAAATTGGATTTTTAAATACTCTATACATGTAGGACTTCAAATTCTTAAAGTTATGTGTTTGTATGTTAGTAAGCATGAAATCAAGTAATAACTCTATATAAGCTTGTGATAAAATCTGAATTAATGACATTAATGAAACATGTCATATTTTTTATTCGATAAGAATATATGTTGTATGAGATATTAGCATGATAATATGTCTGCACTGGGTTGAGATATGATATGGATTGGAGGAAGTATTATTTTGGCAGTATTACTACATTTTTTACCGTATTTTCATAAATTTCTATTTGATAGTTCAACTGTAAATTTTCTGAGTGGCATACGACCACGTTACGGTGTGATGGTTGGATGGGCTATTGCAATCCTTATGGTTTGATTGGTTGGATGGAGATGATGGATAGCAGATGGGGGTAGGATTAATTTGTTCTGATAGATGCTTCTGCACATGTGAAATTCTAATATGTATGTTCTGATTATGCATGTGATTTTTGTTTGTGGGTCGTGGCACACATATAGGCTTTTAGCTAACTTTTGTTATTTTACCATTTTCAGGTAATCCTCAAACAAGGTTGGACAGGGATCTTGGAGCTCGATTTGGTTTTAAAGAAAGTTTTTTGTTTGGATTTGAAGGAGCAAAAGTTTAAGATTTTAGTGTAACCTTCATAATCTAGTTATAACATCTTGGCCAAGTTTGAGGTGTTATATTTTAACTTACAAGATTTTAGATGTTTGATAAGTATTCTTTTTTATTTTTCAAGGTATCTATCGGAACGAGTATAGTAACTAATTTTTCGTATTCTGTAGGCCCATTAAAAGTTAGATGTTTATTTTAAATACTTACTATCGATTGAATTTGTTATTCAAATATGTTACAAATTCAAATATTCTAATACAATATCCGCTACAATTAATTTATATTATATTTAAATTTTATGAGTTAAATACCAATTTAGTTGAAAATGGCTAACATATCCATGCTTTTTAAAGAGTAAAAATATTATTAGGAAGGTATTTTTAATAGAGAGTTTAGAAAAATATTAGATAAATTTTAAAAGGGATTTGAGAAAAAATGGAAAAATTTTAGAAGGAATTATGAAAATGAGTATCGTATTGATAATGTGTTATCAAATAAACAATAAAGAGAATTAAAGAAATGAAAATATAAAACTCTACTTTTAAGATGTTTGTAATGCTTTTCCAAACCTATATTTATACATAATATAAAACTCTACTTTTAATAAATATTAAAGTATTGATGTATATCGATTTATCTTGATCTTGATGGGTATCCACTTAATAATAAAATATTTATAACAAATAAATATATATTAAAATTTTCAACTATATAAGTGTACCAAAAGCTACTATTTGTTTAAATTTAAAATTTTAATTAGATATAAATCCGATGATAAGTAAATAATAAACAAATCGAATTATGATTAAATGAAACATACTCATCTTTAATATTCCAAAACTCACATATATTTATTTTGATGCCATACATTAAAGTATGTAGAGTGCATAGGAAGAGGCAAAACATTATATATATATATATATATATATGCCTCATTTTGGATTAATAAATATTATTGCATTTTGATACATGCATGCATGCATCGAAAAGCTTGTAATATCAATGGTATCCATTTTCACCACCGCCATTTTTACATCCAGCTCTACCACCACTAGCATTGTTGTGCCCACCTTCCTCTCCACCACCACTACTAAGCCCACCTTTAGCTCCACCACCATTGTTGTGCCCACCTTCCTCTCTACCACTATTACCATGCCCACCTCTAGCTCCTCCACCACCACTACCACCTCTTGCTCCACCACCATTGTTGTTCCCACCTTCCTCTCCACCACCACCACTGGAACAACCCCTACCCTCAAGTCCTAATACACCTCCCTATGTTAAGTACTTCTCTTCCTCTTCTTTCGTACTCACTACATTTTTGTTAAGTCTGGAAACTTGGGGATTTCAGTTAAGAGCACTACGAGTGAGGTTACAGTACTGAGCCCGTTAGGGCAATCTGTTAGAGTTAGCAAACTGTATAGGGACATTTCTTTAGAGGTACAAGGGGCAATCTTCCTGGCTGATTTGATGGAGCTTTCATTTAGGGAGTTCGACCTAATTCTTGGGACAGACTAAGAGGGTCGTACTAAGGACTGAGGAGGATAAGGAGGTAATCATGATTAAAGAATACCGAAATTACTTATCTAATGTGATCTCTACACTGGTGGCAGAGAAGATGGTTCGTAAGGGATGTGAGGCATTTTTGGCCTACGTAAGTGTTTCGGATTCTGGGGATTCTACAGTTAAGGATATCAGAACGGTAAAGGATTTTCTAGACGTCTTTATTGAAGAGCTACCTGGGTTACCTCCAAATCGCGATTTGGAATTTAGGATTGAGCTACTTCCAGGTACAGCTCCGGTGTCCATCGCTCCCTATCGAATGGCACCGAAGGAGCTTGTGGAGATTAAAGCTCAGATTTAGGAGTTGTGCTATTGATTTCTGAGGCAGTTGGGAGGATTATCTACCGCTAGCGGAGTTTGCCTATAATAACAGTTTCCAGTCTAGCATCTAGATGGCACCTTACGAGGCACTGTATGATCATAAGTGTCGCATTCCTTTATGTTGGATTAAGTTGGGTGAGCGACGTGTTCTAGGTCCTGAGTTGGTTTCTAAGACAGAGGATAAAGTTAGACTGATTCGGGATCGACTGAAAGCAGCTTCTGATAGACAAAAATCCTATGCGGACCTGAAGCGACGTGAGATTAAGTATTCGGTGGGGGACTTTGTATTCTTTAAGGTCTCGCCATGGAAGAAGGTACTGAGGTTTGGTCGTAAGGGCAAGTTGAGCCCTAGGTTTTTTAGGCCTTACCGTATTTTGAAGCGAGTGGGACCAGTTGCTTATCAGTTGGAACTACCTCCAGAGTTGAGACGCTACCCCTCTGATCCTACTCACATCGTTTTCGTTGAGGAGATTGAGGTTAGGCCAGACTTGACCTTTGAGGAGGAGCCGGTTCAGATTCTGGATCAAGATGTAAAAGTACTGAGGAGGAAATCTATTTCACTGGTTAAGGTTCTTTGGCGTAATCATAGCACTGAGGAGGCTACGTGGGAGCCTTAGGATACGATGTGTCAGCAATATCCTCATCTATTCTGACCGGGTAAATTTCGAGGTCGAAATTTTCTTTTAGGGGGTAGAATTGTAACGCCCCAAAATTTTAATTTTTGATTTTGTGTATGTGTGACACACAATGTCTATCTGCTTCAGTGGTTATGTGTTCTGGGTGTGTGTGTTAGGTCCCAAGTTCAAGCCTTAATTGGACAAATTTTGGTATTTTTATAAATAAAGCCTTAACCTTGTGCAAAAGGCTTAAGTTTAATTGTTGGTAAGTTTATATTAGAATGGGCCTGTTGGTCTATTGGTTAAGTGGAGTGTTGGAGTGTTAGAGTGTTAGAGATCCTGTGTTCAATTCTCTGTTGGAGTGTTGGAGTGTTAGACAATATTTTTGCTCCAATTTCGGCTAAGAGTTGTGTTGGGGGAAAATTTTGAGTAGTTGTGTTTTAGTGGGTTAATAGGGAGTGATTTTAGAAGATAATTGGGAGAGGTTATCAGAAAATAGTCTAATTATCTTTTATTGCAAAAAAAGAAGAAGTAGAGTTTCGGTTTTCTCTCTTATTCACCGAACTTTTTCTGACGTTCTCAGCAATTTTTGAAAAAAATGAAAATGAAAAATAAAATATTTTATGTTAACAATTGAACTTAAATTTTAAAATATGAAAAATAAAAAAAACAATTAAAATTTTGAAAATAAAAATAGAGAGACTAAAAATATTTTATGTAACGCTCAAAATTTTTATTAAGTTTGAATTGTTAATTTATGTACTCATAAAGGTACAGTTGAGTTACTAAACAGATATTATAGTTTAACCGCCAAAATTACAATAATATTGTCAGAATACACTTCCTTAATCACATATCAAACCCATCCCGATGCACATGCATAAATAAACTAACACATATATTCCATAAACAAATGTCATGCATACTTTTCTTACGTAATCAAGATTTCGGATTTATCAAAACACAAATCGTACGTATATTTTTCACATACCTTACCTGTATCACATACAGACACATATCAATAGATCTTGAATTTGATTCACTTGTTTTGGATTTTCATATTAATTTGGAAATTATGTCAGACCAGAGTTGTAGGGCATATCTTTCAATTTCATTAGGTTGTTGACAAGAATGAATTTGCTGGTAAGAACGTCTATTTTTTTTGTTACCGGTTGTAATGTGCTACTTCCTTTGTTGATATGATCTTAGAGTAGGTGGTCATTATTTTGTTGGGTAGCGCTTAGATGGATGTTTTGTTGTTTTGATAGGAGAAGTTCGTGAGGCGCACAATAATCCGTCGGTAGTTCAGTCGCTGCTCTACTGCTGATTTCCCAGGGTTAGTTTCTAATGTCGGTTTGGGACTGAATTCGCCTTTCGATTTCGTTTTTGGTTGCTAATTAGGTTGGGTTGTAAATGTTATGTTCACTAATTGTTGCTGTTGTGGTGCTGACTTTTTTACAACAATTAGATGTGCGTTTCTAATTCAAAAACATGGAAATAATCTTGAAAAATGAAGGAAAAATCCGAAATTTCAGTTCTGTCACATGGCTGTGTGGGCAACACAGTCTGATTTATTAGACCGTGTGGGTTTTATGGGTGTGTGGACCCATTTTGATTTTTTTGTGGGATCTGTTTGGATCGGGAATAAAGTTTTGAAATTGGAATTTTAGATACTCTATAAGCATGTAGGATTTCAAATTCTTAAAGTTTATGTGTTTGTAGTAAGCATGAAATCAAGTAATAACTCTATATAAGCTTGTGATAAAATCTAAATTAATGACATTGATGAAACATGTCATATTTTTGATTCGATAAGAATATATGTTGTATGAGATATTAGCATGATAATATGTGTGCATTGGGGTGAGATATGATATGGATTGGAGGAAGTATTATTTTGGCAGTATTATTATATTTTTGACTGTATTTTCATAAATTTCTATTTGATAGTTCAGCTGATAAATTTTCTGAGTGGCATACGACCACGTTACGGTGTGATGTTTGGATGGGCTATTGCAATCCTTATGGTTTGATTGGTTGGATGGAGATGATGGATAATAGATGGGGGTAGGATTAATTTGTTCTGATAAATGCTTTTGCACATGTGAAATTCTAATCTGTATGTTCTGATTATGCATGTGATTTCTATTTGTGGTCGTGGCACACATATTGGCTTTTAACTAACTTTTATTATTTTACCATTCAGGTAATCCTCAAACAAGGTTGGGCGGGGATCTTGGAGCTCGATTTGGTATTGAACTTGGTTTCATTAGGAAACTTGTTTTTGGATATTACGGACTTTTTAAACTGCTTGTTTTTTGGATGTTTATTTTGATTTTTTTGTTGGATTTTTGGCTAATATTATTTAGTTGGTTATTTTTGATAAATTAAACTAATTGAATGATTTAATAAATGATTTTTCCAAAACACTAAAAAATAAATGAAATCAAATGCTATTATCAAATCGAAAGGTTTTAAAGAAGGTTTTTTGTTTGGATTTGAAGGAGCAAAAGTTTAAGATTTTAGTGTAACCTTCATAATCTAGTTATAACATCTTGGCCAAGTTTGAGGTGTTATATTTTAACTTACAAGATTTTAGATGTTTGATAAGTATTCTTTTTATTTTTCAAGGTATCTATCGAACGAGTTTAGTAACTAATCTTTCGTGATTCAGAGGATCATTAAAAGTTAGATGTTTATTTTAAATACTTACTATCGATTGAATTTGTTATTCAAATATGTAACAAATTCAAATATTCAATACAATATCCGCTTATAATTAATTTATATTATATTTAAATTTTATGAGTTAGATACCAATTTAGTGGGAAAAATGGCTAACGATCCATGCTTTTTAAAGAGTAAAAATATTATTATGAAGGTATTTTAATAGAGAGTTGAGAAAATATTAGATAAATTTTAAAAGGGATTTGAGAAAAATTGGAAAAATTTTAGAAGGAATTATGAAAAATGAGCATTGTATTGATAATGTGTTGTCAAATAAATAATAAAGAGAATCAAAGAAATAAAAATATAAAACTCTACTTTTAAGATGTTTGTAATGCTTTTCCAAACCTATATTTATGCATAATATAAAACTCTACTTTTAATAAATATTAAAGTATTGATGTATATCGATTTATCTTGATCTTGATGGGTATCCACTTAATAATAAAATATTTATAACAAATAAATATATATTAAAATTTTCAACCATATAAATGTACCAAAAGCTACTATTTGTTTAAATTTAAAATTTTAATTAAATATAAATCCAGATGATAAGTAAATAATAAACAAATCCAATTATGATTAAATGAAACATACTCATCTTTGATATTCCAAAACTCACATATATTTATTTTGATGTCATACATTAAAGTAGGTAGAGTGCATAGGAAGCTGCAAAACATTGTTTATATATATATATATGCCTCATTTTGAATTAATAAATATTATTGCATTTTGATACATGCATGCATGCTTCATGAAGCTTGTAATATCAATGGTATCCATTTCCACCACCGCCATTTTTACCTCCAACTCCACCACCACCAGCATTGATGTGCCCACCTTCCTCTCCACCGCCATTACTATGCCCACCTCTAGCTCCACCACCATTGTTGTGCCCACATTCCTCTCCACCACCATTACCATGCACACCTCTAGCTCCACCACCACCACTACCACCTCTTACTCCACCACTATTGTTGTTCCCATCTTCCTCTCCACCACCACTACTGGAACAACCCCTGACCCCAAGTCCTAATACACCTCCCTATGTTAAGTACTTCTCTTCCTCTTCTTTCGTACTCACTACATTTTTGTTAAGTCTGGAAACTTGGGGATTTCAGTTGAGAGCACTAAGAGTGAGGTTACAGTACTGAGCCTGTTAGGGCAATCTGTTAGAGTTAGCAAACTATATAGGGACGTTTCTTTAGAGGTACAATGGGTAATCTTCCTGGCTGATTTGATGGAGCTTTCATTTGGGGAGTTCGACCTAATTCTAGGGATGGACTGGTTGGTCAAGCATCGTGTTAGCTTGGACTGTGCGACTAAGAGGGCCGTACTAAGGACTGAGGAGGATAAGGAGGTAGTCATGATTAGAGAATTCCATAATTACTTATCTAATGTGATCTCTACACTGGTGACAGAGAAGATGGTTTGTAAGGGATGTGAGGCATTCTTGGCCTACGTAAGTGTTTCAGATTCTGGGGATTCTACAGTTAAGGATATCAGAACGGTAAAGGATTTTTGGACGTCTTTCTTGAGGAGTTACCGGGGTTACCTCTCGAATCACGAGTTGGAATTTGGGATTGAGCTACTTCCAGGTACAGCTCCGGTGTCCATCGTTTCCTATCGAATGGCACCGAAGGAGCTTGTAGAGATTAAGTCTTAGATTTAGGAGCTGTGCTTTTGATTTTCGAGGCAGTTGGGAGGATTATCTACCGCTAGCGGAGTTCGCCTATAATAACAGTTTTCAGTCTAGCATCCAGATGGCACCTTATGAGGCACTGTGAATACTGATTGTTTGTTTATTTCTGCGGTATTACACACAGAGTTTATATAAACTCACCCTTTTTGTTTAATGTGCACAGGTAATCCCTAAACTTAGACGGATAGGTGCGATAGAGGACTCAACGGCGACCACAGTAATTTTTGAACTTTATGGTTTTCAATTTACGATTTATGATTTGATTATTATTGATTATTTGGGTTGTAATTTAAGGACCCTCTAGGACTTTTGTTTAAATTTGGGTATTTATTTATTTATTTTACTTTATGGATTTATACCTGCTAGTCGTAGGATATTCTGTTTTCAAAAAATTAAGGAAATTTCTAAACGAATGATCACCTAGACTGTTTTATTAAAGCTTCCGCAATGAGGGATGTTTCAAAACAAATGTTTTAAATGAATAAAGACGACTTCTTAAGTTCTAACAAAGGTTTACTAAAGATAATAACATGGAATGTTTTCATCGTAACAACGAGGTTTGAAAAACACTATCGTGTAACATTGCCAGATACGGCCATAACATCTAGGCCAGGTTTAAGGTGTTACAAATGTAGATTTTCGTATTGATTTTGTGTTCGTTTTCTAAAAATTTCAAAAAGTCGAGACTTTAGAAAATTCGTTTGCTTCTCCGAGACTTGTGTTATTTCATGAATCATAAGTCAATGTGATTTCGGCAGCTTCGAGTAGCGATAGCCGAAGGTTGGTACCGAGGCGTTGACTCGAGTGGTGAGAGAGGTGTTAGAGAAAGTCTTCGAGGCTAGTTTAGGGAGGAATAGAGAGTTAGTTTGAGGTAGGTGTGTGGATTGTGGGAAGAAAAGGGATTATAGTCTTTTGAGGTTGGAGCCTCAATCTGTGAAGTGTATAAGAACGTAATTGGGTGTTAGTAAAGGTTGTGCGAATGGTTCTGGTGTTGGGGCGAGCGTATCGGTTCAGTGGGCACTGTAAGAAGCGCCATTCGGGCGACTGTTGGAAGATGTTGGGAGCATGTCTTAGATGCGGGTCAATGGATCATCGAATTAGGGAGTGTCCACGACGACATTGAGACAGGTATGGTTATAGGTTGTTGCGATTTTGTGTGTGATTTATTTGAATGACATTGATGTTTATTCATTGATAGCGTTTTTGTGTGTGATGGATAAATGTGTATCTGCTTTAATGGTTAAGTGTTTGGGTATGTGTGAAATTTTTTTTAAAGTTAAAGTATAGTATGGTAGTGCTCGGGTTTAGAGTGCATAGCAGGAGTGTAGTGGTAGAGTTTGTGTTAGACAACTATTCTGTTAGTGGGAAATTTCGAGGACAAAATTTCTTTAAGGAGGGGTGAGTTTTAACACCCCAAAATTTAGGATTAGAAGTTTTGAGATTTGTAAGTAGGGTCAGTGGCTAGATCGGACAATTAGGTTTGTTGTTGTGTTTTATGTCAGAAGGGCCTGCTGGTCTGGTGGTTGGTTGTGTGTTTGATTTCTGTTTCTGCATATGTCTGTAATATGTTTTGCTATTAAACTGCCATATGGGGTTCACTTCTGAAATTTGTTGTTAGCCGTTTGAACTCACACTGAGCTCGTGTAGCTCACCCCCTTTAGTTTTTCCCCTTGCAGGTACACTTCCGATTTCTGTAGCTGGACTCAGTATGCAGAGGTCTCGGACAGTATCGGTTTAAAATAATTTATCAGTTGTCTTTTTAGTTTTCATTTTGATTTACCGTTTTGATCTATAGGGTTTTATAAAAACTGTGGTACAAGTTCTGCTTTTGAATTTCTCTCGTAAATCTTGCTTTGTTCATAGATTAAATTTATCTATAATTTTTCTGATTAAGATCCAAAGGATTAAACGTTCTTGGTTTGTAAAATTGTAAATATGTTTGAAATGGAATTTAAGATGATTTGTTTTGTAAAACTTTCTTACGATCACTTCGGTGATCAATGTAACCTCTGGGATTCGGTCTAACTTCTAGGCCGGTCTAGGGTGTTACAATTTTATCGTTTATAGCATGATAGTAGTACCGTATAAAAATTTCGTTAAGAAATTTTATCATTTACATGCTTAATTTGATAAAAAAGATTAAATCGCGTAAAGTGAAAAAAGTAGCTAAATGTATTAAATAGCTATAGAACCTTAAAGTATGAGTCCTTATATGGTAATTAGATCATTAATGGAGATAGTGGATGTACATGGCTTGGCATTAGTGAAAATTTTAATGTTTTTAAAGGTTATAATAGTAATTTGGTAAATAAATGATAAATTAAATAAAACAAAAGAATTGCATCATCTTTTTACTTTCTTCAACTGAAAAATCAAAGGGAAAAGAATCCATAGAAGCTTGAACTTTTGGCTCTTCTTTTTTAGCTTGCATGTGAGTATTGCTCGTCCCGTTTTTATTTATTTTTATGTTTTCGGGATCATTATAGCTTAATCTAGCTAGCTCGGGGACTAATTTGTAAAACTTTTAAAAATTTAAGCTTTTTCCATGAATGAATGTGTATGAGTTTTGATTTTTAATGGAAGAATATGGTTAGTTGTTGATAGATAAACAACTATTGTAAAGTGATTTTTGATGAAATTGTCAAATAAGGGATTAAATTGAAAAATAGGAGATTATACATGGTAAAATTGTGCAATAAATAAAATATAGGGCTTTCTAGGGACCTATATGATATTCGACTATGATAGATTTTTGGAAAATGGCATGAATTTCCATTTTATGAGCTAGGGACTAAATTGAAAAAATTAAAAGTATAATGACAAAATTATAATTTTGCTAAAATATAAAATTGGATTAAATTGAATGGAATAATTATTGAATTGAGCTGAATTTATCCGTTAAAATCAAGACAAACCTCGTACAACTTTAGATCAAGGGCGTTACACGTCAACTCCTTCTCATTCTTCCAATATCAAGTTTTTTATTTTGCTGGCCATTATTTTCTTATTTTCTTTGCTTTTTTCACGTTAGAATATTAAAATTTTGGTAGTTTTGCGCCAACTTTGTTTTGCATTAAAGCTTTGATTTCTGTCGCTTCGTTAGAGGATCAACATTTGTATTCATCAAAGTTTTGTAGCGTGTAAGTGTTTCCTTTTGAGTTAGTAATTTGGTTTTCTTTGATTATTTAATACTTTTTGATCGAGGTTTTTTAAATATTTTATGGGTAATCGTAATTGAGTTTTCATATCGGTAGAATGGAGGCAAATCGGTCGATTTTGGTGCTTTGAATCGCGAAATCTGATGTGTTTCTGAACGACTGTAATTAAGTGTCAGTTTGTTGCGGTGTTTCACGATTTTCAGCCTATTTTGAGGTGGTTTACAAACCACACGGGTGGCCACATGGGCGTGTGCCACACACGGGTGGTTCACACGGCCGTGTGACCTCTGTGTTATAGAATTTTTTTCGATTGTACACAGGCGTATGTCTTAACCACACATCCTTGTAACACTATCGCACGGGCGTGTCATTCAGTTACATGGTCGTGTCTGCTCTGCTCCTTAGAAATGTGTAATTTTAGTCACACAAGAATAGTGAGTTACACGATTTGCTCACATGGCCGTGTATCTCAGTCGCACGAGCGTGTGCTTCAGCCACATGGCCTTGTGTGTTTGTCACATAGGTGTGTCTTCCATTCACACAGCCGTGTAGGCTTGTCACACGGTCTGGACCCTCCCACATGGTCGTCTAGTTCTATTTTGCAATTTTGCAACCTTTTTGCAAAATGTCTTGTTTCAATCCCTGATCGATTCCATATACGTTTAAGTTTTGTAGGTGTATAGGTAATTAATTTGGTTTAAATTTGATTATGAGTAGGCATTCGTTAGATTTAATTTTTTTATTGCATAAATGTGTTTATGGTATGGGAAATTAATTTTAACTTTAGTATGAGTTTGGGATGTGATAATTGTGACATTGTGATTAGCGTGTCTACTACGTTATAACTGAATAAAAGTATTTCTTATTCTAAATCTGTTGAACTGAATGTGTATTCCTATTTATGTATGTACGTTTGCATATTGTGTGCATATTTTCATTTGCATAAAAATTTTGGGTTTTGGTTGTGAGGAGAGGGAAGTCTATTTTGGTAGTCAAACTGCAAATTAATTTGATAGCGGTATGTCCGCAATATATATGATAACGGTATTTGAGTGGCTTAGATCCACCATCGTGGTGTGTAGGGTGGATGGGCCTACCATATCCCAATTGAGGGTGTAGGGTGGTCGGAGTAGTGTTTTGGTTGGTTGGATGGGATTTTACTTGTTGCATTCATTCCGCATCCGAATATATGTTTGTTTGTGTGAACGTTGGGATTTTTGTGAAATGTTTTATATAATCTGATGTGATTAAGTAACATGTGTGGTTGGAATATTTGTTTTCATGTTTTATATGTTAATGGAAATTTTTGGTATATCTGACCGTAGGTTCGAGATTTCCGTATGTTGTCAGTAAATACTTTTCTGTATATTTGATTAGTTTATCATTTGTCATTTACTTTTTTTGGACTCACACTGAGCTTGTGTAACTCACTTCCTTAGTTTCTCCTTCTCAAGTAATTCGAGTAGCTAGATCTCAGACTCAACAAATCGAAAGTCTCAAGCTTTTCCATTTTCAATTTGATCTTTAATAATGTTAATTATGAATTTGTAAATTACATCTTATTGATTTTGGAAATAAATGTTAAGTGAACTGTTGTATGATTTTTGGATTTGATTTAATTTAATGTTTTCAATCATGGCTTTGGTTAATCTAGACGATTGTGCCTATCCGGTAACTACTTAAGTCTTAAATTTACGGTTTACTTCTAGATTTGATCTGGCACTTTTGTACATGGCGCATAATTCGATAAACCGGTTTTAATTAAATTAAGGACTATTAAAAATTACGTTTGAAAAATCTAATGGAGGTTTTATCAATGTTTTTTTGTAAAACACGCAAGGATGGATTTCTAATGGGTTTTATGAAATCGTATGTCATTTATTTTGAAAGCCACTTTGATGGTCAATGTGACCTCCGAGATCCTGTCAAAACTTCTAGGCCAGGTTTGGGGTGTGACACGATATGATATGGCTAAATATACTTCGATTGAATTAAAATATGCTATGAAACAATCTGTTGATTATTAATTCTTGTACTGTCATTCTGGGCTTAATCACACACTTAGGATTGGACGGCGACTCTGGAGCTCGGGTTTCACGTTTTGAATTAAGTGCTATGGACTATATTTTTGTTTAATATGGGCATTTTGGACTTTATTGGGATTTATTTATTTATTTTGGCATTTTATGTTTGTTTAGGTCGTTGGGATTATTCTGGTATTTATTAGGCAAAAGCCTTAATATTTTAAATGATGCTTGACTTAAGATAACTAAAGATAATAAACCACGGTTTTATAAACAATATGCTATATAGTTTTTTCGCTGCAAGACCAATTGAAATTCTCTAAATGTTTTAGTTTGCAAATGTTTTGAATTGGTTTTGAATTTAGTAATACTTTTAAGATGTGATTTCGAAAATTTCTATGTTTTACAATGAGTTGAACAAATTGAATCTTCTTTCCGCTAAAAATGGATTCCATCAAAATAAAACATTTGTTGCTTTTGCTCATGCGATGTAATCTCTATAATTCGACCGTAATGTCTAGGCCGAGTATGGGGTGTTACAATTGTAATATTAATTAATAATAATAGTTAAAATAATATTAATTGATGTGATAAATATAAAAATCTTAGGTTATTTATCATTATTAGTGTTTTATAAATATAATAATTGCCACATCCCAAAAACTAGGTTAGTAGGAATTAGGTTAGTAAACCAAAGGTGATCACACCTTGTTTTAAAATAAATGTTGTAGAAGTTACGGCAAATAAACTGGTTGGTCCAGTGGTTGAGTGTGCTAGTAATAGGTTTGAGGTTTTGTGTTGAATTCTCTTTCTTTGAAGTTTTGATTATTTTTATCATTATATATGGCTAGTCACACCTAGCTTATTTATTATTTTTGTATATTTATTAACAAGAATGAGTCTGTTGGTTAAATGGTAAAGCTTTAGCTTACTCATAAATCTCAAGTTCAAATTTTGTCGAGTGCAAAAATGAATTTTTTTTTGTTTGTTTCTCCCAATTGTGCTGCCTAAAGCTGTCAGGAACTGAGTCAAACTCAAATTCTAAACAATCTGATTAAGATAATAACTAACCAAAATCTTCTTTTGTGTGTGCACTTTATTGTTGTTCAAACCTCAAGTTTTTATGTCGTCATTCTTTTTATTCGTTTTGGTCGTGCGAGGTAAGGAATTTCAATATAGTAATCATTCTCATCTTAGGATTGCTATTTATTTGTTTATTTTCAATATGTTACTAGAGAGGTTTGTGGTGGAGGTTTTAGCTTAATGGTTTTGGTCTACTCGTTTCAATTCTATTTAGGTGAGACTCAGGAGGCGAATCCTCCTCCAGTGAACTGGCGATTTAGATGGGTGATTTTGGATAGTTGGTTTAAGGTGTGTGTTTTATCTCATATGATTAGTATATAGCATGTTTTGATTTTCGATTAATTTAGTTATGTGAAAATTATTACAAGTAACATAGAGTAGTCGTATGTGCTAAAGGATATTTGTGTTGAAAGAAGGTAAGTATTCTGTTTAAATCCATCAAATGATTGTTATACGATCATTAATAAGTTATGTTTTATTCCAATTCTCATGGCATGTGATATTGTGGCTATTCTGATTTAATTGATTTGTTATTATTGAAATCTGACATATCTATTCTACAAATTATGAAATCTCATGCCTGCTGATTTTTGTTAAATATATAATTGCATTTGATAATACTCTAGAATAACGTATTTTTATGTATTAATTATGTATTTATTCTGAGTATGATCCTACTAATTTGAGCTATTTATGATATTTTATCTTATAGGGACTAAATTGGAGGCAAAAGCGAAATTAAGGGCCAAAAGCGTGAAATTAAAGATAAAATGGGTTAATGTACGGCATAGGGAAAAGTTTGTGCCAAAAGTGCAAGCATGGAGGACACAAGTGTTGAAATGCAAAAAGAAGAGATTTTATTCCATTAGACTCTATTTTGATTATATTAGGATAATGAATATTAAGATAATTATTAGGGATTATTTAATTTTAGGATTTTATCTTTATTTATTTTCAATTAAATGTATTTATCTTTTGGGAGTTTAAGTAGGATTAGACTATCTCCCCTAGCACTATAAATAGGGGGTGAGGTGACTCAAAATGGATCCTTCTTCTTTTTCTGAAAAACACTCTCTCCCCAAAAGTCTTGTCTTTTGTTCTTTCCATATTTCTTTTTAATAAAATCTCTATTTTTATTATATATTTATTTTCTTTTCCATCACAACCATGAGCCACTAAAACCCATCTTGCCAAAGGTTATCGAAAATCCCCAAAAGGGTTCTTGAGGTTTAGAATCAGACTTAGCCTTCTCAATGTGGTATTCATCGTTTCTCTGCATTATGGGTGACGCTTAGTCCATGTCCCTTAAAAGTGATCTTTTAACGTGTGCAAGGAACGACCACTTTGTATATCTTGAGAAGGTTGCATAGTCGGTTCGTTAGCTTACTGCGTCAGAGGTTGGCGAGCTCAAGAGACAAAATGGCACGGGATTCGCCATGGAGAAACGTTGATCTAGCATAAGATGATCCCACAAGAGCGATTATTGGCTAAAGTCAGGTTCCACTAAATCGAAGTCTAAATCCTTGGAGCTGGTGGTCGTAGGCGTCCTCTTCCACTATAACTGGTTTATTCGGTTTGAGAAGGATCATCTAAAAGCCAAGGATTGAACCCAAGGCGGATCGAGACAACAGGAGGCTAGAATCTCCCCATAAGAATTTCCTTATCTCAACTCTATTTCCTATTTTAATTTTCGCAATTCCAATTCGAATTCTCAATTCTATTTTTATTTTATTTTCGTTTCCAGATCAAAACTTTTAATTCTGTTATTTTTATTTTTTCAGGAACGCATGTTTTCTTGGGCACGATTCTGCCCAAGATTTCGTGAAACAAGCATTCGTATAATCCGGTCCCTGAGGATTTGACCCTACTTCCCCTTTACTGTTCTTTTTCATTATTTTGTAGGGAATAGGATATTTTTTGTGCTTTCAACGACGCATCAGCATGTTCAACATTCTTACTGTTATAATTTTGTATTTGCATGTCATGTCACATTATATGGGGTTGGGACGATATGGTAAGGAGGAAGTTCTGACAGTTTAATGATCTGCACTATCTGGTGGTTTAATCACATATCTGTTCTAGCAGCTTAATTGCGATTCTGGTGGCATGACCACATATATCTGTTTTGGTAGCTTGTCTGCAATTCTGGTGGCACTGTCCACAATTATCTGTTGGTGGATTTTGGATGAACGAAGTTCGGGGAACTCTAATTGGTGTGTACTGAGTTGGGTAGGATATTTATGAAAATTTTGCATTATCATAAACATGCATACTAAAATCTGCAAATTTAAAATTTGTAAGTTCTTTATAAGAAATTGATTTGTTTGATATGTTAACTATTTGTATACTTGAGTTAAAACCACATTGGGCTTCTAGCTCACCCAATATTTTATCATCTCAAGGATTTCGTAAACTTAGGAACAGACAGCACATGAGAGCTCGGGTTGAATTCTCAGTATAAAATAGTTTTAAGAGACATTTTGTTTAAATATGGACTTTTGGACTTTGTTTTTGGTTTTTGGTTTTGGTTTTCTATTGGATTTTAGTTAATATTTTAAATTATCTTGGATTTTCTAGTTATTTAAAAGATGATCTATTTTCAAAATAAAAGAAGTTATGAATTTTCCGCTGCAAAACTTTGAAATAAGCAATTATGTTTTCATAAAATAATTGAGTTAATAATATGCCTTTTATGTTAACTAGGTAGTAAAGAGCAATGGATTTAGAAAACTCTATTGGATAAATGGTTAAGTTTTATAACTAATAAATGGAATTGAGATTTTAAGAATTTATGATTACGTAAAACAAGTAAAAGTTTTGGAGATCAACAACCAAGTTTTCAAGTAGTCAATGTGGCATTCAAGATCATGTCCTCGAGGATTCAACCCTACTTCCCTTTATTGTTCTTTTTCATTATTTTGTAGGAATATGATATTTTGGTGCTTTCAACAACGCATCAAATTTTGGCGCCGTGTTGGGACCGCAACATACTAATATTGTTTTTGTTTTCTATGACCAGATCTCGCTCCGAGCACTCTTGCTGCATAATAGAGGAAACCCAAAGAGGTAAAACAAATCATCGTTAGTGAATGTTCGATTAAACGATATAAGTATATTGATTTTATGTGATTGCATGGGTTGGGTTTGATGAAAGGAGGAAGTTATATGTTGTAACGGTTTTCACCGTGATCTATTGTAGCGTTTTTACCGTGATCTCGCTGTAGCGATTTTTACCGTGATTCATTGTAGCGGCTTTTGCCGTGATTCATTGTAGTGGCTACGGCCATGATCTCGATGATAAGCAAGACGATCGCCATCAAGGCGTAGTCAAAGGGTTGATTGTAGAAATCCCCAATGGTGTGAATGACTGTACGGGCGGTAGCGGATGGAAACCTAAGATTTGGGTTGGCTAGCATATTATTTTTATTATGTATATTAATTCGATTATTTTAGTTTTATGGGGCTAAGGCCCAAATCTAATGGTGCATGAGGGTTGCACACCGAGTCTCATGACTCAACCAATTAATTAACATTTCGTAGCATTTAGTGCATCGCATCGGCCGGAGAGGAGCGAAGGTGGCCATGCAAAAGAACATTTAGATCCAAAAAAAGACTCTAGTTATTATTTTATATTCTTATTTAATGGATTTTAAATCTGCTTGTAATAAGGCCATGGGCCACCAGTTTATATTTTGTTTTATTACGGGCTTTTATTACTTTTAGTTATTTAAATTTTTATTTTAATTGAACTAATTCATGTATTTAAATTTGGGTTTTTAATTCATAAAGGCATATTTTATTTAAAACTATAAATTATAAATTTTTCCCGAATAAAAGGTTAAACTTTACCAAAATGTTTTTCTGAAAATGCGACATGTTTTATAAAATTTCCTTAGTGACATACCAGATTCGGTTGTAGTGTTTGGGCCGAGTTTGGGGTGTTACATCAACTGTATTTCCTATTTTTAATTTTCGCAATTCCAATTCGACTTCTCAATTCTATTTTTATTTTATTTTCATTTCCAGATTAAAACTTTTAATTCTGTTATTTTTATTTTTTCAGAACGATGTTTTCTTGGGCACGATTCGCCAAGATTTCGTGAAACAAGCATTCAGATAATCCGGTCCCCGAGGATTTGACCCTACTTCCCTTTATCGTTTCTTTTCATTATTTTGTAGGAATAGGATATTTTTAGTGCTTGCAACGACGCATCAGCATGTTCAACATTCTTACTGTTATAATTTTGTATTTGCATGTCATGTCACATTATATGGGGTTGGGACGATATGGTAAGGAGGAAGTTCTGATAGTTTAATGATCTGCACTATCTGGTGGTTTAATCACATATCCGTTTCTAGCGCACCTTAATTGCGATTCGTGGCATGACCACATATATCTATTTTGGTAGCTTGTCAGCAATTCTGGTGGCACTGTCCACAATTATCTGTTGGTGGATTTTGGATGAACGAGTTCTGGGGAACTCTAATTGGTGTGTACCGAGTTGGGTAGGATATTTATGAAAATTTTGCATTATCATAAACATGCATACTAAAATCTGCAAATTTAAAATTTGTAAGTTCTTTATAAGAAATTGATTTGTTTGATATGTTAACTATTTGTATACTTGAGTTAAAACCACATTGGGCTTCTAGCTCACCCAATATTTTATCATCTCAAGGATTTCGTAAACTTAGGAACAGACAGCGCATGAGAGCTCGGGTTGAATTCTCAGTATAAAATAGTTTTTAAGAGACATTTTGTTTAAATATGGACTTTTGGACTTTGTTTTTGGTTTTTGGTTTTTGGTTTTTCTATTGGATTTTTAGTTAATATTTTAAATTATCTGCCCGATTTTCTAGTTATTTAAAAGATGATCTATTTTCAAAATAAAAGAAGTTATGAATTTTCCCGTTGCAAAACTTTGAAATAAGCAATTATGTTTTCATAAAAATAATTGAGTTAATAATATGCCTTTTATGTTAACTAGGTAGTAAAGAGCAATGGATTTAGAAAAACTCTATTGGATAAATGGTTAAGTTTTATAACTAATAAATGGAATTGAGATTTTAAGAATTTATGATTACAGAAAACAAGTAAAAGTTTTGGAGATCAACAACCAAGTTTTCAAGTAGTCAATGTGGCATTCAAGATCATGTCCCTGAGGATTCAACCCTACTTCCCCTTTACTTTTCTTTTTCATTATTTTGTAGGGAATATGATATTTTTGGTGCTTTCAACAACGCATCAAATTTTGGCGCCGTTGCTGGGGACTGGCAACATACTAATATTGTTTTTTGTTTTCTATGACCAGATCTGCTCCAGGCACTCTTGCTTTTGACTCAGAGATTGAAAAGACTGCGAAAACTAATTGCAAGGAAACAAAGCTAAGAAAAAAAACAGTCAACGGTGGTTGGGACTCAAAGTAATCCACTGCCAGAAATCAGAATCGACGATGTAGCAGAGTCTAGGGTTAAAGAAAACCCTACTCGAACCTTTTAATGCGAAAAAGTGGAAGTCAATTCACCTGAAGAAGTGCTTGAAACTAAGGTTCACGAAAACCCGAATTTAGCACGTCAACCAATGACTCAAACAATTTGGCAACTGGCTGAAGCTCCGGCAGAACAACCACCATTATGCATCGCATATCCTACTATGGATACTGATTTTGAATTAAAGTCAGGCTTAATCCAACTACTGCCAACTTTTCGTGGGTTGCAAAACGAAAATCCCCACAAGCATTTGAAAGAGTTTCATATGGTTTGTCTAAGTATGAAACCTCAAGGCGTAACTAATGATCAAATTAAATTGCGCGCTTTCCCTTTTTCCCTAGCAGATTCAACTAGGGAATGGTTATTTTATTTACCCCCTAGATCTATTACTACTTGGGCTGATTTATCTCGTTTATTTCTCAACAGGTTTTTTCCAGCATCTAGAGCAACTGAGCTAAGAAGAGAGATCATGGGAATAAGGCAAAAAGAAGCAAAGACTCTTTACGACTATTAGGAGCGGTTTAAGAAATTATGTGCGAGTTGCCCACAACATAGTATAACGGAGCAATCTCTCCTCCAATACTTTTATGAAGGCTTGAAGCCCATGGAGATGAATATGGTAGACGCTGCTAGTTGAGGAGCATTGGTCAATATGACCCCTGATAAACTGTAAAAGTAATATATTTTAATCCCACATTTAGCATACTTTTGGATGATTTATTCCCTGAATTGTGTAAAAAGTGCTCTTAATCCTTTCTTTTCATGTTTTATACTCGCACCTAGGGATGAAAAGAACGAGAAACGGGCCTAAAACAGACCAAATTGGGACAAAGAAGAAATCGTCACGGCCTGGGCCCAAGACCACATGGTCGTGCCTCCCTAATTTACTCTAACATGGCCTAGACCTCGAAACACACGGGCGTGTCTCTTCAGCAGACTCGACCACGGCCTGAAATCGATTCACACGGGCGTGTGCCATTCCCTGCTGCGGCCAAGAGGACTTTTACTCGGATTTGGATACTTAAAGGCAAAGAAACACATTCCAAAGCCTATCCAAACACCCTAGTAGGAATTCCACTCAGATTAAGATACTTAGGGGCCAAATAAAGCATTCCAAGAGCCTATATAAACACCCTAAGCATAACCTTCGAGGGGGGTTAGCTAGGCCAAGGAGCCGAGCCAAAAAGGTTAGATTTGTGGGAATCACTCGAAGATAGCCAGTTGATCCATCTCAAGAAGCTGGAATTCTACTCAAGACGGTGGATTTCTCATTCAATTCCTTCAGGGAGTTTTAGGGATTTCTTATGTTTTGTTTTATCTTTTATTCTGAGATGTTTTCTTTTATTGTTATGAACTAAGCCCTTCAGATACCTGAAGGGGATGACACCTAAGACGGATCTTGTTATTGTTTTCTGAACTATATGATAAATACTTGATTTGTTCTTAATTATGTGAGCTTAATTCTTGTGTTAATATTTTCGGGATATTGATTCAAGTTGAATGTGCTTAGGTGGTGGAGAAAAGTCCCTGCCTAAGAGTAGATCTAGCATAATTAAGCAGAGTTGATCACGCACCTAGAGATAGGGTGATGAGATTTTTCTGGATTAGGGTGAAACCTAATATGGGAGTCCATAGATAGAGTTAATGCAATTCTAGGGGTTTAATTAGAAAGAGATTTCAATTAATCAACCTAAGGGTTAACGCAATATCTTTCCATACGAACAGTCGAGGTAAGCAATCCCATATTTGGTACTTTTAAGGTAAACGCTTCTCGACTTAAACTTTATCATAAAAATAGAATTTACAGCATGAGGTAAGATATTCAACCTTTTAAACCACCCTGATTTTTTCAAATACGAGGAAAGTCTAGCTTAAGACTTTAAACGAGTGCTTCTCGGCAGGCAACCCGAGCATTAACCCTATTTATTTACACATTTGTTTTTATTTTAGTTTCTTTTCTTCTCTTCGTCTTAAACAACTAGTTTTAAACTAACCAAAAGTGCAGATTTCTAGACCACACGGCCTTACACACGGCTGCGGCCGTTGCCGTGTGGAAGTACAAAATCTCCGTACTGACAATGGCAGAAGAGGAACGAGTCAGAAATAATCAAATCTTTGAGTCACGGACTCCAACCACCACCACACGGGCACCGACAAAATGCCACGGCCGTGCGATACAACCGTAGACGACACTGACTTATCACCAACGAACATGGCAATCTGTAAAACGGGCGTGGGTGAAGCAACATGCCTAGACACAAGGCTGTGCGAGGTGGCCATGTGAAACAACACGCCCACGGCACACGGGCGTGGGGAAGTACCAGAATTGAAACTATATTTAAATCCACCCCTCTTCCCTTCCCTCTCACCGACTTCCCATCTTCTTCCTTCCTTCTTTTTCTCAAATTTCTCTTTTCTCCATAACAAGTCTCTAAACTCTTGAGCCTACACATATCCATGTCAAAGAAGCGAAAAAAGCCAAGCATAATCTCCCAGAGGGAGATCGATCTATATAAGTTCATACCAGTCGCTTCATCCACTCTACAAGCCAAGGGTCTTTAAGACCATTTAACTTTTATTCTACTTTTCTCTTTTGCTTCAATTTCCTTCTCTTTGACTCCCTTATGCATAATTTAGTTTATTTTATTCTAGTTTCTTGGTTTTAGGTTCTTCAGGCTGATGGGGAATCACACCGAAACCACTACCATCTACCAACACAACCTTAGGAATCACACCCACCTCATGAACCATCCAACAATAAGGACTCCTCACCATTCATCTTTTATGTTAATTTTATCTTACTTTCTCGCTTTTTTTCCCTTTAGTTTTCTTATCCTTAAATACATAATTAGTTTATTTTAAATGTGTCTTAATAATTCTTGGCTAATCTGTCACGAGTTTCCCAATTTCTTCATCTAACACGTTGATGTTGGCATCCACCACAAAGACCACCGCCTCCTCCTCCAAATCGGGTAGTAAATAGTGATCCCGAAAAAATTCAGGAAGTGTCACTTCTCCTTCTTTTTGATTTCAGATCACATGATTATTTATCTATCTTTGTACATTGAGGGCAATGTACATCTTAAGTGGGGGAGAAAATACCTAACTTTTGCATTATTCTCAAATCCCTGAATGATATCTTGATTTTGAGTATTTTTCTCATATTACTAATCAGGATGAAATTTCTGATGGTTTATAATTCTTATTGATATGTCTTAGATTAAGTCATATTTAATTGTGCATTGATGATTTAAACTTTAAGATACTAGAGAATCAAGCATGATAAGTCTATTTTTCAAGAATAAAAAAAAATTTCTAGGTTGTCTACCTGAATTTGAATATTACCTTGAAGTTTGAAATTTACAGGGATTGACATCAAATGCCCATAATTTTTGTGAGATTTTGAGCCTTATAGAGCATACATTCTTTTTCGTGCTCACTTTATTGATTATGAGTGTGTCAACATTGATTTGTTATTCTAGAACTTGCCTCGATTATACATGTCAAGACCACATTTTTTATTTGATATACTGAGATGATAAAGGCACCTAGGTTTTAACCCACTCGCTCCACTAAAAGCCTACCTTCATAATTAACCCCTAGTCAACCTCTTTGATCCTAACAACCCTTTTTATTGATTTACCCACTAATATTAACCCAAAACCCCGCTCGTATTTATTATCACCATTCCTTTTGACTACCCTTCTATCGAGACTTGATTTGATAAGTTGCTCAATTATATTATTTCAGTCATAAAAGTTCTTTCTTATGTAATCTGTGCTAGTGTTAATTAATTAAAAAATAGAAGTATATTCATTATTAGTTCGTAATTAAGTGAGCTTATATGTTTAATTTCAATATCTTGAAGAAGAAGCTCATATTATTGGTATTTTCATATGATGTAATTATTCAGATTATTAGTTCAATTCTTTTTTTAATGTTAGGTAATTTTTCAGGTCAATCTCGATTCTAACCCTCTAATTTAGCTTTTTTTTCCACACCTTTAACCCAAGCCCCGTTACAACCCTTAAAAGACCTTTTGATTTGTGTATCATCTCATATTACAGTGGTGGAGATTTGATTTTTAGGCAAGCCTATGGGATTAACTTTTCAGGTTCGACTTATGAGTACTTTTTCCTAAACCTTAAACACTTCGAGTGCTTTGAGTGAATCTTTAGTGAGGATGTCAATCCTTATGCATTTTGAATCGAGGTAATTATTTAGATAAAGGGAGACACCTATGTTTTCATGCTACAAATATATGACTTAGAATTGTTTGAATCTTTAGGAGTCTTTGAGTTAAATTATCCATGTATAAATTATCTGTGAATTATAATGAGGCATTGCTAATGAGAATTATGAATTGTGGAAAGTTCGTTTTAATTGTAAGTTGAGAATTTTGCTTGAGGACAACCAAAAGCTTAAGTGTGGGGGTATTTTATAAACCGTAAAAGTAACATATTTTAATCCCACATTTAGCATACTTTTGGATGATTTATTCCCTGAATTGTGTAAAAAGGTGCTCTTAATCCTTTTTTTTCATGTTTTATACTTAGGAAATCACCTAGGGATGAAAAGAACGAGAAACGGGCCTAAAACGGACCAAATTGGGCCAAATAAGAAATCAACACGGCCTGGGCCCAAGACCACACGACCGTGCCTCCCTAATTTACTCTAACACGGCCTGAACCCCGAAACACACGGGCGTGTCTCTTCAGCAGACTCGACCACGGCCTGAAATTGATTCACACGGGCGTGTGCCATGGCCGTGTCCCTGCTGCGGCCAAGAGGAGTTTTACTCGGATTTAGATACTTGAACGCAAAGAAACACATGCCAAAGCCTATTCAAACACTCTAGTAGGAATTCCACTCAGATTAGGATACTTAGGGGCCAAATAAGGCATTCCAAGAGCCTATATAAACACCCTAAGCATAACCTTCGAGGGGGGTTAGCTAGGCTAAGGAGCCGAGCTAGAAAGGTCAGATTTGTGGGAATCACTCGAAGATAATCAGTTGATCTATCTCAAGAAGCCAAAATTCTACTCAAGACGGCAGATTTCTCCTTCAATTCCTTTAGGGAGTTTTAGGGATTTCTTATGTTTTGTTTTATCTTTTCTTCTAAGATGTTTTCTTTTATTGTTATGAACTAAGCCCTTCAGATACCTTAAAGGGATGAAACCTAAGACAGATCTTGTTATTGTTTTCTAAACTATATGATAAATACTTGATTTGTTCTTAATTATGTGAGCTTAATTCTTGTGTTAATATTCCCGGGATATTGATTCAAGTTGAATGTGTTAGGCGGTGGAGCAAAAGTCCCTACCTAAGAGTAGATCTAGCATAATTAAATGGAGTTGATCACTCGCCTAGAGATAGGGTAATGAGATTTTTTCGAATTAGGGTGAAACCTAATATGGGAGTCCATAGATCGAGTTAATGCAATTCTAAGGGTTTTAATTAGAAAGAGATTTCAATTAATCAACCTAGGGTCAGGCGTTATTCGCCTCGAGAGAGGGTTTAATATAAATTAGGGAATCCTGCAGATCAAGTCAAGTGAATAAATAGTCTGATTCCGTGTTAGATAACAAGTGAAGTCTAGGTGGATTCTTCCTAAGGGTATCGTCTTAGTCAACTAAGTTTTCTTAAAGTTATTTCTTCATTTTATTCTTTTTGTCTTTGATTCTTAGCTTAGTAATCAGTTAGTTTTAGATTAAACAACCAATCACTTAATATTTAGGCTAAATAATAGAAAGAAGGTTAGTATTAGTACTTTTTGTTCCTTTGGGTTCGACAATCCGGTCTTGCCTAAGCTATACTACTGTTCGATAGGTGCACTTGCCTTAAGTCGTTGTCAGAGTTAGTTTTCAGGTTCGATCATTCTCTTTATAAATTTTAAAACTCGACAAAACAACGATCAATCCATCAACAAGCAAGAGACCTGATCTCCACAATGGCTACAAATTCTCAACAGTTCCGTGTAACAGTCCGAATTCGACCTAATCGGAATGATGGTCTCGGGACCATGAATTCGAGTCGGTAGAATATTTTAATATTTCATATTAGGTCTAAAATCTATGATTGAACATGTGTTAAATTTTGGTGATTTAATTTATTTATTTGTGTGAGTAATTTGACTAAAGGACTAACTTGTATAATGGGTAAAATGACCTTTTAATGGATTTAGTGACAAATGCATATGGCTTTATAAGGTGAAGTCCTTAAAGGACAATTTAGCCAATATTATGATGGTGGACGGCAACATGATGGAATGTGATTTAGAATATAAGTATTATTATAATATGTTTTGGTGGTTGAAGAATAAATAAATAATAGTATAATTTAACACATAAAATAATAAAACATAGTGGAAGGAAAGAGAAGGCACCTTGTTCATCTTTTGACCGAAATTTGAAGAAAGAAAACTCCATTTTTGGAGCTTGAAAGTCGGCATTTGAAAGCTCAATTAGGGGTATGTTTATGCTTAGTTTTCAATTGTTTTTGCATTTTTGGAATGGGTGTTTTGAATACTATATAACCCATGGTGAAATTTTAGAGTTTATGGCACTTTTATATTCGGCCATTGAAGCATTTTAATAGTAAATAATGGTTGTTGATAGATTATTAAGTATAAAGCTTAAACTAGCATGTTTATTATTTGAAGTTTGAGTGAAATTGATTGTAAGGGTTAAATCAAAAAATGAAAATTTTGAAGGACTAAATCATGAATTAAATAACATGCAAGGCCTTGTATAAGGTCAAGGAGTATTCGGCCTAGGGTATTTGTGATTGAAATTGGTGAATTTTGTGTGGTGTCCAAATTGGACTAATTTGTAAAAGTGTGAAATAAAGGGGGCAAAATCATAAATTTCTTATTTATATGTGTTGGGACCAAAATTGTTATAATATGCTTAATTGAGTTTAATTTAATTCATTTAGATCAAGAACAAAAGGAGGTAGGATCGGATCGGGGAAAAAGTAAATTGATCGACTAATCGGAAAGTTGAATTGGTGACTACTTGAGGTAAGATTTTAAGCATTTGAATTTAATTGAACTCAATTTAGTTTCATGTACTTATGTTGGATAATTGTGGCATATAAATCATTATTATGCTGAATGGTTTTGGTATGTATATCTCCTTTAGTGAGTTTAATTGCTATTGATTATTAGAGAATATGTATGTGAATCACATTGAACAATAGCAAATAAACACTGGCACTAAGTGTGCGAGTTTATACCGAGCACTGTGTGTGCAAGATCGGTCGGTTAGCACTAAGTGTGCGAAAATGGGTAAGTAATGGCACTAAGTGTGCGATACGTTACGTTTATAATTAGCACTAAGTGTGCGGAGTTAACTACTAACAAAGACTATGTATGCGATATGTGACCAAATTAAATAATATGAGAATATAATGATTTGAGATTAGTTGGGATGTGCTGTGTTTATTCAATGTTTTTTTTATATGTATGGAAATTCGCAATGGTATTATCCTGTGTTACATAGTAACTAATGATTTCAAAAATCAAATATACTCAAGGTAAGTAATATTTACTTATGATATAAAGTTGAATAGTGGTTGAATGTGGTTGATTAATTACTTTGCCTTGAGATGTATAAGACTTAATTTATATGGTGGTTATGAGCCTAATTATGTGGAATAACAAACAACTTGAGATGAATGTAAAGGAGAAGAGTTATTTCCTTATGAGTTCATACATGCTTATGTGAATGTATTCATTGCTTAAGTCTTACTAAGCTTTGGAAAGCTTATTCTATTTTGGTTAATTCTTGTGTGTATAGGTTACTTTGGAAAGCTCGATTTTGTGCTTGGGATTCGTCTCAGAAGTTCACCATATTATCATCTCTTTTGGGTATACCTTATTTTGAAGTAGTAAATTATGTTTTTATGATAAACTAGTTAATCATATTTTTGTTATGAAACAGTTTTTAGCTGCAGCAGTGATGTGATTTTGAAAAATCACCAAAAATAGGAGAAATTGAATTAGAAAGTGAATAAGACATAGAATTAAAGTTTATTGTGTCTATTTTGATATGAAAGAAACAAGTTAGGCAAAGGAATTATATATTATGAGATATTTAAGTTTTAGTGAGACTTGTCCTGAATGAATTCGTGAGTCCCTGTTCTGTCTTGGAAAATTTGTAAAATTTTTACAAAAATAATTATGGAGCATAGTTTATATCTTTAGAATCCTTAATGAGTCTATTTTTGATTGAAATAAACAAGGACATTATTGAAATTTTGTGCAATGAGATAACTGAGTTTTTGTAAAGATAGGTCAGAATTATCAAACAGTGAAATAGGGGTAAATTTGATGAATAAACTGTACTAATTGGCCACATGAAAAATTCTGGAAAAATTACGGTAAAAAGTTATATGAGTCTAGTTTCAAGGAAAATTTACGTATCTAAATTTCGAGTTTTGTAACTCGAGTTATGGTCAATTTAGTCAGCATGATGCAGTTAGACAGCTTTAAATTTTTATGCCCCAAATTAGTAGTCAAGTCTAGTAATGCCACATACTCGACTAACGCAAAGGTTTCGGGTAAGGGGTGTTACATTCCAAGCTAATCCTGAACCCCCTAGAAGGGTTCACCAGCTAAGTAATTCTTCCATAGAAGATAGACTTGATAGACTTACTAATATTGTGAGCTCTCTTGTTGTAGAAAAAGCTAAACCAGCTCGGTTATGTGGAATATGTGCTACACTTGAGCACACAACTGATGCATGTCCCAGTCTGTATGATGACTAGATGTAGTGGGAAATTTCCCTGGCCCACCACAGAGGTGATATGATCCCTATGCTAATACCTACAACCCAAGGTGGAGGGACCATCCTAACTTGAGTTATAGAGCTAATCCACGGTATAATCAGCCATACCAAAACCGACCTCTACAATAGCCACAAAATTCAGGTAACTCTCTAAAAGTTGTTGTCAATAAATTAGCCGCTAATGTTCTTAATTTTCAACAGAAAACCGTGGCATCTATAAGGAGTTGACCACATCAATTGAGAAAATAATTTCTCAAGGGAAGCTGTCGTCACAAATAGAACCAAACCCGAGGCAAAATGCGAATGCAGTGACGCTGCGAAGTGGTAAGGTGCTTGAACCTATTCCTGACAGGAATCTTGACCAAAAAATCGCTCAGGAAAAACACGAAAAAGATGAACAGGTTCGATCGAAACCTCCATTGCCTAAAATTCAACCTCCATTTCCAGAACGATTCAACCAGTGACGAAGAGGTAAAGAGGACAAGGAAATCCTTGAAACATTTAGGAATGTCAATATCAACATTCTGCTGTTGGATGCCATCAAGAAAATACCGAGGTATGCTAAATTTCTTAAGGAGCTTTTCACCAACAAATGGAAGTTAATAGGCAATGAAAGGGTGACTGTTGGTGAAAATGTATCCGCAGTGTTACAGCGGAAAATGCAACGAAATGTAAAGATAGGGGCATGTTTGCAATACCATGCAAAATAGGCCATTTGGGAATTAAAAAGGCTATGTGTGATCTAGGAGCCTCCATAAATGTAATGCCATATTCTATTTATAAATCACTTAACGCAGGTTTTTTGACAAAAATAGGTGTTATCATTCAATTGGCAGACAAGTCCGTTGTGCATCCCGAATAAGTCCTCAAGGATGTTCTAGTAAAAGTTAACGAGCTCATTTTCCCTGCAGATTTTTATGTGATTAAAATGGAGGAATATAGCACTCCTGGATCTTCAGACCTCTTGTTGAGTTGACTATTCCTTAGTACAACTAGTACTAAAATTAACGTTCGAAGTGAAACTCTGACGATGGAGTTTGATGGGGAAATCATGAAGTTTAATGTCTATGACACCATTAGCCATCCAAGCGAAATCTTGAGCGTAAACCGTATCGACATAATTGACTCTTTAGTAGAGGAAAATTTTGAGTCAATTTATGGAGATAACTCTGAACTCGATGAATTTAAATTTGTTAACAAGTTATTATTTCCAAGTACTAAACTTTTACCTTCTGTTATACAGGCACCGAAGTTGGAGTTGAAACCACTTCCTGAGCATCTGAAATATGCATTTTTGGGTAAGGGCAATACCCTACTAGTCATAGTCTCCAAGAAACTCTCCACGCATGAAGAGGAAAGTTTGGTTCATATACTAAAAAGTCATAAGGATGCGATTGGATGGACCATTGCAGACTTAAAAGGATAAGTCATTTGACATGCACACACAGGATCTACTTGGAGGAAGACACGAAACCAAGGCAAGAGAAGTAAAAAGGAAATAATCAAGCTTCTAGATGCTGACGTAATTTACCCTATTTTTGACAATAGATGGGGAAGTCCAGTATAAGTCGTGCCCAAGAAAATGGGCGTGACAGTAAAGAAAAATGCTGAAGCTGACTTGTTACCTATCCGAGTACAAAATGGGTGGCGCGTCTGCATAGATTACAGGAAGTTGAACTCTTATACTAGAAAAGATCATTTCCCTCTTCCTTTTATAGATCAAATGCTTGAAAGATTAGCTGGAAAAACTCACTTTTGTTGCCTTGAAGGATACTCAGGTTTCTTTCAAATTCCAGTCGCATCGAAGGACTAGGAAAAAACCATTTTTACGTGCCCATTCGGTATATTTGCGTACAGAAGGATGCCATTCGGTCTGTGCAATGCACTGGCCACCTTCCTGAAATGCATGATGAGTATATTTTCTGAATATGTGGAAAAAATTATTGAAGTTTTTATGGATGATTTTACTGTTTATAGGAATTATTTTGATGAATGCCTTAAAAACCTAACAATAATTTTGAGTATATGCATAGAATTTAATCTTGTCTTGATTTATGAAAAATGTCATTTTATGGTAGACAAGGGTTTAATTCTAGGTCATGTTGTGTCATCTAAGGGAATTGAGGTCGATAAGGCCAAAATCGATGTTATAAATTCCTTGCCTTATCCCTCCACTGTGAGGGAAATTCGCTCTTTCCTTGGCCATGTAGGGTTCTACAGGCGCTTCATAAAGAACTTCTCAAAGATAGCTGAACCATTGTGTGGATTGCTACAGAAGGATAAGAAATTTGAGTTTGACCCAAAGTGTAAGGAGGCTTTTGACACACTCAAGTAAAAATTGGTCTCCGCTCCTATAGTGCAACCGCCAGATTGGAAGTTTCCATTTGAAATTATGTGTGATGCTAGCGAACACAGTGTAGGAGCCGTTTTGGGGCAAAGGATAAACAAAGAACAACATGTTATTTGTTATGCTTCAAAACCCTAAATGCTGCGCAGAGCAACTACACCACTACAGAAAAAAAACTTTTAGTCGTTGTATTTGCTTTAGATAAATTTTGACCTTATTTATTGGGATTTAAAGTGATTATTTTTCTGATCATACAGCCCTCAGGTACTTGATCGCAAAGAATGAAGTAAAATCGAGGCTCATCAGGTGGATTTTGCTACTCCAAGAGTTCGACATCAAAATTCGAGACAAAAGGGATGCGAGAATTTAGTGGCTGGCCACTTAAGCAGAATAAGGGTACCTTTTGACGACTTCCCTATTAAGGAAGAATTCCTTGATGAAAGCCTATTCTCGACCGAGGCACGTCTCCCATGGTACGCAGATATGGTAAGCTTTCTAACCACAAGCTCGTTACCCACTTAGTTAGCACGTTCCGTGAGGGGCAAGCTTAGACGAAAAGCTCGATACTATATTTGGGACGACTCATACCTTTGGAAACACTGTTCGGACCAGATAATACAATGATGTGTTCCAGAAACTGAGGTAACTTCTATCCTTAATTTTTGTCATGCTGAAGCTTGCGGAGGACACTTTGGCCCTAAAAGAACTGCTCATAAGGTGTTAGAATGCAGGTTATATTGGTCCACAATTTTTTGAGACGCATATAACTTCTGTAAGTCTTGCTATAGATGCCAATGTACAGGTAACATCACTAAACATATGCGAAATCTTTGATGTTTGGGGCATCGATTTCATGGGCTCGTTTATTTCTTCATTTAGCAATGTATATATAATTCTCGCGGTGGACTATGTTTCTAAATGGATAGAGGCAAAGCCTACTCGCAATGATAATGCCAAGACTGTTGTGGAGTTTCTAAAACGAACTATTTTTTCCAGGTTTGGCACACCTCGAGCCCTAATCAGTGATCGTGGCACCCACTTTTGCAATAAAGTCATGGAGGCACTATTGTCGAAATATGGAGTTCATCACCATATAGCTACAGCATACCATCCCCAAACAAATGGACAAGACAAAGTCTCAAATAGGGTGATAAAAACTATTTTGGAGAAAACAGCTCGCCCAACCAAAAATATTGGAGTCTTCGCTTAATCATGCACTTTGGGCTTATCGGATGGCATATAAAGGACCAATTGGAATGACCCCATATTGACTTGTTTTTGGCAAAGCTTGCCATCTTCCAGTAGAATTAGAGCATAAAGCCTATTGGGCGGTTCGACAATGTAACATGGAGTTAGACCCTGCAGGAAGGGCAAGGAAGTTAGATATCCAAAAGTTGGAAGAAATTCGCAACGATGCTTATGAAAATGTTTGTATTTATAAAGATAAGACCAAGTTGTTTCATGATAAGAAAATCGTTTAGAAGCATTTTTCGGTAGGACAAATAGTTTTACTCTATAACTCTGTGTTGAAATTATTTCCAGGTAAGCTTTGATCACGATGGCAAAGACCTTTTGTTGTTACTGAAGTATTCCCTCATGGTGCGGTTGAAATAGAAAGTGAAGAATCAAGAAAGCGGTTCATAGTCAATGGCCAACGGTTGAAGCCGTTTTACGAGAATTTTCAAGCTCACTCGATTGAAAAGATTTATTTGGAGCCACCGTAGAACCATTTAAGTCGTCGAGCTAATGACGTTAAACAAGCGCTTGTTGGGAGGCAACCCAATCTTTATTTTTTTTTATTTTCATTATTTATTATTTATTATTTATTATTTATTATTTTCTTTTTAATTTCTTTTATTTTATTTAAATATTAATAAATTTTCTTCTTCCATCTAGGTAAAACGGAGCAAAGATACGAAGAAAAAGAGACAAAAAGTGTGCCCAGAATGCCATATCCCTGCAACCAAATAGTCCTATTCCAGCCTAAGAATCCCCAAAACCTGCAGCCAAACACCCCTTTTCAGCAAATAAAACCCCCAAACCTTACATTTTTCCCAAATTTTCTTTCTCTTCTCCATAGCCGCCGACTCCTTTTTCCTCTACCACCCACCGCCGTTTTGCTGCCGACCATGGTCTGTACCCAAAGTTGCGCTGCCACCGAGCCTCCCTTCACAATTGATTTGGCCGACGCATCATTTTTCACCCCATTACCGCCGCGCCATTCGGCCTTTCCTTCTTTCTCTTCTTCTATGACCACGCCACAAGTCGCCGAGCCCTCCACATCGTCCCCTTCACGCGCAAGCCCTCCACCCACCGCACCGACGGAACAAACCCCAACACCGCCACGCCATGCAACACCTGAACCGTCGTATCAGCCTCGTCATCGTCCACGGCGTGCGGCCCGAACAGTCGAAGCGACAATGGACTCTTCCTCTAACACGGCAGTCGATTCACATGTCGAATCCTCCAACACCACTAATAAGTACTAACCCATGCTCTCTCGTGGCCGTACCTATCGTTCTCGCGTCAATGTCTTACCCTCGGAGGCTCATTTGCACGGTAACCTTACTTTTACTTTCAAACTGGTCGAAACATGTATGATTTTCTTCGACATAAAATGAGAATACCTTGTAAATGCCTCTCAATACCTGTTTTGGTTGCCTTGCATATTGAAACTACTGTTACAGATTATTTCAAGAATATTGGCTGGGTTGGAAATTTTGATGTAACTCATTGTGCCTATTATGAACGTGTTTTAGAATTTTATTCTACTTTTCAATTTCATCAGCACAGTCACATTTCGTTAGATACACCGGATGTTGTCAAATTCAGGTTATTAGGTACCATGCATAGCTTATCTCTTATTAAATTTAATATTGCATTATCTTTCGTAACTGATTTTAGGGCCGTCGAAGCCTTTGCTTTGCTAACTAATAATGCCGAATCTGTGTATAGCCTAAAAACATCAAAGGATTTATGGTTTCGTGACCCTGCCTTATGTTACATTCACTATTATCTAGCTTACAATTTCTCAGGCCGTCGAGATGCACCAGCCACCGTCTCAAAGGCGGAATTATTCTTTTTATGGTGTATGTATACCGGTCGTCCGGTTAATTTGGGTTATTCGTTTACACTTCAATTTGAGCATGTTATCAAAGCTAAGTTCCCTCTGATTTTAGGTTATCTTATTACACAGCTGTTGTTTTCTCTGCATGGTTCTAACGCTCCTATTTAAGACTTACATGTTGCTTGTCAGGCTGATCCTTTAGATGTTTGATGCCTCGACTCAATGGGGCTACTTCTTGGCACTCCGTCGTCCTTCTACTTTGTCCCTCCTAGTGTTCGTACCACACCATCCGAATGAGTCTTTCGACAGTGAAATCAAAATGACGCACCAGCACCCACTCAAGCACAACCTCCTTCGACTGTTGAGCAACGCTTAGAGCGCATTGAGCCTTGACTTAACACTTTTGGCCAGCAACTAACCAAACTCATTGCCATCCTGCGCAATCGACAGTAGCTACACGAGGAGTTTTTCTAAACTTTTCTACCTATTTATTTCTTTTGCGTCCACATTGAGGACAATGTGTTTTAAGTAGGGGGAGGTACTCTTCGTATTACTATCGTCTTTTGATGTGATTTGTATTTGCTACTTGAGGCTCCATTTTGTTCATTTTTTTAAGAATATTCTGTCGCTTTTCATGCCTAAGAATTTGGCCACGACTTGCCACTGTTTGACCAACATGTATGATTCTTAGCTACTGAGTTAGTTATGATTTTGCCTATTTGATTTTATCTCCACTGTTTTATTTTTATTTGGCTAAAAATAATTATGATTAATAAGTTAACTCTATCTTACTTTTCGTAAAATTGATCAAGTTTAATATAAAGTGGACACTTAATACAATTGCATGCCTAAATTATGTTCATGTCTATTAGGTGGTTACTAAAACTTATTTTCGACACTTGATTATTTCTCTTAGGTCCTCCAAAGTTAAAATTTCGTGTAAATTTTGTTTAATGACAATAAATATTTCCAAGGTTATGAGTGCAACTTAGAACGTGATTAACTGAGTAATCGGGGTAGGGTGCTTGGGTTGTCATTCTACTTCGCGTCAAAAGGTTGTGTGACATGATAGGTAAAACTTCGCTAACCAAGGTTATAAGTGCGGCTCAGAACGTGACTTACTGAGTAAACTGGGTAGGGTTCTTGGGTTGTCATTCTACTTCGTGTCAAAAGGTTGTGTGACGTGATGGGTAAAACTCCGCTAACCGAAAATAAATAATTTTTAGGAGTATGTTAGGCTGAGTAACCGGGGTGGGGTGCTTGGGTTGTCATCTCTCTTCGCGTCAAAAGGTTCAAATATTCCTAAGTAAATAAATAATAACAAAAAGAAAAGAAAAAAAAAAATAGTACTAATAAAATTGCAGTTGGGGACTAAATGAGGAAATAAATAGAGTGTCTTGGTAGGTATGGTAATTTACCTAAATAGCATGAAATAATTCAAGACGATTTTAATTTTTGTGTGTATTAATTAGAATACTTTTTCTGTTTTACTTAAAGCAAGCTTAGAAGTTCTCTTTATTTTTCATATGCATTTTTGACTAATTTTTATAAACCTTTGGAGTAGTATTTCTTTTGGGGCAAATTCTAATTTTCATGGTAGATTGGAACCATACTTGAGGGCAAGCATGGGCTAAGTAGGAGGAATTTGATAATACTCTAGAATACATATTTTTATGTATTAATTATGTATTTATTCTGAGTATAATCCTGCTAATTTGAGTTATTTATGATATTTTATCTTATAGGAACTAAATTGGAGGCAAAAGCGAAATTAAGAGCCAAAAGCGTGAAATTAAAGATAAAATGGGTTAATGTGCGGCATAGGGAAAAGTTTGTGCCAAAAGTGCAAGCATGGAGGACACAAGTGTTGAAATGCAAAAAGAAGAGATTTTATTCCATTAGACTCTATTTTGATTATATTAGGATAATTAATATTAAGATAATTATTAGGGATTATTTAATTTTAAGATTTTATCTTTATTTATTTTCAATTAAATGTATTTATCTTTTAGGAGTTTAAGTAAGATTAGACTATCTCCCCTAGCACTATAAATAGGGGGTGAGGTGACTCAAAATGGATCATTCTTCTTTTTCTAAAAATTCTCTCTCCCCAAAAGTCTTGTCTTTTGTTCTTTTCATATTTCCTTTTAATAAAATCTCTATTTTTATTATATATTTATTTTCTTTTCCACCACAACCATGATCCACTAAAACCCATCTAGCCAAAGGTTGTTGAAAATCCCCAAAAAGGGTTCTTGAGGTTTAGAATCCGTACTTAGCCTTCTCAACAGGGTATTCATCGTTTCTCCGCATTACGGGGCTGACGCTTCAATCCATGTCCCTTAAAAAGTGATCTTTTCAACGTGTGCAAGGAACGGCCGCTTTGTATATTTTGAAAAGGTTCACAGTCGATTCGTTAGCTTACTGCGTCAGAGGTTGGCGAGCCCAAGAGACAAAATGGCATGGGATTCGCCATTGAGAAACTTCGATCTAGCATAAGATGATCCCACAAGAGCGATTGTTGGTTAGAGTCAGGTTCCACTAAATCGAAGTCTAAATCCTTAGAGCTGGTGGCCGTAGGCGTCCTCTTCCACTATAACCGGCTTATTCGGTTTAAGAAGTATCATCTAAAAGCCAAGGATTGAACCCAAGGCGGATCGAGAGAACTGGAGACTGGAATCTCCCCATAAGAATTTCCTTATCTCAACTATATTTCCTATTTTTAATTTTCACAATTCCAATTCGACTTCTCAATTATATTTTTATTTTATTTTCGTTTCCAAATCAAAACTTTTAATTCTGTTATTTTTATTTTTTCAGGAACGCATGTTTTCTTGGGCACGATTCTGCCCAGGATTTTGAGAAACAAGCATTCGTATAATCCGGTCCCTGAGGATTCGACCCTACTTCCCCTTTACTGTTCTTTTTCATTATTTTGTAGGGAATAGGATGTTTTTGGTGCTTTCAACGACGCATCAGCATGTTCAACATTCTTACTGTTATAATTTTGTATTTGCATGTCATGTCACATTATATGGGGTTGGGACGATATGGTAAGGAGGAAGTTCGGGAGTTTAATGATCTACACTATCTGGTGGTTTAATCACATATCTGTCCTAGCAGCTTAATTGCGATTCTGGTGGCATGACCACATATATTTGTTTTGGCAACTTGTTTGCAATTCTGGTGGCACTGTCCACAATTATCTGTTGGTGTATTTTGGATGAACGAGTTCTGAGAAACTCTAATTGGTGTGTACCGAGTTAGGTAGGATATTTATGAAAATTTTGCATTATCATAAACATGCATACTAAAATCTGCAAATTTAAAATTTGTAAGTTCTTTATAATAAATTGATCTGTTTGATATGTTAACTATTTGTATACTTGAGTTAAAACCATACTGGGCTTCTAGCTCACCCAATATTTTATCATCTCAAGGATTTCGTAGACTTAGGAAGCAGACAGCGCATGGGAGCTCGGGTTGAATTCTCAGTATAAAATAGTTTTTAAGAGACTTTTTGTTTAAATATGGACTTTTGGACTTTCTTTTTGGTTTTTGGTTTTTCTGCTAGATTTTTAGTTAATATTTTAAATTATCTGCCCGGTTTTCTAGTTATTTAAAAGATGATCTATTTTCAAAATAAAAGAAGTTATGAATTTTCCCGCTGCAAAACTTTAAAATGAGCAATTGTGTTTTCGAAAAAATAATTGAGTTAATAATATACCTTTTATGTTAACTCGGTAGTAAAGAGCAATGGATTTAGAAAAACTCTACGGGATAAATGGTTAAATTTAAATTTTATAACTAATAAATGGAATTGAGATTTTAAGAATTTATGATTATAGAAAACAAGTAAAAGTTTTGGAAAGCAACAACCAAGTTTTCAAGTAGTCAATGTAACATTTAAGATCCGGTCATAAATTTTAGTCGGGTATAGGGTGTTATAATAATAGAGTTTTTGTGGTTAAAATATGCCTTCATTTCTACCGATTGAGTTTTAATTCGATTGACATGGACATTGTTGCCAATGCAGGAGGACGTGAGTTCGAGTGTGTTGAAACACATTTTCCTCCTACTTATGGATTGGGGAGGGATTATGAGTAATTCTAGACATTATATCAAAAAGAACAAATATGATCTGAATATATATAAAAAATTGGTAAAAAACATATGCCTTCACTTCGTATATCTATACAACTATATATAGACCGTTGGTCAACTTTTCCTTTTCTTTTGCATGAAGATAATATGGGTACATTATCTATACAACACAATGGGATTCATCAAATTAACTTTAAAAACAATATAAAGTTTGAATATTAATATATTATAATTTAAATAATATTACGTAATGAAATATATTTGTATATTTATTTTTGTTCTATGTAATTAGTTTTATTATATTAATTTATTGAATTTAAGTTCATTTCAACATCATTATTATTAAGTGAGTTTTTTTTATTTCAAAAATTACACAAATAAATAAAAGTAAGAAGTTTAACAAGATTAACAATTGAATTTAAATATTAAAATCTGAAAAATAAAATAATTAAATTCTTGAACATAAAAATAAAGTGACTAAAAAGATTTTAACCTACAAGATTTTAGATGTTTGATAAGTAATTTAAATACTTACCATCAATTGAATTTTTATTCAAATATATTTTATTTAAATGTGTAACAAATTCAAATATTGGAATATCATATCCGTTTATAATTAATTTATATTATATTTAAATTTTTATTGAGTTGATATTACAAGTAAAATATCAATTCAATTGAAAAATAAATAAAGTATCCATTTTTTTAAAGAGTAACAAATATAATTACCAAGGTGTTTTTAAAAGGAGTTGAGAAAAATGAAAAATTTTAGAAGAAAATTATTAAAAAGGAGTATCGTCTTGAAAACGTGTTATAAAATAAATAATAGAAAGAATTAAAGAAACAAAAATAAAAGAATAAAAGAGATCATATTTTTATTGATAAGATGTTTGTAAAGTTTTTCCAAAATCTATATTTATAAACATAATACAAAACTCTATTTTTAATAAACATTAGAGTACTAATGTATATCAAATTTATCTTAATCTTGATGGACATCCACTTAATAATAAAATATTTATAACAAATAAATATATACATTAAAAATTTTCAGCAATATAATTGTACCATAAGTTAATATATGTTTAAGTTTAAATTTTCATTAAATATAAATCCAGATGATAAGTAAATAATAAACAAATTCGAATTATGATTAAATGAAACCTACTCATCTTTGATATTTCAATATTCACGTATATTTGTTATGCTGTCATACATTAAAGTAGGTAGAGTGCACAGGAAGAGAATATATATATATATGTATGCCTCATTTTGGATTAATAAATATGATTGCATTTTGATTTATGGATGCATGCATCCTGAAGCCTTTAATATTAATGGTGTCTATTTTCACCATCGCCATTTTCACCTTTAGCTCCAACTTCACCAGCTCCAGTTCCACCACCACCAACTCCACCACTTCCAGTTCCAGCTACAATTCCAGTTCCACCATGACCCAAACCAAAACCAGCTCCAAAGCTAGCTCTAACTCCACCATGAACAAAACCAAAACTAGCTCCTAAACCACCACCAGTTCCAATTCCAGTTCCAGTTCTAGTTCCAGCTCCACCACCACCAGTTCCAATTCCAGCACCACCAGTTCCAGTTCCACCACCACCAACTCCAGCTCCAGCTCCAGCTCCACCACCACCAGTTCCAATTCCAACACCACCAGTTCCAGTTCCACCACCACCAGCTCCAGCTCCAGCTCCACCACCACCACCAGCTCCTCCAGCTCCATAACTAGCTCCATAACCAACTCCATTACCAGCTCCATAATCAACTCCATAATCAGCACCATCTCCGTTTTCAGTTCCAATTCCACCACCACCAATTCCAATTCCAATTCCAGCTTCAACTCCAGCTCCATTAGATCCAGTTCCAGCTCCAATACCACCTCCAACTACACTAGTTCTAGTTCCACCAAAATCAGCTCCATTCCTAGTTCCACCAATACCACCTCTAGCTACACCATGCCCACCATAGAACCTACCCTTGTCCCAAGCTCCAAAGCCATATCTCCTTGTACTAATTTCTTCTCTTCCTCCTCTTTCATATTCACCACTTTTTTAACAATCGCATTCACTAAAAACACATTAAAACAAAGCAAAGATAACAAGACAAGTCTTTTAGTAACACTCACCATTTTGTTTGACTTTAACTTGGTTCATGATAGTTCTAACATCCCAAGTGCTTTTATAAACCAATTTAGACCCCATTAATTCATTTCAACTACTAACCCCATTAAGTCACAATTATGATTTAACCCTACTTACAACAACTTAAAAACCAAAAAAACTAATAATTTATTAAAAGCTAGAAATATTATCTACAAATTCGCCCAATCTAGCAGTAAGTGTGGTGAAAGCTTATTCATGCACACTATACATGTTAGCTAATATATCCATATAAGTTCAATAATATTTTATTTTGTCAAATATGTAAAGTATATACATATATATGGGTTTGTCAATCTAAATAATCTTAAAATTTGAATGTATTTATATGTTCAACACGTAGTAAATGTTTAAGTGTGAATAAGCATGACAATAGGCTCCAAACTCAACAAACCCATATAATATTTTATAAATATGAATTAATATAAATATATATATATTGTTAAAATATGCCTTTACTTCTTATATCTATACAACCATATATAGATTCCTGTTCAATTTTTTCCTTTTTCTTTTCATGAAGATATTATGGGTAAATTTATCTATAATTCATCAACAACTTTAAAAATAATATAAAATTCATCATGCTTTGAATATTAATATATTATAATTTACATAACATTATTAATATTTCCTTACCACTTATTTATTTTAAATGTTTTTTAAAATTAATTTATTTTAATGTTAAAATTGTTAACATTTGATTTATTATAATTTTATATTTATTTGTTTTTCTATGTAATTATTTTTTTATATTAATTTATTTAATTTTTATAATTATTAAATATTAAATATGTTTTATTTAAAATAAATACTTAATGAAATATATTTGTATATTTTAAGAAACGTTTTTAAGCCACCAGCTCACCACACCATATCTTGAAAATATAACTATGACCGATGCCTTAATCAGGTTAGGATCCAATCCAAGTAAAGTACCTCTTTGGGCTTACTTGCCCAAAGTTTCTCCCCTAATTTATTGTCCAACCAACACTCTTTTTATGAGCCTTTGCCATCCATTCTTCCAACTAACACTCTTTTTAGGTGAATGCACCAAAAAGCCCTTCTATTATAGGGATTTGAAATATTAAATTAATTCCTTTATTATTAATTAAATAGGCTAATTTAGTCTCTATACTATTAAAACAACCAAATAAGGTCAAATCGAATAGAGTTAACATTCATTGTTTAAAAATATCATCTCTTGTTTAACTAAGTAAATATTTTTAAATCTTCTATTGTTTTGTAAATGAAATTTTTATTTGAAATTTAATTGCAATTAAAAAAATTATTTTTAAGACACTTTTATAAAGTAAATGTTAGCTAAACAATTTAGACTTTTTATCCATTTTAATAATAAAGATTAAATTGATCAATTTAATAGTAGAGGAGTAATTTGATCTAGTCCAAATAATATAGGGACTTTCTAAGTACTTTAACCCTCTTTTCATCCCTATCATTTAATCAAGGGACCTAATATAGCCATTCAAGGGTTAGGCTACTTGTCCAAGCTTAAAGGCCATTTTGAAATTTAGGAGGGTTTGAATAAAAATATTTTATTTGAAAAATTGGTTTGAATAAAAAATTAAATCCATTTAAAATATGGGTTGAGTTTATGCTCAAACATACAAGGTTTGAACCCAACTCGTCTATGTTATAAAATACATAATATATAAAAATAACACGATATAATATATTACAAACTTAAAATACAAGTTGGGTTTAAGCCTTGTATGTTTGAGCATGGGCCAGACCCATATTTTATATAAGCTTAATTTTTTATCCAAACGAAATTTTCAAGCCAAATATTTTTTCCAAACCCTTATAAATTTCAAAAGGGCATTCAAGCTTAGGCAAGTAGCATGAAAAGAGGGTTAAAGTATTTGAAAAGTCCTTGTATTATAGGGAGTAAATCAAATTAGTCACTCTTATTAAATTGATCAATTTAATCTCTTTACTATTAAAAGAATCATATAAATCTAAATTGTTACAGAATTAACATTTACTGTGTCTTGAAAATTATTTTTCAATTGCAATTAAATTTCAAACAAATAAATATATTTACTCTATTAAATAGTAAATGATATTTTTTAAACAATGAATATTAACTATATTCTAATTTGACATTATTTAATTATTTTAATAATACTAAAACTAAATTAATTAGGAATTAATTTAATCAGTTGAAATCTAATGACCCTTTAGGTACATTGACCTGTAAAGAGTGTTAGTTGAATGAATGGATGACAAAGATTAAAGGCACATGAAAAGAGTGTTGGTTGGACAATAAATTAGGAGTGAAACTTTGGGCAATCAAGCCCACGAATGATAAATCTCTATAAACTCAGAGGTACTTGGATTGGAGAAAATTATCTTATCAAGGCACGAAGCATTGTTATATTTTCAAGTTATGGTGCGGTGAGCTGGTGACTTGAAAAATTTTCTTAAAATATACATATATTATACAAATATATTTTCATTACGTATTTATTTTTAAATAGTTCATATTTAATATTTAATGTTTATAACATTAAATAAATTAATATAAAAAAGTATTTGAAAATTCCCACCTGAACCGAAAGAACGAACCAAACGCAATAAAGCGAGAAAAATATATGAAGAAAAATATATACAACTTATGCATTTAGTTAAAAGTGAGAAAAATCAAGGCAAATTTTGTTTATGGTAATCAAAATTTCAGAAGCAAAAAATGTCAAAGAAGGTTTGGGTGAGAATTGTGGAAAGGAGAAAGAGGAATAAAGGTGAAAAAATATGTGAAGAAATCAAAGTATTTAGTGGGTAAGGACATGGTGATTGCCGATGGAAACCACGGTAGTCGGTGAAAGCAAGTATGGCGGAAAGTAGATAATATGGTGGGTTTTGAGTTTAGGAAGAGAGAAGATGAATTTTGTAGAAAGAGGGGAGACAATTTACAGAGACAATGGGTTGAAGAGAAAGAACAAGGTTGAAGACAATGGGTTTTTTAATATTTTTATAAAATTAAAAACATAATTTAATTTATTGAAGAGCATATTTGTAACATTTTAACCCGAATCCGTCATCGGAATAGGGTTACGGAACATTACCGGAGTTTACAGTTCGATTACAGTTAATTTAAGTCATTTACTATTCATTTCCGAAAATTCAATCACAATCAATCATAATGTCCTTAATATGGGTCCTTGAGGCCCAAAATACATATTAGAATTAAGTCGGGACTAAACCAAAATTACAGAAAATTTTTCGAGAAATCACAAAATTTTTCTTAGGTAGGGGACACACGCCCATGTGGCCAGGCCGGTGTGGCTCACACGACCAATGACACGCTCGTGTCCCAGGCCGTGTGGGCATTCGATGTGAGGCACACGGCCGTATCCCAGCCCATGTCCTTACCCATGTAACTCTCTGACTTGAGTCACACGGCCAGCCACACGCCCGTGTGCTAGACCGTGTAGACAATTTAATTTTTCAACAATTAGGTGCAGGGGTTACATGGTCAGGACACACGCCCATGTGCTGGGCCGTGTGTCTCACACGGATGAGACATACGCCCGTGTCTCTGCCCAGTGTGCTCAATTGTGAGCATTCTGTTTCTCAATTTTTAGGATGCAGGGGACACACGACCAAACCACACGCCCGTGCGCATGGTCGTCTGTCACACACGGCTGAGACACACGCCCGTGTGTCTATCTGTGTGGATAGAATAAGGCCATTTCCTAGTCTTATTTTTCACCCAAATTTTACCTTCAACCTACACCAATAAATACATACATATACAAACCAATCCAAGACATTAAAACCAAACCAATATTAACATTATATAAGATATATCATCAATTGTATTCAAACTTATCTTTGTAATACATATATGCTTTCCATAATTCAATCAAACCATACCAACCATTCATGTATTAACCATATTATAACCTCATATATATATATATATATATATATATATATATTCACTAAACATGCTATCATTAGCCATTCCAATGGCTAGATTACAAACAACCATTATATGCCAACATTGACCAAACTAGCCTATACATGCCATTATATCGAAATAAGTTTTCTATTTATACCAAAACAAGCTGGAGAATAGTGTGATGATGCTCTGGCCGATCTCCAACTTTACAAGCTTCCGAGCACTATAAAATAGTGGAAAATAAAACAAAGTAAGCATTTCAAATGCTTCGTAAGTTCGTATAACAGGAATTTAACTTACCACATATTTGCATTTAAAATAAACATACAAAAATGCATCCAAGCAATTTGGCTAATATCTTAAAACACACAACTTCACCAATCATGTTAGTCAAGTAATTCATATAATACCAAGAACATGGATGAGCTCATCATTTAATGATTTTCATATACATATGCTTTCATATCATTATTCCATATTACATGTACATTTCCATGACAAATCATTTCAAGTTCAGTTTAGCCATGTCAGAACTTTACCCGTTGAATTTATTTGAAATATCGATGGATACGCTTATGTAGTACACTTTAGTGTACAAAACTGAAATCCGTCAATTCATATCCAGGGTACCCAATTAGGGCACATAATCAGGAAGCACTCTCTCGAGCCATGTAACAAGAAGCTTATCCGGGCTAAACAGGAAACTCATAAAAGTTTTAAATCAGGAAGTTCATTGAGCTTAACAGGTAACTCCGAAGAGTTATTATCAGTGAGCTCCGGATAGCATAACAGGGAGTTCAAGCGAGCCATGTCAGGAAGCTCACAAAGAGCCTATATTATGACGCTCACGAAGAGCTACGGTAGGGCGCAATACATACAAGATCACTATCGATCAGGATGCTCGCAAGAACTATATAACAAGAATGCTCTTGAAGGCTTTTAACAGGATGCTCGCTTGAGCTATAATGTTCGCAACATATGCTGAGCTATAATGCTCGCAACATATGCAGAACTATAATCAATACGGGAAAATAATGTATCCATCGTATTTCATTATTCAAATGGGACTTATCATTTATCAAGTAATATCAAGCATGTGATTAAATTCACACTTTAAACATTTATACAATTCAAACAAATACAACATTCAATTCAAACATATTAATATACATAATTAAGTTATAAAACTTACCTTGTCACTTGTTCCTATACAGAAATCTACTAATCAAACACTTTTTCTTTTCCTCGATCTAACTTCGTATTTGAGTTTTTCGAATCTATATAAATGAATTTAACATCAATTTATTCCATTTCATATTCAATTTAATTCAATTCACATCCTAGGTAAAATTACCATTTTGCCCCTATACTTTTCGTAAATGACAATTTCATCCTTAGGCTCGGAAAATGAAATTTATGCAATTTAATCCTTATTCCAAGTCTAACCGATTTTTATATATAACATTTCAGAACATATATTTCATAAAAATAAGAAATTTTCCATGAATTTTACATCTTTACAATTTAGTCCCTAAATAACATTTTCATCAAAATTCTCTTTGTAAAAGTTGTTTATCTATCAACAACCTTTCATTTTCTACCATAAATTTAAAAATTTCAGCATTTACATCCATGGAAAAAATTTATACTTTGATATCTTTACAAATTAATCCCCAAAATAGATAGATTAATATATTCCGATCTCAGAAATATAAAAATTACTAAAAACGGGACAAGATTACTTACCCAATTAAGCCAAGAAAGCTTGTTTTCTCTTTCCTAGGGTTTCCATGTATTTTTTTGGGGAAGAATATGATAATAATATGATATTTCTATTTAATTTATTTATCATCCATTAAATTTTCCATTTTCCAGTTTAGTCCTTTTCTTTTTCCACCATGGATGATTCATCATAAATATCTACTAACTTTTTCTTAATGGTATAATTACCATATAAGGACCTCAAGTTTTGAATTCCATAGCTATTTGGTACTTATAGCACTAGAACTCAACTTTTGCATTTTATGCAATTTGGTCCTTTCCACAATTAAACATGAAATCGATAAATTTTTCTTATCAAAATTTCCATATGTCTTTTCTATTATAATGCAGATCATGCAATAATATTAAAATAAATTTTTTTCTTACTCGAATTTGTGGTCCCAAATCATCGTTAGATTTCAATTTGAAAATTGGCTATTACAATATTTGTCATTCGAGTATTTTTTTTTTCTATTACATATCTATTCCTCTAAACCAAACTTATGAATACTATTACAATAATTATTCCATTCCATCCAACCAAACCACTGTTATGCCTATTCAATTCCATTACAACCCTATTCCATTCTCAAATAATGGTTATTCCATTATAATCATATTTCATTCCAGTGAACCAAACATGTCGTAAGGTATATTTTAAAATATGGTTTCTTGTAATAAGAAAATCTTTTTGAAGTCCTTATTACAATGCATTTCGAAGAAGCTAGCTACATGTTTAAGAAGGTAAATGAAAGGATATGCTGTCATCGTCTAGAGATGAAAGCCCTCACTCAAAGTCCTTCGCAAAGGTATTATTAGTCTATGTTACAAAAGGATGCACTAGATTCAGCAATGAGATGTGCCCTTGGCTATGAAATTTTCCCCAATACTTGAACAATCAGTTGAGACCCTCCAACTCATTTTTGGCCCATGATCTTTTACAACTTAGGGTTTAAACATCCTTGGTCCTTCCTATTTACCAAATTGCTGAAAGTAAAAACCCTCGCCACTATCATAGATGCTTTCAAGAATTCTATGAGCACTAAAAAATACGTATATGGTATCCCATTTTGACAACCAATGGAATGAGGAAGCCTTTAGAGCAATATTAGATCTGTTAGGAGAACAAGAAAGATCATGTCAAGACAATGCTAGCAACAAGAACCTAGATCGCTAACTACTACAACTCAAAAGTATGTAACCAACATTTTCAAATTAGTGACTTATTAATAAAGAATACAAAAGCTAGTCTCTTAACACCATAGTGAGGTAAAATGACACCTAATTGAGGGGGACCATTTAAGGACCCATAATGAAAAGCACTTGAATTTTTTTCTATAAACATTTTTTATTTTGATGAATGAAATTTTATTCTATCGTTACTAAATTCCTTCCAATACATATTATAACACCCCAAAATTCATAGGTTTAGAATTAATTAAACCATCAAGAAGGATGCCTTAGTTTAGGTGGTTAAGAGCCTAGTAGATTGCCTAGAAAGCCAAGGTTTACGCTCCACTCTTTTCATTGCTCCTCTATAATTTTTCAGCAACTAAGGAACAAACTCAACCAATTATATATATTAATTATGGTAAAAATATGCCAAGTATGTGTAGCAACTCAAGTGGTAAGAATTCCATTTCTCTCATTGTCCCTAGGTTTAAGTCATGTCACTCTCCTTCCCATTTCCTCTTTTTGGACGGCAAGAAGGGTTTATTGCCCAATCAACCCCTCAAATTTTGAAACCCTAAGTATTTAATAACTTTTTCTAATCATACATTCATTTCAATTCCTTTTCAACCCTAAATTAAACTCTTTTTCTTCCCCTTTAAAATCTTCATCTTCTTTTATTTTCCTATTTTTCTTTTCATAAAATTCTACATTCTTTTGCTAAAAATTTGTTGTAACACCCCACACCCGGCCTAGACGTTATAAACGAATCTTGAGGAATTACATAAGTTCATTTTAAAACCAGATTTTTAATTCGAAATCGTGTAACAGAGCAATGTTAACTTTGTTAAAACACTTTCCAATTTTTAGGGAAATACTCATCTAAACTATTTATTTTATTACAGAAAAGCACTTGAGTGATCACCTTGTTTTGCAGCAAAAATTTTTAAAGTTATAAAATATTGAAAATCGTGGCTTGTTTTGTAAAACAAATAATTTTTGCAGTTTGGAAATATAGCAGTTGCTAAAGCCATTTAAGCAATTCAAAAATGAAAAATAAAGTCCCAAAATAATTTACAGTCCAAAAATTCCGAAAAGTCCATAATAATCACAAAGTCTTTTAATAACCATTTTATTTTAGAGAATCTAACCTGAGTTTCCATATGCCGTTCGATCCTAAGAATGTTGATCACTTGAAAGGATAAAATAAAAGCATAAGCTAACAAGCTCAGTGTGTAACAAAACCCAAATAAATAGAACAAAACAAATACGGTCACAACAACAGATTCATATGCAGATACAGATGTAGATATAGAAACAGATATAGAAATAGATCTTACCCCCATCTACTACACACCATCTTCGTCCATTCTTATAGACCAATTAGGGTAATAGATACCCATCCAACCCCACACACCTATAAGTGAGCGTATGTCACTTTTCAAAATAGTGCAATCAAGCTGCTAGATAAAGTGATGCAATTCGCCAAAAATAGATAAGTGTGGTCAAGCTACCATAATAGATATGTAGTTTAAACAACTAGATAAGACAGATCATTAAACTGCCACAGTTCCTTCGTCACATCATTATCCCTCTCCGATGCACATGCATACACTAATCAAATGACAAATACACATGTATCATGCATGCTATACACATTAGAACATACGATCATGCTTTCAGAAATTGCACTAACAGAGGCAGAATATCATATTTCATATCAATAAGTCATACATAACACATTACGGAACCTACGAAGTGGCTAACCTCGAATCGCACTTTGAATATTGCCCTAACTAAATTTTACAAGAGATAGATTCAATAATAAAAATATATTTTAACAATAACCATCCATATCCCCACTAAATTCTATCAAATTCCTCCAGAGTTCAAATTCAACCTAACTTCCACCACATGGGCTGCACAAGTAAGAAATTGCAAAAATATTTTTATTTTGCACGCATGAGGATTCAAACATAAGACCTCTAAGTAAGTTGAAGCCTTACCACTTAACCAGCAAACTCATTCTTATTATTAATTGAGCGAAAATTACATAAAAACCAAATGTTCAAAGATAGGGGTTGGGACAAAAAATAACAAAAATTTAAGGGAAGGGATTTGAACTTAGGACGTCAAGCAAACATAACTAACACTTAACGACTGAAGTAAATCAAATTACTTGACAAATTTTAACATTTCAAAAATAAGAATTTTGGGGCATTACATTGATTTCTTGAAAACCCGAACAAGATCAATTTTCGTTTGAACCTGTTTCTTCATCAATTGTCGAATTAACCATCGATGATCTTCAAATTCCACTAAAGATCAGTAAGTACTCTTATTTCCAATTATGTAGAACCCTAGAATTCTGGAATAAGATAATTCTCATCTATTTTCCAAAATCGATTATGAATCTTGTTTATTCTCCCAAATCTTGACTTTTCTTGGAAATCGATATTAATTCTTGCTTATTTTTCGATCTAAAGACTTGTTGTAGGTGACCCAAATAAAACTTAGACGTGAGGATTATCGTATGAGACCGCGAAAGTTAGGTGTGAAGGCCAGACCAAACAGTCAGCCACACGGGTATGAAGGCCACCCATGTGGACTACACGACCCCCATACACAGCCATGCCACCTTTGAAACCCTAGGATGTTTGACTTTCACACGACCTAAGACCCCTCACACAGCCTCGCACACAATCGTGTCTCCCCTGTAGGTTGAACTTTTGTATGCCATATGGCTTAGCCATATGGCCGTGTACCTCTTCCACACAGTCTGGTCACACAGTCGTGTGTCCCTTAGGACCAAGAATTTATAGTTTTGACCCAGAATTTTTATGTTTTGACCAGTTTAATCTCTGAGTAGGTTCTAAAGTATTTTTAGTGAATTAAATTATGCTATGAGGTCCCTGATGATATGAGAAATGCTAGAATCTATGATTGATCGAATTAATGTAGTATTTATCTATACTTATTTATGAATAATTGCATGATTTATGAATAGTATATGTTACCTTTGTATAGATATACTTGCGATCATATGAATGATATGTCTATATTATTATCAATACTGAATACATGATAAGCTTGATTTGCTATTTATTGGTCATGTGTTAGAATATGTAATATGCCATAATGGATTGCAAGGTTGGGGCGTTATGAATAGAGGAAGATTAAGAAGTATATCTGCAAGAAAAATGGCAAGTGCAGAGCATAGCCAAGCAGCAATTCTTATTTGCAATGTATTGTGTATCCTCAGCCAGAGGCGGATTCCAATTGCGGGTACTGTTGTGAATCCACAGCCAAAGTCTAATTCCAATGGCGAGTTTATGCTGTAAAATTTACAGTCAAAAAGTAGGTTTCATCTGTAGGACTTTTGCTGTGAACACACAGCCAAAGGCGGACTCGAATCGCGAGGACTTGTTGTGTGTTCATACCCAAATGGCAGTTATTATCTACGAGCTAGTAGTGGTTATATCCACAATGTGGCGTAAAGGTAGCGAAGTTCTGGGGAGCTCCTACTGGTGTGTAGCGGTGAGGTAGGAATTATTTTGTTTAAGACCCGAAACTATATAGCATCATTTAAATCATGTGCATTCAAATCTGGAAAATTATGTTATGGATACATATGCGTAAATTTATACATGTCTATATATGCATGGAATATGATTATTGTGGAAAATCTAATGATTTGATTATCCTGAAAACTGTTATGGTAATTTCTGATATACCATGATGGTTGCATTTGAGAAACCGTTATCATGAACTGAATTGCTATCTTTGATTATGCTATGCAATGTTAATTAATGTGCCTTAATAAGCGTCACATTGATTTTGTTGTAAATGGACTCACAGTGAGCGTCAAAGCTTACGCCCAGAGTTTTCATCCTTACAGATAACCCAACATGTTAGGACACGGGCGACATTCGAAGGGCCTCAACACAATCCATTTTATCTTCAGTTATTTTAGGCTTAATATTTTGATGTATTTTATTATTCAAGGATTGCAATGTTTTATTTGAACTGTGGCATGGGATTTAGAACTTAGGTTTGTTTTAATTATGCAAGTCATTTTATTTGAATTCTCAAGATATTAGGCTATGATTATTACGTAATATGCTTGAACCTCGGTTTTTAATAAACACTTAAATAAATACCAACTTTTTCATCGCTAGAAGATAAAAAAACTTTAAAGAATAATAAACCGGCATTTAAACTAAGTTTTTACCAACTTAAATAAATGTTTTAAAACAATTGTTTCTAAAAACTCCGATAACCCAACTAGGCCATCTCGGTGGCTGACGTAATCTTCCGAATTCAAGTCTAACGTCTAGGCTGAATTAGGAGTGTTTCACATATAACGCTAACATTATCCTTCAGATGTTAATTTATTCTCAAGTATTTAGCTATCTCAAACATATTTCATTTTTTCAAATGCATAACTTTCACAAGCATTTTTCGCATCCTTTTTCAAGCATTCAGTTTCACAAATACCTATCACATCATCAAATTTCTACTAAAACTTTATACTTGGACTATTCAATCGTTTACCTCCTCAAAAAGACTTTGTTTCCTAAGGCACATAAGGATCCTACAACACATTATTACTCCATGCACCTTCTCATGTAACTTTCTTACAAGAAATGTCTTAAATCTAGTATACTTGAACACTTAGATAATCATTTCCTATCCATGCAACCAACACTATTAAACATATGCTGCAATAGTAAGTTATATACGATTGCTCGAGAGATGCCTTATCAATTGCACACAAACAAGAATGGCTGAATTATCAGGAAAGCGTATAATTTTATTCATAAATCAATTTTGCATAATTATATTTTTATTTTTTATAATTTCAAATTTAATTATGATTTTTAGATTTTAAAAAATTTATGGTATTTTTAGAATTTTTTAATTCATTTTGAAATTATCATTAAACAATTCAAGTACTAAATAATTTTTAGCTGATTGCCAAATTAGATATTAACTTTATATAATATTTAGTTATCGTACCACATTATCATTTGTGAAAGTATTAACAGAGTTACTGAATGAGTGACAAAAACATTATAAATCGATAAATGCTAGTTATTATTTTATAACTTTTGGTTAAAATTTTATATCAGTCCTTATACTTTGCAAAAGTTATGAATTTAATTATTGTACTTTTAAAATTGGTCAATTCCAATCAATGTACTTTTCAATTTTAAATTTTTAATTCTAACCCAATCCAAACAATAGAAATTAAATATGTTTGGTTAAATTCAATTACTAGTATTGTACCATATGTACAGTTGTAGATTTAGTCCATTCTTCAATTGGATCATTCTAAGTCCTTTTACTTTTCAAATTTTAAAATTTTAGTCTTGATGCAAATGACCGTCGCTAATCCATTAACTGAATTCTTAGTAAGTAATATGTTCAAAATAACAAACTAAAATAATGTAACACATATAATAATATGCATTCCTTATCTTATTTTAGAAATAAAATTTTAATTTAATAAATTTAACAATTATCTTTTGAAATTTTAAAACTTAAAAATCTTTTTGTATAAAGGTAGATTTAGTTTACCCAAAGAAGAGTATAAATCACATCAACTAAAATTTAATTCGATTCTTTGACTTTAACTAAAATTGATTTTGAAACCTTCACTTTCTTTTATATTACTTTTGAGAAGTGTTTATGAAAAGTGTCGTGAAGATTTGCATTTGAAAATTTTGATTTAAGATTTAAGAATTTTGTATTATTGTTAAAAGTTGTTTTAAAAAATAAAATGTTAATTTTAGATATGATATTGTAAAATAATATGTATATTTAAATTTAATTAATTTTATGATACTTTAATAAAAATATAAAAAATTATTACTAATATATTGATATATTGAAATATAAATTTTAAATATTTTTAAGTAATTAATATGAATTATCTCTAAAGTTTAATTTGAATATATGAACTATATTTTAAATATTAAAAATAATTATTAAAAATTCAAATATATATTTGAAATAAATTTATTAGGAAAATAGTTGTATATCCAATATAATATAGGAGAGGAGAATATTTGATGCATCGACAATGGTATGAATTTTATGCACTATCAATAAATAATAACATATCACATCATCACTAAATAAAATTTAAAAAAAATAGTTTAGGATTTATAAATAAATACTAATAATTACGCAAAGTTCTTACTTTCTTAACAAAAGACTGAAACTTTAGACTTTCCTTTCCAACTACTTTTGATTCAGCTTTTAAAGCAATTGCATAAGGAGGATCGTCTCTGACTTTCTCTTTTTTTGCAGGGTTTAACGTCAAGCAATCATTGATGCTATGACCCAGTCTCCCACAACCAAAGCAAAACATTGGGAGTTTTTCAAATTCAAACGGGATCCAGGTTTTAAAGTTATTTTCGTTTGACACAAATATGCCTCGTCGAAGAGGTTTTTTAACATCCAAACAAACCCAAAGTTTACAAATATCATCAGTAATCTTAGATCTAAGAACACCACCAAATGTACATCCAATAGCATGCATCAAATCTTTCTTATCATACACTGGTGGAGATGATACTATCTTAATCCAATACGTCGAAGATCTAAGCCTAATCTGATCCCGTTCAACTGGACTCAATAATCTATCAAAAAGAATAAGATACTTACGAAAAAGCCAGGGTCGTCCTTCCATTATTAGTTCCAGATCTTCTTTTGAATCAAAGATGATTAAAAACAAATCCTGCCCTCCTTCCTGTATCCCAAATTTCTTCTTTGTCTTCCAAATACTTTTCAATTGTGCCCTAAAGCTCTCTGAATTAAAGGGCTTCTTCGTCCAAACCGTGCAAATCAATGTTGGCTTTGTACTCGGCACAACCATAGACTTTTTGATTGATAGCTAAATGAGTTCTTCTACTAACAATGAGATTTCCTCATTGCTCTCCCTCTCCGATCGACCACTCTCCTCCATCTCAAGCCACAGAAGTAAATTGTTTTCTCTAGGACTCTTTTTAGAGAGCACTCTTGGTCTTCAAGAGAATCATTTACCTATATAACAATTAATTATAAATAAATATTGAAAATCCTAAACTCTAAGCTCAATACTCTAACCTCTAAACTTGATACTCTATACCTTAAACTAAAGACCCTAAACTTTAAATTTGAAAACCTAAACCCTAAACCCTAGAGCTAGTAATATTTAATTAAAATAGTTATAATTAATTATATTTAAATAAAATTATTAGTGTTTATTTATAAGTTCTCTATTATTTTTGTTTTATTTAATGATGAGGTGATGTATTATTATTTCTTGATGATGCATGAGACTTTCACTAATGATGCATAAGACTTATGCATAAATAGTGCATTAAATATTATTCCATATAATATTACATAAGATACATCAAATATAAAATAGGGTTAAAAATGTTATTTAACTCCAAAAGTGCTTTTTCCAACACAAAAACTATAAATTCTAGTTTTGCATTTGGGTTTAGAAGATAATATTCGATACACCATTGATACATAAATTTCATGTACCATCAATGAACCACATTAAGCCATCTCATTAATGATCAAAATAATAAAATATTTGAGGATTTATAAATAAATTTTGAAAAATTAGCTAATTAAAATTAATTAATTTTTCATTTTCTACTCCTTCCCTCAATTACTATATAAATCTAGTAAGATTAATTTTTTTGAACAATCTCATTATATGTTCTGATCATATTTGTTCTTTTTAAGACAATGTTTAGAACTACACATAGCTCCTCCTCAACCCATAAATAGGATGATAACGCGCTTCAGCGCACTCGAGCCAACGTCCTCTTGTATTGGCAACAATACCCATACCAGTCAAGCTAAGACTCAACCAACTAAATTTTGTAAGATTATTAATTAACGAAAAAGAATTTAGGTAAATTAAATTGCTTCCACATGTCACATGTCAAATTGCTTGCTTTAGTTTTTGCTTCTCTTTTCATCATAAATCCTATACTTTTTGTGAGCAATATTTTATTTTATAAGTTACAATATCATTACATTTATATTTTACCATTACAAAAATATTTTAAAGAGTATGTTTGGTATCTACATAATTGCATCTCTATACTCTCGAAACCATTTTTGAAAATGAGGATCGATTAGGGTTTTAAAAACGAAAATTAAAATGGGCACCGATCTTTACTAGGTGTGATCGAATACCTTTGTTTTAATAAAACGTTTTAGTTTACTAAAATAGTGTTTTTAGGTCTACGAAATTTGAGAAAACGGATTCGAGAGTCGGTTACATAGGATGAAGGATTAGCACCCTCGTCACACCCAAAATTAGTACCGAATTGATTAATTAATGTCTTAACGTCAAAAGTTGAAAATTTGAACAAATTAAAAATATGATCATTTTTCATTAATGTTAATTTCACTAAAAACTTGAATGAGTTGGAATAAACATTAAAGATCATCTCATCTCGAGGCAAAGAAATGCCACATCTAGTAAGTTAGGACACGACACCCCGAACCCATGAGAATAAGCCCGCCTTTTATTTAAAAGCACGTGTATTTTAATTTTAAAAAATACTCGGTTATTTAGATTAAACAAGAAAAGCCGAAACCCAGTACGTTAGGGCACGATCTCTCAAATTTTAAATACGGAATATTGTCATTTTTAGAAATTCTTATCTCGAGGTAACAAAATGTCACATCCAATAAGTTAGGGTACAACACTTTGAACTCTCGAGAATAAGCTTTTTATTTTAAACTTGTATTTTTTGTTTTAAAAGGATATTCCGTCATTTAGGCTAAACGAGAAAAATCGAAACCCAATAAGTTAAGGCACGATTTTCTTGAATTTTCAAAACGCGAAATATTACATTATTTTAAAAATTTTTTTTTTTGAATAATAGCGAGTGCAACATGTAGAGGCATGCATTTATTTTGTTTAGAGTAAAAATAAAGCAATTTATATTGGATAAATACATTAAAGCTTAATTTGCGACGTTGTTTGAATGGACTAGCTAAAAATGCGAAAAACGGGACAATAATATACAAATGCCATGAATGACAACAGTATGAAATTACGAATAAATGAACCATAATATATACAATGATAATAATAAAACAACATTCATCATTTAAGTACTAACATCCATAAAAATAAGATAATATAACACAATATAAAATAATTAATAAGACACTTTTAAATATATAAGACGCAAAAAAAATTGAAATAAATATTATGAAATGCAATTTAAAGTAAATAATATAAAATGATTTAAATTGACTAATATTCAAGATGACTTAAAATGAAATAATATGTAAAATGACTTTGGATAAATAATTTATAAAATAAATTAAAATAACATATAAAAGAGTTTAAAATATAATATGTAAAAAAGAAATTTCTTTCTTAAAAAATAAACAGTTTATAAAAGGGAAACTAAAGTAGACAATATATGTATATATTAAAAATAATTAATACATGAAAAACTTGAAGTAAATAATAAAAATATCTTAAAATAAATAATATAACAAAAAAATTTAATAACATTTAAAAGTTTACACCAAATAATATATATATAATTTAAGATAGATGATAAATAAATAATATACAATAATATGTGATAAAGTAATTTTAAATAAATAGTATAAAACAGTTTACAATAAATTACAAAAAAATAATTCAACATGAATAACATACTATACAAATTAAAATAAACAGTACATAAAATAAATGAAAATAAATAACACAAAAAAATTATTAAACAAAGCTAAAAGGTTGAGGATTCAATTGCGAATCAGAATAAAATTTAGGGTAAACTTTCAAAATTGTGAAAATAGGGGTAAGGGACGAATTCGCCACTGACTGGAAACACCAGGGGGCGAAAGAAAAAATATCCCAGGCCCTTGGTGTGGCTCGCCTCGACCTGGGCCAAAATGAAATGGCGCGCAAATTTTGGGGTAAAATTAGAATACAAAGAAGATGGTGTGGGACTTAATCGAATGAAACAGGAAAGAAGTAGGGACCATTTTTGAAAATCACCCTTTTAAAGCGAAAACACAAATCCCCACCCCACCAAACGACGTCGTTTTGTTATGGTATTTAAAACAACAAAAAAAGAAAAATTTCCTTGACGCTTCATTTCTTCTGCCGTTTAAAAAAAAAAATAAAGGGTTTCCCCTTTTTTCAACCCCCATTTCCCTCTTCAATCTCCCTCTTTATCTGGTCAATGGGCACCCCTGGTGGTCCACCGCGACGCCATCGTGGCCAGTGGCCGGCGTTGCGCGAAGGGGACCTTCGATGGTGAGACCGAGGGACGAATCAGGTAATTTTCCTTCCCTTTTCTTTTTGCTATTTTCGTGTATAGAAAATAAAAAAATGAAACAAGAAACTTAAAATGAAAATGACAGTAGAAAAAAAAGACCTTTAGAGTTCAAATCTTTTGTTTTCTATTCAAAATTTTCGGAACCCATTACAAATAAATTTTAAGCCTTTTATAGGCACTTTATGACTCTTGATTTTATGTTTCTTTGTTTGTTTCTGTTTGTTTTTTTTCTTTTCTACTACTTGCGTGTGAGCCTTGCTGTTGCAGGTAGCGTCAGAGGCGTGGACGCGTGGAGGAGGCTGACCTGCAGCGGCGGTGACGTGCAGAGATGGCTAAGGGCGACGGCTGCATTAGGTTTTTTGCTTCTGTTTTCTTTTCCTTGTGATGGGCTAGGGTTAGTTTGTTGTTTGGGTTTAGTCTGGGCTGATTTGGGTTTTGGTTTGGGTAGGTAAATGGGTTTTAATTTTTGTTTTTATTTTGGGCCAAAATTGACTATTACATATACTAAATGTTTTTCATATGTGATTTTTTTTTCATTAACTGTTCTAATTGAAAACCGAAATTAAGAATTTTGTAAAACAATCAAGATATAAATAAAAGATAAATTGGTAATATAATCTTATTTTATAACGAAGTATCAAAATATAGTGAAGTTATTTTAAGGTTTAAAACATATATAGGGATTAAGAAATAAGAAAAAAAAATTAATGTTTAAAGCATATATAAGAATTAATTACGGGAGCTAAATGAAATAATAAAGGTCTCTTTTATCTTGAATATGAAACAGTTTTAAAACTCGTGGTAAGTACCATGACACTCACAATCAGGAAAATTTTGCCTAAATTGACGGGGCAAATTTGCTCACGTATACTAACCATGAAAGTTTTGCCTAATCTTCCTGTAAGTGTTGTAAAATTGTTATAACTATTGCGTGTTTAGAATAAGGAAAAGAGTGATATGTTTTGGTTAAATTCTTTTTTAGTTTTTATATTTTATGAAATTTATGGATTTAGTCCTTATACTTTCATTTGATAATTTTTAATCTTTATATTTTTAAATTTTAAAATTTTAGTCCTCACCAAATGATAACTGTTAAAATTCATTAAGTTTTACTATTTGTAAAATATGATGTGGTAAGTATATTATATATATGTAATGTAATGTTAGTTTGTTATTTTCACATATTACTCACTCAGTTACGTACGAGGAAGGATTAGCACTCTCATTACGGCCAAAATTGGTATTTAATTAATTACTTGATGTCTTAATGTTGAAAGTTAAAAATTCGAAAATTGAATTTAAAATACGATCCCTCTTTGTATTAATGACATTCTTATTTGAAAACATTAGTCGAATCCAAACTTATATAAGAAACTTTCTTATTTCGAGTTAACGAAAAGGTCATATCCCGTAAGTTAGGACATGCAATCCCGTACTCTCGGAAATAAAATCGTTCATCATATAATTTTTGTTTAAATCTCATGTATTTTACTTTTAAAATGTTGTTCGATTATTTAGGTTCAAAGAGAAAGTTGAAATCCCGTAAGTTAGGATACGACTTCCCGAATTTCCAAATATGGAACATTGCTTATTTTTAAAAATGTCCTTTTTTTGAATAATAACAAATATCATTTTTAAAACGATATGTGTTTTATTCAGGTGTGGTACATCAATGGATGAACATATCTAAATTCAATGTATAAAATAGTGATAAACGGAATAATATATAATAGCTATATGGGTAAAATGTTAGAATAAACAAATAGAGGAACACTATAATAATACTAATGTGATTGTAGTAATGATGGCATAATATGCATAATAGAATAATAATAATAATGATAATAAATAATTTAATTTTGAAAGTAAAAATACAATAAATAAATAAGTAATAAATAATAGAATAATAATAACGATAATAAAGGCAAAGAATAAAATAAAATAAAATAAAATGCACAATAAATATGAAAACCAAATTTAAAACAATGGTAAGTAAATAATAAAAATCTAAACAGGGCTGAAATTAAATAAAAGGATTAAATTGACATTAAAATAAAATTAAGAGTCTAAATCATAATAAAATAAGTTCATGAATATAAGAGGGGCTAAATTGAAACCTAAATAAAATTTTAGAGGAGAAATCGAGGTAAAAATAAAATAAAGGACTAAATTGTAACGCGCTAAAAACTAATAGGGGCTGAAAAAAAATATCCCTGCCTTCCTTATGCGCAACGTTTTAAAGGATCAAAATAAAAATTAAATGGTATAAATTCAAAAAAAAAAAAATAGGACTATAATGCAAGATGTGTAAAAAGCGGAAGGACCAAAAGTTTAATTAGACCCCCTTAAAGCAAAACACGTGGATCCTAAGTCCGGGTGGGTCGGGTCGGATCGGTTCGGTCTTGAAAAGATGCCATTTTGGGTGTCAGAAGCCAAGCCCAAAACGACGTCGTTTTGGGAGGCTTATTTAAGTTAAAAAACTTTCAGAAAAATCATTTTAAACTTTTTTTTTTTAATTTCTTTTCTCTCTTCTTTCTCTGAGAGCCATCTCAGGCCGATCATAGCTCTGGCGAACGGCCGCAGAATCGGCCACCGGTCACCGACGAAAGCGCCGTCGTCCACGGTGGCCGGAGATGCAAAAAACTTTGTTTTTTTGTTTTTTTTTTCAAATAAAATCGAGATCTAAGGCTAAAATGTCCAAAAAAAAAACCCAAAATTCAAAAAGAAATGAAAGAACCTTTTGATTCTGCCCTCCTCCATCACAACCCTTCGGCGAACCCCCAAGGGTCTGTGGGTCTTCCAAAACGGAGGGAGAGGCAACGGCGATAAAGGTAAGATTTTGTTTTTGTTTTTGTTTTTATTTTTATTTTTATTTTTCTAAAATAAAAGATGAAAAACGAAAGTAAAAAATTCACCTTTCTTTTTTGAATCTATTTCTGATTGCAAATTTTCGTATTCGATTTTCTCTCTGTCAAATACATTGATTGTTGGGGCTTTTAAAGTCGATTTACATACTATATTTTACTGTTTCTTGCTGATGTTTAGCCTACTGTTCCTTGCTGTCGCGTTTCTATTTTGGTTCTCTTTTTTTGTCCTTTTTTTTACAGGATATACGAGGTTAATGGAGGGCGATGCAGACCATCTGCTGTTTTGGTGAAATGGCGACAGAGAGGGTGTGTCAAGCCTCGGGACGAAGCGCCTCGGGCGGAGCGCATGCAAAGGGAAGAGCAGCACAGAGGGGCTTAGGGTTTTTTTTTTATTTTATTGAAAACTTAGTTTAGACTATCGGACCTAAGCCTTTAGAGTTTTTGTAAGTTTTGAGCCAGTTGGGCTTGCAGCATATTGGGCTATATTTGTTGTAAATAAATTTTATTATTTGGTTTTGTTTTATTATTGGGCCCGTACAAAATTAGACTTCTACAGTTATTGTTTGGGTTAGGATTAAAATTTTAAAATTAGAAAAACATAGAAACTTAGAATATGATCGGATTGTAGAATATGGACCAAATCTTTAAGGGTATGCATATATAGGACTAGTAATTTAGTTAACCAAATGGACCTAATTCCTACTATTTAGATCTAGAGTAAAATTTTAAAATTAGAAAAATATAAAAATAAAAATTAAATATCATAACTTTTACAAAATAGAAAGACTAATAAGAGAATTTAACTTAAACCACGTAGTGAAGGACATGTTCACTGTCATGCAATTGAAGCCATGCATATCTTTCTTTCTTTCTTTCATGGAATGCCACGTTGAGATAGATAACAGACAAATAACTATGTTTGAGGACCTGAGGTGCTATCTTATCTCATGCTTAGTCAAATAAAGGACATTTGAGGGCCTGAGGTGCTATCTTATCTCATCCTTGGCCAAAGAAAGGACACGTGTCAAAATGAGAAACTCTTCTACGTTCTTTTTTATTTATATAGTGGTATAGATAACTATTTTAATTATAAAAATTAAACTAAATCTCTTAAAATCAGATTTGTTTTATTTTCATCATATCAAAATTTTACTTCAATTTAATCATTCTAAATAAAATATTTATATAAATTAATCACCATTATTAGAATTCTATTTTTAGCAGATTACTGACTTTGCAACTGACATGTGATATTGTTTTTACTTTTGATTAAAATTTAAGGATCTCTATAATTAATTAAAAAATTCATCTTCTCTTTTTAGCTTTTTTTATAAAAATGATCTAAAACTTTTGATTATTCACGTAAATGACCTACTTGGAAATCATATATGTAAATAACATGTTTTGAACCGTAAACATTGGTGACGCCATTTTCATTGACGTCATCACCTATCATTGTTTTCCAATCATTGGTTTCAACGCATAAAAAATCTTTTTTGGATCACACCAATGGTAATAATATCATCGGTATTTATACACATTCAAAATACTTATATTCTAAAGGGGGAATACAAAAATAAATTTAATAGGTGGCGCCATAACCATTGGCTTCACTAATGTCAGGTTTTGGTGGTGTCATAGGGAATGGCGTGACCACCAATGTCAGATGAATTTTTTTGGGTGATGTCATAGCATTTGAGTCACCCGTAAAAAATTTAATTTTTTTGTGGTGTCGTTGACATTGTCACCACCCAAAAAAACACATCTCCCTCATCTAACATAGGTGATCATGCCATTCTCTATGGCACCACCCAAAAAAATTCTAACTCTTCTAACAAGGGTGACACTAATTGTTATGGCGTCACCTATTAAAAAAATATTTTGTTTTGTTCGTATTCTTCACTTAGGATACATATATTTTTGGCGCGTACAAAAATTGATGATGCCATAGCCATTGGAGTGACCTAGAAAATATATTTTTTATGCCTTGCAGCTAATGATTGGATGACAATGACAAGTGGTGATGCTAATGGCAATGGCGTCACTTACGTTTACTGTTCAAAACAAGTCATTTACGTACAAGATTTTCAAAGTGGGTCATTTTCATAAATGATAAAAAATTTGGGTCATTTTTATAAAAAAAACCTCTCTTTCCCCTTCGAAGACTAGTAATAGACCTGATCATGAGTTGAGTCGCTCGCCTAGGCCCGAAGGCCAACCTAAAAAGTGAGAGAATTTGGGAAAAATATAAACCCAAAAAATGGGTTTTGACATTAAAAAAAAAAGCCCATTTTCTAAACAAACTAGGCATCGAATAAGATTTTTTAGCATGAATCCGGCCTAAATCTACTTAGAAAAAATTTTGCTATTGTTGTTGTTTTGTTATTTTGCTATCATTTTACTTTTATATTGTTACTATTTTATTGTTATTGTTTAGATATTGTATAACTTTTGATTTATTGTTAATTTTGCTACTATTTTAGAGACATTTGTTTGATAAGTTGTAATTATTTTAGTGTTATTTAAGTCTAAAGACATTTATTAATATATTTTTAATTTGTTGGGAAACATTTGTTTTAATACTTTTAGTGTATTTGATGTATTATAATTTTTAAATTTATTTTTTATAAAAATAATATAAAAATTTAATCTGAAAGAAAGTTGGGTCGGACTTGAGTTTAATTTTTTTATCTAGACTAAACTTAAACAAAATTTTAAGCCTATTTTTCTAACCAAATTAAATCTAAACCTAAAAAACGAACTTAAAATTTGATATCAATCTAATTTGACCTATGATCATATCTAATAATATAGCTAGTTATTTTATGAACACCTTCAAAATCTAGAGATACACAACACTTGTTATTTTCCACCTTTGTCTCCCCCAATCCATTTTGTTTTCTCTACCAAGGTTTTATAAACCTGAAAAGTTAACCCCCCAAATAATTTTACACTTTCTAAATGATTATAGCCGCTTTGTTTGTTCATTCGTCTTTTTCTTCTAACCCCAAATTCAAGTAAATTTGATAATTAATAGACATGATAGTTCAATTAAAATTGAATTAATAAATTGAATTAGTCTAATTCGGTTAAATAGTCGGTAGCTAAATTTATTTTGGTCGAAGACCGATTAATAATTTTTTAAAATTTCGATTATCGGTTTATTCGGTTCGAAATCGAATAATTAACCGAATAAATTAAAATAAATAAATTTATATATAATATTTTTAACTATTAAAAAAGAAAATGAACAACAATGTATTATTTTTCATATGTTTTATATTTATTTTAACCAAAAGATAAAAATATATAAATTTCAAGTAATTCGATTAACCATTCAAATTAACGAAATATTTTAATTTGGTTAATGTATTTAAAAAATCAATTTAATTAATGATCATTAAAATTTTTTACATTTTAAATAATTCAATTAATAGTTTTTCGGTTTAGATATTAATTTAACAGACTGTGGGGCAAAAATTCACTGGCACCCTAAAATGAATAATACAAAAGTTGATAGATAGGACACGAGAAAATTAGAGGCAGACACATATCTACAATGAAAGGCAGATCTTCCTGTATCCATACAGATCTTCCTCCTCACTTTCATGTATTTACTTGAAACTTCTAGATCGTCCCTTGATGTCCATGTCATGGCTACCCGCATAATAAAGGCCAGGCAATTTTACAAAGCTGTAAACCTGTTGAATCCCTAAACTTGCGGGAACAGCTGAAGGATTAGATGATTACTTCCGGCCATCGTCTTCTTAGAGGAAAAGAAGGTGATTACTTCCCGCCATTATCATGAAAAATTTTGAACTAGTTACAAAAAAGTAAAAGAAAATGTTTATAATTAACTTATATAATTAATTTATTTAGAGGATTAAATTTAAAATTAAAATAATCAAAATAGGACCAACTTTATTTTAAAATGAAAAAACTAAACTTAATCATTGGATTATTGTTCTTTAAAAGCAAAATAACTAAAACTTGACTTAAAATAAATTATAAAAATATATAAATATTAATAAAATAATTTTAAACAATAAGACGAGATATCAAATTAATTACCTAAATTAAATAAGTATAAGTCAAATTTAATCTTTAGATATTTTGTAATTTACCTTTAGTTTTTTAGCTAAATTTTATCTTTAATTATTTAAAAGTCAAATCACTTTTTAATAAAAATACTAACAAAATATTAAATTTTTAGCGCTGTTTGTAGGACAATTATGTAACAATTCATTTATATATGACATATTCTGTCTTATATAATATATTAATAAATAATTTAAAAATTATAAAATGTTCAAAAGAAATAAAAAATATTAAAATAAAAAGTTCAAAAATAAAAAGTTCATAAAAAATTAACATCGAGTATATGTGGATGGTTATACAGGTTATAATGTTTAAAAATTGAAGGCTAATATTTTAATCAATATTTTTATTAAAAAATATATGCCCTAATTGGCTAAATTTAACTATTTTTTGAAGAGAAAAGCATGTCTAGTTAGATATTTTAGACTTTAATCCAGAGTTTTTCCTAAATAAAAATTAATTATTTAGTATTTTATATATTATCTATTTATTCCTAAATTTGCCATTCATCTTCATCTTCTTAGTTCCATCACCTAAACTTGCATCCTCTTTTCAACCGTTGACCATCAAGTGAGCAACAACCATGGCCGCCACAGCCATCAGACCAAACCGTCACCCTCACATCCTGGTGTTCCCATATCCGGCTCAAGGACACATGCTTCCCCTTCTAGACCTCACCCACCAACTTTCTCTTCGTGGCCTCACCATCACTATCTTAGTCACCCCTAAAAACCTTCCTTTCCTTTCTCCTCTCCTCTCTTCTCACCACCCTTCTTCCATTACTCCCCTTGTTTTCCTTTCCTTCTCACCCTCTCCTCCCACCAGGCGTCGAACACGTTAAAGACCTCGGCAGCAGTGGGGCCCTCCCGATCATGGTCGCTTTAGGTAAACTCGAAGACCCTTTAGTCAACTGGTTCAACTCTCACTCCGACCCTCCCGTTGCCATCGTCTCTGATTTCTTCCTCGGTTGGACTCAACGCCTTGCCACCCGCTTGCAAATACCCAGAATCACTTTCTTCTCTTCTGGTGCCTTCGTGGCTTCTATCTCCGATTCTGTTTGGAACAATGTTGAGAAAATGCAGTGTTTGAGTGAACTCGAGTTTGCTCATTTACCTGGCTCCCCGACCTTCAAGGAGCAACATCTTCCATTCTTGTTTAAACACTACAAAAGATCAGATCCTGATTGGGAGTTCATCAAGGATGGTATCCTTGCAAATACAAAGAGTTGGGGTTGTGTTTTAAATTCCTTTGATGCTTTCGAACCTGCATTTATTCAATGGTTGAAGACATATGTAGGTCATGATCGTGTTTTCACCGTCGGACCAATGAGTTCAATAGGCACGGATCGGGGCAATTCGGATTCGGACCAGGTCTTGACTTGGCTCGATAAATGCCCTGATGGTTCAGTTGTTTATGTTTGTTTCGGGAGTCAAAAGCTATTAAGGAATGAACAAATGGAAGCATTGGCTAATGGGCTTGAAAAGAGTGGCATACGTTTTATCTGGGTGGTTAAACCGGGAACGACCCGACAGCAAGATGAAGGGTTAGGAGTTTTACCCGATGGGTTCGAGGAACGAGTGGCGGGTCAGGGTTTGGTCATAAAAGGGTGGGCACCGCAAGTGTTGATACTGAACCACAAAGCAGTGGGTGGATTTTTGAGCCATTGTGGGTGGAACTCGGTTTTGGAAGGCATAGTAAGTGGAGTCATGATATTGGCTTGGCCTATGGAGGCTGACCAGTTTGTGAATACCAGGCTCTTGGTGGATGATATGTGTGTGGGTGTGAGGGTGTGTGAGGGTACTAACTTGGTTCCCGATTCAAATGAACTAAGTCGAGCCATTGCCGAAGCAATGGCCGAAGGTGGAAAAATAAAGACCAAAGTGAAAGATCTCAAAGACAAGGCCTTAGCAGCAGTGAGTCATGGGGGAAGCTCCATGAAAAATTTGGATAGGTTTGTGGAAGAATTGGGTCAATTGAAGATGATATGAGGAAAAGTATACCTAATGATAAATATATAATATACTTATATAAAATAATAAGTCGATTAATCGACTTAACCAATGTTAAATCAGGTTGTGATCCAATTCTTGAACAAATGTTATCTCATGAATATTAGTTTGTATTTGCTGATGGTATAGCCATCTCTTAATTTATATTAGTTGGACTCGTTAGTGCATGAGATATATTTGTATACTAGTATGCGACTCAATCGTGATATTATTTTTAGATAGTGGTGTGTATCAAAATTTTAGAATACTTAACTATAATTTTTCGATTCATATTCATATTCAATATTCACTTTTAAAATTTTTGAGTTTCTGGTAGTTCCTATAAGTTCACAAAGGATTTTATTTTTATTTTTATTTTTTTGTATAATAATAGTTGTCCTCAATGTCTAAGAATAATCATGTTCAAGCTAGGGTATTTAGGTGAAGCCAGGATTTAACCTCAATTCAAATACTTAAAAAGAATCTATTGCCACTTCTTCTAACTATCTATTGGTTAGTCAAGATGCTTTTATCATCTAAAGGTTGCGAAACAACTAACCATTCACCACATTTTATACCCAAATAATTTCCACTATTACAATCAACATTCTTTATAACTATTGCCTTTGTTTGCAAAAATTTGAATGTTATAGATGAGATACTTATAACAATATTTTAGAATAAAATAATTTTTGAATTTTTTAATTTGTAAATTAAAAAACTATAATATACTAATAATATTTATTAATTAGTGAGATTTAAATCGCATCTTTAATCAAATTTATAAATGTAATTTCATTTAATAATTTTATATTTATGTTATAATATATTATCAATATATACAATTCATATAAAATTTAAACTTTTATTGAATTAATTTTTTCACTTAAAAAAAAAATTTATTAAATTTTGAGATAAGAGAATATTATAGAAAACTAATTTAATAAAATGTATACTTTATTATCATTATTATTATACATAAAAAGCTATTATAGAAAATAAAAAAATATAAAATTTCCGATTATAGAGAAGAAAGCTAACCTTACCCAAATATGTCCTTTCACTCAATAATGTGAATTTAAAACTTTGACTTAACATTCCATAAATACTACAAATTTTGATTTCAACCGTCACTTATTCTTCTTTGTTTAATAATTATTAGACTCTACCAATCATCCTAGGTTAATACTAGCATTAATTTCCTTGATACAATTTTACATCATATTTATATTATAAGTTCTTTTAGTTAACATTCTTATTCATTCACTTTTGAAGTACCCTATTATATATATAATCCTAATTAATTATTTTAAAAAATTAAAAATATATATGATTTTTTATCCTCTTAATTCACATATTAAAAGATTCAATACAAATTAGATGCATTTATTTATAATTAATATAAAAATAACAATAATAATAAAATTAAATATTATAATAATAATGTAACGTAAAAAAAATAAACTAATATATCGCATCGCCTATTCAAATTTTGTCATTAATCTTGAAAAAAAAGCAACATATCTTTAAAAAGAATGAGAGTATGAACAATAGACACGTATCTGTGAATAACATAGGTGAAGCATGGCCATGAGGTACAACAAACCCTTTGAAAATGATTGACGTGAAAATGGTATCATTTCTAATAATTTTGATTTTCGAAAAAGATTGGGCATAGAGAAGGTTTTCGTTAAGTTTTGGAAAATATTTAACATTAGTAAATTATTTATTGAAATAGTGGAAATGGAGGGTTGGAGGAGCCGACTCTAAAGCCGGTATCCCCTGGATCCGATTTGAAGAGTTGCAACAGGGAAAACGGCACCTCCACATGCCCACTTCCCATTCCAAGTTTCATCCCCCTCCATCTTCTAAAAGGATGGCTTTTTGTCATAAATAATCCTTGAAAGTTGATCAAAATTTCAATATAGTCCATCCATTTTGTAGGTTTAAAAGTAAATCATAACATTCATTTTAAAAAGTCTACTTCTTTAACAAGTAAATCTTAGATTTTCATATTTTATAAATACTTTAATTTTTAAAGTCTTATAATAATTTTAATTTAAATAAAAATGCAGGTTAGTCTTTTTAATTCAAAACAACAGTTTTTAAATATAATTTTAAAGTGAAGGAAAATATAAAAAATTTGATAAATTTTAAGGACTATATTGAAAATTTTAATATTAAACTAATAGATTTTTAAATATAATTTTTAAGTGCTGGACTAAATTGAAAGGTTAATGAGTTTTTAGTGATCATTTATGATAGGGGAAGTCGGGTCCTCCAGCCACCGACTTCCATTTTTATGCTCAATAAAACAGGAAATAATATCATACGTGATCACTGAAAATTCATTAACCTTTCAATTTAGTTCATCCACTTCAAAATTATCCGAAAAAGTTGATAGTTTCATATTAAAATTTTCAATATAATCCCTAAAATTTATCAAATTTTTACAAGTCCTTCAATTTAAAATTATATTAAAAACTGTTATTTTTAATTTAAAATATTAAAATATACTTTTATTTAAATTAAAATTTATTATAAGATTTTAAAAATTAAAGTATTGAAATAAAATTATTTATAAAATACGAAAATCTAAAATTTACTTGTTAAACAAGTACACTTTTTAATATGAATGTTATGATTTACTTTTAAACATACAAAATGGATGGACTACATTGAAATTTTGATCAACTTTCAAGGATTATTTATGAAAAAACAGCATGTGGAGGTGCCGTTTTCCCTATCAAGGGGACACCAACTTTGGAGTCGGCTCCAACCCCCATTTTCGGGTCTTTTACTTAAATAATATAAAAATAATAATTAATTACAAAAAGGTATACAAAATAGAATAATTACGAAAATAGACATTTGTTACAATATTCTGACGGTGTTGCTTGATATATTGGCTGCACCAAATTAAAATGTGATGATCTAAAAATTCCAGGGACCTTATATGAAATTTCCCATTTTAATTAGGTGCTGAAAAAACGCTTGAAAGGTGGCGCCTACCGTATGGCGACACCAAATTTTAAAAGGATAAATTGCACCCTAAATCCCCCTTATTTATTATTAATTTTATCCTCCTTTAACACCAAAAATAGATTGACCTCTTATCAATTAGTCTAAAATATTTTTCTACCAAAAAATTTTTGTAAGTAAGTTGATTCCAACTGGAAATAAATTTTATTTATTTTTCAAAAAATATTTATAATTTTATTATCAATTTGATTTCGGACACGATATATAATTATAATTATAATTTTATTATATTATAAATATTTTAAAAAAAATAAAATTCATTTTCAATTGAATCGACTTACTATAAAATACTTTTAGCAAAACTTTTTACACTAATTGATAAGAGCCCAATCTATTTTAGTGTTAAAGGAGGATAAAAAGTAATAATAAATAAGGGGGATTTAGCGTGCAATTTACCCTTTAAAAATTTGTTGCCGTATGCTGTCAGACTGCACCCTTTGAAGCATTTTCTCAAGTTAATTTACCTAAATAACATAAAAAAATTAAAAACTGAAATAGGTTGTCAGTTAGATTATATACGAAAATGGTATTTTTTTTGGTCGCGCCTATCTAATAGGCGCAACCACTTTTTTATATTAAAATATTTTTTACTTTAAATAAAATATTTTTTTTTTTAAAAATATTTAAATATATATACAGATCAAAATACAGTCAACAGATTAAAATACCGATTAAAAATACTCGAGAACGATCATTACTGTCGGATAGCGCCATTGACCCCCTAGCCCTTTGCCCCACAAATACATTGCCTTGGCAGTTTTAGTCTAGAGGTGTGCATAAATGACCGACCTTACCAAGGTCCGCCTAAATGTGGGAGGGTTTGGGCAAAAATATAGGCCCGAAAAATGAGCTTGGACAAAAAAATAAGGCCCGTTTAAAAAATGAGCCGGGCTCGGGTAAGGGATTTTTGGCCCGGGCCCGGCCAATTCATTAAAGGCAAAAAAATTATTTTTTAAATATTATTTTCTTATTGTTTTTCTCTTTATTTTGCTACAATTTTACTATTATGTTTATATTATTTTGTTGTTATTGTTTAGATATTATATAAAACTTATTTTATTGTTAATTTTGTTATTATTTTAATGACACTTGTTAATTTGTTATTATTTTAGGGCATTTGCTTGTCAAGTTCATCTATTTTAGTGTTATTTAAGTCTACATATTTTTAAAATTTATTTTCAATTTGTTGAAAAATATTTATTTTGATTTTTTAATATTTTGATGTATTATATATATTTAAAATTATATAAAATAATATAAAAATTAATATGGTGGGTAGTAGGGTTTTAGTATTTTTATATGGGCGGGTTTGGGCAAAATTTTAAGCCCATTTTTGAGCCGTGTTTACTGCCCAACCCAATGAACGGGCCTAAATTTTTAGTTGGGCCCGACCCAAACCCGACCCGGCCCAGCCCATGCACACCTCTAGTTTAGTCCCTTCACAAGGGGGAAAAAAAATTTAAATGGGGGACCTTATAAGCATCGCCCCCCAAGTTCAAGCACCGGAAGATAGAAAGGAAAAAAAAGAAAAAAGTTAATATATTATTTTAGTAAATAATTTTGTTTATAATTTAAAGAATTTAATTAAGATGTTGTGAAATTTTTTGTTATTATTTATTATTTATAAATTGTCTATGTTTAGTGTTTATGGTTTTAGGTTAATATTTTGTATGAATGTAATTTTTTATAATTATTTTAAAATTAATTTTTAGTAATTTAGGATTATGTTATAAATTGTTGTGTTTGTAATTATTTTAAAATTAATTTATTAGTAATTTAAGATTATGTTATAAATTGTTGTGTTTACTTAGTTTAGTATTTGGTTAGTTTTAGTAATGTAAAATTATTTTGTTAAATATTTTGTTAGTAATTTATTATAAATTGTTGTGTTTTGTGAGTTTTAGTAATGTGAATTTAAAAATATTAATTTTATAGTTATTTTGTTAGTAGTTTATGATTAGGTTATAAATTGTTAGTGATTTGTGTTTTGTTATAGTTATTTATTTTGTTAGTAATTATTAGGATTAGGTTACAAATTGTTAGTGTTTAGTATAGGGTTTTGTGATTTTTAGTAATGTAATTTTTTAAAAATAATTTTATATTTATTTTATTAGTAATTTATGATTAGGTTATATAAATTGTTAGTGTTTAGTTATGTGTTTTGTGATTTTTAGTAATGTATTTTTAAAAAAATAATTTTATAGTTATTTTGTTAGCAATTTATGATTAGGTTATATAAATTGTTAGTGTTTAGCTTAGTGTTTTGTGATTTTTTAATGTAATGTTTATATAATTTAAATTTATTTAATTTTTATTTATTTGACAATTTTATTGATTTATTAAAATGTTGATTAAATTTGTTGTTATATAATTTTATAGGTTGTTTGAAAGAAATTAATCGGTATGTTTCTATTTCTATTTTTATTTTTATTTTTTTAATTATATGTTTTTATGTTTAGATAGTTTATATTTATTTTAATTATATTATTATTGTAAACTAACAATTTTTTGTACGTAGATATGGGAAATTATGAGATAGTTACCGTGTTTTTTTTGTTTTGAAAATTGAAATAATTTATTCTATTTTTGAAACAAATTAAATGAATTCATTTTTTTAATTGCAAATTTGCAACAAATGGATTCTTTGATTAATAATAATGATCACATCTCAAGTACTATTAATGAGATGGTAATGAAATTTTTATTTGATACTCATGTTATTTGCGGAATTAAATTATATTGTATTAACTATTTTACTAATTTAATAATGTTAGGGCTCGTACCGCATATTGAAGGGTCGTATTAATAGTGTAGGGCTTCTGCCAGATGAACGCCTAATGCCATACTTGGAGTTAGCGGAGTTCGGATCAGCGGCATTGATCTGGACTTTTGATCTGCGATACGACTTGATTTCCACTTTAGTCGAGCAATGGCGTCCGGAGACCAACACATTTCATTTGTCGTGCGGGGAGTGCACATCACTCTAGAGGATGTTCACGAGCGTAAGTTCGATCTCTAGGCCGATCGCCTCATCAATGGGAATGTTTGAGTCACGAAAGCATTTGAGTTCGATCTCTGAATGGGAGGTGATGCGAGCCGTTCGAGCTTACATTATGCACTATGACTTACTTGGTTAATCGACCAATTCGCTAATCGGTGAGAGGAAATTTACCGGTTCAAACCGGTTGAGGTTTAATAAATAAAATTAAAGGCCAATTTGAGTATTCAAACCCAAATATTCAACGCAACCCAATTACCCAATCCAACCCAATCATAAAATTACAAATAATTTAATAAATAAAATACTAAAATTCTAAAACTAAAATTATGTAATCTTTTTAATTATGTAGTGATTTATTTCGGTAATTCGGTTAATTCGGGTAATTTGGTTAATTCGAGTAATTCGTAATTCATTATGCACTTTAACCAAAAATAAAAACATATAATTTTCGGTTAATTCAGTTAATCGGTGTGTACTCATGCCGGATGCAAATGGCAGTACAATCCACTTGATGTACTTACCTATATTATCATATTTGCATAACACTCGTTCATACAGTTGGGGGTCTATAGTGTTAGCCATGTTGTATCGCAAACTTTGTCGGACGACAGATCCTTCTACGATGGACATAGGCGGATGCTTCATACTGCTATAGTCGTGGGCAGTTTACCGAATGTCATTCTTGGCATCCATTAGTCACCAATCATATGTATTTCCACTCGTTAATAGGTGATAAATTTTTGCTTGTTATAACAATTAGTTGACGGAGCACTAATCCGAGTATCGGAGGTCATACATGGTTCTCATATGCCGTCTGATGATCGAGAATCATGCTGGAGAGGGGGTAAGTTTTTCCAATATCAACTTTATTTTATTATTTTATTTCACTTGACCCGCGTTAATATAATAATATTATTAATTGTGCAGTTCATTTGGATGTTGTATTATGTTCCATAAATTATGGCAGTTATTCCCTCGTCTGCCCATGTCCACTCAAACCTATGTTGCATTAGCGCACTCGTTATCAATTTTCAGACAGTGAATGGTATCATTGTGATTGAGTACCCGGTAGTTTGGTTGCATTCAGTATATCCCGACACTTCCAATAAGATTGGGGGAAATCCATAGGATTAACAAGATGGGGAAGCATGAAAATTATTGGGGAGAAGTGCATAAAGAATATATTACGAAGTGGAACAACCGGTTGGGGAAGGTACCTCATATGGATCGTGCTTTGGATCTACAGCCCTCGTTAGAGTACATATAGTGGTATTATGAGATAGAGAAACCATTTTTGTTTGGTAGGCGCTCGATGGTAGTCCCCCCACATACGACACGACTTGGGTAACCCTTTCCAGATCCGCATCATGCACCAGAGCCGTAGGCAGAGCCGAACTACACTCTGGGATAATTCTTATCATCCAAATTTAGGGGGCGATGACTATTTCCCGGGCTCGTCAGGTCATGGATATCATTCAGAGTTTGATATCTTAAGCTCACTACCACCTCAGTAGTCTAATCATCCCGGTTTGTATCCACCTCAGTATTCGCTTCTTTGGCCCGTATCCACCGCCGTACTCCACTCTTCCCAGTCCGTATTCACCGTCATACCCCACTCCTCCCGGTCCGTATCCATCGCCGTACTTCACTCCCCTGGCCCGTATCCACCGCCATACTCTACTCCTCTTTACTCGTATCCACCATCGTGCTCTACTACTTTCGGGTCAAGTTCATCGATGGCGTTTGAGACATCATTTTTCGTCTATGTTTTGCACACACCCACATACGGATTAAGAGAACGTTGATCACCGCAATCACCCACAACGTGAACATCGAGCTCCATAAAAATATACTCCTAGAACCACACCATCAAACCATCAATTTTAGGGGTTTTGTAATTCAAATAACTTCATATTTATGTAATGAATTTTTTGCCATTTTATTTATCAATTTTATGGGGTTTTTTTTTAGCAATTTAAATAGTCAACTCTGTATTTATGTAATAACTTTTTGCCACTTTATTTATCAATTTTATGGGGTTTTTTTGCAATTTAAATAGTAAACTTTGTATTTATGTAATGGCTTTTTTGCTATTTTAGTTATTAATTTTAGGAGTTTTTTTTTTGCAATTTAAATAAATAAACTTTAGACCAACTTTGTAATTCAAATTAGATTAATTGCCACAAATTGACAAATTTTAAATTCAATCCACTCAACATGTAGTGAACAACATCACAATTTCTACCCAATCGCGACGATTGTCCAATATGGTAGTTTTGGAGAAGGCATTTACTCCGATTATGACCGACTAATCACATGCTTCCCAGCAGATTTCTCCCTAATGTCCATTTTGTTATGGATTCTGGATGATTGTAGACGACCTTTCAGGTTCCTACGCAACCCTTTGTCTGGGACAAGCTCAAAAGTCGTCAGAAGAACCTCTCATGTAGATAGGTTAGGAAGCACGGGGAACTCGTTCTCCCATACACGCAATGTGCGTTCAATGGTGTACACTTCATCGATAAATCATTCCACATTGAGCGAGACTTTAGCACAAGCTGCCACGACATGTGCATAGGGATAATGAAGTGTCTAGAACCTTCTACAATCGCACCGTCTGTTTCGGAGATCAACTCCATAGGACCTAGGTGGTATACGGTCAATGACATATGGTCTCTGTAACCCGAAACGTTTCATTACGTCTTGAATATACTTCTACATTTATCGACCTCGCCATCCACCGATTTGCAACCATTGTATTTCTGACATATTCAACAAACACGTGTCCCACCTCCATCTGGTTGACTTGGTGCTACCCCATTTTTGGCATCAAGGTAGCCAACCTATAGAATTTAGCCTAGAAGACAGATGAAATCAGAAGATGTCGTGTTTTCAACAACACGAGTTAGCCCCCTCCGCCAAATTAATGGTCATATGACCATAGCGAAAGCCCTCGTCGAAACTTTAAACTCATTGCCACGGCTCCATGTACCCAACCATTGTCGAAAAGATGTATTCGTCTGACCTTCCATGTCACTTTCAAGTCGAGTTATCCTTTACCGAAAAATGTGTGCTCTAGCTTGTGTGCTGTGTATGTATTAAGAAAATATGAGTTACAGTCTCGCCCTAAAACATTAGGTTATATATTGAAAGGATAAGGTCATTCTTTACCCATTCTCACAACTTGTTTTCACTAGTCTGCATTCTTATAATCTCGGTGAAAGTTAGCCGCGATGTGCTGGATGTAGTAAATGGATCTCCATGGCACACCGAATGCCTAATGGCGACAATTAATCATTTTCTCTATCGAAGATGATGCAAATATTATTATTACTAATAACATACCTCCACATGTTTGTAAGAAAGAATTCTCACGACTCTATGTTCTCCTTATCTACGATGGAAAATGCAATCGGAGCACATTCTTATTCCCGTCTTAAGCAACAACAAGAAGTAGGATCTGTGTATATTTACCATATAGTCATGTCCCATCTACTTGCACAAACGGCTTGGAGTGGGGAAATGCACGCACGCATGGATCAAACGTCCAGAACATCCGTTGGAAAATTTCTTTTTCAAGGTTATAGTTGGTCTTCCGGGCTGTAATAAGGTAGTGTCTATACCTCAATGATAGTCCCCTACGTACTCTCTCATAATGTCTATCCATCCTTGTAACTTGTTGTATGATGCATAGAAATCTCCGTACAATTGCTCCATTGCCATCTGTTTAGCTATCTATACCTTCCGATATGATACTCATTACTAGAATCGTGCCTACATTTCAGCAATCAGTATCGAAACTTTAATAGTTGGCATGTCTTTCACCATTGGCATGATGGACGTACATATAGTTTTAGAATCAAGTTTTCGATGATATTTTGTCATACGTGTTGAAGTGCATATATGAGGCCCAACAAATTTTCATATCTCCTACATCTGCGACTTTTGGATTCATATCCTCCAATTGCAGCCTTTCGCCAACCTTCAACACTCCCCAATATATAATGTCGGTTTAGACATGACAACTTTGTAATACACTGATATATTCATGCTATACCGCTTAATGGCAAATACGCAATCTTCCTTACTTTCGAATCTCTAGCCCATGAACAACTCCTCAGGATCGAAATCTACTACCAGACGGTGAGTAGGTAGTATTTTAGGGTACTCTGGAAACTTAGCCGCATGCGCTGCATCGGGGTTTATCCGAGATATATGTAACCCATGATTATTGTGTATCACAATACGACGAATCTAGTTCCCAACTAAAGACGCGTTAACGTTTCCATCGTCATTCACGTCTTCGTCGTCAATATCATCCGGGACCTCGTCCACATCGAGATCACTATCACTATCGACCTCGTGATCAAAAGAATCACTACTATGGTATACATCATCACCAACCACATTAGTCTCAGGAACATTAAGATCAATGTCGATCCTATGTATAGTTGATTGACTATCACCATACGATATCGAAACCACCATACTTAGCTATTGAGCTCCATGTTCTTCACCTAATGGAGGGGGATCTTCAGTTGTCTAACTCAACTCAGTAAATAACTAAATCGGTGTATTTTGGTTACTCCGTGTCCCACAATAAAGAGTGACCATTGTCTCCACGTCTTCATCGTCTACAAATTTCATTTCGTTGAATTTTATGGGATTCGTCGAAACTGGAAACTTATAGAAAAGTTTCAAGATCCTTCTTCCATAACGCCTATAAATTTTTTCACTAATTCTTTCCTTCATATCATCAAATGAGATAGAAAACTAATTCTTTTCTTCATATCATCAAATGAGATATTTTTTATTAAATCTCATTGCTAGTTGTTTGCAACATTCAAATATACATCTCACGGTTGTTGTCAAAATTTCTCCATCGAAATAAACGCATCTGAAAAACTGATTCTCCATTTTCAATACTAGATCATTAAAAAATTCAAAATTCTCAAAATAGTTTCAATAGCAAAAAGTTACATAAAATTTTTAATGCAAATTTTTCATTCGAAGCTAACCAAATTAATAACCTAACAAAATAACTTTCAAATAATAAAATTACTAACAAAACTCTATATTCTATTTAAAAGAAATAAACTAAAATACATTATCCTTCTTTTCTTCTCCCTATTTTCTTACTCTAGTTCTGCTAAATTTTGTGTATATCTTCTACTCATTTGATTTTCGGGGGAGTATATATAGGGGAAAAATTAAGCACCGATGGCGCTTTGTCGATAGGAGTCACCAAGGACACTGTCGCCCTCACCTACCGATAGGCGCCACCTACCCCATACCATTTTCGTATCTCTACACGGGTCATATATTGATCCAGGAAGAAAAAATACAAGCATTTACGCCTATAAGAAAGGCGCCACCAATAAAATAATATTTAAAAAAAAAAAAAACATTTTAATATAAAAAAAAGAGGTTGTGCCTGTTAGATAGGCGCGACCCAAAAAAAATACCATTTTCATATATAATCCAACTGACAACCTATTTCAATATTTATTTTATTTTTATATATTATTTAGGTAAATTAACCCATTTTCTCAGCACTTAATTAAAATGAGAAATTTATATATAAGGTCCCTGGAGTTTTAGATCATCACATTTTAGTCTAGTGCCGCCAATGTGTCAAACGGCACGATCAGAACTCTATAACAAATGCCTATTTTTTAATTATTCTATTTTTTATACATTTTTCGTAATTAATTTTTTTATATTATTTGGGTGAAAACCCCATTTTCGCTATTTCAATAAATAATTTACTAACCCGACTAATTTGCCAAATATTTTCTTAAACTAGTATATATGATTAAATAAGTCCATAGAGAATTTATTACATATAAAGGAAAAGAAAATAATGTTTAAAATACTATTTTCAAAAATAGAATCGAATTGATTAATTAGATTGAAAATGATTAAAATATCAGTTTGGACTAAAGAATTGAATCGATTAATATCTATAAATTAAATTAAAATCAATTCTCTTTCCAAATAACAAATATTTTATTTATTTATAACTGTGATGTTGATGTAAGTCAAGTTGAAATTTGAATTTTAGAAAATTCTGGTTTATGTTTAACTTAATTGATCCAAATGACTAGTTTTATTGTTTGAAAATAATAAATATAAATATAAATTTAATTATAAAATATATAAATTAAAATTAAAATTTTAATATAAATTTGCATTTTATTATTTTTAAACAATAATATTGTATTAATTTTGATAATTGTTGATTTTGTTATAGTTATGTATGAATGTATAATTATCTATAAAAATTAAAATAAGTTAAATTATGCTATCGATCTTATACTTCACATAATTTATGGATTTAATATTTGTACTTTAATTTGATCAAAGTTAGTTCTTATACTTTTTGAGTTCGTCAATTTTAGTCCTTGCACTTTTCGATTTTAAAATTTTAGTCTTGGCCAAATGGTAGTAGTTAAATCTGTTTGGTTAAATTCTACTATTAATCATATATTATGCGTAAAGTTATAGATTTAGTCTATATTCTCCGACTGGACCATTCTTAGTAGCTATATTTTTTGAATTTTAAATTTTAGTCTTAATGTAAACAATAATCAATAAATCTATTAACTTTTTTTTGTGTGTGAGAGTAATATGTGGGAATGGTAAGTTGACATTGCGTTATGCATGTGATAATATATTTAGCGCATCAAATTTTAAAAATAATAGAACTTAATAAAATTAATAGCTACAACTTACTCAAAGTACAAGGCCTAATAGCAAAATTTGACCTATTAAAATACTACCAATGAGGATATCTATTTCTTTTAAATTAGCCCCTATACTTTAATTTCTAGTAATTTAGTCCCTCTACTTTTCATTTTTCAAAATTAAAGTCCAATTGTTAGCACTTTTAAATTCTTGACATCATGACTTATTTGGTCCTCCAACTTTATAGAAAGTCATTTTAGCCATTCATTTAATGTTTTGTCTCTTTTAGCCCTTGAACTTGTATTGTTTGTCAAATCACTCCAAAACGGATAGAAAAGTTAATGTTTGTTAACTTTATTGACGTGACATTCACATGGCAGTCTACGTGAATGTCACATTAGCAATTAATTAAATTTTTAAAATTAAAAAATGTTTAAAATTATTTGTATATAATTTGTATACTTTTTAATACTTTTAAAATAACTTTTATAATCTTTTTAAATTTTTAAGTTTGAAAAAAATAATTAATTGCTGACATGGCATCTACAAGGTAATCCATATGTAGGCCATGTTAGTGAAGTTAACAAAGTTTAACTTTTCCATCCATTTTGGGCGATATGACAAACAACGCAAAATTAAGGGTTAAAAAGATGCCAAAATTTTAATGCAGGGCTAAAATGACTTCTTCTTCTTCTTCTTCTTTTTTTTTTTTTTTTTTTTGTAAAGTTAGAGGGTGAAATTAGTCATTATGCCTAAATTCTTTTTATTATATTTGTTGGTTTGAGATTTTGAAATAAATAAAAAATACTCACTTGGTAGTCATGTAACAAAAAATATGACATTGTAATGAACCTGAATTTAACCAAAAAAATTTAACAGTGTTAACAGTTAGACCTGAATTTTGAAATTTAAAATGTTGAGGGACTAAATTCCAAAATTTGAAAAGCCAAGGACTTGTGACATCTTTTTTTATATTCCTCAGGTTTGTTTTACTATCCATGTTCAGAGTTCGTGGCTACCCCTCTTAACAATGTCATCTCTAAAGTTCAAACAAAGGCGAAGCCAGTGGTGTTGGCAAGGGCCTTTCACCCACCTAAAATGGAAAATTTTCATTTAGGTCCTTTAAATTTTTTAAAAATTTAAATTAGTAAAGGTAAAATTACACTTTGGTCCCCTAAAAATGATAATAGAAAATTGATTTAATCTTTTAAACACTATAAAGATATAGGCTATTCAAATGGTGAAAATGCTTTTTACTATTGTGAAAATTAAAATTTAATTTCAGCCCCCCAAAAAAATTCTGCCTTCGCCCCTGAGTTCAAACTTGGATCATCCTATTGAGAATGTAACGTATCTTACCATTACACTCAACCATTTGTTTAATTGTGAAATGGAGGAAAATGAATTATAAGTACAATCACAAATAATAGATATTGGAGCAATTATACCTAGAATCAATTCAGTGTAAAGATCAATCGAACAAAAAATTGAAATATATTCAAACAAGACTCACACAAACTCAATTTAAAGAACAAGTAGACTAAGAAGGCCATGCATTGTGAAAGTTAAATCTAAAAAGATCTATAGGAGAACTCATATATGATATTTATGCTTTGTGAGATTCTAATCTAGACACTCGAAATTCAAATCCTCAACTTTATCGGTGCAACCTCGTTGACAAATTTTGTATTAAGTATGAATACAATATGCATAAAATATATTAATATCATATGATAATTAATTGAGTGTTAATTAATTTGGAGATAACTTTGGGCAACTAAGCCCATAAACCCACTTACAAAATGAGGTACTTAATTTAGGTCAAAATCTTAAGAATATATTATATGGTAGTGTGGTCAGCTGTGCTTTTAGAAAGTATATATTATATACACACAAATATAATGTACTTACATAAAAATGTTTATATGAAGAAAAGTCGAAATATTATATAGATAGTGAAATTTTTAATAAGGTTAAAAGTTCATAATTTAACTCCATTTATAAAATTTAAAAACTTTATTTATTATTATTTTAAAATATTTTCAAAATAGAAATAGATTAAAAGTTAACGAAGAGTCACTTACTTTTTAAGAGAAATCTGTGGTGAGTGGAAGAGTTTCAACGACAATCGATCATTTTAATTTTTTTAACAAAATGAGCATAAAATATGTTTTTCTTACCTTAAATTAGCAAATTAAGTTTTGAAAGAATTTAATTTCAATTTAAGTTTAATTAGTAATATTAGTATAATAAAGTAAGAATTTTAACCTTTATTAATTAATTTTAATGGATTAGAGGTAAATTTACGGGTAATTTACTAAAATATACCAAAATTAAAATTTTTTTACGAAAATGGGTCAAAAATTTAATTATTTACGGAAAGGCCATTTCCCCAAAACGCATCCACGCCAATGCGTTTTCGGGGGATAAATTAGAAAAGCGCGTCCACGAGTGAGCGCTTTGTGCCACATCAGCCAAAAACGCGTCCTTGAGGGCGCGCTTTGCTGATGTGTCAAAAACGCTCCCCCAAGGACGCGTTTTAGCCCGTGTTTTAAAAAAAAAACTATTCTCGAATTTTTTAAAAATTTACGAGAATAAACTTTTATAAAGGCTCAAAGTACCAATACCATTTTTTTTAAGGTGTCATCAATTAATAAGGAAATTTAACTTACAAAGGAAATTTTTGTATAGAATCAAAGTCTCATTTCCCTTGTTTTCTTGAGCAAAATGAGATATGAGATATGTGTATATATAGACTTATGAACAGTTTTACAACTTGTTCCTAAACAATGTAGGATTCCTTCCTCTTTAACTAACAATATGAGATAAAACGCTACACTATATTTGATTTTTTTACTTAGAGTTTAAATTTTTTATAAAAGTTAACATTTGTTACATTATAAATAAAACTTTTAAACTCTATAAGTAAAAAAATATATAAATATAAAATGAGTATGGTAAAATATTAAAAATAAATATTTAAAAATTACTAATAGTTGAGTGATCATTTTGTAAGTTTTATAATTCGATAGCTAAAAATATAGTTAAGTGACTACTAATGTAATTTAATCTAGATATAAAACATGAAAAATAATTATTATATTTTATGTATATTATATATTTCTATAAAAAACTAATTTAACATAATTATATACTATGTTTAAATAGATTATCTATTTAGTCAAAATATATCTGTAATAAATTTATCGGCATTCATTAGGTGATGAAAAATAAATTAAATTAGAATTAAAAAATTAATTAGTATAGTAAAATATTAAAAATAAATAAATATTTAAAATATATATCAATTTTTTAAAATTACAAAAAATATTATTTGAGTACCAAATACTCACCATTTATTTATTAATCAAACATTAATAATATAAAATAAAATAAATAATAAAAAAATTAAAAGTATAACTTCTAAATTTAAATAATGGAAAATTATTTTAAAAATTAGAATTGCATTGATATTAACTTTTAAACATTTAAAATTGAATAAAAGATTATTGCATGTACAAGTTTCATATGTGCAATTTGTTCTCTTTTTTAATAGTTCTTTTGTATATGTTAACAATTCTAAAATGCAACAAGATTAAAGATCTCAAAAGATAATTTTATAATATAAGAAAATGTTAACAAAATGTTAAAAAAATTGTAAAAGAAAATCAAATAAAGTGTAGCCTTTAATTTCATGTTGTTAGTTAAAAGAGAAAGGAATCCCATATTGTTTATGAACAAGCTGCAAAACTATTCATGAGTCTATATATACACATATCTCATATCCTACTTTGCTCAAGAAAACAAGGAAATGAGACTTTGATTCTATACAAAAATTTTCTTTGTAAGTTATATTTTCTTATTAATTGATGGCACCTTAAAAAAAATGGTATTGTCACTTTGAGCTTTTATAAATGTTTATTCTCGTAAATTTTTAAAAAATTCGAGATTAGTTTTTTTTTTTAAATATGGGCTAAAACGCGTCCTTGGGGAGCGTTTTTGCCACATCAGCAAAGGGCGCCCTCAAGGACTCATTTTTGGCTGATGTGGCACAAAGCGCTCCCTCGTGGACGCGCTTTTCTGATTTATTCCCTAAAAACGCGTTGATGTGAATGCGTTTTGGAGGAAAATGACCCTTTTTCGTAAACATTTAAGTTTTCGGTCTATTTCCGTAATTTTTTTTAATTTTAGTATATTTTAATAATTACCCCAAATTTACAACCCAATTTTATCTTGGTGGAAAAAGTACGCAGCTCGGCTATTACAAAGTTTAAATCAAATTCAATCACCTAAAAGGAGAAGCATAGAAGCATAGACATAAGTATCATTGTCAGGTCCCACTACCACTTTCGCCATCTAATCAGCTGTATAGGGGCTTCCCCCCCATACCAATTTAATTGCAATAGAACCAAATCGATCTACAAGCTTGGAGGTAGCTCTCATCAAAGCAAGCATTAGGATCATTTAATAAACTTACCGAAGCAGCACTGTATTAGTATCGAGATTCAATGTAGTATATGTGTTAAGATAATTATCATCATCGGCCTAAAGTTTGAATAGATTTAGGTCGGATTGCAATAAATTCACAGATTGAGCTTGTTTTTTTGCGAGGTTACATGTACAGGTTGGGTTCGCGTAAGACTCTATAAACACATATTTAATTCAAGAGAGGATACGTGTTTATATGCATAAAGTTTATTTAACTAGCATGTCATGTCAATGAATAATATTCATCTCATATAAATATAATTACTTGAAAGACAAAAAGAAAAACACTAAACAGTTCAATACAGTAAAAGTAAGTATCTTAACAATATGATATACTCAATTGCATAAGACATAGTAAAGAATATTTTTAAATGTTATAATGCATGAATAAAGTTTTATAAAAGCATGTGAATTATAAAACCAATACCTCATAAATTACAGTGAAAAATTAAACAGTTTAATATAATTATAAATTAAGTGAATAAATTGTAGATGTAAATTCTTTAATTATCCACTCTCACAACTAAAAAGAAAATTAAAATATATATTACAAATTTAATTGAATGATAGAAATAGAATTTCACAATTAATATACATATATATGTAAATTTTAAATTACCAAATAATTTGTTTAATTTCCTCAATTTATATCCTTAAAATTGTAAGGTATTAGTTTACATGAATATTTGACTTAAGGAAATTATTTGCATAATTTACCTACATTGTTTTTTTTTTTCAAATTAGTCCGCATACCTTTAAACATTAAGGAGTATCATATGATTTGATTTTTAATACTACTTGTAAAATAAAAAATACAATTATTTTTTAATTTAGTTTCTCTACTGTTATTTAAACTGATTCAATTTTTATATTTTTATTTAAAATGTAAATCTAATTTTAACATAATTGAAATCGAGTTCATTACTATAACATAATTTTTTTAGATTTTAAATTTTGAATTTAGATTTTAAAATATTGTAAGTTGAGTTGTGAGATATATAACATTCATAATAATTTCTCAAATCCAAGAATTTGTTAGAGGTTTATTTAATAATAAATTTAAAATCCTTAAAATATTTTTTAATTGGACAAATTTACATTTTGTATATTTTTAATATATATTAGATTGAATCTCAACTAATTTATTCATAAGATATATATTTTATTTTTACCATTTATAAAAAAATAAAAACAAAATAATTAAATTAAAAAATATTTAAACCTAAAAAAAAATACAGCCTTTCTCTTTAATTTATAATTTTTGGTAATTACGTGACAAGCTGCGATTGGCTAACTTTGGGAATTGCAACCAAGAGAATCGTATTGACAGAGAGGGAGAGAGAGAAGCCGTGTGACGGCTACAGAAATAGTTAACACGTAAAATCAATCACTGTTAAAGAGGAGATGAAGGGATGAGATTTTGACAAATGTAAGAGAAAGGAGGAGTTGAAAAAGACAGGTAATGGTGATTTGGTGCGTCAGCCAGTCACCCAAGCACCACCGTCCCAGGATTCTCTCTCGTAATAAATGAGCACCCTTTTTTGGTTACCCACACACGCCCCTATCTTTTGTCCCCCTCTTTGCAATTACCATTTTCTCCTCCAAATTATCTTTTCAATCTAACAATGGGTGAGATTTTATATCAACCAATGTAATTAACATTAATACTTGTTGCAAGTATTTATACTCTTTGTATATTTAAATTTTTATTTTATTTTAAAATTTTTAATCAAATTATTTTTCATATTTAAAATGAAATTTTAAACAATTGTTGAATTGAAAATGAAATTTAATATATTAATTATGTTTGATAATCATTTAGTTTCTTTATTTAATATAAAATTTTCAGCAAAAAAATGTTAAATAAATAAGTAAATAGGTATCCACTTATCCCTTAATGTAAAAAATATTGAGTTGATTTTATTTTTAAAAAAATTATTTTTTAAAAAAATGAGATATCCAATTTACCATATTTATATTTTATTCAAAACTATCTAAAATTATATGAAATATTATATTAATAAGATTAAATTTTAAAAAATTAATCTTTTAAAATAAGTATTTACTTTTATCAAACAACATAATTATATTCTATACTTATAAAATTTAACAGTAAAAATTTAGTACTTAATTTATCAATATATTTTAAATTTTAGTTTACCAAACACACTCTTAGTCAAGCATATTTAGTAGTATTACATTTTGTCACAACTATGATGTAGGTGAAAGATAAAGAAAAGAATTAATATTAAAATTATATTTATAAAATTAATATGTCACAATTAAATTAATAGGTGGACTGGTAAAGTACAATTAAATAAGTTTTCCTTAGGTTTAGGTTGAATTTTTAGACATAAAATAATTTTAAAAATAAATACACTCTTATATTAATAATAAGCACTTTATAAAATATGATTTTAAAGTAATTTTCTTGATCAAGTTAGCGAAAAATAGAATTTTATGAAAATATATTTACAAAAACTGACATAAAAAAGAAACAAACAAGGCTTTAATTGAAATAGTAAAACAAACATGTTGAAAATCATAACGAATGTTGATATGAATAGAAAAGAAACGATTTAAATAGGATCTACTAACATCATTGAAAACATTGTTAAAATACTTTTACATGAAGGTTTTATCGATAACGTAAAGAAACATCGGGAACGCAACATATTTTTGGTTTTAACCCTACGACATAGAAGAAATAGAAAAGGACTACATATAACTATTTTAAATTTACGACGGATCAGTCGACCAAGTCTACGAATCTATTCTAACTATGAACAAATTCCTAAGATTTTAGGCAAGATGGGGATTGTAATTCTTTCTACTTCTCGAGATATAATGACAGGTCTTAGGTTTAAATCTCATTAGGTATGTATTTTTACTTCTTATATAAAATATATAAAAAGACAAAAATACCCTAAGAGTAATTAATATGATTTACTTTGTAAAGTAATGGTATTTTAGTTATTACCCAATTGAGTTAGTGCTCACTAACATCACTCGATCAATTACTTATATATAGTATATATCAATATAGATATTTTCAAAAATATTTTTAGTAAAATTTATAATATTAACAAAACAAAATTTTAATCTTAAAAAAAACTTTTAATCTTAAAAAGCAAACTTTTAAATATCAATTAGTAATTTTATCACACGTGTATGTGTGTAAAAACACATATTTAGAGCATAAATATGATAATAAAATAATATTCAATAAACAATGAAACATATAATTTAATTGTGCTTTGTAATTTTAATTATGATTGTAATTATTCAAATATGTAGATTAAATTGGAGAAAGAGAGAACCTATCCATTTTGTTTCTCAAATAATTTTTTTTTTTATGTTTATTTTTGAAAATTAAAAACATATTTGTTAAAAGAATTAAAATTTGTTTTCAATAATGAAAACATAATTCATATTTATATTCTTATAATATAAACATGAACATTATTATAAAATAAAAAATCTATATTTATATTAATTTAAACCAAAGTCTTGATTTGATATTTACCTTGAGTGCCTGAATTTGATAATTGTTTTATATTAAGTTTGAATTTTTTATTTAAATTAGTCATTGATTTGGCAATTGTTTTTACATTAGAGCTTAAATTAAGGAATTTTTTCCATATTGAGATCTGAACTTTTTTTTGTCCACATTAGACCCTAAACTTAACAATTGTTCTCATAGTAAAGATCAAATTAGACAATTGTTCTCATATTGGAGTTTGAACTTTTTTTCAAATGAACCCCTAAACTTGGAAATTGTTTCTACACTAGGGGTTAAAATTTTGTTTTGTCTAACTTTTTTTAAGGAAATATCATGGACTAACTCGGATAAAAAAAGTTCAAGCTTCAACATGAGAACGATTGTCAAGTTCAGCGATTAACTTTGACAAAAAAATTAAGCCCCAATAAAGGAATAATTGCCAAGTTCAGGGATTAACTTGAACAAAAAAAACCCTAATGTAAAAACAATTACTAAGTTCAGGCCCAAAATAGTGCATTGACCCTTACGTTTATATGAGATTTGAGCCATTATCAATTCATTTAAAATGAAAAACTATTGTTTCAAAATTTTCAATTTTATAAAGCATTTTCAATGAAAAGCAACAAAAATAGCTTTTTATTATTTTTTAATTTTTACATATTTTCATTTTCCAAAAACCAGTTTTGAAATTTTCAGCTGAACATGCTGCGTTCATGTTTTCCAATCTCTGAAAATACAAAGACAAAATAGAGCTTTTGTTTTTTAAACCAAACAAAGCCTAACTGTTTTTTCTTTTTCCGTTGAATTAAAATTCATATAATATGCGAACGAGGCTTTGGCAATGTTGGACCTAACTAAGGCCCTGCGATCTTGATGTCCTAAGTTTGACTCACACACTGCATAATCACGTGTGTTCCTGTAATTAGACCACTTGTATTACAACAATCGATTCTAATTATAGTTAATTCAGACAGCTATAGTTTGTAACTGTATTATAATTGTATTTGTAAACTTTTCTATTTTAGTTTCCACAAAGATCATACTCAATTTTGTGATAAAATGCAATTTATAGGCACACAGGAAAATAATATAACAAATATATTTATAAGTAATTTCATATAATAAAAAAAAACTAAAGGAGGTATTGGTTAAAACGATAAAATTGTTAATTCAAATCTCATTTTTGCACGTATTTTTCTTTTTACTTAAAATATACAAAAGTCTAAAACACTTTAAAATAATACAATTTACTTTGCAAGTCAACGATATTTTAATCATTATCCAATTAAATTGGTTCTTGATCAATTTATGACTCCAATTTAATCGAGAGCTTAATATCATATTTGATTATGTCATACCCACAATGTGTGTGAAAGAAAACATTTCATGTAGAAAACATTTTCTTTTAATTTTATCAATAATGATTAGTAGAGTGATAAATAATTTGTGTCAAATCCAGTTAACATGGGCATCCTTAGATATATCAATTTTAAATTTTTATTTAAAAATTATATAAAAGAATGAAAACACAAAACAATATGGTAATAAGTATAAACTAATATTTTTATATTTAAAATAAAAGAATAAATAAATTGTAACACCAAGTAATATATTTATGTTATCTTATTTGATAAAATGTCTAATTTTTGTAGCATAAAAGGAAGAAGCTTATGATGTAATGTTATGTATAATAACCAAGTTTACAATATAACTACTTAAAATAAATGTGTGATATGATTTAATAGGCTAAGATTTTTAATTTATTATTTACGATTACAAAGCAATAGATATTATTTTGAAGGTAATTTTATCTTTTCACGTAAAATTAAAAAAATATTTGCACTGGATTCAAATTCAAAACATTATAAATTTTAATAACTTAACTTACCATTTAAACCAAAAACCATATTTGGTTATTACATCAAATTTTATTAAATTTGTTACATAAAAATTCAATGAGTGTGGCATATTCTAGTATGATTATTTTATAATTTATATTGTTTGATAATTAAAAAATTCTATCTAAATATAATACTAAAATACTTAATACTTTTTATATCTAATAAGTTATAGTTGAATCATATAAATCGAAAGAAAAATCTATAGTTGTAATAACTTTTTATTGAGTTGATGTACGGGTTAATCGAATATCAATTCAACAGTGAAATTATTAATGTCCCTCTCACGCATACAAATTAAGTTATAAGAAATTATTTTTATATATAATAAATAAATAAAAATTTGAAACACAATGTAGAATAAAGATTTAACTTTATCATTATAACCAAAATATCAATTAATTTTTATATAAATTTTTAATAAATATACGAGTTAAATAATATTTTTTACCCATAGGCGTGTTAAATCTTAAAAAGAAAAAGTAATACTCTTAACAAATGTTTTAACATACCCTAACAAATTGAATAATAAACCCTAAATCTGTAAAAGCTAAAATATGCTATAAAAGTGTTTGTACTTTTCGTAAAATTAAAATTTAGTCATTATATTTCTATTCTTAGGAATTTAATCCTCCATGTTTCAAATTTTAAATTTCAAGTTTAATTGTTAAAATTAATTTTTTATTAAATTTGTTGGTATGATATTTTAAAATAAAGAACATTCACTTGGTAGTAATATAATTACAAAATGACATTGTAATGGACCTAAATTTAACAAAATGATTTGGGTGTAAACTATAGAATTTGTCACCCAACTATTAGTGTGTTTCTATTTTGGTCACCGAACTATGAGAATTTCAATTTAGTCGCTAACATTTTAGAGCATTTCTATTTCGGTAACTCATGTTTTAGATCATTTCTATTTTAGTCACTCTTTGTTAAATAGTTAACGGAAGTGATGATGTGATCTTTTTTTTAATGGTATAATAACACATTTAATCCTCAATACTTACGCTAATAGTTGGTGACTAATTCTATAGTTTACCCAAATAATTTTAAGACAGTTGAGAAATCTGAAAATAGAAAGATTAAATTTTTAAAAATAAAAGTACATTGACTAATTTTAAATTTATTAAGAGTACAAGTACTTATAGGAAATTCAAACCATTTGTAAATGCACTGTATAACCCCACAAACGTCCATTCCAGGTAAATTAAAACTAAGGGTTATAACCGTAATTTCATAACCTTATCTGAAAACTTAGCAAGGTACAAAACAAAAACGGAAACAGAATAATGTTGAAAAGGAAAAGGATATTTCTGTCTTTTCAAAAATAAAAAAATGGTATTTGGTGTAATTTCTCTAAACATGAAGGTTAATTCTAATACTACATATCATATATATTCTTTGACACTCTTTCATTGCCATTTCTCCCTCATCTTTTCTTCTTTCTCTCCGCCTGCAGTTCCTGGTTTTTTCTTTTTGCTTTTCCGCCGTTTTTTTTACTCCTTACGCCGTCTATCTACGGCAGCGACCACCACTTTAACCGCCGTTTGTAAGCCCAGATCAAGGACTGTTTTCTTCGATTCCCTGCAACCCGTGATTTTTTTTATCGGATAATTTTTTTTTCATATTTTCTTTTTATTTTGAATTTTTTTCCTACTGGTTTTGTTAAAAAAATATGTATTCCCCAATTTTTATGGTCGGCCAGATGGTCCTTTTGTAATTCTGTTTAACGTAACGGGTTTTTGGGTCTTTTCACTTGTTTTGGACGTTTACGCTCAGTTCTCGATAAACATGATTAGACGTTTTTACCCAAACGACAAGTAAAAAAAGATTTTTTAATTGACGTTTTTGCCCTTTCTTGGCTCTCTGCTTACGTGGCAGTACTTTTTATTATTTTATTATAAAATGAGTCATCAACAGCGTAAGATTTTGACACCTGGAATCTGTAGAAAGCGTAAAGAACGAGAAGCTTTTTATTCCTTTAAACCGTCCGTTCCGGTTCAATCCTCGGTTTATACAAATCCAAAATCCCCGCCCCAACCTAATTGCTCTAACCGGCTCTTAGCTGGCTACATGGCGCATGAGTTCTTGACGAGGGGAACGTTGTTGGGTCAAAAATTCGATCCGGATCGATTGGAGGCGGTTCCTATAGTCGGCTCATTGGCTGAACCGCGAAAGGTCAAGACGGGAACCGAAACGAATGGTAAGAAAGAGTGCCCGAGCTATGCTGGGGTGGCAAGCGTTTTGAAGGACGATGGGGCCCACATTCCGGGGATTGTTAATCCTACCCAACTGGCCAGGTGGATACAGATGTGAACAAAAGGAATTCCAAATTTCGAAGATTACGTGGCGGTATACGACTGGTGAAATTTTGACACCCACGTAATGGAAGTTTGTACTCGCTAGCACCTGATTATCCTGCTTTCTCTCTCTATTATGTAGCTCTTTCCGTGGTGAGTCCCGTCTCAATTGAATTTTCGTGTAAACGGGAGAGATTCGTTTATATTAATATAAAATTAAATTATTTTTAGAATTTTTTATTTATTTAATTTTAGTGTCTGTTTGAATGAAAAATTTTAAGATTTTGAAAAAATTTTAAATATGTCAGTATTTTAAATTAGTATTTATTATTATATTGAGGTAAAAGTTCACATTTATGGTATTTATGATCATTAATGTCAATTACATACTGCTCAGCATGCACTTGGAAGAGTATAAATGTAGTTTTATTCGGTGATAAATAGGAATTGCTAATATTTTAAATTGTTAATATTTATGATTATTTCCATTGTTACGATAGGTTCTGATCATGTCTTTTTAAAAATACTCATTATTATTCGAGAATAATGCATTTTAACGTCTTAAATATATATTCTTTTATACTGACAATACTAATTGAACTAATAAAAGTAGTTTCTTGCTTGAAACTTGGATTAAACATATAAATATATTTTGCAAACAAAGATAATGTTATCATTTTCCTTGTTTTTTACTTCGCCATTGTTGCATTATGAATTCTTCTCTAACATGAGTACTTTTGTGAAGAACCTTCAGTAAGAACACAATGAGTTTAAAAGGGAGTTTCGACTTCTAATGTAGATTTAAGAGTCTTTCATCCTAAAGTTTACCATTATTCTTCATAAGATCTCTGATCGGCTCTTTGCTCTTGGAATAGCCCTCGTGCAAAGCAATCATGGTCGTAATGGCCCCATCAACACGCTACTTGGAAGAGGATGAATGTAATTCTAATTTTTTTTCTTTCTATAGTTAACGTAATTTTAGGGTCCGTAGTTACTTTTTCCAATAACGTTACTTTCAAAATATAAATATATATATATATATATATTTTAAGAGTGTAATCAGTATAATATAATTTTATTCAAAGATAAATAGGAAATACGTTGAATGGTTGTTTCATTTCCATGTGAAGACATGATGTCATTAATATAAGGGCATGAATTTTAGCTTTATGCTTATATGATTATAATAATGTTATAAATTCAATTCAATCTATTCAATTATAAATAAATTAATATTTAAAAATATAGTAAAAATAAATTTAAAAATCATAAACAATTTAATCTAAACATGGTTAATGGTTGATTTATTTATCTAATTCCAAAAGTTTGTTTAAAATTTAAAAGGTTTAAACAAAAATATTAATCTAAAATATGAGTTTGGAAAAAAATTTATGTTCATTTAAAATATAGGCCATTTTTTATTTTAGTACCTAAATTGTATTTGGTCACAAATGGTACATAAACTATTTTTTTCAAAATTAGTACTCCGTTAGTCAAATTGTTAAGTCTATTAAAAAAATTTAACTCACAAATTAATACATAAATAAACCCTTTTTCCAAGTTGATACCTAATTTTTTTTTTGAAAGTAATACTTAAACAATTCTTCCGTTATCTATTTGATACCAAAATGTTATATCCGTTAAAAATTTCAACCAATAATTGATTACCACATCATATAAACTTAAAAATTAATTATTTTCTTTTCTTTTACATTATTTCTTTCTATTTTTCTTTATTATTCTTTTATAATGTTTGGCAATGCTAGCAATGTTCAAAATTGGCCCACTAGAGGTCAAAATGCTAACGATTAATTTTGTTTTTGAACTTCATCGCTTACTTTCTCAATCTGATGTGATCGAAAAAGTTCTTTCATAAATCAAAATCAATGTTTTTAAAATCAGACTAGATCAATTGGTTGGACTAAAAATCAATCCGGAGATAGGGGTTGAACCGGTTAACTCGCGAACAAATACAAATTAGGTGAACTATTCTAAAAAAAAAAAAACTAATTGGATCAGATCTCTCTATTTTTTATTTTTATTTTAATGAATTTTAATAATTTTTAATGAATTTTAATAAATTTTTAAATATATATAAAAAATTGCTACATGATAATTTTAATTAGTTATTTGTTTTAAAAAGTGTCTTAACGGTTTAACTAATGAAAGAGGTACCAACTTGGGGGAAATAGTTTAAATACTATTTGTGATAAAAAAATATTTAAATACTGAAATGGAAAAATGAGATAATTTAAATACTAATTTATGTGTTAAACCTTCTTTTAAATAAACTTCATTATTTAACTATAACAGAAGCGCCAACTTAAGGAAAAATAATTTAAATACCAACATGAAAAAATATAATTTAAGTATTAATTTGTAAATTAAGTAAAAATAAATTATTAAAATTTCACAAATAAAAGAAATATAATTGTAAAAGAAGAAGAATATCTTATGTCACAGCCATAGGGGTAGTAAAACTCCAAGGCAAAGATTTGTTGATTAAGAATTTTGAAATTTTATCAGGACATTTCGAAGATTTTTAAAAAAGAATATAATGCTTATAAATTAATGTAAGGGATATGGGTTAAATTATACCAAATTATTAATTAATGCTAATTTATAATCTTAAACGAAACTCAATCTTATGAATATTCTGTACCTATGAACTAGATTAATAAGTGGTAGGAAGACCAAGGTTTTCGTTTTTATGTCCGACCATCTAAAAACATAAATCTAACAATGGCAAAACATGTCGACCACCATTGATGCACTAAACAAATTAAGACAACAACAACCAAAAAAATGGGTCCCTGCTTCTTCCCATTTTCAAAACAAGAGAGATTCTCCTCTAGGGTTACTTCGCATATGATATTTTCAATTAAGCATCCTATAGTCTATTTCTATAAATAAGAAATGATTTTAGATTGGGAAGATTGGAGATTTGGAGTTAGGGTTTTTGTTATGGTAGTAAGAATCAGATTGGATCTATTTGATTGGATTAGAAATTTGTTAGAGTATCGGTTTAGATAAAGAAATTGAATCAACTTTTAAGCGAACCGATTGAACTGAGAAAAAATTAATTGAATTGATTTGTTTGATTAAAACCGTACAAACGATTAAATAAAAAACTGATAATCTAATTTATTTGACTATCGGTACAATTTTTAAAATGATAAATTAATTGGGTATGAACTTATTTAAGTTAACTTAAAAAATATATATACTAAATTATATATATTTATCATCGCTCTCAAGGGAGAAGCCAGAAGAATTATTTAGGGAGGGTCGGATAAAATTTTAATTTTTATAGTTTATATTTTTATAATTTATAAAGAATTAAATCGAATTTTTATAATTTTAGGGGGCTAAAGTGTAATTTTATCTTTATTAATTTAAAATTTTTAAAAAATTCTAAAGGCTAAAATAACAATTTTACATTTTAGGGGGGCAGGGGCCCATGCCACCCCCCTGGCTACGACCCTGATCACTCCAATTTTGCTTGTGAAAATTTCAAATTCCATTAACAATATACTAAATATATTTTTCTTAATATTATATACTTAAGTTACATTTGATAGGAGTATTATTTTTTACGCATGTTTAGGTATATAAGTTAACAATAAACTAATTCAATTTGTAATATTTAGTCACTATCATGACTTATTTTTAGCAAAGAAAAAAGAAACTTTTCCGCTTATTCGAAAGGTCTTGTTTTTTTTTACAAAAAAAAATATACTCATATTTCTAATTTCAAGTTTAAAATTATACTAATTATAATTTATTTTATGTCTAACTATTATAATATATATGTGAAATAAATAAACTTTTTTCCTCATGTTGTTGTACTAATAACCAAACTAAGGGTTATAAACTTTAACCGCAAGGGTATTCATAGTTCGGTTAAAATCGAATTAACCAACCAAACCAATCTAATTCGGTTAATCGATCAATAGTTGAATTTAATTCAATTAGAGATCGATTAATGATTTTTAAAATTTTGATTATTAGTTAATTTGATTTGAAACTTAGTAATTAATCGAATTAATCAATTAATCGAAATATTTGTTATTTTCAAGACTTACGGAGTTTTTCTAATATCTTATTTGTTGTTTCTACCTCCATTTAAAGTTTTTTGAACTATTAAATAAACGAAAATGAATATTAATAATGTTTTTTATCTGTTTTATACTTATTTTAACTAAAAGATAAAAACATATCAAATTTAGTTAATTCGATTAACCGATCGAATTAACTAAAATATTTTAATTCAGTTAATATATTTGAAAAAATTCAATTCGATTAACAATTAAATTTTTTATATTTTTAATAATTTGATTTAAGTATTAACCCAACCCACCTAATTTTAATCACACTAAAGAAAAGTAAGTGCAAGCAATAGTGGACTGCGCTGTATACATATTAATTTTTGCTGAAAATAATCCTCGTTTAATGCTTTAAGCATATATTAAAGTTACCCACGATTGATAGACTAGATATGGCACAAGTTAAATACAGTAGGTCACCACCATAATAAGAATATATATGCAAGGAGAGAGTAAATAAGAGCATTAGTGGAAATGTGGAATAGCCATTAATTAATTATTTATTTATATTTCTTAATTAGATGAAAATAAAGTACATTTTATTGTCCCACTAATTTTTATTTTAACTGTTGTAATAATTTAAAACATATGAATTTGGATTTATTTAAAAGTTTAATACTTTTCACTTTAAAGATTAAAAATTAATAAATAATTTAAGCTTTGAAAAAAAAATAACTTAAAATATTTAATATGAGAATCTTGTGTATTGGTTTGATAGTTAGAGTGTTCACCGTCACAAATATGGCCTGAATTTGAGTCACGCTAATTACGTTATTATTAGAGCTTTATCTTTCTTTTGTAATTTAAAAGAAAAAATGAACTATAAATGTGGTTTCTAATGTGAAAATATTTTATTTTTTCATCCCTTTGTTGGAAGTGAACATATTTTATTATTATTAAACTAAAACCTAAAGAAGCAAACAAAAACATATAAACTTGTTTTCTTCTTTTTCCCTTTAGGTTATATTTGTTTTTACTACTAATTAACCTATTAAGACCTTCCGACTTGTTTCAAGGACGAAATTAGAATTTTTTTAAAGAAAAGTCACGTAATGTATACATTTAAAATTTTACTTTTTTTTTTTGAAATAGTTACTTTTATCCATACGAAAACCCACATATTTTTATTTATTGGTACCAATTAAATTAAAATTCAATTATAATTTTAAAATATTATATAAATAATTGTTTTCAATGATATGAATATGATGTTATTTAAATCATTATTAATGTACGAAATTTGCAAATCCTCCTATGTCAATATCACACAATGCAAAACGATTCATCACAAAATTGGTAGGTACTTGTAAAGGACAATTGGTTTTGTCGTGGATTGATGACATAACTAGCATTGCCTGAATAAACCAGTGCATCTACATTATTTATATTTTTTTTGAGCGATTTATTTATATATTTTTATTAAATTGATAAATCGACTTAATAGAATTTCAATTTAGTTGAGAAAAAAATAAAAAATGTTTGGAAATAACAATTTTTATTATAAGAGCAGGTTTATAATGTTTTCAAAATTAATTAACTTATGTTATAATTAAAATTATAAAATGAATGAATAATTAAATTGGGAGATTTAAGTTGTTTTCGCAGTGGTTCAATTTTTAATATTGTTTTAATATATGTTTATATAATTTTTTTACTCCATTATGCGAGTAAAAAGACAATATAATTTGATAATATATATTACATGGTTTTGGTTAAATAAGAAAATAAATATTTATGTTTATATTATAATTTTTGATACATTGTACTTTTTATTTTTAAACACTTATATTATCAATCATATGTTGATTAGAGAATACTCACGTGGCTCACATTTACCTTATAAATAGGTGTCAATTTCTTTACTAATTCTATAAGTTTTTAGAATTTATTCATTTAAATAGATTTATGAGAAAAAGCTTATAGTTTAAAATTATTTATATATTCTTAGGCATGAATTTACTTAATGTATAAATTAATTATAATTATAAGAATTTGAATATAGTAATAATTTATTTAATGAGTAAATTTAAATAATTTAACATGTACACAGATGGTAATATTGACTATAATTATAAAGCGCCTTTAATTAATAATAGTGTAAATTAGTACTATATAGATGTATGGGTTTATTGTATTTGTTAAATATATGTGACCCAAATTCTTGTTAAATAAAAATACAAGTGGCAAGATAGAGGGATCTACGGTACATGATGCATAAGTGATATCTGTATAGAAGTATGTTTCTTCTATTTGATGTTGATTAGAATGAGGTGTTTTAATCTTACTGTATTACTTCTATTTGACTTTGATTAGAATATGGTTTTACAAATCTATAAATAGACGTAGTCGTCTCTCCTCTTGTATCAATTCGAATTCGACATAATGAATTTCTTCTCCTCTGCCTGTGATTTTTTCCCAAAAGGTTTCCACGTAAAGTCTGTGTATTCTATTTTTCTCTCTTTTCTTACCATTATCGACATTCTATTTTTTCAGTATTAAAATTAAAATATACATTTAACTAATTTATATTTTTTATATATAAAATATTTGCACATAACCATTTGTTGACTTTTGGTGACTAAGTGCATTGTATTGAAATCATCTTTTGTTGACTTTTGGTGATTAAGTGTATTGTATTATAATCACTGCCATTTATTTGCAAAATCTTACTATTAGTATTGAATTAGAATCACTATCATTCATATCAATAATATATAAATAACTTTAAACTACAAGCTCTTTCTCATGAATTTCCTCAAGGGAAAATACTCTAAAGAACTTGTGAAAATAGTGAAGAAACTGACACCTAGAGTATGTAATTAACACTTATTTATAGATATGAGAGTGTTCTCTAATCAAACTAGTATGTAATTGACACTTATTTATAGGTAAGTGTAAACATTAAAGTGTTCTCTAGCCAATATGGGATTAAAATTAATTTTTAATGAAAATAGTGAAGAAGCGAGCTATAGGAGTAATGTGGGCTTAAAATTAACTTTTTAATAAAAATAGGGATGTAACACCTTAAACCCGGCCTAGAAGTTTTAAACCGAATCTCAGATGCTACATTGATTACCGAAGTGATCATAGGTAAAATTTTTACAAAACAATTTTCATGTCGAATCGTAATACTTGATCGTTTAATACCAGTTATTAAAATTTCAGTTTAGATAGTATATGTATATGTAAGCGGAAATAAAACGATTAAAAACTAGCTCAAGATTTGTACCACAGCTTAATAAAATCTTACAATTCAAAAATCATTTAGCTAAATATAAATTGATAATCATTTATTTCCACCGAAACTGTCTGAGACCTCCGCATACTGAGTCCAGCATCAAAAGTCTAAGATGTACCTACAAAGGAAACACTAAGAGGGGGTGAGCTACTCGAGCTCAGTGTGAGTCCGAAACAATACTAAAGGCAGAAACTCATAATTTAATTTAGCGATGTAATAGACTTACAGTCATGAATAAAAATAGATACCAAACGCAATCGAGCAGAGCACACCCAATACACAGAACACTTACGGTGGTTCAGACAATAGAACACAAACATATATTCATACACTCAGAACACACATACAAATATGCATATGAAAAGCAATCAGAAAATATATCCCACCCATCCAGCCAACACACCTCACCGTCCCCTGATCACATCTCATAAGAGCTGTTAAAGCTCATCCAATCAATTACACCAATTAGAACCTCGGAAGGCCCATTCAACCCTACACACCACATACGTGGACAAAGTCACTTAGATAATAAACGCAGCAGGGCTAGCGTATGTGCTGTACTGTGCAATGCCGTAGACCGCAGTATAGGCCAGATCAGATAATAATATGCAAAGAAAGCGCGCGACGACGATCTGATAAAGTGCAATGTGGTAATCATTGCATATCATGTTGCAATTAAACTGCCAGATCAGATAAGGGTACGTAGCATTGCTAACGTACATACGGTACAGTGCGATACAGTAAATTGATATATCGATAAATTGCAGCTTAACTGCCAGATCAGATCAGAGTCAGTCTCCCTTCTTTTCACAATCCCAACCCAAAATATTTTATGCAGATGTATGTATGAAAACAATCTTATAGAATAGAGACACAATATCAAACAGTCAGACAGAAGAGCTGTGCACACACACACACACACACAGAACAGATTCGGATTTAAACACTTTACATGACGGTCACACAGATATACTCAGGCCGAAGTCCAGATCAGAATTCTTAGCCACCCTGACTAAAGATCAGCCAAGGCAAAACACACAGAATCAAATTAGGTGTCCTACAGCCATACACCCGTGTACTCTGGCCGTGTGGACATGCCTAGGCCGTGTGGAGGTCACAAGCCCATGTAAAAAGGGGCACACAGTCATGTGACTGTGACATACGCCCGTGTGAAGAGAGGCACATGGCTCGTGTGACTGAAGCACACGCCCGTGTTGACTATGGGCATGTTTGTAGGAACAAGCCATGTAACTCTCTGTCTATTTGTACTGAATTCGAGTACAGGGCTGACACGGTTGTGTGAGGGTTTCACACGCCGTGTGCCCACCAGACACGGCCTTTGTGTCCCAAAACACACGCCTGTATGGAATCCCTAAATCCCTAAATTAGCCACACGGACGTGTGGTTAGGCCGTGGGCACCCAATCACTCAAGCCCTAATACCCAATCTCACACGCCCGTGTGCCCGATGGACACGGCCGTATGAGAAACGATAAAATCCACAAGTTAGCCACACGGCCGTGTGGCACCAAAATTGGCTTGAAAATCCTAATTCCCAAAAGCACACGGTCGCGTAAACTGGCACACGCCTGTGGAAACTCTAGTGGCCATGAAACCACCCCTAAACAGCCTAAAGAACCAAGTTTTCCGGTCATTAAAACGACCTCCAGTCACGCCACTTCTAGAACCAACCATAACGCACTACCCTCTAGACGATTTCAATAAACACAAGCCTAAAATGCCCAATTACCAACACCCTAAAATATTGCCAAAATCCCATAGCAAATTAACAGTTTGGCAAAGAAAATAAAGAAGTTTTGAATCTCACACCTGTTTCGACGACGGCAAAGCAAAATTCTTCAAAGTATGTGCCGCAAAAACCGTTCCCCACCAAAAAGAAAGAAAAAGCCAAAACCAATCGAAAAAGAAAAAAAAACCCAAGAAAAAGAAATAGAAAGAGGGAGAAAAAAGAATAATAAACAAAAAAAAAACAAAATCATTATTTTTGACTAAAAACAAAACAAAATAAAGAGGTTCTTCTAAAATGCGCACCCAAGGACTCAAACTCAAAACTTTGAGATTAATTGCACACAACTAAACCACCAGATCAGTAGGCCTATTCTGCCACTTAGACGCGAAACTATACACAGTAGCACACCTTTCTTTCAGACCTTAACCACCAACATCAAAACTTCTAACCCCAAAATCTGGAGTGTTATAAGGGAAGAAATTATTTAAAAGGTAAATATGATGTGAGATTAAAATTAATTTTTAACAAAAAAATAGTGCCATAAGTGGGAGTATTCTCTAGCCAATGTTGGATTAAAATTATTTTTAAGGGATTATAATTACATTTTAATAAAAATAATGTAGGATTAGAATTGATTTTTTAATAAAAATAGTGAAAAAGTGAGCTAGAGAGTATTCTCTAATCATTGTGCGATTTTAATGTAAATAGTGAAAAAATTGCTACTTATTTACGAGTTAAATCTAAGATATTGGAATGTTCGTCGGTGGGATTAAAATTATTTTTTTAATTTCTTAAATTATATCTAAAAGTATCTATATTTTTAGAGAAAATATTCGGTGCATAATTCCACAAACAGGATTAGTAATAGAGGTATGCATGGGCCGGGCTGGGCAGGGTTCAACTAAAAATTCAGGTCCGTTTGCTAGGCTCGGCCCAAAAAATGGGCCTAAAATTTTGCCCAATCTCAACCCGAATAAAAATGCTAAAACTCGGGCTCAACAAAGCCCGCCCATATTAATTTTTATATTATTTGTAATATAATTTTAAAATATATATAATACATCAAAAATACTAAAAACATCAAAATAAATATTTCTCAATAAATTGAAAATAAATTTTAAAAAATATGTATACTTAAATAACACTAAGATAGATGCAACTTAACAAGCAAATGTCTCTAAAATAATAACAAAATTAACAATAAAATAACTTTTATACAATATCCAAACAATAACAATATAATAGTAGCAACATAATAATAAAATGGTAGCAAAATAGGGAGAAAATTACAAGAAAATAATATTTAAAAAAGCAGATTTTTTTGTCTTTTAGTGAATTTGGGCCGGGCCTAGGCAAAAAATGCCTTACTCGAGACCCAACCTATTTATTAAACGGGCCTATTTTTTATCCAAACTCATTTTTCGACCTATATTTTTGTCCAAACCCTCCCACATTTTAGGCAGGCCTTCGGGCCGAACTGGGTGACCCAACCCATGAGCAGGTCTAATTAGGAATTGACAAGTGTCCTATAAAAATATAGTAAAATTTTATAAAATAAATACATGACAAAATTTTAAAACTCCTTATGAAGTAAAAGAAAGTACACTATCAATATATCAAATACTAACGCATCTTTTTTATACGTAAATTAAAAAAATTCTATTAAAAATGTTTACCAAAAGTTAAATATGTTTATCAAAAGTAAACCCATAACTAATTTTAAATCCCACGACAAAACATAGTGGCAGATAGATTGGCCAATGGTTTTAACTGTTTCATGTTGACCCCTATGGCTATTAAGAATTCTGAAATTTGACCCAATCTCCAAAACAGTCCATTCATTATTTTTAAATTAATTCTTGAACCACCAATGTGCTCCACTAAATCTATATCTTAGACGTGTTTCAACTTTCATATGCCGATATTTTCCTCACTTTCTAGCCCAGTTAAAGAAAAAATAATGTGTTAAAAGGAATTAGAGACTCATTTAAAGATTTAAATAATTATCGTGTGGATTTTAATTTTATTATGTATAATTGTTATGTATAAATTTTATCTGATTATATTATTATTTTTGTTCATCTATACTTTATATTGAAGTAATTCTATTTTATAGTTATTCCAACATATATTTATAATTATATAATATTTATATCTATGTATATTATATTATATATTTATATTGGTAAATTCTAAAAAAATACTAACACATTTTTTCTCACAATATCATAATTAACCCAATTTTTCATAAAAAATATTTGTCAAATAAAAATTTTTGCAATTTAAATTGGTTTTATTTAAATTATTATTTATCTCATAAAAATATTTTTGTTTAAATTTAATTATAAATAATATATTAACATATTAATATAAAAATAATAATTTAATAATTAATTATAAAAATTAATAATAATTCAATCCAAATTAAATTGAAATTTATATTTTTCAAATCACCCTAGCCACCAAATTCTTTTGCCCTCTACTCTCATATATTTTCTCCCTTTATTTAGTGTAAACACTACTTAAGAAAAAAAAGTTCAAATTTCCCTTACCAATAAGCAGATTCTCCACGTTTCTTTCTTTTTCGTTCTCTCTATATTTAGATATTTGAGGGACTAATTTGATCATGTTCATATAATAGAGGGACCTCTCCTATATATTCACCCTTTATTTAAAGTATATGGAGAGATCTTACCAAACTCAACTTATATATATGTACACATCTGCATCACTAATCCCTCTCAAAGCTCTCAATCTCTCATTTCCCATTTTGCTCTTCAAAAAAAGCGAAGAAGAAGAAGAAAAGTGCAATAAGAGAAAAGAAGAGAAGAGAAAGATAGAAAACCATGGTGAAGTTCTCAAAGGAGCTTGAAGCTCAACTAATACCAGAATGGAAAGATGCCTTTGTTAACTATTGGCAGCTCAAGAAACATATAAAGAAGATCAAGCTCGCTAGAAACAAGAGACCAACTCAACTTAACCATGGTTTTGGTCGTTCTATTGTCGACCCCATTCGTTTCATTGCCATGAAACTACTTTCAACCAAGCTGTTCTACAGCTCCAATAACAACACCAATACTGATGATGATGAGACCGAAAAGGTACAAGCTATGACTCAAAAAATTTTTGTCTTTTACTTTTTAGGGTGTTTGCGAAAGTGGGTTCTTTTCGTTTCTTCCATTCCTTCAATGATTTTGACATAAAGTTGTGAAAATTTTCCAATGAAAGAGAAATAGGGTTTCAGCTGTATATGCTTTCCAATGGCCGATAATACTGCTTGTTTCTAAACTGATTCTTCCATGTTCTTTCTTTCAATTCATGTCGTGTTTTTTTGTGTGTTATGTCCAAACTTGTATCGTATTTCATGCTTCATGTTTAATAATATTAGGTCTACCGTCTACCTACCATGTTTTCATTTTTTCTATAAATATCACAAGGTCTGCTTTTTCTTCCGAAAGCAATTTCTCACGTTTGATCATAAATAAGGTTAAAGTTTCTTACAAATCCCCCATGTATCATACCATAAAATTTAGTTTAATCACTCTAAAATTAAAAGGAACATTTTTATCACTATAAGATTGAAAGGTGACATTTAAATTGTTGCACGTTTAACTTCACTCTTAAGAATGGCATTGCTTAACGTTTGATTATTGTAAAGCTAAACAACAATTTTAAAGAATGAATAGATTTTATTTGGTTTTTTATTTAAATTATTTGTAATTTAATCCATATCAATCTTCATTGAGTCACGTCATTCCATTAATAGCAACATCAGTTACTATTAACTTATGCCATTCTATTAACAACAACGTCAAACATTCAAAAATTAAAATATTCTTTTAATAGAAATGAATTAAAATAAACTTTTGATATATAATAATTTTAACCCATAAATTTATTAAAATATTAAATAATTTTTTTTGTATTTTTTAAAGAAACTTTTATTGTCGTGTTTATTATATTAAACCTATAGCATTTAGACCAATATGAACATGATAATTTTAAAATTTCGAAAGCCTCCCATGATTAAAAGTTGATAAATAAAAAGCAAAGATTTGGTAACCCTTTTTGTGCCGAAAACATCTTTAATAAACTATTTAATTAACTTTAAAGTTAATGTTTCATCATGGCTTGAATTTTCTTGCATTTTAAGTGGGTTTGTCACCTTTTTCTTTTCTAGCAAAATCTTTCTTTTTCTTTATTAGGAATACAAACTGTTACAAATGTGTTTTTGTGTCACGCTAAGTTTATTGTAATAATTACAATTAATGTTGGTATGTTCAATTGCGGCAAATATTCATTAAATTCTTAAGAATATTTAGATCAAATGGTAAGAAATTTGATTTATTTTAAGTAAGGTTATGAAGGAAGAAAATATGTTAAATGAACTTTGCCCCCTCTATTTAAGGATTTGACTAGGCTGATCGACTCTAGAGTTAATAACAGCCTTAATGTAATTTTTTTTAACATCGAAAGCTTTTAGGAAAAAAACCAAAAAGAAAGAACTATATGAAGACACCAAATATAAGGGGAAGGTTGTGGAATAAATAATTTAATATCGAATTTTAATATATTTTACATTTTTTTTCTTTTTGATGTTATAGGTAAGGATTAAAAGCATGGAGGATGCTTCTGATCGTGAAGTAGAATTCTATCAAACTGAGCTTCTGCAATTATTTTCTGAAGAAGATGAGTTATACATAAAACTATTATTATTATTATTTGAAGTTGTTTGAGATTGAATATACATACTAAATCCATTTCTTCTGTTTTTAATTTTTTTTTTTTTTTGTTTGAAGGTGAGGGTATTTTTTGAGAGGTTGGATGAAGAGTTGAATAAGGTGAATCAATTTTACAAGACTAAAGAGAGTGAGTTTCTTGAGAGAGGAGAGGCTTTGAATGATCAACTTCAAACCCTAATGGACTTGAAGCAGATACTCGACGGCAACCGACGACGGAAGCCGAATATCCTTCCGCGTTCATCGTCATCTTCTCGTCACAACTCCGGCGTCTCGGGTGAGAGTTTGCATTGTTTTTTTCAATATTGTTAAGTGCTAACCTATTTAATTTTGTGAAACTTAGGGGAATGTTTAACATTTTTTATTAGTTTATGGACCAATGGTCGGTCCATGACCTAAGATGATTTAATATCTTAAACATAATTTAAAATTAAATAATGAATTATATATACATATAAAAATTGTAATTGCATGGTTAAATCATAATTTTTAAGCTAAAACACTTAAAATGCCCTTAAACTTTACCGCTATATGCAAATTAAAGGTTAAGTCTTTATTTGAGAGTATAAGGATGTTTAAGTAAAGGACTAATCCAAATACAGTGGTAACGTTGAGGGACTTTTTATGGAATTTACTATAATTTTTAGAATAAAATTAAATTTAAATTTTGGGGAAAAAACTGGAGGCAAGCTGCTAATAATGTTGATTTTCTAATTAGAAGTAAATAAATGCAGAGAGTCCCTTAGGATTAAACGATGGTTCCACAGAAATCTCAGATGAGATAATCGCAGCATTTGAAAGGAATGGAGTGAAATTCACGAACTCACCTGCGGCTGCGGCGGCGGGCGGCGGGGCCAATAGGAAGAAAGTTGAGAAGCGGAAGGCTGCGATGAGGATCGACATCCCGGCCACGACGCCGACAAGCGCCATCTCAGCTGTGACATCAATGCTGTGGGAGGATATAATCAGCAACTCCACGAAACAAGATTCGACGGCGGGGCATTCCATCAACAGAAAGAAGATCCAATGTGCTGAAAAGATGATTAGGACCGCTTTTGTTGAACTCTACAGAGGCCTTGGCCTCCTCAAAACTTACAGGTCCTTTCGTTTTTCTTATAAAAAAATTTTCAGAATTGATTATTTAATTTAGGTGAAATTCTATTAATAGTCCCTGTAGTCTGCATAAGTTGCAGATTCAGTTCTTATGCTCTTATATCAAGATATTAACGTAAGAGAAAAAGTTTAGACCATAATTGTAAATATATGGCCCAGATGAGATTTTCAAAACTATAGTCTAAATTTTATGCAGTGGGGTCCCTAGATTTACAAATTCTTTAAAAAAATTTGTTATTGTTTGATGAGATTATTAATATGATTGAATTATTATTTTGGCAGCTCCTTAAATATGGTGGCTTTTACAAAGATACTCAAGAAGTTTGACAAGGTAATTCTATTAAAAATAAATTGAAATTTTTGTATTAAAATAATTTATATTAAAATTTTAAATTCCTAAAGGAGACAAAAATCTTTCTTTTCTTTTTTTTTTTTATTTAATAAAGAGACTAAGAAGCATTAAATTGAATTTGTTAACATCTAATAGGGTCTAAAGTCGTAATTATACAGCTAAGGTCTATGGATGTATCCAATAAGGGTAGACTTGTACATGAGCTCGGCCGGTAAGCCTGTCAAGAAAGTGAAAGGATTGGGATAAAAAGTAATTTCAAAAAATAAGTTTGGGTAAAAATATAATTTTGAAAAATAGGCTTGAACAAAAAAATAAGGCCCATTTAGAAAATGGATCGAACCCCGAGTAAGGCTTTTGACTCAAGCCCGACCAAGTCTGAATATACAAAAAGAAAAAAAATTAGTTGTTTTTTCGTTATTTTCTTATTATTTTGCTATCATTTCACTGTTATGTTATTATTTTTTGGATATTGTATAACTCTTATTTTATTATTAATTTTGCTACTATTTTAGAGTATTTGTTTGTTAAGTTGCCCCTAAATTAGTGTTATTTAAGTACAAAATTTTTTAAAATTTATTTTTAATTTATTTAGAAACATTTCTTTTAATGTTTTTAGTTTTTTTATGTATTAGATTTTTAAAATAATTTTTATATAAAAATATTTAATACGGGTGGGTTAAGTTTGTGTTTTAATATTTTTATCTGTGAGAACTTATTAAATAGGCCTAAAATTTTATCAATACTTGAATTGAGATCAGCCCATGAACAAGTCTAACTATAGATATGTTTAGGGTCAATGTAAAGGGAGTGGGGCAGCGGGTCTAGGCTCCCCAAAAATTAAATAAGTGCACTTTTGTTCTCTTATAAATTATTAAATTATAAATTTATATATGATGAAATTTCACTTTAACCTCCAAAAAAAAAAAATCTATTTAATTATTTAAAAAATGATGATATCATAAATTAATATATGATAAAATTTTATTTTAATCTCTAAAAATTTATAATTCAATTTCAGTCTCTTCTAAACACTTTTCTAGATTCACCCTTTTAAATATGTTTAAAGAACCATATTCTTCTATATGCCCGTATGCATACCTAATGGACATAATGGTTTGAACAGGTATCCAAACAACAAGCATCAGCAAGTTATTTGAAAGCAGTGAAGAGATCCCATTTCTTTAGCTCTAACAAGGTAAGTTACTATATATTTTAGGGTTAATATATCATTCGATATTTAATTTTAGTTTGAATTTTTAATTTAGTATATGAGTTTTTTATTGTCTTGATTCGATTAAGTTTCTATTCAATAAATAATTTGGTACCCACATCATAGGCCTAATAAATATTTGACACTTGCGCTCTAATAAATAAAATAGGTACTTCAATGGGACTAAAAAAACTTAAGTACTGAATTAAACACTAGAATTAAATTCAAGTATCAAATAATATATTAATCCTATATGTAAATTCAAGTACAGAATTGAACACATGCACTTTACTATGCTAGTAGTCCATAATCCACAAATGGAATGACGAGCTGTTAGTGAAATTTTACTAGAAATGTATTGTTTTCTAATCTAACAGGTTTATTTATGATGAAAATTGTTTAGGTAGTTAGATTAATGGATGAAGTGGAATCCATATTCACACAGCACTTCGCCAACAATGACAGGAAAAGGGCTATGAAGTTCTTGAGACCTCAGCAGCACAAAGATTCCCACTTGGTTACGTTTTTCTCTGGTAATTAACTCTGTTTTCCTAAATATCCATATTCGACATATATTCAAATACGAGTATAAGGCTCAAATTCGGATTCAACTTTCACTTTTGATGGTTTTGCAGGATTGTTTACAGGTTGTTTTGTATCACTATTTGGTATATACATAATATTGGCACACTTGTGTGGTGTATTCTCAGCTACCACTGGCACTGCTTACATGGAAACTGTCTACCCTGTTTTCAGGTTTGTAAACCTGAGAAAAATATCAAGTTTGATAGTGTACTAAATGGAAATTTGATTTTTTTTTTTTTTTTTGGTGCAGTGTATTTGCATTGTTAAGCTTGCATATGTTCTTGTATGGGTGCAATATGATGATGTGGAAGAACACAAGAATAAACTACAATTTCATATTTGATTTTGCACCAAACACAGCCCTTAAATATAGGGATGCCTTTTTAATTTGTACCATTTTGATGACTTGTATTGTTGGGGCTTTGCTCATTCATCTCCTCCTCACTGCTGCTGCCATTTCTCCTTCTCATGTTGACACCATTCCTGGACTTCTGCTCCTGGTTAGTTCAATTAATTCCCTGTTCCCTTGCTCCCACTCTTTTATTTTCTTTTTTCAAATGATTTGCGCTCGAGGTAGATTTTGAACATAGTAGAACTGATCATAGGCCAGGCCAGATGACTCACCTAAAAAGTGAGAGGGTTTGGAAAAAAATATAAATTCAAAAATAGGCTTGAGTAAAAAATGATGCCTATTTTTTAAATAGGTCAAGCTTTGGGTAAACTTTTTTTACTTAGGCCAGGCCCAAATTTGCAAAAAAAAAAAAAATTATTGTTATTTTGGTGTCGTTTTATTATTATATTGCTATTATTTTGTTGTTATTATTTAGATATTATATAACTCATATTTTATTGTTAATTTTGTTACTATTTTAGAGGTATTTTTTTGCTAAATTGCATCTAGTATTATTTAAGTATAAATATTTTTTTAAAATTTATTTTTAATTTGTTAGGAAACATTTATTTTACTGTTTTTAGTGTATTTGATGTATTATATTTTTTAAATATGTTTTTATATAAAAATAATAATATAAAAATAATTAAAACGAGCAAGCGGACTCGGGTTTTAGAATTTTTATCCGAGTTAAGATTAGGCAAAATTTTAGGCTCATTTTTCAAACCGAAGTCTAGAAAATATACCTAAAATACTATTGAGGCCCGGCTCAAACCTAGTCTAGCACATGATCACCTCTAAACATGAGTATAACCCTCATATATATGAAAAAAATGAATATACTCATGTTCAATGGGTTACCATCAAGTTTTAGTGTCCAAATCTATTTTATTTTTGTAAACAATGAATTGCGATATCTAAATCATTTATTTGGACTTGTTCTACTTCTCTTGATATCAGTGGCGAAACTGGAAGGGTTGGCAAGGGTTGGGCCACTAAAATAGAAAATTTTTCATTTAGGTCATTTTATAATTTATAAAATTTTAAATTAATAATGATAAAATTACACTTTGACCTTCAAAAAAATGATAAAAATTTAATTTAATTCTCTAAAAATTATAAAGATATATACTATTAAATGGTGAAATTACATTTTTACTATCATAAAATATATAATTTAATTCTCAAAATAATTTTCAGACTTCTCCCCCTGATTGATCTTTAAATCCCCTATTTTGTGTTTGGTTTTTCTATCTCAGGTTTCTATAGCTTTGCTGATCTGCCCGTTTGACATCTTTTACCGACCAACTCGTTATTGCTTCCTTCGAATAATGCGCAACATAATTTGCTCTCCACTGTATAAGGTATCTCCACTGTTAATGGATCGGGTAACAGTTGGATTCCGAAAAAATTCAAGTCCAATTTAGGATATATATATATATATATTTTTTTGTCTAAACTTAATTAATTTGGGCGGTTGAATTATCCAGCTCTGGAACAGCTCTAGATAGTATGAAGTTTGAACCATTTTTGTTGTTGTATGCAGGTTTTGATGGTAGATTTTTTCATGGCTGACCAACTTACTAGTCAGGTAGTTGTCTTGAGTTCAATTGAGTTTTATTTTTTTACTCAAAAAAAAAAATTTGAGTTTGATTTTATAAAAGCTTGAATTTGATTCAGAATAAATGGATCTATTTTGTTTAACTTATTTACCTCAAAAGATAATTTCGATTCATATGATCAATATCAAATTTGATTAATCAATAACGAGTTGCTCGGATTCAAATGTGAATTGGAATTTTTCAAGGTTAACTAAAAGTTTAAAAAATAAGAACTTGTGAGCTACTTGAATTAAGTATTAAGATACTCAAAGACACACTCAAGCTGAACTCGGTAATCTTCATTTTATCAACCATGTTCTCTATTTTCTTTTTCCAAATTCAAGCATTTCTTCATCAACCATGTTTTTTTCTTTTTTATTACAGATTCCATTGCTAAGACACTTGGAATCAACAGCTTGCCATTTTCTTGCTGGAAGCTTCAAAACTCACCAATATACCTGCAAAAACGGAAGCCTTTACCGACAGTTCGCTTATGTTATCTCGTTTTCACCTTATTATTGGCGTGCCATGCAGGTAAAATTCGTATATTCATGCCATGTTTGTAAATTTTCTCGAATTATGATTATGTATTTATATAACATTTTATAAATTAAGAATTCATATCACATACATTTTAACTAATGTGTATTTGTGTTCCTTTGTTTTTGGCTTGATTTCTAGTGTGCAAGAAGATGGTTTGAAGAATCGGATCCGAACCATTTGGCTAACATGGGGAAGTATGTTTCAGCAATGGTGGCTGCCGGTGCTCGGCTAACGTATGCGACACAGAGCAACGGCCTTTGGTTTGGTGTAGTTCTGGTGACTTCAATAGTGGCCACTGTTTACCAATTATATTGGGATTTTGTTAAAGATTGGGGACTTCTTAACCCTAATTCCAAAAACCCTTGGCTTAGAGATGATCTGATGCTAAAGAATAAGAGCTTTTACTACATTTCCATTGTGAGTTATATTACTCTTAACTTTGTCACACTTTTGAATATCATTGTCTTGTTCATTTATATTGTCCGTTTCGAAGGTATAAAAGTCGTTCTCACAGTTCTATATTTCAAAAAAAGATGTCACATTAACTAATGAGCAGTCTAACAATCCTTCCATCAACTATATACATACACACACAAAAACTAGGTTTTTTTTTTCCATAGAAGGATCTTTAATGAGACATTTGTGTAATTGTAGGCCTTGAATGTAGTACTAAGAGTTGCTTGGATAGAAAGCATCACACAGTTTCAAATCAATCAAGTTCAGACACATTTGCTGGACTTCTTCTTGGCTTCCCTAGAGGTCATTCGACGAGGACATTGGAATTTTTACAGGTATTTCTAATTTCTCATTTTTTTTCCCAGTAAAAAAACCAATATGAAACATGATGATTCTGAGATCAAAAGGTCTGACACAACATGAGAAACTGTTAACTGTAACAGGTTGGAGAATGAACATCTAAACAATGTCGGTAAGTTCCGAGCAGTAAAGACTGTCCCATTGCCATTCCGTGAGATGGATTCTGATTGAAATCCATGAAAATTTCATGATCAGAGATGACATAGAAGCCAAACAAGCCAACTGCAATTCTAACTGGTGATTTGCTGATATCTGAATCAATGTATTAGCCAATACGCTTTACTCTCTCTATTCAATATCCTGCAAATGATTTTTTAGTTTTTTTTTAAGTTTATGTGATTTTTTGCCATTGAGATTATTATAATTCAATTGAAGTCTACAATTTTTCTTCAATTTGTTTCCCACGAGTTAGGTGAATTGTATTGTAGAAAAGGTAGAAATTTTTGTGGCAGAACTTACTCTTTGCATTACTTTTATGCCTTCATATGCTTCGGATATACATAGGGGTGTAAACTCGACAACTGTGCTCTGAAGCTATTTAGGTTCAACTCAGAACAACTTGAATTCAGCTCAATCATTTTCGAATCAAGCTGGAGCAACTCAAGCTACAGAGAAGCTGAATTTGAGTATCCTAATGCTTGACTCAAGTAGCTTTTCTAAGCTAACCAAGCTTTTAATTAGTATGGAAATTAGAGGTCAAGCTCAAATGCAAATAATCAAACTTGAAATCAAGCTTACAACTTGAGCTTATTTGTTACTAGGTGAACAAGCCTAATTGAATCTAATAGAATTAACTCAGGTAAATCGGTTTTTATCTCAAAACAAGCTCAAGCTTTCAAAAAGAATCTCCATTAAGCTCAAGTCTAGCTTTGAGTCTCAAGCCTCAAATTTTGAGTTGAGCTCAAGCTCAAGTTTCTTACCGCTTAAGCTTGACTCAACTCGATCATATCCTACATGCATGACTGTCCAATGATTTAGAGAATCCCATTTAATGGGATTTTGCTAACAAGAATGTCATAAGCTATTTTTTCTAACATAAAACATGTTTTTGTGCGTTATGTTTACCATAATTGTATAACGGATGCTATCATGTTATCAACATTGGAAAAAACCAAAACCATAAAATATACTTCACTCTTCCAAAACAACACTAGAACATAGAGAGTCAGCATGATGCTGCACTCAACTGGTGTTCTTATCACACATCTATGCAATCAATAAATAACATAAGCATTATATGTTCTACATAGCATGCCATGAGAAGCCAAACATAAACTCCTAGAATTTAGACATTTTTTCAACATCTATCATACATACCTATGACAAGTGCCTCCATAGTGCTGGGCGATCTCTGGATATCAAGAGAGCACGAGATGCCAAGTAGTCAAAAGAAGGGGAATACATGTCATCTGGTCCAACAATCTCTCGTACATTTTGAGCACTTCCTTGATCATATATGAAAGGCTGAAGCCCGTCATCCTTCAAGGCATCAAATACAAAAAGCCCCAGCCCACAAACACCCATGACAAGGTTCGAATTTCCCCAAACCTGTGTTATGGCTGAATAATGGGAATGAGCATTAGATTCAGGCAAAGAATAAGTAGTGAAGAGCCTTTGTTTGCGCAACGAGAATTGTTGCACTTGAGAACAAGGCTGTTTTCCCCCTGATGGCTTTACATTTGTGCATCCAAGAAAGACCGTATCCCCTCGGGAGAAAACAGAATGCACATTAACACCAACTTTTGCTATTTTCGCACCTATACCAGATGGATGGCGAAAATCCAAGATGTTAATAGAATCCGCAGTGCAGAATACACCATCATTTCCTTCAGCCTCTGATGAACTTACTCTGCAATCCAAATTTTGCAAACATTAGGATCCATACACAAAATATTATGCTAGGAAACTAGAAAACAACCATTGTAGAAATAATATGACATGATAAAAACAACATGGGATAAAGTTCTAACCTTTGCCTAACCCCTCCACCTATCTCAGCATCAGTGTTATTTACATGAAGAGCAGAGATTTTTCGACCAGATGAAGAGACCGATAGTACTGTCTGAGGATGTAAAGAGTTCACATCCCAGACAGATATCATTTCTGCTTCGGCTACCACTACCTTCCCTCGGTTTCTCCACTGCAGTGGACTTGAATAATCCATTGTCAATACAGGCTTCTGGACCTCCCACTTCATAATTTCTTCACCATCACGGATGTCATATACTTTGACAACCTTCTGAGTGCTGGCGGTAGCGGCTATAAGAGGGCCCAATGGTTTATACCACCACTGCTGAGTTTCAGGTGACAAACTATTACACAAAGCATTTCTTCTATACAAAGCATTGTTTGGTAAGGGACCAAGTACCGTTCTTGAAGCCGTTTCCCTGTGCTCGGTGTGGAAAGCTCGCACCTCTTTGCTATAGAAATCCCATGAGCAGAATCCTGATTCTAAGGAATTGCCAGCAGATGCAGCCACAACATATCTCCCAGAACAACCATCTGCACTGGGAGCACGAATAATCCAACAATCCCTCCATATATTAGGTGAGATACCTACTGGAGGCTTGTAGACAGCCTTCTCCTGAAAAAACAAGTGACCATCATTTTAAGAAATTGTACATTCAGTTGTGTCTATGACTCCGTTTTTTTTTTTTTTATCAACATGCTCAATTAGTGTAAAGATGCAAAAGAATTTGATTTACCAATGAAATTGAAATGAGATTCCAAGGTTAAGTCCATTGAATATAACAGAATGAAGATAGCAATAGAGACATTCAAATAATCAGAAGGAACACAAATCATCAAGCGGAGATAAGAAATAGGATATTATGCTCAGATCATTATCATGAAACGACAGAGAACATCAGACAATTTGATAGTTGAATACAGAATACTAATACGGAACATAAAAATCAACTTCAGACAGGTACAAGGAAGAATACCTCACAATTAGTAATGTCATAAAAGGAACATGATCCATCATCATGAGCAAGAAGAGCTGCCTCCTTCTGACACAAACCATCCTCCAGTAGACATCTTAGGGCCAATTTCACTGAGCGGATAAATGCTAGCATCTTCAGACTCCTCATCAATAACAACAGTTGGCCTGTTCTCCTGGTCATCAAAGTCCTCAAGTATCTCATCTGATTCAAGATTGAACTCGACACCATGCTTCACAAATAAGTTCTTGAAAGGCCCTTGTGCACCTGAACCACCACCACCATCCATGTCTTGAGTCTCAGAATTCTCCATAGTAGCCAGCTCATTCCTTGTGGTGATTTGACTTTGCTTATCAAGTGAAGCCAAGAACTCCAAAGCTATTGGATTATCCTCAATGGAACTCAATAACTTCTTTTCATCCCTTATTTCACAACCAGATTCTACGGCATCAGAGGGTTCGTGACTTTGAGAGCTCCCAGATGGTTCCTTCAATGATGTGCGGTTTCTAAGCAATTTGTGATGAGGAAACAATCTAGCTTCCAACTCTTCACTATTCAAATCTTTAACAGAAATCTTAACATTACCCACCACCCGCTTACTCTGACTGCCATCAGCTTCTTTAGTACTCACTTCTTCATCTCCAGAACCTTTCGAACTGCTTGATTTACCATTTGAATCACTCACAACATTACCCATAGCCCTCTCGATACCTGAAATCTTGTCCTGAATATCTGAAAGGATCACCTTTGAGGCATCAGGATTGTTCATATCAAGCATCTCTTTAGTCCTCTTAATATCTGAAGCAATCCTCTTCACCTTCCCTTCTAGAAAAGCAAGCTTTTCATGAAGTTTGCTTGGATATTTAATGGAAGCCCCACTCCCTTCACTCTCTTGAACACTCAAGTCCTTCTCTTTTGAAATCACCAAGCTCTTTCCATCACTTAAAGACTTCTCTTTTAGAAACTTTGCGTCACATTTCTCATCAACCCTAATACAAGCTCCAAGTTCTGAATCAAAATCTGAAATACCCTTTTCATTAAAAGCCCCAAAACCCTCATTTTGGATGTTATCCCCATTTGGTTTTCCCAAATCAGAGCTAAATATAGCATCTTTTTTACAATTCCCATCTGAAACCCTAACCCCTTTTACTTTCCCCTCATTTTCCTTCACTTTCATCACCAAACTCTCCCTAAACCCACCATTTTCTTTGCTACCTCTACCTGTTGAATCCCTAAAACCCTTCTTTTCCCTATCGATTGAAACCCTATCTTTTTTCAAATCAGAAAAAACCCTAACAAATTCAGATGGGCTCTGACTCCTACCTCTTGGCGCCGATGAAGTGGACCACCGCACCCGGCCTTCACTGTCGGAGCCACCAACCGCCGCCGCCTTCTCGACGCGTGGGACAGGCCGGATTGTGGGCTTCTGGGCCACCACGGAAGCCCGAGAAAGACTGCTGGGTCGTGGGTTTTCTTTTCCGGAAGATGTTTTTTTGAGGGTCGGAGTGGAGTCGGAGATTGGGTTCAGGTTTTTTGCAGGTCTCTGTTTGCCGGCGATTAAGTCTCTTTGCCGGCGAGCCGACGACGATGACATTTTTCTCTTTAGCTTTTGAGGATTAAATAAATTAACAGTAAACTGAAACGGATACTTTAGAAATTTAGAACTGAGAAATCATCTTCTCAGAACTTAAAGTTTGAATTTTTGGGCGGGAAATGAATGTTATTTTGAATTTTGGGAATATTCTCATTTTAATTTCTTTCTCTCTTTTCTAAGGGATAAAACTCATAATTGGACATAAACTTTACTTTATTGTGCAATTTGATACATTAATTTTAATTCTGTACAATTATACATATGAATTTTTAATTGTAGATCAATGTATACTTACAATTTTGATTTTGATTCAACTACACACATTTAAATAAATACATCAATTTATTTTTACATTAAATTAATATAATTATTTGTATGTGCAACATATAAATATAAAATAGCATTACAGTTTATATGTAATTTGATATTTATCATTATTTTGAAAATTTGTTTAATTTTAATTTTAAAATATATTTAATATATCTATAAATGCTTTTTTCTTTGATTTCTATAGTATTTATATATTAGGCATCTATAGATATATTAAATATATTTTAAATTTTAAATTAAGCAAATCTTATACTTATTTTATAATTAAATAAACCCCAATATATATTTTTATCCGCTAAAGCCGTTCTCATTTTTAAGTGAAGTAATTTTTTCATTAGTTACAAAGTTTAAATCTAATTTTTTTCACTAAGCACTCAAATGTATAGAATTAAAATTCTTTTAATCTACCAAAATTTAAAATAATCATCAACTAGAATGTTGTGTATGGTGTATGATAAGTTTGGGTTCATGTGTGTCAATAGTGTTGAATTCTAATGCTTACAATTTATCATATTTTGTTTTAAGAAAATACTATTATTAATAGGAATCATGAATAATAATAATATAAAGTGTGTCACATAGTACAAATGATAAATAAATTATAATAAATTAATATACAAATGTTATGTCTGTAAAGTAATCTAAAAAAAAGGGGACAAATTGACACTAATTATAACATTGGACTAATTCAAAAATAAACCAGAGATATATCAACTTGATAAAATCGTTGAACTTTGCGTCTTAACTTAGCTATCATCAAATTAACCTGACAATGAACACCGGTTAACCAAGAAAATATTGTTAAAAGTCTCAATAGACCCACAGCATCATTGATGTACAAAAGGCTAAGTCCCAAATGGTCTATCATTCTCCTTATCATTTTGAATTTATCATCATCATTATGATATATCATGATAAAACCCTTTGAAAATAGTTCCTAATAGATCTGGTGGCACTGACAAATCTCACATATATGTCAGAACATGACTAAAAATTAAAAGTAAACTATCTAAGGCTTAGTTTGGATGGGCGGTGTGTTTATCTCTGGTGAGGTTAAAAACAGCGGTGACGGTGAGATTAGTTACTGTAGCGGTGAGATTAGAAACAGCGGTAGAGTGTGTGTTTGGATTCAAACGCAGCTGTAGCGGTGAGGTGAAAATAAAAAATGACTATTAAGGACATTAGATTAGAATTGATATATAATAGAAGTTTTTAAATTATTTTACTTATATGAAATTATTAAAATATATAAATTTATAAATTCATTTAATAAAATATTAAAATGTATCTTCCAATATTTTATTATAAATATTTTAATGAATTATATAATCATTTTAAATTATTTATTAGATAAAATTATTATTATTTTTAATTTTTATAGTTAAATATTCTTTTATAACAATGATAAATATTATTTTTACAAATAGTAACATTATACTTGAATCAAATTTTGAAGTATCTAAGCGAATGATTTTTAATAAAAAAAAATAACATAAGACATAACAAGCTTCATTATTACTAGAAATTAGGTTATGATACAAAATTATTTTTACAAATATTGATAAAAAATCGAGATCTTTTTCATTGATTTGAGAAGCATTTATGTTACAATGAAATATGACAGTTACCTAATGTATAATTATCCCACTAATACATGACTAAAGCCAAGCTAAAACTACACATAAAATGTAGCGGACATACCAGCTATAACATCAAACATAAATCAACAACTACTCCTAGTAACTTTAAGTATAAATTACATTGGAACTAAATCATGATGTAAAAACAAAGACAAGTTTTTGGATACTAGCAATAGCCCAACCCTGAGATTCTGCAACACAAAATGAGTTGCTATGCATGTAACATTGGAACTAAATCATGATGTAAAAACAAACATAAATCATGAAGTTTAAGCTTGCTAGGAAAAACAAAGACAAGTTTTTGGATGTATATCGAATAATGCTTCTTTTGTTATCTCAAAGAGAAACAGACCGCTTTTTTACGATAACGAGAAGAGTAACCCCTCACCCTGAGTTTTTCTTCTTTTTCTTTCTCGGAATTGGATTTACCTCAGCCTTCTCATCCTCTGAATCGGATAAGAAAACTTGTCTGCAAAAAAGAACATGTCATCTTAAACTTTAAACTACGCACACAAATTGTATAGATGGGTAGATAGATATGTCATACTTTTCACGAGATGCAAGCATTTCAACGATGTTGGTAGGAAGCATCCCCTTCTTAGCCGGAGATTCCTCATCGGTTTCGGTTTCTACATCTTCTTGGACTTTTTCAACTTTTGTAGATTGACGGGGTATTTTCCTCTGAGCCCAAAGCCTTCGACGTTCTTTTCCCTCACGATGAACCCTATAAAGAAAAAAACAGATTAAGCTCCATTAAAAGTAAAACTTGATGCAATCAAAAGGTCAACAAGACAATTATGAAGCAGAACAGCATAAGCATTCAATATGATCCAAAATTTTCTTCTCGAACCGTAAAGTTAATAACTACCAATTCTTTCTCATTGTATTTGAAAATACCGATCCACCGTCTTTCTCACAAATCGCAAAGAAGCAAACAAATCGCATTTTCGAGACAATCTCATGAACCAAAGGGAGCTAGATAAAATCTTAAACCACAGTAACTCAAAGCGGCATGGCGACATATCTAAACTCTAAAGCCCCATACTTCATATTTAAAAGAATGAACTTTAGCATCACAACATTAAGTCAAGCTCGATACTAACGCTCAATACACTAATACTCAACCACTAATCACAAAGAAGCATACAACTCATCGCACTTTCAAAACAACCCCATGAACCATGGGGAGCTCAAAAAAAAAAACATAGACCGGCATATCTAATCTCTAAACTCAAAATTCCCATACTTCAAATATATATATACATTTTTCCAGTCAAGAATGAACTTTAGCATCACCGCATTACCACAAAACCGGCCAATTAATCAACCTTGTCTTGCTCTGATGTTAAGTTCAATAAAAATTTAATCAATAAACTCTTACATTTAACCAAGTATTCATCTAAACACGGTAGTAACATATCAATGTCTTAAGCACTAAAACATACCCAAAGCTACAAATTCTTCTCCAATTTGATTTAAGCCAATCAAATAAGCAAATTGATTTAAAAAAAAAAATTACCTAAACAATTTTCTCCAATAATAAAACATGATCAAAAACACAAAGGGCACAAATTGTTGGAATCCCCTATGAGCAAATTAACAACCCAGAGGACGCTTACAAATAAGAGGCGACTCATTTTTCACTTCATTTCGTTCGAGAACCCATAATAGGAATAAGCTGCATTGAACCCTCTTTTTGAAAAATCGGCGCAATCTCAGGTTCAGAAGGGAGAGTGGAGTAAAATAATTCCAATAAGCTATGGAATCGTATAACTACCATAAAATTTTGAAGTTTTAGCTCAATTTTTTTTTAATATTTATTCTAGTTCAAGATTAATTTTGTTGTAATTATTAGTAAAATAATGTTACAACTCTATTCCAATTGTTCATTAAAGTTGCAACATGACAGACCAAGAAACAACATCCTTCAAAGGCATTGCCTTAAAAGCACTGTGAATAATCAATTAATTCCCGGTAACAATGTTTCACTCAGGAATTTCATCGAACAATTTACATGCATCATCAAAATAATAGACTAAGACTTCCTTTGGTTCACCATTTAGCATCAGTGAGATGCAGTTGGGGTACCAATTTCACTGTACTACTGTTTGGTTCAGCATTTCAGTGCAGTGAAAATTAATTTTAATCTCACTGCTGTGCTGAAATGGGACTGGAGATGAGAGCAGTAGTTAGAGGTGTACAAGCCCATTTTGCCCGGCCCAAAACCCAACAAACCCAAATCAAACCTAAAGGCCCAAACAAAAAAAATTCAAGAAACCCTAGCCCCTAAACTTAGCGCTAGAACCTACCCCGGCATCGACTTGACCCCGGCCTTCGGCGCGTTTGCGACCATCGGCCATCGCCTATGTCACGTCCACCACCATCAAGTTGCACCTGCAAGAGAAAACACGCAAGCAAATAGATTAGAAAAATTGCAAAAGATGGCTATATAAGCCGTTTCAAACAATTGTAAAAAAGAATTTTTTTTCCCTTTTTAAGCAATACAACAAAGACAACAGGAAAACAAACAAATTCAAACACTAAAAAGGGTAGAGATCGAGCAATAAAGAAAAACGAGGTGATTTTATATTTGTTTACACTCTTTCATTCGTTGTTTCGAATCTTTTTATTTATTATTCAACTCAAATACACATACATATATATATTTTTAAAAAAGAGAAAAAAAATACCTTTTTGTGAAATTTCGGCGACGGAGCCGGCGCGACGGAGAACGACGGACGACAGCCGAAGCAACGCCGGCGAACAGAACCTGCAGAGAGAAAAAAACAAAAGATTAGAAACTTTTTTTTTTTGGAAGCAGGTGAAATGAATTTTTTCTGGGTTTAGGGCTTTATATAGCCCCTCAAAACGACGTCGTTTTGGGGCTGGCTTTTAACCCCCAAAACGACGTCGTTTTGACCTAACCTCCGTACAGACCCGACCCGCTCCTAAGATCTGCGTGTTTTTCATCGGAGGGGCTAATTGCACTTTTAGCCCCTCCGCTCTTTTATATTCTTGCAATCAGGTTTTTTTTTAATTTTTAAATTTCCCCCAAAAGTCTATTTGGTTTGCAATCTGATCCCTATCCCTCTTTCACTCGATTTTATTGCATCTTAGTCCTCGTCCTTTCTTTTATTTTTAAATTTAACCCCAAAATTTTGTTTTAGTTTCAATTTAATCCCTTTCAGTTAATTTGCGTTTTCTTTCATTATTGTTATATATTTTATTTATACTTATTTTTATTACTATATTATTATTATTATTATTATTATTATTATTATTATTATTATTAGTTTATTACTTTATTATTATTAGTTTTTTATTATTATCTTTGTTAAAACAGTTTTAATTGCCATTATTATTTTTATATATTATTATAGTTGTTAAATATTATTCTCAAGGTTGTTTTTACTATTTTATTATATGTCACATTTATTTTTACCATTATTATTTTACTTTATTTACGATATTGTTACATTATATTTGTTTTATGTTATTATTATTATGATACTTATTTATTATCGTTAATATTATTATTATTTGTTCCTATTATTATTCTTCTCATATTATTATTATTGTTATTATCATATTATTATTTTCATATACACATATACACATATATATTTTTTATTTTATATATCTTGTTTCATTCATTAATTGTCATCACTATTTTTATATATCATCGTTGTTATCGTTATTTCATATTCTTGTTAATGTATACTACTATTATCGTAATACTTTTACTTTACCACTACCTATTATTATTTTTCCTTTATTGTTATTATTATCAATATTCTTATCACTCGTCGCACTAATCTTTCTCGATGTCTTAGCTTTATAACAACTAATATTTCAGATTTAGAAATTCGGAGAATCGAGCCCTAACTTCTGGGTTTCGATTTTTCTCGTTTAAGCTAAACAACGGGATGCCCTTTAAAATCGCAATTCAAATCTTAAACAAAACACTTAATCCAGAATTTGAAATGTCATGCCCTAACTTCTTGGACTCGACATCTAGATACTTGGATAAGTTTTTTAATATAGGGCAATATTCTAATTTGGACCTTCGAGAACGAGCCCTAACTTCTCGGGTTCTAATTTCTCGTTTGACAAATGACGGAGATCCTCTTCAAATATAAAACTAAGTTTTAAAAGCGAGCTTAGTTTCGGAGTTTAAAGTATTGCGCCTAACTTCTCGGACATGATGCTTTATCTCTTGAAAATAAGAGAGTCTTAACGTCCTTTCGATCCCTTCAAGTTTTGGAAATCGAAATATCTATTTTCAATCATTTTAAAGTTTTCAACATTAGGACATCGATCAATCAATTTGGTACCAATTTTGGGCGTGTCGAGGTGTTAATCCTTCCTCGTCGTAATCGACTCGAACTCGTTTTAGATTTCGTGACCAAAATCGTTGTTTTGATAAATCAAACTGCTTATTAAAATAATTATTTCTGAGGTGACCCGATCACATCTCATCAAAAAAGATTGGTGGCGACTCCCTTCTTTTTCGTTTTCAAAACCCGAGTCAACCGCGTCGTTTTCTATTTTATCAAAAAATGGTTATGACAGCTTGGCGACTCCATTGGGGATTCGAGGGTTAGGCCATAGATTGATTGATTTTTGTCCTTTTGATTAAAATTGGAAAATGGTTTCGAAAAATCATGTTTCTTTTAATGCACTTTCAATATTGGGTCTCGTAAATACTTTGGCATTGCATTGCATGACCGTTGTGGTCACACCTTTAAGTGGAAGCGAGAAGCTATGCCTTCGTGAGGTTTTCACCTCTGCATGGGCTAGTGGAATGCTTTCGGGATACATCTGTACCTATGTCTTCGTGAAGGTTTCACTTCCGCATGGCCATAGGGAAATGTATTCCCCTGAACCGAACTCGGTCCGTATGAGCCTATAATGGGTGATGATCGAGGAATCTGCTGGTTCAGGTACCTTAAACTTTAGAACTCAACCACATGTAAAGAGCCTAAGAACCCACCCCGAGCCAAACTATGCCAAACCTTAGTAGTTACCCAGATAGGCGTTTGTGTATTTTACATGCTTTATATCTCATTCTGTGGTACTAATTGATGATGTTTTATTTCCTCTGCATGTCATTTCCATTTTTAAGAGGCATCGATTCACGGTCGGTTTCTGAGTTAGAAAGCTAGTTATGGAAAGCGAATTCCTTGATAAAGTGGAGGACAATGCGGCCGTCCGCATATGGTCAGAGTAAAACCAATTAGAAAGAGGGGACAGCTTAGCTAAGGGATATGTGTTAGAATTACGGGATTTCACCAATATCAGTGTCACGCAGAATGAACTCCAGGAATTGAAAGAAATATGGACCCAGTGGGATGATGAGGCAAAGCAGTTGTTCCATAGTACCTACGGTGATCTACCATACCTGCTTGATGTCAAAATAGATAAGCACATATTCCGAGTAATGACTCAGTTCTGGAATGCTGCTTATAGTTGTTTCTCATTCGGGAAAGTAGATTTGGTTCCCATGGTAGAGGAATACACGATCTTGCTACGTTGTCCGAGAATTCAAGTTGATAAAGCTTATTCCAAAGCAGTTAATAGCCCGACTTTTGTGAGGAAATTGATGAATATCACGGGAATGAGTGAACAATGGGTCTCAGCTAGAATGTAGAAGAAAGGCGAGGGTAAATGCATACCTTGGATATATTTGAGGGATTGATCCTAACGCATCCTGATGCAAAGAAAAAAATTGATGTCTTGGCCTTGTGTATTTACGGTTTGGTGATCTTCCCAAAAGCTCTAAGACACATTGACGAAGCAGTTATTAATCTATCTGGTGATTAGACAAAGGGGCACCTTTGTTCCGCTATTTGGTCGAAACGTTCGAGATCCTTGAATGTATGTTGGAGAATAGGTGAAGGAGGTTTATTGGATGTGCTTGCGATTGTTATTGGCTCGGTTCCATAGTCACTTCGGAGGAGGAAAAAGTGTCTTATCGATTTTTGTCGGAGAATTGCTCCCCGTTAAAAGAGATAGTAGCTGCATCTAGGAGAGAAGACGTATCCGAAGAAAAATGGATAGCGCACCTTTAAAATTTTCAAGAAGACGACATCGAGTGGAAGGCTCCTTGGATGATTCCCGACAAGGTCCTTTATCGTTGTGAAAACTTCGACTGGGTTCCTGTACTAGGAATTTGGGGTGCCACTACATATGCCCCTTTGCTGGTACTAAGACAATATAGTTCAAAACAGTTTGTACCAATGACATACGGGCTAGCTCAATGCGAGTTCTTATACGAAGGGGGAGCTATAAGAAAAAGGTTAAAGAGATCTCCAGTGCCTGGAATCAGATTCATAGAATAAGAAGATTATCCGCAGGCCCGAGGACAACCCCAGAATACAGTGAATGGAGGGCTAGGAGAATCAATGATAACATCTCCGAGCCAAATCCAGAAGGCGCCCGATCGAGAGAAGAATGCTTGCGAGTGGTCCCTTCAGAATTAGAGATTGTGAAACAAGATTTTGAACGGATGAGTTCAAAACTTGGAAAAATGATAGAAAAGCTGGAAGAAGAAAAGATGCTCCTCCAATTAGAGGTGGACGGTAAAAAATCGGAGGCTGAGAAACTTAGAAAAGAAAAATAGAAGGTAGAGGAAGACCGAGATAACTTGAAGACGGAATACAAGAAGATGCGTCTGACGATAAAAACGCTGGATTAGGGAAAACTTCAGAGCAGTGGCGACAAGAGATCCGAGAGGAAAAAGCCAGAGTTAGCAATTAGGAGAAAAAGTTTCAAGAGATACAAACGCAAAAAGAGGCCTTAGAGAAGGGCATGACAGAAAACCAAAAGGAGAAAAAGGGACTAAAAGCTAGAATAACTGAGCTTGGGGGGACTCAGAAAGCAAACTAAAATCAAGTCTGAACAGAATCGAGGAAATGAAGGGTAAGGTTGAAGAGCTAGAATCGACATTACATAGTAGTGAGCTCCGGATTGAGCTTCTGGAAACAAGAGAAAGGCGTTGGGAGGAGGAGCTTCGCCATTCTTGCGAGCAAGTTAGAAGCCGGAGTTACCTCAAGTTAGAAAGGCGTTGGGAGAGGTAGCTAATCACTTATAAACTTTGGCTGCGGAAGCTGACATATTGAGCGTGAGATATGAGTTACCGCCGGGTTATAATCAAGAGCTAATCTCTTTGCTTGGGAAAACCAAAACCTTAGGCCTTAGGGCGAAAGCATATTTGTAATCTGCTTTATGTAAAGGGTTTTGCCTTCTAATAAAGTTTTCTAAAATAAAGTTGATCAGAATCGATATCTTCTTCTTGCATTCATGCATTTACATTGCATCATATTACATGCATTTAAGTTTATAAAAATGGGCCTAATTAGCTAAAATTATCGAAAAGAAAGAGAGAGAGGAAAAAAAGTGAAAAGAGAAAATCTGGAAGTGGAACATCACTACGGAACAAGCGCTAAAACCAGAAAAATGGATCAAAGGTTCGAACAATTCCAGAAAGAAATGCAGGAGCAAATGTAAGGGCAAATGTTAAAACTCCAGCAGGAAATGAGGGACCAAATGTTGAAGGCCCAGAGGAATATGATGGCCCAAATGGCCCAAATGATGAACGGGGCAATGGATAAGGGGAAAGGTCCTATGCACCCGGTTGAGGAAAGTAGTAAAGGCATCCTCCCGGGGTTTTACCCTGCCACACGCAAGAACAAGGCCTGAGGAGTATGTCCTAAGGCCACCAGTTGCGATCAGGCCCCAACAAGTTCTCATAACCCGGCCAATCCTGTTGTACCAGATTTAGATATGACGCAGAGAAAATGGGGTCGAGAGAAGAATCTTCAAGGCAGTTAGAGGATCGTTGCAAATGGTGGATGAAAATTCAAGGCGCTAGAAAGTATCGATCATCATCATGGGATTGATGTAAAAGATTTAAGTCTAGTTTCGGATTTGATGCTGCCTCATAAGTAAAATGCCTGAATTTGAAAAATACAGTGAGACTAGCTGCCCGAAGGCCCACATCACCATGTTCTGCAGGCGAATGGCTGGCTACGTGAACAATGATCAACTCTTAATTCAATATTTCGAAGAAAGTTTAGTGGGCGCAGCTGCTAGATGGTATAACCAGCTTAGTCGGGCCAACATTGGTTCTTGGAGAAATTTGGCTTAAGCATTTCTAAAGCATTACAGCCACGTTACGGACATGGCACCGGATAGAATTACTTTGCAAAGCATGGAAAAAAGACAAAATGAAAGTTTCAGACAATACGCGCAAAGGTGGAGGGAGGTCGCCATGCAGGTCCAACCACCCCTCTTAGAAAAAGAGACTACCATGCTCTTCATTAACACCCTGAAGGCCCCTTTCATAACTCATATGATAGGGAGTACGACTAAAAGCTTTACCGACATAGTAATGGAGGGACAGATGATCGAACATGCCATAAGGAGCGGCAAGATCAAGGCAGGAGAAAGCGCTAGGAGGGTCGCTCCTAAGAAGAAGGACGGTGAAGTAAATAACGTGAGTACACACAAGACGATCACGGTTAATCGGCCAGAGGCAGTCACCTCTGGACAACAAGGTCTGGCAAGATAGGAATTGGAAACCAGACCGAATACCAAAAAAATTCAATTCACGCCAATTTCAATAACGTACAAGGAGCTATACCAGAGCTTGTTCAACGAGCATATCGTGTCCCCGTTCTATTTGCAACTATTGTAACCTTCATACCCTAAGTGGTATGACCCTAACGCTCAATACGATTACCATGCAGAGGTAGCGGGGCATTCAATAGAGAATTGCCTCGCCTTTAAAAAGGTAGTTGAAAGGCTAATAAAGATGGAGGTCATAACACTTGACGATTTGATAAAAAAGGGGAACCCACTACCCAATCACGAGGGTAGAGGGGTAAACACAATTGGTGAGGAGGTGGTGAGAAAAATCAAGAAGGACATCACGGAGGTGAAAACCCCATTGAGAGTAGTCTGGGAGGAAATGGCAAAGAGAGGATTGACAGATTCAGATCCTGCGAAAAACTAAAGGTATACAAAGAACTACTGCGAACTCCATAAAATAAAAGGGCACAAGATTCAAGAATGTGCCCAGTTTAGAATCTTGGTGCAAAACCTTATGGACAACAAGGAACTGAAGTTTTATGAAAAAGGAGTAGAGGAAAGGAATGTATGTGTGACCGAGGAAGAATTGACGAAGCCTGGAGTCAATTACCCGAGAATCATCATCTCGCAAAATACGGAAGATGGGGTGCGGGGAAGACCGAAGATTATAATTCAAAAACATGCTTCTTTTTCCTACAAGGACAGTAAAAAGGTACCCTGGGACTACAATTGTAATGTGATGATTCTAGGGGCGGAAAGCTCCACTAGCATTTCTGAGGAGGTCAAGAATGAAGGGTCCTATACGCGTAGTGGGAAGCGTTACGATCCTAAGAATAGAGGAGTGGAACTAGTGAAACCAAGATCGTGTCTTGATTAGGGTAAAAAAGAACCCGAAACCCCTATCAATGAATCCGTAAAAGAAGAGGAGGCCAAAAAATTCTTAAAATTTTTGAAACACAATGAAGTACTGTAGTGGTAGAATAGTTGTGCAAACAACCACCGCATATCCGTACTAGCCCTCTTTATAAGCTCGGAGTGCAATCAGAAAGCACTGATGAAAGTACTGAATGAAACTTATGTTACTAAGGATATATCCATTAATAAATTGGACCGCCTGGTTAGTAACATAAGTGCTGACAATTTTATTTACTTCAGTGATGATGAAATCCCACAAGGAGGCATGGGATCAACAAAAGCCTTGCACATAACTACTCGTTGCAAGGGATACACTTTGCCGAGTGTATTAATAGATGATGGATCAGCTTTAAATGTCTTACCTTTGGCTATAATGAGGAGGTTGCCTATAGACAGCTCTTACATGAAAGCATGCCAAAACATAGTGAGAGCATTTGATGGCATCGAAAGAAGAGTGATGGGAAGAATGGACATACCATTATTGATCGGGCCTAACATGTATGAAGTAGATTTCCTAGTCATGGACATCAAGCCATCTTACAACTGCTTGTTGGGAAGGCCCTGGATTCATTCGGTAGGTGCTGTGCCCTCGTCACTGCACTAAAAATTGAAGCTGGTAACAAAAAATTGACTGGTAACTATAAACGCTGAAGAAGACATCATAGCAACTGTTACCAACGAAGCGCCATATCTAGAAACAAGTGAGAAAGCCGTTGAATGTTTCTTTCAATCCTTAGAATTCGTAAATGCTACTTTTATCTCGGAGGGGAATGAAGTCCCGGTACCTAAGCTATCCAAGACCACAAGGATGTGCCTACGAATGATGATAGGAAAATGGGCTCTACCAGGAGAAGGATTGGGCAAACATCTCCAAGGGAAAGTTCAGATCCCGATGCTGAAAGAGAAGAGAGACCGTTTTGGCTTGGGTTTCAAACCAGATGCAAAACAAATGAGGAAGGAAATAGAGAAGAAACAAGAAAGGAGAAGGGCAAGGTTGAACGGAGAGGACGTCAAGTGGGAATCAATGACATTCCCCCATATATCCCGTACCTTCGTGTCAGGAGGAATAATCTACCCGGTGAATCTTCCTCACATCAATGCCATATACGACAAGGAAACCGATCAAGGAAACCTGTTGGGCATTCGCCCGTACGAACCTGGAAGCATTCTGAACAATTGGACTGCAGAGAAATTTCCTGTAGTTTTTAAAGATTATACAGAGTAATATTTAGAACGCACTCATTGTTTTAAGCCTAGAAATAATGAGATTTCTTTTGTGAAACAGGCTCATGTTCGGATATTTTGTTCCAATGAAATGCATCTTTAATTCTAACAAACATTTTCTCATTTCTTGTTCCCATTCATATCATGTGAATAGCTATCCTTCAATTCATTTATTCTTTGTACATTCCTTGATACCCATCACAGGTCCCTAGCCATCAATGATATGAGCAACGATACTACAGATTCAGGGGTCTGTTTTGAGCAAGACATGTGTTTAGAGGAATCTTAGGATTTTGAAAGTGACAGAGAATGTGACTTACCTCCAGATTTGTTGAGAATGGTAGAGCAAGAAGAAAAACATATCCTACCGCATAAAGAGTCAGTAGAAGTGGTGAACCTGAGAGAAGGACAAGAAGTGAAGATCGGAGCTTGTATCACAGCAGAGACCAAGCGAGACGTCATCGAGTTACTCCAAGAATTCAAGGATATATTCGCGTGGTCGTATCAAGATATGCCGGGATTAAGCACTGGTATCGCAGTACACCGGTTGCCCATAAAAGAAGAATACAAGCCCGTCCAACAGAAGCTTCAAAGAATGAGACAGGATGTTTTGTTAAAATAAAAGAAGAAGTCGAGAAATAATTTAACGCCAGATTCTTGCAAGTGGTTAAGTATTCGGATTGGGTGGCTAATATCGTCCCTGTCCCTAAAAAAGATGGGAAAGTGCGAATGTGCATAGACTACAGGGATCTAAACAAGGCTAGCAGAAAGATAATTTCCGTTGCCTCACATCGACACCTTAATAGATAATACGGCGGGCTATTCGTTGTTCTCCTTCATGGATGGTTTCTCAGGATACAACCAAATAAAGATGCATCCTGAAAATATGGATAAGACAACATTTGTGACCATGTGGGGGACCTTTTGCTACAAAGTGATGCCGTTTGGGCTAAAAAACGCTGGAGTGACATATTAGAGAGCCATGGTAACCCTATTTCACGACATGATGCACAAAAAAATTGAGGTTTACGTCGACGATATGATCGCCAAGTCCCGAACTGAAAAGGAACATGTACAGGTCTTAAGGAAACTATTCTTGAGGTTGAGGAAATTCCAGCTTAAACTTAATCCAGCAAAGTGTATCTTCGGAGCTCGGTCTGGGAAGTTACTTGGATTCACGGTCAGTAAAAAAGGGATTGAGGTTAACCCAGACAAAGTCAAAGTCATACAAGAGTTGCCTCCACCACGTACCCAAAGAGAAGTTAGAGGTTTCTTAGGAAGGCTAAATTACATCGCTCGGTTCATTTCACAACTGACTGAGAAATGTGACCCCATATTCCGTCTTCTTAAGAAACGCAATCCGGGCACGTGGGATGAAGAATGCCAGAAGACCTTCGACAAAGTAAAGCAATACCTGTCCAATGCCCCAGTATTGACACCGCCTCATCTAGGTAGGCCGTTAATCCTTTATTTGACAGTGCTCGATAATTCAATGGGATGTGTGCTTGGTCAGCATGACGATTCGGAAAAAGAGAGAAGGCAATATACTACCTTAGTAAAAAATTCACTGAGTGTGAAACAAGGTACTCGCCAATCAAGAAACTATGTTGTGCCTTGATTTGGACAACTCGAAGATTGAGGCAGTATATGTTGTATCATACAACATGGCTCATCTCGAAGCTAGATCCTCTAAAATATATGATGGAGTCTACCTATTTGAACGGAAGGATGGCCAGATGGCAGATTCTACTTTCTAAATTTGACATAGTCTATGTGAACCAAAAGGAAGTAAAAGGGAGTGCAATAGCGAACTTTTTAGCCAGTAGAGCCTTTGAAGATTACGAGCCTTTAGACTTCGATTTCCCTAACGAAGATTTGATGTATGTGGCAAACACTGGAGAGGGTGCCTCAGAAGATCATCCTTGGAAGCTAAATTTTGACGGAGCATCAAATGCCGTAGGTAATGGAATTGGAGCAGTTCTGATATCCCCAAAAGGAAACCATTACCCATTTACTTACAAACTGGATTTTGATTGCACTAATAATATGGCTGAATATGAAGCTTGCATCATGGGTCTCCACGCCGCTATCGAACGTAAAATCAGAGTATTGGAAGTGTATGGAGATTCTACCCTCGTAATCTATCAACTTAAAGGGGAATGGGAAACCAGGGATCCAAAGCTGGCCATCTACAAAAGATTGGCCCAAGATTTGATCAGAAAGTTTGACGACGTCACTTTTCGTTATTTACCCAGAGACGAAAACCAGATGGCTGATGCTCTGGCCACCTTAGCCTCCATGGCCCAAATAAACGAAAATGAGGATATGAAACCTATACGAATGAGCATTCATCAGGACCCAGCCCCTTGCTACAATATTGAGGAAGAAGAGAAAACTGGCCTACCATGGTACCACGATATACTACGATACATAAAAAATCGTGAGTACCCGGACCAAGCAACTGAGAACGATAAAAGGACGTGGAGAAGACTAGCCTGTAAGTATGTCCTGGATGGAGAGGTCCTATACAAGAAAAGGAAAGATCAAGTGCTATTGAGATGTGTGGATGCCGCCCAAGCTAAGTTAATCCTGGAAGAAGTCCATGAAGGCGTCTGGGGAACTCACGCCAATGGTTTCATAATGGCCAGACAAATAATGAGGTTTGGATATTATTGGTCCACCATGGAATGAGACTGCATCAACTATGCCAAAACATGTCATAAATGCCAGATTTATGGAGACAAGATTTATGTGCCTCCGTCACCTTTACACGTTATGACTTCCCCATTGCCATTTTTCATGTGGGGCTTGGATGTCATTAGACCAATCTCACCGAAAGCTTTAAATGGGCATCGATTCATCTTCGTGGTCATCGACTACTTCACCAAGTGGGTAAAGGCTGCCTCATATGCTAACGTCACTAAGTCAGTGATCGATTGATTCTTGAAGAAGGAAATCATTTGTCGATATGGAATGCCTAAGAGGATCATATCGGACAACGATTGAACCTAAACAACGATGACGATAGCGGAGTTTGCGCCCAATTCAACATTAAACACCACAATTCGTCTCCGTATCGTCCAAAAATGAATGGGGTAGTGGAAGCGACCAACAAAACATCAAAAGATAGTGGGGAAGATGACCGAGACTTATAAGGATTGGCATGAAAATTACCGTTCGCGCTCTATGCTTATCGAACGTCCGTCGAACCTCTCTTTGAGTAACGCCTTTCTCATTGGTCTATGGGATGGAGGCGGTTCTACCTATTGAAATGGAAATACCTTCTCTTGAGTATTATCGAAGTGAAGTGGATGAAGTGAATGGATCCGAGCTCGATATGATCGGTTGAACTTAATTGAAGAAAAGAGATTGAGGGCTATCCGTCACGGTCGGATGTACCAAAAGTGAATGATGCGAGCTTCGACAAAAAGGTTCGCCAGGAATTTCCACGAGGGGACCTCGTCTTGAAAAAGATCCTTCCCATACAAAAAATTATAGAGAAAATGGATGCCGAACTGGGAAAGACCGTATGTGGTAAAGAAAGCTTTCTCGGGAGGTGCACTGATTCTGACTGAGATGGACGAAAAAAGTTTGCCCAATCCCGTGAACTCAGATTCAGTTAAAAAATACTTTGCTTGAAATGAAAGAGGCCAAGGTGAAAACCCGCAAAAGGGCACCTTGAGACCAAAGGACTTTTGAGTTGAAAACCCGAAAAGGGAGGCTCGAGTTTTGAATGGACACGTCGTGATCTTGCAGCGCTAGAATCAACAGAAGAGGAAGCACGTTGCATATCGGGGCATCGACAAAACACTTTGAGTCTTCTAAACACATGACAGGCTCAAAGCAGTCTTCTTGAAGTTTGTATATAGAAGCCCAATTGACGATGTCTAGGGCGTCTGATCCATGTTGTTCATTTTACTATTTTTGGGTTCTTTTTCTCCGTAAAAAAGAGGATATGTCCCCAGTCAATTTTTCTTCGTTTCATAGATAATTCATTTTAACTCTCTTTGAAATTGACCTACTGTTACCCATCATTAACATGCTGCATTGAAACAATAATTGATGAACTAACCATTTCACAAAGGAAAGTTCCACATATTACTTTGTAAATCTCTAGATAAAACAAGAAACCGAGACAGGACAATTGTTTAGAATTTTCACGAACACAAGATAAAGACACTGGAGAAAGGGGGGTCTTAATGGAGACCATTTCTTCAAAGTTCCTCGCCCGATTCAGTAATTGTGACAGGGTGAATAATGTTACTTGGTCACTTGGAAAAGGTATGATAGGCCAATTTTCGATAAGGAAAGATTCAAAAACCCTAAATTACTGAGGAACGAATCCAAAACAAACCAAGTCGGGTATTCTTCAAGTAGGAGTTGTGACTCCCGAGGAAGACAGCTAGAAGTCAATGCAGGCCCGTGTTCCGAGGCCTAAAATGGGCTTTGAAATTTCCAAAGAGACAAGTTATTCATGTGAAAACGGTTACTGTAAGGGAAACGAAGATAAAACATTGACAAATAAATGAGTGATAACACCTTGAATTGGAATCATACTCATAACATTTTCACTCATTCCAATCATGGCATCCTAATCATTAAGCATGAGCATGTACTCATTCTACAGGTTATGTCCTTAAAAGGACACTATAGGAACAGATGAGGGAATGACAAATCTTGTCTCCCTGAAGTTGTAGGAAGCAGATCGAACATATCAATCTAGTGGTCCCTGAGTTTGCAGGGATCAGATTGAAGATAGCAGATTTGACCTTCCTGAAGTTGCAGGAAGCAGATCGAAGATATTGGTCTGGTGGTCCTTGAGTTTGCAGGGATCAGATTGAAGATAGCAGATTTGACCTTCCTGAAATTGCAGGAAGCAGATCGAAGATATCAGTCTGGTGGTCCTTGAGTTTGCAGTGATCAGATTGAAGATAGTAGATTTGACCTTCCTGAAGTTGCAGGAAGCAGATCGAAGATATCAGTCTGATAGTCCTTGAGTTTGTAGGGATCAGATTGAAGGTAGCAGATTTGACATTCCTGATGTTGCAGGAAGCAGATTAAAGATGGAAGATCTTGTCTCCCTGAGTTCGCGGTAGAGCAGATTGACGATGACAGGTCTGGCATTCCTGATGTTGCAGGGAGCAGATTGGAGATAGCAAGTCTGACATCCATGATGTTGCAGGGAGCAGATCGCAGATAGTAGGAGCGAGTCGAAGATAGAAAGTCCGGCGTTCGATGTTGCGAGGAGCGATTAAAATAATAGATTTGGTGTTCGATGTTACGAAGTAGATTGAAGATGGCGATCTTATCTCCTTGAAGTTGCAAGAGCGATTCAAAACAAACCTTATCTCCACGAAGTTGCGATGGAGCGAGTTGAAGTTGCAAGTCTTATCCCCCTGAAGTTATAGCGGAGCAAACTAAAAATAGCGAATCTTATTTCCCTGAAGTTGTAGTGGAACAGATGGAAGCTATAAATAAATAGATCTTATCTTTCTAAAGTTGTAGTAGAGCAGATCAAAACAAGTCTTATCTCCCTAAGGTTGCAGTAGAGTAGACTGAAGACAGTTAATCCTATCTCCCTGAAGTTACAGTGAAGCGGATTAAAACAACGAATCCTATACCTCTGAAGTTATAGTAGGTAGGACTAAATCAATTACAACTACAAACTTCATCTTTCAAGGTTGCAGTAAAGTGGATCAAAGCAACAAGATGCGGTGGACTGAATGAGGCTACCTGGAGAAAAGAGCACCAAAGAAGCTAAAGCCCAGCGAGACCGGGCAAAATTGGTCTTTCTTATGTCTTTGCTCTATTCCCATTACACGACAATGAGCAAAGAGAGGCAGCTGTACAAGCCCATTTTGCCCGGCCCAAAACCCAACAAACTCAAATCAAACCTAAAGGCCCAAACAAAAAAAAAATCAAGAAACCTAGCCCCTAAACTCAGCGCCGAACCTACCCCGGCATTTGACTTGACCTCGGCCTTCGGCGCCAATGCAGCAGCCACCGCCACCACCTATGTCACGTCCACCGCCATCAAGTTGCACCTGCAAGAGAAAACACACAAGCAAATAGATTAAAAAAATTATAAAAGATGGCTATATAAGTTGTTTCAAACAATTGTAAAAAAGAATTTTTTTTCCCTTTTTAAGCAATACAAAAAAGAAAACAGAAAAACAAACAGATTCAAACACTAAAAAGGGCAGAGATCGAGCAATAAAGAAAAACGAGGTGATTTTATATTTGTTTACACTCTTTCATTTGTTGTTTCGAATCTTTTTATTTATTATTCAACCCAAATACACATACATATATATTTTTTTTAAAAAGAGAAAAAATACCTTCTTTGCGAATTTTGGTGGCACTGCTGACGGAGAACGGAGACGACGGCCGAGCAATGCTTGTGAATGTAACTCGCAGAGAAAAAAACAAAAGATTAGAAACTTTTTTTTTGGAAGCAGGTGAAATGAATTTTTTCTGGGTTTAGGGCTTTATATAGCCCCTCAAAATGACGTCGTTTTGGGGCTGGCTTTTAACCCCCAAACGACGTCGTTTTGACCTAACCCGCGTACAGACTCGACCCGCTCCTAGGATCCGCGTGTTTTTCATCAGAGGGGCTAATTGCACTTTTAGCCCTTCCGCTCTTTTATATTCTTGCAATCAGGTTTTTTTTTTAATTTTTAAATTTCCCCAAAAGTCTATTTGGTTTGCAATCTGATCCTTGTCCCTTTTTCACTCGATTTTATTGTAGCTTAGTCCTCGTCCTTTCTTTTATTTTTAAATTTAACCCCAGAATTTTGTTTTAGTTTCAATTTAATCCCTTTCAGTTAATTTGCGTTTTCTTTCATTATCGTTATATATTTTATTTATACTTATTATTATTACTATATTATTTACTATTATTATTATTATTATTAGTTTTATTACTTTATTATTATTAGTTTTTTATTATTATCTTTGTTAAAACAGTTTTAATTGCCATTATTATTTTTATATATTATTATAGTTGTTAAATATTATTCTCAAGGTTGTTTTTACTATTTTATTATATGTCACGTTTATTTTTACCATTATTATTTTACTTTATTTCGATATTGTTACATTATATTTGTTTTATGCGTTATTATTATTATGATACTTATTTATTATCGTTATTATTATTATTATTTGTTGTTCCTATTATTATTCTTCTCATATTATTATTATTGTTATTATCATATTATTATTTTCATATACACATATATATATAGTTTTTATTTTATATATACTATTTCATTCATTAATTGTCGTCACTATTTTTATGTATCATCGTTGTTATCGTTATTTCATGTTACTTAATGTATACTACTATTATCGTAATACTTTTACTTTACCACTACCTATTATTATTTTTCCTTTATTGTTATTATTATCAATATTCTTATCACTAGTCGCACTAATCTTTCTCGATGTCTTAGCTTTATAACAACTAATATTTCGTATTTAGAAATTTGGGAGAATCGAGCCCTAACTTACTGGGTTCCGATTTTTCTCGTTTAAGCTAAACAACGGGATGTCCCTTTTAAAATCGCAATTCAAATCTTAAACAAAACACTTAATCACGAATTGAAATGTCGCTACTAACTTCTTGGACTCGACATCTAGATACTTCATATAATTTTTTTAATATAGGGGCAATATTCCTAATTTGGACCTTCGAGAACGAGCCCTAACTTACTGGGTTCTAATTTCTCGTTTGACAAATGACGGGAGATCCTCTTCAAATATAAAACTAAGTTTTAAAAGCGAGCTTAGTTTCGGAGTTTAAAGTATTGCGCCCTAACTTACTGGACATGATGCTTTATCTCTTCGAAAATAAGAGAGTCTTAACGTCCCTTTCGATCCCTTCAAGTTTTGGAAATAAGAAGTATCTATTTTTGAATCATTTCAAAGTTTTCAACATTAGGACATCGATCAATCAATTTGGTACCAATTTTGGGCGTATCGAGGGTGTTAATCCTTCCTCGTGCGTAATCGACTCCCGAACTCGTTTTCTAGATTTCGTAGACCAAAATCGTTATTTTGATAAATCAAACTGTTTATTAAAAACAACTGTTTTACGAGGTGACCCGATCACACCTCATCAAAAAAGATTGGTGGCGACTCCCTTCTTTTTCGTTTTCAAAACTCGAGTCGACCGCGTCGTTTTCTATTTTATCAAAAAATGGTTATGACAAGAGGCAATTGGGGCAGTAGGGATTTTTATCAGACAAAAATACCCATTTTCAAACATCTCCTTCTCCATCCAGTTACTTTACTCTTACTTCTTCTATTTTTCATCATTTAATTTCTTTTTTTCCTTTGCATCAATAAAACTTTCCGCACGTCTTCTCTTCTCAAGGCTGCTGTTTCATTTCGTTTTATGATTTCCTTCTTACCAAAAACAAAAACCCCTTTGTAAAGTATTTTTAGTTATAAGTTTTAAGATTCGGTAAAAAATCAATTCAGTAAAAAACATAGCAGTATTGGTTTTTCTGTTTGTTGCAATTTGGTTTAGTTTTAACATAGTTTATTTTAAGCTAAATTTACAAGAACATGTTGTTAACTACAACTTCTTCTTTTTTTTTTTGATGAATTTACAAGAAATAGTTGTTGCTTTTTTTTCTATATGAATGGCAAGACAATGAAATCAATGAATCAAAATTTGTTTTTTCCTTCCATTTTTCTGCTTTTTATGTGTTCGTCAAAACTTTTAAAAATATGTTAGGCTTAGTTTAGATGGCGGTGTGTTTACTTCCGGTGAGATTAAAAACAGCGGTGACGGTGAAATTAGTTACTGTAGCGGTGAGATTAGATATTGTAGCAGTGAGATTAAAAACAATGGTAAAGTGTATGTTTGGATTAAAACGTAGCTGTAGCGGTGAGGTGAGAATATAAAATGACTATTAAGGACATCATATTAGCATTGATATATAATAGAAGTTTTAAATTATTTTACTTATATAAAATTATTAAAATATGTGAATTTACAAATTCATTTAATAAAATATTAAAATATATCTTCCAATATTTTATTATAAATATTTTAATGAATTATATAATCAATTTAAATTATTTATCGATAAAATAAAAATTATTTTTAATTTTTATAGTTAAATATTCTTTTATAACAATAATAAATATTATTTTCACAAATAGTAACATTATACTTGGATCAAATTTTAAAGTATCTAAACGAATGATTTTTAATTAAAAAAAATATAGTAACATAAGACATAACAAGTTTCATTATTACAAGAAATTAGGTTATGATACAAAATTATTTTTACAAATATTGATTAATTAAACTATTTGCAATGGTTCCCTTAACATTGCAATTTTTCGACTTAATAAAACAAGTATGAAGGATCTTTAAATGTTAAAAGGAAGCCTTCATGACTATGTTTTAGCAAGCTCATGCATCAATGGCCTAACTACGAGCCACACACTCTCAGTTTTAGATATTTAAATCAGAAAAGATAAAAACAAATAACCGCAAAGGCTTCTTCACCGGGCATCGAAAATTTGTTAAACCGATTTTTAGACTCCTACTTATAAGAAGGAACAAATGTAGAAACAACTTGATGGTACACTTGGTGAAGTTGAATATGAGTCTCTTCATACAGTTCACCGAGCAATCTAAAAATATACAAGAGAAACTTATTTTCAATGATTGAACTATCATATAAATAGATAGCGAACTATCATGAAATCCATATACACACCATTGCGTTCATAATCAAGTTACATTTTACTCTTGCCATTGAATTCATATATTAATTAGCCTACAAATGTTCAATGAAATTCCATATTGAGGTGGTAACAATGCCTCATTCTCGAAGAAGCCATTCCTTTTCTCTTATCAAAATGCAACAACTTTCAAACCATAAGCATTTCCTCTATGTTATGACCTAATAACATAAACATCAAATATATCAACCATTTATCCCCAAGACAGAGATATAAAAGGATGAATGTTTGATGTTTTAAAACCATTTATCAACCATTTCCTCTATATAAATGGTTGGGGATAAATGGTTGATATATAAGAGAGCACTTGAATGGATTCTTAAATTCTATATAAGCTTGAAGTCAGAGGTTTTAAAATGCATGCAAAACCCGAACCAATAAAATTCAAAGAAATAGATGAATGTTGAATCAAAAACAGAAAACAAATCCATTAATCACCTAAGCATGAAAATTCCAACCCATCGTCACAGCCTCCAAATCCAAGCACATACAGAGCCTAGAACATTATAGACGCAACAAAACCTTTCTTATCGACTAAAGCCAATCAATTTTATAGTTAACGAAGGACAAAAAAAGTAGTTAGATAAAAAGGAAGAGTAAAGAAGCCCGGAAAAACAAAAGCCAAGAAAAATAAAGGAAGGGGAAGGAAAAAGAAAAACTACGGCCTTATATTAATATACATACCAGAGATGAAATTACCAATATTGATTCTTGGATTGGAAAACGAAGACAACAAATAATCCAAACATTGTTAATATATTTTAAACAAATTTCACTTGCCCATGTTTAATTTTTAAACCCTTTCATTTTGTATTACCTACAAACAAACGGAATTTACACCAATGCTCACTCCTCTCCTTGGGTTACCTCTCTCACTCCTCTCCTCCACCACCACCACCACTTCCTCCGCCGCCTTCTATTTTTCAACTCGCAAGCTTACCAACCCAACTTGACAATTTTCGAGTCGCCGCTCACTGTTCCAACTCACCTCTCCCACCCCATCTCGTCTTCCCAACGATTCTTCAACGAGTCTTACTGAGGTAAAAAATGGAACAGAAAGAAATTAAAAAAGATAAGGAATAGAAACAAGGTTGGAGCATGAATCCAAGTAAGCATGATAACACACTACTGTGACTACACAAAAAATGAAGAGAGGAAAGGGCCAAGCACTGCCCCATCCTTGAAGCACAATGGTCCCGGGAGCTCTTACTTTTAACTTTCCAATGTACACTCAAGATAGTAAGAAATCCAAGTCGATTCATCAACTATGAACCAAAAAAAAGGATTTAAGATTATGTATGAAGATCATTTATAGTGCAAGGCTAGCATGAATACCCTCATGAAAGGTGTGTCAAGAACAATGGGAGATTGAGGGGCAAATGCAAGAATAGGGGTTTATGTTCCCTTCCTCTTAACAAAGAAGAAATCAGGTCCCTTCAACAATCTGTTCCAATAGGTCAACTCTTATTCATTTTAAAATCATCTAGATATACCATTTCATGAACCTACTTCTTGTTTAATGTAGAGTCATGCTCAATTTAAGATGCATACCAACATAGCATATGGTATAAATTAATATTCCTAATCATCACCCTAACTTAAGGGTCTAGATCAACATGGGCGATACCATACCGGTTGGCATACTGACTTTTTCTTTTGGTATATTTTAATTTTGATAAGTGAATTACTAGATAGAAAAGGTTACCAGTATAACGGTTGTTTAAACCTTGTACTCGTTGACACGCATCCATTTTGTAGACGACCACTAATTTCCTCTAATCACAGGCGACCTCTGGATAACTTTAAATAGTAAGCTATAAATTATCCTAGAAAATAAAAGTAACTTCACTACCATGGATAGCATAAAGAAAGAAACTGATCTAAAGTAGACCTTAAGGAAGAAATTACACTAGTAAAGGCATTAAAAACAATTGAGTGTGATTGATAAATTCGGATAGATTCGGATAATAGTACGAATGAAGTGGTATGAAGGTAAAATCATAATCCTTTTCTCAATGCAGTTAGGTAGTTTATTTAGCAACATTATTTATCATTTAACCATTCAATGCTTCACTATGAGCAACATCACACACAATTCTCTATTTATTTAACTTGTACTTAACCCATAACAAGATGCTTGCCAAAGTAATCATTCAATACATACAACATAAAATCAGTTCTTAAACAATTAATTTAGATGAAAACATAACATAAAGTATAACGAAAATTAGAATGTAAAAACTAAAACTAAGCCTCCATTACTTTCTCTTTTGCTTTCGCCTTCAAAATTTCATCTTCTTTAGTTTCATTTTCAACATCAAATCAATTAAACAAATTAGAAAATGATGCAATTCGATGGAGTGAGACACTATCTAATCTTGAATCTATATTTACCGAAACTAAAATCTAACATTATAACTAAGATTTAGAGCTTAAAAAACATTTGAACTCTATTAAAAATCATCAAGAACCATCATAAATCTCAGCACTCTCTCACTCTACAACTCACTTAAAGCTTTGAGAAATCGCTCTTTCTCCAATATGATTCTCTGTTCTAATGTTGTTTTAAACTTAAAAACATTTGGAATCTAACCTAAAATCAATAAAAAAAACACAAAACCGAAGCTCCTCTCTCAAGAATACTTATAAGAGATCTCTTCACTTCTTAGGAGTTGTGAAGATAGGAAATAAAAGAAAACCTTGCACTCTGCAACAACTTCCTTGGCCGGTTGGTTGTCGACATGTCAAAATATTAACCAACAATGAGGAATGAAAAAAAGTGTGTCATTCACAATGAGCAAATTCAAGTGGAACCGGACTAGATAACTCATGAAAGAAACCACAGGCGTTAAAGAAACTTCACCGCACAAATTGAAATTTTATATGGACTATATATAATATGGAAAAGTGTCATATTGGTGGTCTATCACCTAACTCTTTAGTCCGAACATTAACAAACAGTTTCATATTCTTAAGTTTAAACTTGATGTTTAAAGTTCAAAACATTCTCGGTTGTAAGACCCTAGCAGATTGTAGCATTAAATTAGTTAAGACATTAAACCGCCTCGGCATAAAGGTTAAAGGATGCCCATAAGTATAACAAGAATTAAAGAAAATGATTGAAGCAATTTGAGAAAAAATATGACAACCACTGTGAAAATTAAGAATTTGTTTCGTAGCCACAACCAAGACAATCCTAACCATAAACCATAAACCATGTTATCACACAAGTATATTGCTCAAAAAGTAATTTTCGAAAATGAAACAAGATAGTAAGATTCAGTTAAAAAACGAATTGGATTGAGAAAACAATAGGAAATTGAATTACCCATAGGGGAAGAACAAGAAGAGGAAGAAGCAGATTCAAGAACCAAGAAGGCAATTCTAACGAAAAGGAAAGGCAAAATGATCCCCAATACAACACAAACGGCAATGGCGTTCGGCTCGATATTGGCTCGAAAAGGAAAGGCAAAACTAGTTCTCGCCACGCGCCGCTTCTTTGCTCCCTCCTCCTTCACTCGTGTTCGATATCGTTACTCTCTCTATCCTGCTGGCGATACATAGAACTTGTTTATTTTCCGTCGATTTCTCAACTTCTCCTCACTTCCATTTAATCCAAACAAAATCCACTCGATCATTGCTCAACACTAGCATCGAAATCTCAACGTGATCTTTGAACGATGTAAGGGTTAAGGGTTTTGGGAGGAAATCTCAATAGAATGGAATGGAATTTTTGGGAGGAAAATGTGAAAGAGAAAAAGGAGTTGTCGAGAGGGATAACCAAGTAAAAGGTTTTTTGTCATTAAAAATAGCTTTAATCGGATGGGTTCAATTGCTACTCAAACCTTCAAGAAGTTTCTAGAGATCGATGAGTTTCAGATTAATTTTTGCTGAAACGTGATGCTGAACTAAATAGTATTTTAGTGAGATTGGTAACCCAATCTCACCACACTGGAGGAAAACGGGCATCCAAAGGAGCCCTTAGTATATTTGGCATATTTGGTATGTTTTGGTTCATTTTGAGATTATTGAACACTTTTGGATTTGATTTGTGATGCAAACTTATATGGCATATATTTAGTATTATGTTTTGCAATTTACATGTCTAGTGAGTTTTTCGTTCATTGTGTTAATGATCATTTTATACATGTTTTAGACTTGATTTAGTACATCAAATGTATTTGTGATGGTTTAGTTGTATGATGCATGTGTTTAGGTACATTTAAGGAGTTAATTGCATGGCTCGTATTGCTTATTTTCTACATTTTTAGGCAAGTATCTCGAGACCTCAAGAACAATTTCATAAGATTCATATGCATTTTTAGGTATGAATCTCAAGACATATAATGAATGCCTCACAACATAAGATGCCTAGTCTAGAGACATGGTGACACAATCTCGAGTATCGAGACATAATTCCATTATTCTCAAAGCATGAAATTTGAAGTTAAAAATTGAAAACCTAAGAGACATGTCTCAAGACAATATAACCCTACATTTTACTAGTTTGATCTAGGATTCATAAGTTGGCTTCCATATTTGATTGTCATTGATTCCAATTTGTTATATGTGAGCCCAATTGAATTATTTTAACTTCATTTATCACTTCTATTGTCATTTAATTGTAATTGCCATTGTCGAAACCATTTTTTTGGAAAAACGACTGGTCGATTTTGGTTTTGAAAACGAAGATAAAAAATGAGAGTCGCCACCAATCCTTTTTGATGAGGTGTAATCGGGTCACCTCGTAACACGATTGTTTTTAATAAATATTTTGATTTATCAAAACAACGATTTTGATCTACGAAACTCAAAAATGGGTTCGGGAGTCAGTTACGTGGGAGGAAGGATTAGCACCCTCGTCACGCCCAAAATTGGTACCAAATTGATTAATTAGTGTCTCAATGTCAAAAATTTGAAAAGATTTTAAAATACGGATCCTTTAAAAAATGTTTGGATAATTTGGGCTAAAATTTGAGATTTCTTTGTTCCGAGAGGATACAAACATCACATCCAACACGTTAGGACACGATATTTTAAATCATCGTGATCAAAGTTATCTCATGATTTACAAAATTTATTAAAAGGATGTTTAGTTATTTAGTCAAACTATAAATCGAAATCCATCACATTAGGGCACTATTCCCCGAATTTCTAAACATAAATATTGCCTTATTTAAAAACCTTTGGATGAAATATAATAATTTTGCAAAACGTATTTTGTTTAATAGTGTTAAACTAAGAAAATAAATATAGATGTTTGAGTTAAAAATTGAGATTTCTTTGTTCCGAAAGGATATAAACATCACATCCAGCACGTTAGGACACAATATTTTAATCATTCGTAATCAAAGTTATCTCATGATTTACGAAGTTTCGTTAAAAGGATGTTAGGTTATTTAGTTAAACGGAAAATCGCAACCCATCACGTTAAGGCACTATTCCCCGAATTTTCTAAATACGAAACATTGTCTTATTTTAAGACCTTTAGATGAAATGTGATGGTTTTACAAAATGTATTTTGTTTAACGATATAATACAAAACTTAAGAAAACAAATATGGATGTAAATATAGTAGATATAAAATACTAATAATAGTAATAATAATAATAATAATAACAATAGATAAACGAAATGATACGTAAAAGGTATATATACATATACGATAATAAATAATAAGAATAATAATAAAGTAGTAAAATAAAAATAATAAAGTAAGAAATAATAATCATAGTAAGAAAGATTATGTTTACAAAAAAATGATAATAGTGATAGTAATACGTAGTAGTAATAATAATAAGATGAAAATAATACAACATAATATAATTTTAAATGTAATCATAAGGTTAAAATGATTAATGATATATAAAAAAATAATGACAATGGTAATAATAGAAAATAATAATAGTAATACTTAATAATGATAGTAGTATAGAAATAATAATAGAATAACAATAATAATAATAATGAAAATAATAATAAAAAGAAAATAATAATACATTAATAAGAAAATAATAATCTAATAATAATGATAGAAAATATAATAAATAATAATAGGAAAGGAATAAAACATAAAATATAATGATAATAGTGGTAGTAAAAATAAAATAATAATAATGATACTAATAAAAAATAAGAATGATAGTAAAGATGATAATAATAATAGTAGTAGTTATAATAAAATAATAAAAAATAACAATAGTAAAAGTAATAACAAAATAAATAATAATAGTAGTACTAATAATAATGCAAAAATGATAATAATGGAATAGTAATAGAAATAATAATAATCTTAATAGCAAAAGAAAAAGGGCTAAAATGAATTAAAAATAAAATTTCGGCCCAATTTAAAATAAATAAAAGGGGAAAAGGACCCCAATGTGATGCGCAAAATAAAGGAGGGACCAAAGGGAAAATTATCCCATAGTCCTGAAACACAGCGCCTCAAAAGGACCAGATTAAAACAAATATGGAACTGTCGGGCTAGATTTGAAAATAAAAAAGATTTAATTGAAATAATCTAAAACATGGAAGGACTGGGCCCATAAATCCCCATTTGTGAAAAACACGCGGATACGACCTAGAGCGGTCGGGTAATCGGGTCGGACGCTTGAAATGACGTCGTTTAGTGCCTGAGAGGCTGCCCAAAACGACGTCGTTTTAGAGGCCTATTTAAGGCAAAAATCCTTCAAAAAAAATTTATTTTTCACCTGCTCTTTAAAAAAAAAAACTGGTTCTTTCTTTATTTTTCTCTGCAAGATCTGAAGTCTGGCGAGTATCCGGCCATCAGACCGCCGTTCTCCATCGCTGGCGCCGCCTCGCCGGCCACCTTTTTTAATGTTCAATTAGCTTGCGAGTGTTTGTATTTTTGTTTGTGTGAAAATGTTGTTTTTGGTATTTGAAAGAAAATAATCGAATCTCTCTGTTTCTTATTCAATAAATCCTGCCATATTACAATAGATTTTTGGCTTTTATAGCCATTTACAAGTTGTTTGATTTATGACTTCCTTGTCTTTTCCGTTTATTTCACAGGTGCAAGTGGAGCAAGTGGAGGGCGGTGGCAGCAAGCTTTGGCAAGGCGATGTCAGAAGAGGGGCGGTGGCTAGGCTAATTTAGGGTTTTAGTAACCCTAAATTTTTCTAAAAAATTTTAATGTTTTGGGCCTGTTAATGGGTTTGTAATTTGAGTTTAAGTGTTTGGTTTAATGTTTTTGGGTCTGCTGATAAATTTTGGGTATTGAGTTGTGAAATGGGCCATTTGTTTTTGGGTCCCGGGCAAAATTTGGATTCTACAGCCATGGTTTACTCATTTTCATTTAAGAATTTTCACTTCAATGATTATTTAAATGTTTGTTTTGAGTTATTTTAGCAACAAATGTAACATCTTACACTCAATCAATTTTTGAATTGGATTTTTTTTCTTTCACCTATACAATGAATGTAACATGATCTTATAATTTAAACCATTTATATGACGTAATGAACAAAAAAAAAAATAGATTGATTAGCAAGTTATCATGAATTTAGATTTTACATTTTATTTATTTTTAAAACTATATTTTTTATGGATATTATAGTTTTGTGTTTTATATATTTTTAAAATCATGTTTTTTAAAAAATCAATTATATTTCTAAATTTAAAATTGAATAAATAAAGTGTTGAAGCTTATTTTAAGTTGAATTTTTTTAAATTTAAAATTTAAAAAAACATAGTAATAATTTTTTAAACAATACAAAATTGTTTTGCACACTCGCAATGCAATTTCTAAAAAAGACTTTCACAAGCCAAAAAAATATTAGCAAATAAAAACTAATTAAAAGGGACAAATGACAACTTCCCTATATAATTTTTTTTTAATTTCACTGTCAATATAATTAATAATAATCATCCCATTTTAATAATATCATAATGTATGGGCATTTACAAAATGGTGAAAACTATAGTCAAAGTCCACGTTGCCTACTTGTTTATTAGTTCACAAAAAATAAATTTTATATAAATATACCCAAATTATAAGAATATTGCAATTCGCCCAACAATAATTAAATGTAGTTAGATAACATCACTTGATTCAAATTTAAATTAAATAATAAAATTATTACTATTGAGGGTTAATTTTTCGAGCAAAATTTTGAAATGTTGTTCGTTAGGTAATTGATAAGTTCTCAAAAATTAAAAAACGTTGCTTTGTGTTAGGGTTTTATCCTCATTTTCGTTGAGAGTCGTATACGTTTTACGATAAAAGAATGCCTCTCTTAAGGTGATTTCAAGATAAAACCTATAAGACTCAAAGTAAAAATATCAATACAATTACAAATACAAAACAAATGCACATATAGTGAAATTTTATTAGTTTTATAAGTTGGATTAAAAAATTTAATTATGCATTGTTAAGCTGTATCTAAAAATTAAAAACTTAATTGAAGAGTGTTGTAACACCCCCAAACCCGGCCCATGCGTTTTGACCAGATCTAGTATGCTACGAGTTGTACATTGAAAACTTCTTAATTGAATAAAACTAGGAGCCTTATTACATAAATATTCCCAAATAAAATAAAATAAAATTTAAAGAAATCCCAAAAATAATTTGTAGAAATAAAACTTGATGGCCCCTCGAGTCCGTCTCGGCTCCCATGTCCACGATCTCTGCTCATTTGGAAGAGTAGAGAAAAGAAAGCGTGAGTCACCAAGACTCGGTGTATAAATCTCAAAACACACAACGACCGAGCCTACAAACACATTATGGGCCCCGCCCATACATGATGGTAACAATCATAATCGCATGGTAAACGATAAATAATGAATAACCCAACCCATCCTAGGTTTCCATCCTCTACACACCAACCTGTACCAACCATCACACATTGGAGATTTCTACAATCAACCCTCCATCCGCTACACACCAAAACAGCGACAACAGACCGCCTATTCCTTTTAATTAGGAATCATTGAATGTGGCATAACCACCGATCACTATGTGACCTAACATTTGTATATGTGGGATTTCCACCACCGATCACCAAGTGACCTATCATGCACTTCCCTTCAATATCATATTCCCACCCCATGCATACACATAACGAAAACATCATGCGGTCATATATATTTTTCGATACACATAGGAGTTCTATGTTTACGCACAGCATCCTTGCCTAACCCTTTTGGGTTCCATTCATTGTCTATACTGACCTCATTCCGGCTTTTAAGCCCATAACATATATATAGTCATACATACAGTTTATTAGTGTGTTAGAGATCTACACACGATTACCGATAAGACGATGCTTTCTATGTCGACGCTATCGTTAGTCGACACTCATCGCTATCTGCCTAAGGTGTTGTTCAAAAGCCACCCACAACCAAGTGGCCAATCTCGAATGGCGAATCGCTCTTTTCTTAAACTTAGGTATTTTCTCCTTTGCACGATCCATATTTAATTCCATCACAAGTCCTTATCGAACTACTATCACAATATTTAATCGTTAATTCTCATTTTAACCTTAAGATCTTGCATATAATGATCAAATCTAATAGAAATCTAGGAAATCTTCTTACCATAAAAATCCCGAAAGTGGAGACTAGCTATTTTCGCTTTTAGATCTAATTGACCAAGCTTCCTTCAAATCCGAATTGCACCCATCATAAAACCATTAAACTATTAGCTTTCACTTTTGCCTTTCAAAAACGGGAATAGATCATGAGAACTAATCAAAAAATCGACACTTACCTTAGCATAGGAGATTTGGCTAGCACTAGAAAGAGGATTCGGCAATGCCAATGGAAGATTTAAATGCCGGAAGTATAGAACTAATTCTCAAATAAGATAAATAAAAGAGAAGATTATGGATGCTTCGGCTTTTTAGAGAAATTGGTATAAGGAGGAAAAAGTGGAGAAAGAGTTTCGGCTTTTGAAGAAATTGGAGAAAAGAAATTGGAGAAGGAGGGCTAAGGAATTTCGGCACAATGGGAGAAGAAATCAGGGTTTTCAATGTCAGAATCAAGGAGCTATCCCCCCTATTTATAGATATGTCAGCACTACTCCTAAAAATCGAAACGCCTTAAATTCAAGCTAAAGAGAGGGAAATTGGCACCCTCTTTGCCATGCAATAGTTTAATTTTACACTCCTCTAGGCGATGGATTTTCTACCATCACCTCTCTTGTAGATAAGCTCCTAACTTTTCTCCTTTTTATCTACTATTTTATCAATTATAAAATCCATCTAAATCTTCCTATTTTTGAGCCTTGTAGTCGTCCACCTTATCAAATATTAATGCCTAAATTTAACTTACTTAAATTAAAAGATTTGGGCTTTATTAAACTTAAATTTTGGGCCCCTAACTCCTTGTGTGTGGCGTCACTCATTGCTTCATTTTAGGTGCCAAAATGGCCCTAAAAACATGGGCTCCTTGCAGCCAAAACTTGGGCCTCTTTTATTGTTAATGACGCCACCTTAAAATAATTCAATCAAGGCCTTTGCCTAATCCTAAGCCCAATTTTGAACCCCTATCACTTAAATTAACAAATTAAACATATCCCCACACTAAATGCATAGGCCCATAAATTTAGGATGTTACAAGTGTTTTAGGATTTTTAAAAATTGAGGAGAACAATGGATGATAATTTTAGAGAAGACTGATCGTGAGCTTCAGAGAACTGTAACCGACAACAGAGGATTAATGAGCTTTTCTAGAAAAGCTTAAAATGGGTGACAATCCATTTTCGAATTGGACAGAGTCTTTTTGTTGTTTTTTTACTTTCCTTTTCTTGCATGGACGCTTTTGGATTAAGGCTAGTTTTTGGTCTATTCTCTTTTGTTTTGTTTGGATTTTGTTTTGGGGTTTATTTAATATAGTTCAATCTAAAGTTTTTTTTCAAAAAAATTAAAAATAGACAAATAAAGAGAATAATTGGCAGTTTTCTTTAAATTTAACTATCAATTTACAAAATGATTATTCATATAAAAAGACCCTTAAAAAAAAAGAAAAATAAGTAGATCTATTCACGAGTAAAGTGTTCACTTGATCAAATTGACTCAACTTGTTTTGGGCTGGTTAAGGTAATAATTTTTTTATTTCAAGCCGGTTTGGTTTTATCTGAATTTAAATTAAATTATTTTAAAGAAAAGAATTAAACTTAATTATAAAATGTATAAACAATATAAAATTATTTATGAAAACAATAAAATGAGACATTTAGATGGATCCAACCAGATCCGAACCTGAAACCCGGCCCAGCAAATAACCCCACTCTATCATCAAGTACCAAACGGTCGGGCATTTTAAACTCCACCACCCATTAAAGGAAAAATAGCCGTTGACTGTAACGGCTATTTTCGTACTTTCAATTTCGAAACTGCCACTCGAAACCCTTCCCTTTTCTACTTTCATTATCCTTTTTCCTTCTTTCAAGAACAATCATAATCTTGAACAACTCAAAATAAAAAAAAAATCGCCATTTTCGTTTCTCTCTTCCGTATCATCATCATCATCTTGAAGAACTAAAACACAGTAAAAAACAATGGCTCCAACGCCATCTTCTTCTTCGAAACTAAACCAAACCCAGATGAGAACACCTCAATCCAAACACCGTCTCAACTTCACCTCAACAAGAAACAACCCAGCAATTGAACAACACCCACCGGGGGAACACCCCGTGGAAGTGATCGGCAGGATAAGGAACTACCCCGGCGAGCAAAAAGACAAAAACTCCATCTCCTATCTCCATATAAATCCCGATAACAAGACTCTCCGTGTGAGGGCTGATATTGGGTATCGGGATTTTACCCTGGATGGGATTTCTTCCTCAGAAGAAGAGGATCTTGATACTTTTTATAAAAAGTTTGTTCAGTCGAGGATCAATGGGGTTAAAATGGGAGCTAAGTGTACGATTATGATGTACGGACCTACCGGTGCCGGGAAGAGTCATACGATGTTTGGGTGTTTGAAGCAGCCTGGGATAGTTTATAGGTCTTTGAAAGATATATTGGGAGATGCTGGGGAAGATGAAAGTGGAGGTACTTTTGTTCAAGTCACTATTTTGGAGATTTATAATGAGGAAATTTATGATCTTTTGTCTAGTAATGGTGGAGGTGGTTTTGGAATTGGATGGCCTAAAGGCAATGGATCTAAGGTAAGTTTTTTGTGTTTAAATTTGTTGTTCATTGTTGGTCTTTTAGTTCACATTTTGCAGGGTTCATATAAGATTCAAGTTGATTATTCAATGAAACAGCTTCATTATCTGGTTAAATGAAAGTGACATTGAGATGCTATAAGCTAAACTTAATTCAAGTCATGAATGGTCTCAGCCTATCTGTGTCCTAATTTTTATTTTTTTTTAAGAAATTTCCGTGTTGCGTGTTCTTGTCCGGGCTTCCTAGCTTGTTAGTGTTATTAATGGTGTGAATTGTATACCACAGGTGAAACTGGAAGTAATGGGAAAGAAAGCAAAGAATGCTACTTTCCTCTCAGGAAGTGAAGCTGGAAAGATTTCAAAAGAGATTCAGAAAGTAGAGAAGAGAAGAATTGTTAAAAGTACACTCTGTAATGATAGAAGTTCTAGAAGTCACTGCATGGTATCAATTTCACTACTTTTTAAAAAGAATTATTAGGTGGTCTTGCAGATGATCCTTTTTTTAATAACATTTGTTTAAAATCTTCACAGATAATTCTTGATGTTCCAACTGTTGGAGGAAGGCTTATGCTTGTGGACATGGCAGGTTCTGAAAATATTGATCAAGCTGGTCAAGTTGGATTTGAGGCAAAAATGCAGACTGGAAAGATAAACCAGGGAAACATAGCACTTAAAAGAGTCGTTGAATCCATTGCAAATGGAGATTCTCATGTGCCTTTCAGAGATAGTAAGTTGACAATGTTGCTCCAGGTAAAGTACTAGTGTCCAAAATCCATTTCCAGCACATTCCTGAGTCCAAGTAGCATAGGTTCATAATGTTTCTTTTTTTTTTTTTTTTGTTTGTTTCCCCAGGATTCATTTGAGGATGATCAGTCAAAGATTTTAATGATACTTTGTGCTAGTCCAGATCCTAAAGAGATGCATAAGACAATTTGCACCCTTGAATATGGAGCAAAAGCAAAGTGTATTGTAAGGGGGCCTCATACACCATTGAAGGACAAAAATGATGATTCTGCATCAGCTGTTAATTTAGGATCCAGGCTTGCAGCAATGGACCAGTTCATAAATAAACTACAGATGGAGAACAAGCAGAGAGAAAGAGAGAGAAATGAGGCACATAAAGCGCTTGTGAAGAAAGAGGAAGAAGTTGCAGCGCTTCGATCCCTTCTGGAAGTGAAGGGTTCGGGTTCTGGTGTGACTGAAGATGAAATCAACTCGAAGGTAAATGAACGAACACAGATGTTAAAACTTGAGTTGGAGAAGAAACTGGATGAATGTAGGCGAATGGCTGAGGAGTTTGTTGAAATGGAAAGGAGAAGAATGGAGGAAAGAATCCTGCAACAGCAAGAAGAAGTCGAGATGCTAAGAAAACGATTGCAAGAGATCGAATTCGAGTTATGCAGTTCGAGGGATGGAAATGTTGAGGAGAATGAATCAACCAATGAGTTGGATGGAAGCAGTTTTGCTAAAAGGCTAGTTGGGATTTATGGTGATGAGGTTCCAGGGATGGTTATGTCGATGGAGCTGGACATGACTGATCCTGAACCATTTGTTCATGATGTGAAACAAATGGACAAAGCTGTGAATCAAGCGGATCTTTGGTCTGTAAAACATGATGGCTTTGCCCCACAGTTTGGTGCAAAACTAGGCCTAACCACTGTATATGAAGAAGAAGAAACAGAAGAGGAGAATGAAGTGGAGAAGGTGATAATAGAGGATAAAAGGGTATGCTCGAACGAGAAAGATTTCAAATTGACACCTGAACGGTCGGATTCTGAAACAGACTCTTCGAGACTTCTAAGAATCCAAAACATCTTTACACTTTGTGGGAACCAAAGAGAGCTTTCTCAACAAATCAGAACTCCAACACCTGCAAAAGCAGCCATAACTGAAACCATTGATCCTCATTGGTCCTCGGTTATGGTAACTTCAGATAATGATTCTGTTGTTAAAACCAAGGAAAACTCAGGTGCTTTAATGGCAGCATCCTTAAAGGAGAACCAAAACCCGTCTACTGATTGCACTGATGGTCAGATTGATGTTTATGTGAAATGGGAAGCATCTAAGGAAAATCCTGGAAAGTTTATCACAACATTGAAGGTTATAAAGGATGCAACACTTGCGGATCTTCGGAAGTTGATCGATATCTATCTCGGTGCAGATAATCAAGCATTCACTTTTCTAGTGCTTGGGGTAAGTTATTCTTAGAACTCAATTCATAATATACCGTCTCTGGTCTTTAAAAGTACTCATACTTTGGCATGTGCAGGATCCGACCGGGGCGCCTGTGCCAAAAGAGAATGAAGCCATTGTTAAGGCAAGTAAACTGCCAATATGCAACAATGGGCATCTGGCTTGCTTAAGGCCAGCAAAGGGTCTGCAGATAACTAATCATCTCCCCTTGAGTCCACTACAATTGACTCCACTACCATTGACTCCTCTGGAAAATAAGCTTCCACTCACCACAAGCACTCGCTTGTCAAACCAAGGTGATGATTTATCACCTAAGCTATCACCTCATCTCAGTTCCACTCCCTTTATCACTGCTCGAAGACGGTAGGATCGATATTTGCCTGTCTTTTGTTCAGTTGAAATCTCAAGTGTAGCATGAGTATACATATACTCTTCCATTGTGTATAATATCAATGTGTAATATCATTAAGTGTGTCTTCTTCTGGTTATGGATTTAAACTCAATTTCCAATGTCTTTTTTCTTTTAGCTTCCTTAAGTTTCTTATATCTTGAAACTGTCAAGAAGATTCATTCATTGGACTTAATTGAAGTTGATCTCTCTTTTTATCCAATTATTTCCCATAGCTTCCTAAAATTTTCTAAGAATATGGGTGAGACGATAAAATTAACCAGGGAGAAGAACTGAACATAATTTCAATAATATCATTCAAGGGTCAATACATTTAACCAAAAATTACTAAAAACTAAGCATTCAAGAGTATGTGTTTAAAATTAATTATTTCAAGTAAATATGAAGGTTTAAGCCGGAAGCAAGATACTGGAAGTTCGAACATGGGAGTAAATATAGGTAGGTAGTCTCCCCTCTACTCATTAAACTTATTCCATCATGCCTTCATATCATCCAAGCCAAACTTGGCCTGCATAAATAGAATATATCTGGTTAGTTGATTTGCAGAATGCGCAATCGTTATGATAGACAATACTAAAAAATACAATACATTTGACATGAAAAAGAACCATGGTAGATGAAAACTGAAGAAAACTTTTCATTTTATTAAAATGACATTATGAACTTTGATTCATGGTCCATTATCTTGCATACTTCTATTTCAAAGCGGTGATACTGCTTTTGTATTTGATAAAATTTTAAATATATATCTTTCAAAACACTTAGAAAAATTTTTTGGAACTTGCTCAAAGTAATAAGCAATTTTTTCAAATAAGTGAAAGCTCAAAAAATTAAAGCAAAAATCAAAAGTATCAATACCTTAGGTATTCTTCAAAGTATCGATACCCATGAACTGGTATTAATACCAATTTGAGCTTTAATGTTTTGAAAAATTGAACAAAAATCAAAAGTATCAATACCGTTTTAAGGTTTGACGTTTTAGAAAATCAAAGAAAAAATTGCCCTTGTGTTGATACCCTCCCCAAAATATCAATATATTTTGTTGCAGGAGTCATTAATGCTCTGGTTTTCACACATCCAATGACTCTATTCAATTTTTCAACAACCACAACAGTTAGAAATCAATTAGGAAAATCAATTAAGAACTATAAATACCAGTTTCCAAAGCTTCTACAATAACTAGAGATCAAAAGTTATCAAGAAAGATCAAAAAGTTCTTTTACCAACCTTTTGTGCTTAAATTCTTCATCTTTTCTTGTAAACACTGTGAGCATTCATTGATTCTAAGTTCAAGTGTTTTTCATTGGGTGTGATTAACTTACAAACATTCTAATCTCGTAAGGATTTTTCACTGTTTGCTTATTTGTTTACTCTTTTGAGATAGAAATCTTAGTAGAATTATAAGGTTAAACCTTGATCAAATTAGTGAATTTGGGAAAATCCTTAAGGGTGAAAAGCTAAATAAGTGGAGTACACAATTGGGGCTGAACCACTCTAAATCATTTGTGTTCATTGTTTCAGTTTCTTGTCGTAGGTTCCACAATTTTTTTAAAAGCCAATTCACTCCCTCTTGGTTATTAAGGTTGATTGATTGAGCTTACAATCTTACCAGATATTTGTGATTCTCCTCAAGAAATGGGGGGAAAGTCGAACAAAATTTCTCCATGTCAGCATTAACATCTCCGGTGCCAGCTATCACTTCCATGAACTTCTTCCTCTCTGGGGCCAACTTCAATGCAACCTGTATTCTAACAATTCAATAAGTGATGTAGGACAAGTAAATCAATACTCAGATATCCAGAAAGTCCCAGTAATTCATTCATCAAAACCTAATAAGAACATTAAGTATTGATTATAATCGAATGTCTGCATATCATAGGTTATTATCAGGAAAGAGATATAGCGATCAAAAGAAACTTAATCAAATGGGAACAAAACTATTTACCGTGAAAGCGGAACTAGCAATCCAGCCATGGAACTTTTTCAGGGTTTTGCCATAGGAGTCTGTACAAGATTCGGTCATAGTCCAATCTGGATGTGCAAGCAAGTTGCGGAACAATTCTACGAGGAAATCCATTGCTCTGAAAAACATCAAAATAGTAAAATTACAAATTGCCAAATACAAGGAAATGAAACATATGGAAGATTGATTTCTGCTATTGTTTATTGGCGAGATTACGTACCGTGTCAACCAGAGAAGACCATTGGTACAACTAGATGAACCTGTTGCTGTTTTACAATCAACCTCTTCTTTCACCATACTGTACAAGTGATTGTATTTAGCGGGATCAGTTTCGTATTTCTTTTCCAACCTCTGGAAACAGAATCAACAAAAGACAATAATTTTAGAAAATAAAATTTGTTTCGTTAAACAGATGTGCTTGGCGTTAAAATGCCTTCAAAAGTAAGTATATAAAAGGAACAATAGCTCACGATGACCATCTCGAAATTCCATACATTGTTGTTGCATGAAATTAACAAAAGACATGCTAGGACAAGGAAAAGTAAGCAAATATCATCAATAGCATACTCGAGAATAAACATCTTACCGATATGTTACCACCAACATCACTCTTCACAATGCTCATAGCAGATCCGAACTTATCTGTAAAAGCAACAGCAAGAGCTTTTAATCTTTTGCTCTAAATCAAGTATCAACATTGTATCCATAAAGAAAGAAAGCCAGTAATAGCTTGCATATTATAGGCCTTCAGCATCCGAAGATGTCAGCCTTTCACTATCTATCACACACATGCACACACTGCTCGGATCCAGTTTGAATGCAAGCTTAGACAATCCTACCAAAACGTTGACAGCTAAACCATCAAGCATTTGTCTATTACCAAATGATTTATAATCAAAGAGTATTTTGATATCAAATCATGCGTACAACCCTAATGACTTCAATCTTATTATCCTTTGCAAATCTCAAAAACTTAGCGATAAAGTCAACTGGTATAATAACAAACTTGAAGAAAGATTTCCATGAATATTCAACTCAAATTAGATGTTAAAAGTTAACTAATCTAACAAGCTTAACATAAGTAAATTAACCCATAATCAGAAATCCATGAAGATAACCTAAGGTATAATAAAAACAAACAAACCTAGGACTGGCAAAATCAACTTGCAGACATCCAAAAAAGGCTTGGTAAGCATTTCCCCTTCTGGAGATTTGATATGCTTCATTCCTTCCAATGATGGAGTAAAAACTGATCCTTCCATTGCTCAAAAAAGATTTCAACTTTTTTTTTTCTCTCTTAACTGCAAAAATCAAAATTAAAATCACCAGGATTCAATTTCACTACATTAATATTATCCAACAAAGAAAAAGCCAGCCACTTTTATATATCTCCAAATCACTAGAGTTTTAACCTTTTTACTCAAAACCCAAAACCCCAATTCAAAAATCATACAAAAAAACATAATTGATCATATCAAAAAGTGTGAATTTTGATCAGATCTATCAAAAACAATATATATAAAAAGAGATAGAGAGATCAATACATGGAGCTCTACTGCACTTAAAACTGAGGAAAATGGAGAATTGTGAGGAATTAAACAATAAATAAACGATTGAAAATGTGGGTATATGAATCTAATTCAATACAGATAAAAGATTAAAAACGGAACCTGGCGATTTTTTTTCTTTGAGAATTGGATTCGGTTGAAATATTGAAGACGAGAGAGAAACTGAATTGAAGTGACACCGAAGCTGAAACAGCTGTTTGTTGGTCGGTTGCACGTCTTCACGTTTCAGGGTGTACACGTGTCTTTATCTTATTGGAAGTTTCACTTAGGTCACTAAAGCTAAGATCCGGATGGTCCATGAACAAGTATTTGGGTCGGGCACCCGAATATGAAATATCTTTGAGTGGACTTTCCTGTAATGTTCAAATAATCGAATCAGTGATCGATTAAATTATGATTTTTAATTTAATCGATTAGATTAGTTTGACTATTAGCACAATAATAATTAAATATATAATTAAAAATATAAAATTAAAATAATATTAAAAATTTAGTTTAATTAATTTAATCGTCAATTTTTTTTCAATTTTCAATTACTTATTGGTTTTGAATAATTTACTCAAAAATCAGTTTAATTCCTAAGTCCACAATAATATATCGAACCAATTTTCGATCCGATCTAATTCAAATAACATTCCTACTTAATTTAATTATTCAACTCATTTTGCAACCGATTCAAGCAATGATATTTATTTTGAGCTAGCTTAGTCTAACCCAAATTCTAATTAATTATAAATATTAATATAGAATTATTGTTTTTTTTTTTATATTTTTAAACTGTAAAAAAAAATCATTTAAGTAGTAGAGTCAAACTCTAGCACAAACTTGAAAAAAATAAAATCAAAGCGGGCCTCAGGCCCATGAGGAAAGATATTCATTGGCCCAATAAGAAGAGAGAAAAAGAAGGCCCAAATTCAAGCAAATAGCCTATACAAAAGAGATCCGAAATTTGATTAGCCCAAATCTCATCATCATCACCCAAAAATGAAAAACCCTAGATCCAACGGTTATAAACACCCTATAAAATCCACCATAAACTAAAATTCGTAGTTCGCAGTTGGCACCTCCTTTTATATTTCCTTTTCGCCTCTCTAGTTTCCTACACTCTCACACACTCACAGCAAAAAATGGTGAGTTTTTTTAAAAAAAAACTTTAATGGAGGTATGGTTCATGATTTTTATTCATGTATATATGGAATTTTTAATTTTTTTAATTTTCTTATTATTTTTTAGCCGTTCAAGAGGTATGTTGAGATCGGGAGGGTGGCTCTCGTTAACTACGGCAAAGACTACGGCAAGTTGGTTGTCATCGTTGATGTTGTTGACCAGAACAGAGTATGTCTCTTTTTTTAATATTTAATATAACATCATTTTAATTTCTTTTATTATCGTTTTAGGCGTATGGTGGATTTATAATTATGAAATGTATGATGGGTTTAGTGTGAAGTTGTATGATTTAAGGGGAAAAGGATAAAATTCAATGTGGAATGGTTTTGAAGTTTTTTATATTAGGGTTTAAATTTGGTGCATGAGTGGAATTTAGTTGTTTTGATTCTAAAGAGTGTGATTAAAACTGGGTTTTCTGTATATTTCTTGTTTGAGTGGAATCTAGTTTGAAACATGTTATTGAAATGAATCTGCATGAGGTTTAGTCATGGTATTGTAGTGATGAAGCTTATTAGAATCACTATTCTAACCTTATGTTGCTCGGACTCAAGAGTGAATGTCGGATATCTGTATGTGTTCAACATTATGTAAGCTTATTGGGAGTGTGAGGACTGCATATTTACATCTACTTTAATGGGTCGGATATGGGTCGTAGAAGGGTATTTCAGGAGAAAAAAAGAGTCGGGGGAACATCCGTCTAATCTTAAATGGATTAGGTGAGCATGTTTGTTAATGTGCAACTTGCTAATTGTGGTTCATTCTAGTTTTAGTGACCATACATAAGGATAGAATCATGAGTCTAGTTAAAGTAAGATAGGTAATGATTGCATAAAAGACGAAAGTGAATTTTTGATTATATATTGGTATGCCAGGCTCTTGTTGACGCCCCAGATATGGTCAGAGGCCAAATGAACTTCAAGAGGCTTTCTTTGACAGATATCACAATTGACATTCCCCGAGTTCCAAAGAAGAAAACATTGATTGAAGCCATGGAAAAGGCTGGTAAGGATGTTAAATTTTACTCACATTTGTCATACTGTTATTTCTCAAAATAATGTTCTCTTTCTAATCAATTTTATGCGATTGTCTTAGATGTTAAGAACAAGTGGGAGAATAGCTCATGGGGTAGAAAGCTGATTGTCCAAAAGAGAAGGGCAGCTCTCACCGACTTTGATAGGTTCAAGCTTATGTTAGCTAAGATCAAGGTTGGTTTGTTGCACCACTAATACATTTACCTGTTTTACACGTAATTTCTTTTATCAACATCTAAATACGCTTTTTCGGAACTTTGACCTGAGCAGAAGGCTGGAGTCGTCAGGCAAGAGCTTGCAAAGCTTAAAAAGGAGAATGCATCTTGAAGTAATTCTGAATTATGGGATTTTTTGCTAGTTTTTTCATCAATGTTCCGCGAGTTCTTTTTGGGATTGATTTTTGTTTTTCTATTAAACAAAGGATTAAGATCTTTTGAGGACACCTTATTTGCTGTATGACAGATTTTGTAGTGAGTTTATTGCTATATATTGCTTGCTCAATGTGGTTGCATGTTGCAGTATTCTTTTCCTCTCAAACTTCTGGTGTCTATGTCTTGGCTGTTCATTTGATGGCAGCAAAATGTTTAAGAATTTGGGCTAGATATTGCCTGATATATTAATTAATAATATAGTATTTTATAAAATAAGAACAGATGATGAATTGAACTATAAACACTGTAGATTTCAGAAGTGAATTTTGACTTATAAGAGACTGCATCAATTGTTCTACACCAATGATGCATAGAAGGCAACTTTTTTATTACAAAAGTAGGTACAAAAGTAAGGGACGATGTACAACTCAATTGCTGTTAAAATGGAATTAATTTGGCGAACTGCCATTCTTGTTGCAATTGGGTGGATTTGGACAGCTTCGGGTTGGGTTTATATTTTTTCGGGTTTTGATAGTTTCATTTTTGGTTTGGTTGTGACTTGTGAGGTAATGGGATAAAATAAAAGGCATTCTCTCATTTACAGTAAAACAATGGCAGAAATCCATGGCTACAACAGAGAAAGTACATAAAATCATGCTGGGATGTCACTTGCTAAGAACCAGTTCGGTTTAACCTTGTGTCTACTTAAGGAACTTCCTTTGGAAATCGATATAAACGAGACAATTGAGACACTTTGGTTCACCTTTCATCATCAAGCTGTCAACTTCTTCTCACTGGTCTTGCTTTTGAATGGTGACAATAGGGAAAATGAGCGAGCAGCTGCATGATTATATAAAGTCCATGTTAGATTATCAAACTTTAATGATGTAAAACTCTGTTACTCGGACTAGAGGATGATAATCCAATATCGGTATTTGTCCACCATGGATATGTTCAAATATGTATCAGAGATACTAAAAGTCCGCAAAACTTAAGAAAAGGAACCAAAGAATGAGTATGGTTCAATGTGAAGCAACTACTTACACTTTTTCGGTGTATGGCTAGCTGTCGGATTTTCATTCTGAGAGATTAGGTTCTTCAACGTATGAACTGACAACAACGAGAAAATTAGATGGTTTTGGATCAAATATGGTTGGAAAACTACCAAAGCTACAAAAGAACAACAACTATCATATGACAAGTGCACAAGAGATGAACTATAAGGCAATTACCTTCACTAGTAGAGGCGCGGTTTGTGACAAACTCATCAGCTGGAGAATCATTAACACCGACACTATCTGATTCAATGCGATGTTCACTTGTAGCTGAGCTATGATTCTTTCTTCCAAACTTTAACAGCCGCCGAATCCCTTTGGGTGACTCCTTTACTTGATGCTTATCCGGCACTTCAGGAATCTTTTCTAGTTTCAAGTTCTTTGAATCAGCTACACGAGCTCTAACACTCTCGGACTCTTTTGCTGCAGCTTGCAATCTAGTTGGAGGTGCTATTGCATGATCTGAAACTTCACTGCATGGATCTTCTGAAGAAGAGACCCGAGCTAAAGGGGCTTGATAAGGTTTTTCGGTAACACTAGAACTTGTAAACTTCAATGGTTCCTTTTCGGTGTTACTCACATTAACCTTTTGCACCTGAAAATTTGTACATTTCCGGTTAAGATGAATAAGAGAACTGCTATAGGCTAATCAACCCTTTACAGTCAAGTTCAGCAAACCATACCTCATAAGCTCGTGATCTTTGTTGTGTCCCGTGTTCATGATCAAGTGACCCAGCATTCAGTGAAGAAACTGGTGCACGAGTGGAGGGATAATCTGACACCTCCTTGGTTTTCCTCCCTAAGTCATTTCCCTTATGTATTGCTGCAGTACCTTCTGATGAGTTCACTGTGGGAACAGAGGGCTTCTCTTGTTCAAGCATCACAATGGTTTTTTCAATTATCGTACTGTCATCCCCATCAATGTTGAACGAAACTTTGTCCAGGTTCTTAGTAACATTGGTGGTAGAAGATACACTTCTATTCACCTTCTGAGTCATTCCCTTTCCTCCGGAATTGCTGTGGGTAATATTGGGGGCTTTAGTTGTTTTAATTTTGAGCTCCGGGAGGGATACTATCTTACTCTTATCATGGTTCACAATTGCTGATATTTTTCTGCTTTCAGGCCCTCGAAATGCTTTTCTTTTGGGTGATGGTTCCAAGTTCCGTGACTTCACCGAAGAAACACATGCACTGCTACTTACTTTCGGCTCTGATAATCTCCTAATCCTTGCCATGGATACCTTTGCATCAGGTGTTACACTGCCGATGTCTTTCTTCTGTACAGGCAATGATGGAACCAACCTGCTTAATCTGTTTCCACCGGAGTTGGTTCCGTTGTTCAATTTGCTCGGTTTGGGGGTTTTAAGAGAAGCAGGCGATACCACAGGAGTAATCCGGATGGATCTTTGTAGTGGCGACGACAATCCAGGCTCAGCATCAGTGAACTTCGATCCCTTATGAGAGCCGGGGGAAATTTTCAACGGCAACTGCTTCTTGTTTTGCATGGCCGTAGACGGCTGAGCTGCATTGGAACTACTTCTAGCTGCAATTCTCTTTTGTCTTTCCATCTTCAATGCTTCGAGTCGTTTAATCTCCACCTCTTCCTGAAAAAGAAAGTATTAGAAAATGAATAAATAATTTATTTGATAAACCGTCCAAGTTAGCTGTAAAGATTGTTGAGATTAGCATACTTTTTCCTTCTTCATTTTCTGAAGATCAGCTTTATATGTTCTTAGCCTCTCAGCCCGGGCTTTCGCTTCGTCTAAAGGACTCATTTTCGAAGGCTTTCCCTTCCTTATCAGTCCTACAGTCTTCTTTTTATCGGAAGGATCTGCAACAAGTTTTGATTTCCAGATTTTCGAAGTCTTAGACCCTTTCATGCCCTCTTTCTTTTTCTTATCTAGGGAAGTAGCATATTCAGCATCAACCTGGATTTTATAATCTAAGGCAGGATCATAACCAATCGACCCAATTTCCATTCCCCGCTCGGGCATCAAAGTCAAATCATCTATTTTGTAGTTGACTTGGCTTCCGACCCTGTTAGATGCATTTCCTGATTTCCGAAGTGACAACGAGAACTCGGAATCCATACTAATGGCATTGCAATCATCAGTTCCGACTCGAGGGACTGAAGTTGACCTGAAAGGAACTATGTAGGAATCATCATTAATATTGTTCGATGACCGTTCAAACCAGTTAACAGCCAATCGATCTGACGGAGAATTCGTATTTTGTTGTCGATTTACTATAAACTCGTCATTTGTGGACCTCCTATTCACCCTCCTACCCTCTATTTCCGTATAATGTGAACCATCAACGGAATTCCTATCATCGGCTGAGCGACCACCTTTTATCGAAGTCAAAGACTGATCATTTGATGACGCTTTAAGCATGCGACCGCTACTTGCACTAGTTTTATGCATGTCAGTCATGTTCCTTTCTTCGTATTGACCCATTTCTTGTCCACCGAAACTACAGGGTCTTCACTCACTCTATTCAGTATTCTCTTTCCTTGAACCTCCTTTTCTGCCGAAAAAATGCATTGGTTCACTCTACGTTCTTCCTCTTCAGCACCTTTAAGCAAATAATTTTGAAATGCTTGCCAGTGTCCACCTTCTGTCTCCTTCCCGGAAACCATTTCTACTGTATCATCAGGCTTCGCTTGACTTCTTTTCCCCTTTGAGGATCCTAGACAGTTCTTCTGCACTGAATTTCCATCTTCCTCGTCCATTTCAGGGCCGGAATGTGAGTCACTATCTGACGAGTTTTGCTTCTTCGAAGCGATATAATTGATGTTCCGAATGACCACCATTCCAGATTGTCTTTCACCCGAACTGCTACGCTTTTTTCTTGATTTTGGACTAAGTGAAGTTTCATTCTCCAACTCCACATCATCTTGAGGTTTTGCTCTCTCCAGCTTCCAAGCTTCTGATCCATTCTGACTATCCATAGAATGCCGTCTCTGTATTCTTTGACCAACATTGTGGCTCGGATCCTCCATTGATGGATAAGGTTGTTGAAAGAATGGACTAATTCCGGGATAGTGTGGATAGTAGGACATGCCTTGCATAGCATATCCTTGAAAGGTTGGCATACCACCTGGTGGAGAATGGATAGGCCAGGGAGGAAACAGGGGACGCGGAAATTGGGCCTGGGAATATTCTTGCCGGCCCGGGGTCTGTCGATCCATGGGAGGCTTCTCATCTGGCAATGTCGGAATTTTACTTATTTCAGTTCATAATATGAAAATTTGTAAGTCCCAGCATATAGAGTGGGCAGAAAATCAGACGAGAATAACTTACCTCTGATTAAATAATCCATCCAAAATATATTAAAGAACCCGAAAACAAACAGTAGTGTTTTCCTTAAATTAAACAAGACCGTGTTTCCAACATTGAAAATTAGGACTATCGCATGCACCAGAAGCAAGGCCAGATAGACGAAAGATTAATGCACATAATCACACATGCACAGAACATGTTGATACATATATCAACAAATCATTGTACGGAGAAATCTTTATTTTCAAATTATATGAAAAGAGCGATAATACTAAAGTAACCTTCCCATTACTCAGAGAATAGCAGAACACATGTCGTGTCATGTAAAAGAAAAGGTGAACTAACATTTTATCTAGAAGAAAATTCTAAAAAAACATACCTGTACTTGACTCAAGACCGGCTTTTCCGTTGTTTCCTGAAATCACGGGCCATGCTTGCTTGAGCTCTTTCATAGCGGAGAAATCAGCTAGACTAGACATTGCTTCGATTTCAAGCCACTGGCCTGTTCCATGCTTTCTTTTCCATAATTCAGTAAACTCTACACAAGCATCCCTGCAATGAAAAAAAATGAAGTGATGGAGAAATCATTCACCAGTTTGTCAATTATTCTTCCATGAGTAATTTTGACCTCTGAAAAAGCATTCAATCATGTTCGAGTATGTGATCATGCATAATATATATATATGCTTTGAATACGACTAAGTGCCCTGTTTGAAAAGCTCACATACCTCAAACGAGAGGCTCCGAAACGTTCAGAAAATGACATCAAAGGTGCCATGTCATCAACGCTAAAACCAGCAGCTGCAGCACGTGCAAAAGCCATACCTTGCTCTTTCTGGAGTGCTGTCTTCCTCGTCTCGAGGACTTTCAAAAGTTGAACTCTAGTAAAATATCGGGAAAAAATAACGTGTTAGATTATTCCAACAAATTAAATTATGTTATTCAACACTATGTTCAGCTGAAAATTAACATGAGGCCACATACGACTTGTCTTATTCTTTTTGCCTTCTGTCTTTTCTTTTTTCAGAAAAAGAAAAAAAATATCTTTTACTCGGAAAATTATGAAATGTCCGCATTTAGCTAATTAACTATAAATTTTTATCTCCTATTATGAATATTAAGGAAAATCAACAAAATGTTATGCAAAACATTGAAGTCCCCTAGAAACCATAATGTTTTAGTCCTTCCTCGAAATTCTCATCACCTACTTGGACTTGACTCTAACCTTCAAGAATACTTGGATTTAGTTCATACACTATTCAGTCAACCTTTCATATAGGTAGCTAAAAATTCCCGAGTGAGCCAAGTTCAAGTATGTAAACCTTGTATAGTTGGAAGGTAAAGCAGACTGAGGATAATATAGATAATATGCAAACTATGTGAAATTCGAAGTGACCACCAAAAACTATAGATAATATGCAAGCATTAGTAAAACATACTTCGGATTTTCTTCCTGTACAGCAGACCCATTCGCTAAGGGTGACCGTGCTCCAGGCTGCCAAAACGAGAAAAAGAGTTAAACAAGTTCCCAAAAATCATAAGAAATGCTAAGAATCATTTAGCGGATCCTCACTGCGTAAAGAATGATAGCTTTCTCCTCACTGGAATCCAGTGTAGCCCTTTTGCCTGTTCAAAGACATCAGGTGTTAAAACGAGAACAAAAAATAAATAAACAACTCCATTCGTGATTACATGTAAAATGGCACTAATCCGGATGGAGTTAGAAGCGAACATCGTAGGCAATAAGTTACTAGCAGTACCTTCTATGCTTTCTGAAGATTTTAAGTGATGTTCTTCAGCCTATCATAAGAACGAAAAAAATAGAGTTAATCTCTACAGTATACAAGTAATAGAACTCACAAACATTTCACTTACAGCAGCACTCAATCCTATATTGTTGTTGCTTTGAATTGCAATCGCCTCTTCAATCTGCAAAATTTCTAATTCAACAGTGTACACTCGTTCCAAGATCTCCGGAGTACTCACAAATCGAACAAACCTTCAAAAACGAAAAACAAGTAGTATCTCGTGCCAACTTCAAAGGGAAACAAAAGATTCATCCTAGAGCCATTTTTCGACAACAAACTTGACATACATGATGGATTCAACCATCAAAACAATAGCTCCAATGGCAACCTTTGCATACCTTTCCATGGTTCCTTTTGTGAACCAAGTGGCATCGATACCGGGTTCCAGTTGAAGGATAATCGAATAACCCCCTTTGGAAATCTGATCTTGTGCAATCTTCAAATGGGCAAGGAATGGATTAAGCAAACCTGAAGCCATTTTCTCTGACTTCCCATTTGCAGATATCACCAATTCAAACCTGATGAAAGCAATGCAGAATCTAATAAAATTCATATCTACAAATATTATACACAAACAATACCAAATTCGGTACGAGAGTAATGATTCCATCACAAGTGATATCAGAGTCTACTCGTAACTATTAACTACCCATTATCCAATGCCCCACTAGTGCCGCAATAGCTGTGGTCCTCAGAGTGGACCAACCCTGACTCTATACCGAACATCATATGAAACCGGACTGCGTTCATTAATCTCACATTGAATATGAATCAAATAACAAAGATACATGAGTGTATTGCACACCAGAAAGAGAGTAATGATTCCGTGACAAGTCTTTTAAACATATATCAATGCTCACATACCAAGTAAATAAACAATCTCTAATGCTACTTCGAAACTTAGAGACGATACTATAGAATTACAAATCCTAAAACGTTGTAGAAGCAAGCTTAATACATATATCAAAGCTAAGTATTAGCTACAAATCAAAGAAAACAAATATTACCTGGTTCGAGTTGGTGTGAGTTGGAACAGAGCTGAGTCAAGCTGAGTTGAAGACTTCATTGTTAACCTCTTTCAAAAAAAAAAAAAAGGCAAATCTTCAACACTGAAATGGCATCGTTATGAAAAAAAAAAAAAAGCAACAATTTTCATGAAATTTCACAGAAAAAAAAATGATTATGACATTTGGATTCTAAAGATAGCTCAGTTCAGTGAACCGCCAGAAAAAAAAAAAGGGGGGGTTTGCAGAGAATCAGAAAGGCATAAAGAAATGGGGAAGTTCTCATAAAAGAATATATAAAGGTTTTTAGTGAGAGAGTGAAAAAAAAGGGCATCTTTTTAGAGAGAGAAAAATGGAGGATCCAAAGACTGCTACTTTCGTTGAGTGGGAAACTGAGAGGAAAGAAATTACAAAACATTTTCCTGTTTGATTTACACTTTGGTCGGAAAATTGTTCTGTTGGGAGGAGGTAAAAATGAAAAAAAGGAAAAGGAAAGAGGGTATAATTGGGAATTTGAAGTAAAGTTGACGGCAAGCATAGGGAATGCTGAAACGTAAAGGAGTTAGTTGATGAAATTATTTATATCATGAATTTACGCAACTACCCTTTTTGTTTTTTTGTCAACGGTAAACACTGATTTTTTATAATATATAAAACATAGACTTCCATAATTCATATTTTGAATTATTTCTTAAATTTTAAAATATATTAATTGAGTACTTGAAGTATCGGTACTTTATCATATCAATTAAGTTTTTCATCAACTTAATGTTAGATTAGGCATTAAATGTTAACTCACTGTTATAACATCGAATCATCTAACTGTTAAATTAATTGAAGGATCTAATTAATAAAATATTAATATTTTGAACACTCAATTAAAACATTTTAATGTGTTAGAACTAATTTAGAATGTGAGTCATTATCATAAGATATAAAATATAATTAAACTTTTTTATATAAGAAATGTGATAAAATAATCTAATAATCAAAACTTGAAATTGATATTAGCTGAAAATTTAATACCAAATTTTTATAAATTAATTGTAAATAATTTTTTATTGAAATTAGATATCCACTCTAATAATAGTAACTAGTTCCTTCGTCATGTTCATCACACTACACTTTATAATTTGGAAATCTCTCTTTGACTAATGCACATTTTATTAATCAAAATAATACTAAAATTTAAACAGCCCTATATTACTATTTTTATATTTTATAATTAAAGTTAAATAAATTAATATATTATTAAATATTATTTCAATTTTATTTTATTTTATTAAATTTACGTAGAAACTTTGATAATTTTTTAAGACTTGAAAATTTTAAATTACAAATTATAATGATGCAAAACATGATTACTAGTTTTCATTAGATTGTGATTGCAATTGCAATCTTTTTGGCAAGCTCTTCACGTGTACTCAATTAATCCTTCACAACAAATTTTCTCGTAATTAAGCAGAAAGTTAGAAGATTAGCGAACGTTATCTGAACCGAATTTGATCGGCCGACCAGACTCGTTGAACGAAAATTGATTAGGATATTGATCTAAAAAGTTTTGAATCAATTAAGTTGAGAATCGATATTAACTAGTTCAACTGAATTAAAAAATTTGTTAAACCGATGATTGAACTGATTTTTAATATTTTTTTATTAATTTTTAATGATTTATTTAATCAAACCGTCAGAATTTGTTAATACAATGAACTGGTAACTTGCTGATTCAACCACTTGTTCAATTTTGAAAAGCTTGAGATTAGCAACGAATTTCCTTTGTTTAAGTTAGAGGCGGATCTAGGGAGCTGACAGGGCCTCGGCTTCCCTAAAATAGAAAATTTTATATTTAGATCCTTTACAATTTATAAAATTTTAATTTAGTAATGATAAAACTACACTTTAATCTCAAAAATAATAAAATTTTGATTTAATCATTTAAATTTTATAAAGGTATAGGTTATTAAAATAGTAAAATTACAATTTTACTATTATAAAAATATATAATTTAATCCCGACCCAAAAATTTTATTTGCTTTGCCCCTAGTCTAAGTAGCATTTGGTTAAAGACCTCTTTTATCTTTTTTAATTTTCTTTAGTTTTATTATCTATTTATTTATTAAGTATCATTAATTGATATTTTAATAAATTAAAATAAATAAATAAGACACATGATATTCTTTTAGGATAATTATGGAAATTTTGCAATTCTACGGGATTGAGATTGTGCCATATGTTTTTAAATTATATTTAAGAAATTAAAAGTAAATAATTAAGACTTGTGGCAGAATTTCAATTATACTTTTAGGATTAAAAATTTTCACTTATGTACTAAACAATTTTTTTTAATTTCGCTTATAAAATTAATTTTTTTACTATTTGGTAATATTATTTCTTAAATAATTTTCTTTATAGTTTTGTACTTATAGACAAAATTGAAACTAAATTTTAACTGAATATTAAATTTTGCCATGTTTGGGCACTAAATGTTTACTTTGATTGAAGCTTCCAACTTTGATTTTGATAATTTGAAGATAAAATTCTAATTTTAATAATTGATAATAACTAATTAATGAAGTATGATAAAAGAAAAGGTAAATTATACAAATTGTGATCTGCGTTTCTATTTTGGTTATTCAATTTTAATTTTTTTTAATTTAGACATTAACATTTGAATTTGTTCTTGTTTTGGTCACCTATTATTAAATTGGTAACGGAAAGCCTTTTCTAATTGGTATAATAACACATTTAGTCCTTAATACTTACATATTCAATCAATTTGATTTTAATTCTAAATAACTTAATAAATTTAACCATTCATATTTACAAATTCTATCAATTTGATCCTCAAACTTTCTAACCAAGACTCTTGACTTTTAAAATAGAGACATTACATATCTATAAATTTGTTAAACCCAAAAAGGAAAAAATTCTCTCAACTAACAAGTTGTTTTCTGGGCCAATTCTTGATACTATTGAACTTTTCTTGAAACTTTATTTCCTTTATTTTTTCATTAATTTTCTTCTAAATATAATATTTTATAACCTTTTGATTGATAAAACATTGGCTATAGAAAATGAAAAACCTTTAAAAAACTTTTAGATTTACTCTCATTATTAAATATTTCCTTCAAGGTACATAGAAATAGAAATAGTTCTCGAAGTTGGCCATTGAAATTGGAAATTAAATCTAGAGTTTAAAAGTATGGATTTGAAAATTCCAATTGTTCAATCAATAATTATATAAGAAAATTATGAACATTTCATTTTTCATAAGAAGAAAAATGTGAAAGACTTAATTTAATTTTCTTTCATTGCATTGGTAATATATATTTTAAAAATTTTATAAACTAATTAAGAGATTATCATGTGCTCTATTTATTTTAATTTTAAATCCACAATAAACAATATGTATTACTAATAATCTAATCTAGTATTTAAAACATAAAAGATCTAGATAGAAAACCCACACATTTATTATAGTATGTGCCTTAAACTTGAGATCAAATAAAGACTAAGTCAACAAAAAAATTGTAGACGAAATTAAGTGTATATTTCTATGAGAGTTAAAATATAATTTCACCATTTTAATAGTTTATATCTTTATAATAATTTAAATGACTAAACTAAAATTTTATCATTTGTCGGGGTCAAAATATAATTTTATTATATATTAATTTAAATATTTATTAGCTCTGATAATTAAATATCAAAGTTTAATAAGTAAAATTTGAATAAGCATGTGTTAATCCAAATATACAAATTCAAATAGTAATTAAAATGAATATAGTTAAAATTTAATACCCACTTGTAATATAGAGACAAAATTATATTTTAATCTGATTTTAATATATCAAAAGATATTTACAAGCTGACAACTAAACTTGAGTAATTCCTTAATACATTTAAAATTTACAAGTTGACAACTAAACCTGAGTAATTCCATAAATAAATAAATAAAGTGGTCCAATTGACAGTTAAAATAATTGTTATTTTCTTGTTTCTTTGCTTCACTGGGATTTTTGTTTTGGCTTTTTTTTTTATTTATATGAAGTTTTAGCAAAATTATAAGTTATTAATATCATTAGTGGCGAAGTAGTGGAGATTTAGAGGTATGGTTACTAAAATTTTAATTTAGACTTTTTATAATTTATAAAATTTTAAATTAGTAATAATAAAATTATATTTTAGTCTTTTAAAATTATTAAAAAATTGATTTAATCTTTAAAAATAATAAAGATATAGACTATTACAATGATGAAATTATATTTTTACTATCATAAAAATATACAATTTAATTCTGACATCTAAAAATTTTTAGAATCCACGACTAAATATCATCCAATCCAAATTTCAAAAACATCAAAGAGTATTTATGAGCTGAATTTAAATAATTCTATTTTAGTTGCTGAAGTTGATTCGGATAAAACCAAGTTTGAAATTTGTTTTAATATTTAGAGAAATATTGTAATAATATATTTTAATGTTTTAATTATGCAACAAATAATTAAAATCAACTGATGTTATTTAAAATTTATTCAAATTCAACTCAATTCCAACAATAGGGATAGCTTTGCAATTTTAACTTTTAGTTTTATATCTTCCTCACCTTTCCTTCTCAAGATTTTATATTTTTATATTTTTAGGTTTTTTCATATCCGTTTTATTGTTTATATTTAGAATTATTCCTTTCAATAATATCGCTTTTAAAGTTCGAACTTAATTTATTTTCTTTAGAGTGTAATTTATTTCATCACCGCACTCCAACGCTTGTTGGTTCTTAAGATGATCTTTGCATTTATTCATTTTCAATGCTTTTACTTAGGTGAAATTCTATTATTAATCATTATTATTATATGTAAGTAGTGGATTTAATTTTTACTTTAATTTTATCATTTTAATCCTGTCTTTTTGAATCTTAAAATTTATGTCGTGATCAAATGGTATATGCTAAATTCACTAAATTTTACTATTTCTAACATCTTATCGACAGATATATTATCACAAGTGTAATGCAATGTCAATTTTTGTTTTATATATTACTTTAAAAAAGTCAACATTTTGTGTTAATAATGAAATTTTAAAATTCAAAAATATAGGACTAAGAACAATCAAATTGGAGAATGTAAACTAAAATCTACAACTATAGTATAAGACTAATAGTAATATTTAACCAAACAAATTTAACTCTTTTAGTTTAGGATAAGGTTGAAATTTCATAATTAAATAAATATAATGACTAAAATTGATCAATTCAAAAACAAAATTAACTTAATTAAAGTAAATCAATTAAATCCATAACAAATTCGTAGCACATGGATTAATTAAAATTTTCCATTTACTTATTAATCATGTTGATTCAGTTTAGGATTACATTATTAAATATATATGTTTAGTATTTCTAAATATTATAATATTTGATTTTAATATTTTAAAATTTAAAAATTAAAATTAAAATTATTATTATAATAATATTAAGCTTGATTTAAATTAATTTTTATATAAAAATAAAAGTACTCATAAAATTTTTTTCCTGAATAGTGACTTATATTTTGCTAAAAGGTAAATCAATTTACATGAAAAGTGACTTATTTTCCGTTAATCTCTAAATCATTTTTCAATAACCAAATTGTTTTCCATAAAATAAGCACATTCGTTCTATGAATTAGCTAAAACTCTTGATAAAATAAAGAAAAATATGATGAAAAATAATAAGTAGAGTTGAGATAATTCAAGAAATCAAAATAATATTTTATGTAAAAGACAATAAAAGATTCTTTAAAATAACTATACCATGATTTAAAATTGACAATAGTAAGGAAAATCACAAAATATCATTGATTAACATAAGAGAATATATATACATGTCATATCGCACTTAGAATCAAAATAGGAAAATTACTCCTATTCGCTACATCCTATAATATAGAAAACTACTCCTTTAAATAAATTATCTCATAATATTGCATACTAATCTTTTCGTAGTACCCTTCAAGTTGGAGCATGCAAATCGTAAATGACCAACCTGCTAAGACAATAATCAAATTGTTTCTTTCTCAAAGCCTTTGTAAATATACCTGCTAGCTAATATGTAGTAGAGACATATGAGGGAGAAATAAGACCGTCCTAAATTGCATTCCTAGTAAAATGACAATCCACCTCGATATGCATTGTACGTTCATGATTAATGGGATTACGAGCAATATCCAGAGTAGATTGACTATCACAAAACAAAGGAATAGCTTTAGGGTGATGCATCCCAAAGCTAAGTAGCAAAGCCTTTAACCATTTCAATTCACAAATAACAAAGGCCATAGAATGATACCCTACTTCAGTTAAGGATCGAGAGACAGTGTGTTGCTTTTTAGTTGTCCAGAAGATAGGCGATTTCCCAAGAAACATGAGTCATCCAGTTAGAGATCATCGAGTGATGGGACACGCGACCCAATTTGAGTCACACCTGCCTTTTAAAGACAACTCACTATCTGCATAGAGGAAGATACCTTGGCCTGGACCTTTTAAATAATGAACTATTCGAATTGTCACATCCCAATGTTCCTACTTAGGATGTTGCATAAATTGAGATAAAACATGCCCAAGGTATGCTAAATCTGGATGCGTAACAACCAAAAATATAAGGCGATCCATCAATGTCGATAGGATTCAGGATCTGCAATCAATTCTTCTGTAGCATGTGCAAGTTTGTGGTTTTATTCAATCAGAGAGCCAACTAGTTTGAATCCCAATAATCTTGTCTCAAAAATAATATCAAGTGCATACTTATGTTGACACAAGAACAAACCTTGAGCACTATAAGCAACCTCAATACCCAAAAAATAGTTCAATACTCCGAGATCCTTCATATGAAAATAATTACTGAGATAGGCCTTAAAAAAGCTTTAATGCAGTCAAATTGTTACCAAAAATGATCAAATCAACATACACAAGCATATTAATGTAACACCCATATCCCGTAACCGTCGCCGGAATAGGTAAGAGGCATTACCGGACTTGTAACACAGTTTGGAACAGTAAAATTTTAACTTTTATCAAACATCATCTCAATTCAATAATATCAAAGCATTCATATTCATAGCATGCTTAAAACGAGCATATCAAATTCTAATTACACAACGGGGAATAATTTAATAACATATAAAAGATATAGAAAACTTACAAAATAGGGTCACATGGTCAAATCACACGCTCGTGTGCTCTGATCGTGTGTCACAAAACAGGCTTGGTTTAAGCCATTTTCACAGCTCTTATGACATGTACCTACAAGCATCATTTGCATAATATGTTCAAGTATATATATCATCTATACCAAAATGCCAATTAACAAAATATCACAAGATGAATACATCATATAATACTTCCATCTCAAATCAACCATTTTCACTCAAGCCATATCACATAGCTTGATCAAAATACAACAGATCTTATCTCATTCATATATACAAGTGACCATATAATTCAACTTATTAACTAGCCTATACATGCCATATTACCCCACATCAAAGAGTTTAGAAATACCAATTACCCTCTAGATAGTGTGATGAAATCTTCGATGACTTCCAACCCAAGCGAGCATTTGAATCACTGTAAAATACAGAGAATAAACAGAGCAAGCTAATAAGCTTAGTAAGCTCGTATAATTAACAGCACTATATAAAAGATTTAACAATTAGCTTGTCATTTTAAGCAATTTAATTACTTTTGAACCAACCTTATTTAATTCAAATTTATTTCCTTAATAGTCATGTAATTCATGCATAATTTATCACATCTACTCACGTATCACATGAATTTATCAATGTCACTTGTCACTGATTCGTATCCTCATTTCTATTTTCACATCGTTATCTTTTCAGTCAAATCAATGAAACTATCATTGAATAGTCAGTATCTTACTCACTAAGAACCATATACTTGGTAGCCATCTATACTTATACCATATAAATATTACCTATTCATATTTTATCAAAACATCATGAATAAAAACAATAAGCATTTAAATTCACATAATATTCATATCAATTTATTTCCATTCAAAAAACTCAGAACACATTCATATAACCAATAGCGTAATTATATCGTATAATATCAATTCATCAAGAAGAACAATAGTTCATCCATTCACAAGGAAGAAACCAAACTTATAATGTCTATTTAATATCTAATTCATCTCTCATTTCATTTATACCCATCAAATATCTCATATAAGATTTCATCTTGTAACTTATATAATTCATGTAACACATTATCTTTATAATTCATCTACTCGTGTAGCAGTCAATTCATGTAAATCATGTAACTCAGATAACATATATTCATGTAAATCATATAACTCTTGTAGCAATATAATATCCATGTAATTCATGTAATTCAGTATAGCATGTATTCAGATAAATCATGTAATTCTGTAACATATAAATCATGTATACCAAGTATTATGTATCATGTACACATATAATTGTAACATATAATCCATGTAACTTATATTTCATTTAGCATATAATCTCATATAAATTATGTAACATATAGCATGTACTTCTTATATCTCTTATAACATTTACTTTATAAATTACAAATCGGTAAATTACCCTTTGGTCCATTCGGAATTGGATAGGATACACGGATAATCACACATATCGTACAATGCCAACGTCCCAGACGTGGTCTTACATGTAATCACATATCGATGCCATATCGGCATAAAGTCTGCTAGGCATAAAGCTTATAATAATTCACCGGCATAAAGCCTGCTAGGCACAAGCCTATATCACACACCAGCACAAGGCCTGCTAGGCTCAAAGCCTTATTTAATACACCGGCATAAAGCCTGCTAGGCACAAAGCCTGATTTAATTCACCAGCGCAAGGCTTGCTAGGCTCAAAGCCCGAATATCACTGTTATAAAGTCATCTTATACATAATTCATATATTGAAAATTCTAGCTATTCCATAAAGTTCATACAGACTTTCAAATGTCGTAACTCAGTCGAATTAAACTCAAATATATTATTTCCATGCATAATCATATTCAACTATCTCAATTATAACTCTATAAAATTCAAAACAGCATATTAAACTAATTTAAATTCAAAATTAACGATATTTAATATAACAATTTCTCAATTCATATATTTTCAATTCAATTAAAACATATATATTCAAATGCTCAGTTTGCATAAGCCATGTTTATTATCCAATCAATTCTGTACATATCTAACATCTATAACATTTTTTATTCAAGTACCAATTCATCCCATATCTCATTTACTCATATAGTTCTTATACCATATAATATATTTAATCATATAATCATGTATCAAGAAACTTGTATTCAGATACTTGTAACATATAATTTTTGTATCAATTAATCATATAATTCGGTGGCAGCAACATATTCATGGCCGATAATTCTAGTAAATTATTCATTACACATATATATATATATATATATATTCAATTTAAATAATTACACATATCTAACAGTTCAATTTTTAGCTATACGAACTTACCTCGTAATCCGTCGACTATTCGTCTACTTTCCGTTTTCCTCGATCTAATTCCGATAATTGTTTCTCTTGATCTATATTAATTCAAATTCAACCCATTTAATCACCAACACATTCAATTTAATCCATAAACATGTAATTTGAACTTTTATAAAATAACCCTTATACTATCACATTTTAACACTTTAGTCCAAAATACATAAATATGCAAAATTACACAAAATTTTCATATACCCATTCATAACTGAATTTTCTATAGTATCAAAACAGCCCATATTTTTATTTTATTCACATTTCTAACCACAAAAATTCTATCTTTTTCAATTTAATCCCAAATACTCAATTTTGTCAAAAATCACTTTATAAAACTTGTATATCTATAAACAAGCATCACTAATTTATCAAGAATCATCAAAATACATAAGTATTCAACAATGGAACATTTTAAAAACATCACCAATTTCAGAAATTAGGGCATGGGCTTTGTAGATTACTAAGCAACGATCTCAAAAACGTAAAAATTATCAAAAACCGAGTTCAATACATACCTTAATCAAGCATCAATATAGCCGAACCTTAAAAATGCGAAGAAGAATTCTTTTTTTTTTTCTTATAATCGGCCATGCATGAAGAAAATAAAGACATTTTTCTATTTTATTTTACTAATATAACATATATTAACTAATTTACAAATTTAACCTTATTAATAAAATATAAAGCCATGCAAACTTAAGCCCACTACCGTCCATTCAAAAAGACAATGGTATAATTTCCATGCAAGGACTCCCACTAAGACAACCAATGTCATTTAAGCCATTTATGCAATAGAACTCATAATTATCACTTTACGCGATTTAGTCTTTTTTATCGAATTAAATATTTAATCGATAAAATTTCTTTATGAAACTTTTATACCGTAATACTATCATTCTAAAAATACTAATAGAATAATAAAATAAATATTTTGACTTGGTTAGGTGGTTTCGAAACCACTCATTCTGATCAAACTCAAAATTGGGCTGTTACAATTAATCTATACAATGCCCCTAGTATATGTAAAAAGGGAATAATCAAAGTAAGATTGGAGGAAGCCATACCTTTTAGAGTCATAACGAGCTTGGAAAACCAACAGCTAGGTGTTTGCTTCAAACCATACAAAGATTTTCGAAGCTTACACGCTGTGCCCGGATCCGAAGTGTCAAAACCAGGTGGAAGTTTCATATATACCTCCTCATCAAGATCCCCATGTAGAAAGGCATTGTGAACATCCATTTAGTGAAGCTCACAATTCTTTAATCCAGCGATGGCTAAGAAGGTTCGAACAGTCACCATTTTTTCCACCGGAGCCAAGTTTCATTATAATCTATTCCTTCAATCTAATGATTGTCGAAGACAACTAAACGAGCCTTCAATATCTCAATGGTATTGTCAAAGTTGTATTTTATCTTATACACCAATTTGCTACTCAGAGCTTCCTTTCTAGGAGGAAGAGACTCCATAGTCTATTTGTCATTAGCCTCCAAAGCTTGAACCTCCCTTTGCATAGCACTATGCCACCCCACATCTTTAACAGCCTCCTTAAAAGATTATGGCTCCACCCTTGCAATTATTGTTGTAAGAAAATTTCTATGTTTTGCGATAAATTTATCACAATTAACATAATGTGCTATACAAAATGTGTACCTAAGGAATGGGAGGAAGCGAGGATACGAGAGATGGAATTTTTTTTAATCACAATATGTGTCACAAAATCCTTTAATTTGGATGAGGGGATTTTTGTTCTCATACCTTGACCCATAGAGGAATCAAGAGAAGCATTCAAACCAGAAGTTGAATATTGCGAACCATTACTTAGTTGGGCAGCCATATTTAAAGGCACATCTTTTTTGAGACAAGAGACGATTGTGTTTGTGGCAACGAAGAGGGACAAGGCTAGCCACTAACCTCTTCTGTTCCCTCTGGCACCTCACCCTCATCCACAAAACAAAAATATTTTCATCCAAGTTATGTATAGGTTCGACATTAGCAGTGTCAACATCCAAGTATGGGAAAATATTTTCATAAAATCAAACATCCCTAGATGCCAAAAAAAACCTTTCTCTCCAAATCATATAACACCTAACCTTTTTTTCCAAAAGATACCCAACAAATACACATTTTCGACTTTGACTCATAAATTTGTCACCATTTGCTCGTTGATTATGAGGAAAACACAAACAACTAAAAACATGGAAATAATCATACGAGGGTGGAGAACCAAACAAAATGTCATAGGGAGTTTTATTATAAAGTACAATAGAGGGAGTTCTATTAATCAGATGTGCCACAACTAAAACACATTCTCCACAAAACATAACGACAAATTCTCTTGAAAATGCAAAGCGCGAGCAACATTTAAAATATGTTGATGTTTTCTCTCTACTCGTCCATTTTATTGAAGAGTGCCAACACAAGAGGTTTGGAATAAGATGTCATTAGCCAAAAAATAGTCCTTCATTCAATTAAATTCAATACCATTATCACTTCGTACTATCTTGATTTTCTTGGAAAATTGGAGCTCAATCATGGTAATAAAGGACATAAAAAATCGAAAAACCTCTGTTTTATCAACCAATAAATATACCAGTACATCACGTGAAAAATCATCAACTAATGTCAAAAAATATCTTGCTTCACAAGAAGACAATGGATTATAAGGACCCCATAAATCACAATTCATTAATTCAAAAATTCACGATGCTTTATTATTACTTAAAAGAAAAGACTCTCTAGACTGCTTAGCACGATGATACACTTCACATACTTTATTTAAATGTTTCCTACACCTACTAACAATAAAAAAATAAAAAATCTGACTACTTTTTCGAAATGATGCCCCAAACTCTTATGTCATAACTCCACCAAATATGAACCCACAATCGAAGCCGCTTAAACACTTACATGCGCCGAAAGTAATAAAGTCTATCCTATTTGTCACCCGTTCCAATCAGCTTCCTCAAATGTCGATCCTGTATAGCACACATATTAGATGAAAATTGGATAAGACAATTTAAAAATTCTATTGGCAATGTACAAAATATTTTCTCATAGTAAAATACAAAAAAATATTTAAAAAAGAATACACATATTTTAACTAATAAATGTAAATCAATTTATAATTAAAATTATCACAACTTTTTTTATATAGTATATGTTTTAGAGTTCTATTTAATAGTAATTGTGTTTACATCAAAATTTTTAATTAATAATTTTAAATTAAATATTAATTATTTTAAAATGTAAATATAGTGATATGATGGAAAATAAATTATATTTTTGTTAATTTAAAATTTCTCTAAACTTATAATTATATATATTATAAATTAAATAATTCATTTATAAATAATTAAAACTTTAAAATTAATTAATTCAATAGATTTAATGTTGACCTTTACAAACCACCTCAATATGGACCACAAAACTTTTAATAAACAATTTTTTTTTGGTCAAATCAATTACCAAACATTTCTTTGTTTTATGAACTAATGAAAGCTACATTGCATATTTTTTACATGCAAATATACATCCAACTATAAGAATTTGATTAAATCTATGAAATTTTCTACATGCACCACCTTTTAATTATATACTATTATTATTGTCCGTCAAATCAAATCATGAATATTAAAGTCTGCTACCCTAGCACGCTTGTGCCTGCCGCCTCGGGCAAGAATTTAGGATTTCTTGTTCTTTTGTCTTTTTCTTTTGGTTATCTGCATTGTGTCCCTGAAAAATAATGGAGAATGAATTAGCCAAATTAACGATCAATGAAAAAGATGTTGCTATTCAAATTCAAGAAGATCCTGGTACGGAAAGAAGGGGGAGTTTTTTCAATTAGTGGGGTGTTTTCTCATATCAAACATAATTCACTTTCCAAGCATGAAAAGCACAATGGCAAATTTGTGTCATCCTGTTCGTTCGAATCCGAGAACTAAGGGAAAAAAGGTTTCTGTTTCAATTTTTTCATTCTATGGATATTGAGAGGGTTTTGAAAGGCTCTCCATGGACCTTTAATAATCATTTGCTAATACTTTATAAACTGCATTGGGGAGGATCCGTTGCAGGTGCCTTTAGTGTTGACCCCTTTCTGGGTTCAGATACATGATGTGCCTATTGGTTTGTTTTCTTAAAACTTAGCAGTGCAATTAGGAAATTTCTTGGGGTATTTTATGGAATATAATGTGTAAAATATGGGGAAAGAAAATAGAAATTTTATGCGGATCAGGGTCCTAACTGATATCAGATGTCCCTTGAAAAGGAAGAAACAAATCGAGTTTCGTGGGAGGCGTTCATATGTTAGTTTTAAATATGAAAGGTTGTCACTTTTTTGTTTCTATTGTGCAAAGCTGGGCCATAATGATTCTTTTTGTGAGGTAAAAATGACGCTTGGAATGGAAATCTCTGAAATGGGGTGGGATTTATCAATAAAAGCACAATCCCAAAGAGCTTTGACTATGAACAGTGTCTAGTTACGAGAGGAAGATGAGGGGGTTACGAGTGGAATTCACGAGATAAACAGAGATCTATAAATGGACAGCAGAGGTTGGAGCACAAGAAAAGTTATGGGAAGTCTGTTGATCCAGTTCTTGGTTTTAATTTGAAAGGTGGTATATCACGTTTTGGTACAAAGCAGGATAGTTCACTAACTGATCACACTCTAATTGTGATGGATCACGATTTGGAGGAAGTGGCCCTAGTAGCAGAGGAGGGTAAGAAAAGATCTAGAGGGGAGCTTAATAATTTACTAAGGAATGAGGAGATGAATAATACCCCAACAAGAAATAAGAGATTGTTGGATCTTAATCACTTATCATCGGCAGCTGCCAAGTGGCAAGCCAACAGGGTGCAATGAAAATTTTAAGTTGGAATGTCCATGGATTTGAGAGTCCTCGGACAGTTAGAAGACTTGACATTCGCTGAAGACTTATGATCCCATATAGTCTTCTTTATGGAGATGAAACTTTGTGGAATTCAAATGGAAAGAGTTCGACAGAGATTTGGTTTTGTGAATGGTATTGAGGTGGATCCGAAGGGTACTAGAGGAGGGTTATGTTTGACTTACGGAATAACGTTAATATTTCATTACAGAATTTCTCTAAAAGGCATATTGATGTGGTAGTGAATGATAATGAACGAGAGGTTAATTGGCGATTTACATATTTTTATAGAACTCCATACGCACAAGATAGAGAAGATTCATGGGCTGTCTTGAAAAATCTTTATAATGGAGAGAATGTCCATTGGTTGGCATGTAGAGAATTCAATGAAATTATGTATGGCTTTGATAAAAGGGAGGCTGGCTCGAGATAAAAGAATGATGGAAATGTTTCAAAACTTTGAAGCTTTGTCAACTAAATGATGTGGGGTACTTGGGTAGATGATTCACGTGGGAGAGAGGTAATCGCCCAAAACAAACATACAAGAATGTCTGAATAGGGGGTTGCCAATGACGAATGGATTTTCTTGTTTTCTGAGGTAAAAGTTCAGCATCTGGTGCATTCCTTTTCTGATCATTGTCCTTTTTTAATTGATACAAAAAGAAAGGAAGACGGTAAAATGGAGATTATTTCAGAATTGAAGCCGGTGGTTTTTGGAGGATTCTTTTGCTGACGAAGCTGAACATTTATGGGTGATGGCATCAGGTGATTTTCTGCAGAAGATGGAATTTTTAAAGAATGGTAAGAAAAATTGGGGGGAAAAATGCGAAGAAATAAAAAGTAGAGAAAGGAATCTTTAACAGCAAAGTTATCAGAGTTGCTTGAAGCTGAAAGGGATGATACTAACATGGCGGAGATGATCGATACGAAGATTCAGCTAAATTTAGAAATCAAGAAGGATGAAAGATACTGGGAACAAAGGGCCCAACTGAACTGGTTGAAATTAAGCGACAAAAATACAGCTTTTTTCCATAGTCAGACAACCTAGAGGCGGAGGAAAAACATGATTAGTAAGTTCCAAAATGAATATGGAAGGGAAACGGGATATCTTTAGGAAATGGAAGAAATAGCAAGAACCTATTTTCAGAATTTGTTTACATCAGTGAATCTGGAAAACTTAGATTATTTACTCTCGGGCATTGATCGATGTGTCTATGATGAGTAAAATAAAAAGCTTATTGTGCAATATACATGAGAAGAGATTCGCGAGGCTTTATTCAAAAAGTGACCCATAAAGGCACCGTGTGAGGATGGATTTCCAGCTACCTTTTATCAGAAGTGCCGGCATTTTAAGGGAGAGGAAGTAGTTTCCCTGTGTCTACAATTCTTGAATGAAGACATGGAGGTCAGTTTAATTAACACAACACATATTGTGCTCATTCCAAAAATTAACAGCCCATTTAATATGTCATAGTTTAGGCCTATTAGTTTATGCAATGTTATTTATAAAATAATGGCGAAACCTATAGCGAACAAATTTCGAGGAGTGACTGATAAATGTATTGATAGTGCTCAAATTGGACATGAGTAAGGCTTACGATAGGGTTATGGAACTTTGTTCGGAGATAATAATTCGAATGGGATTCGCTCAAAGATGGGTTGATACTAGTATGAAAAGCATGTCTACTGTTTCATATAAGGTTGTGGTCAATGGAAATGTTGCAGTAACATTTCGTCCAACCAGGAGACTTCGATAGGGTGATCCTTTGAGTCCGTTTCTTTTCCTAATATGTGGAGAGGGCCTTTCTAGTCTTATGAGAATAGCTACAAAAGAAAGATTTTTGAAAGGTGTCAAGGTAAGTAGAAGAGGTCCACAGGTGTCACATTTATTATTTGCAGACGACTGCATTCTATTTGGGGGCAACAAGCAGAGGGGCTGTTGCACTCAAGGAGACCTTAAGCGAGTATAAAAGATGTTCGAGACTGTCTGTGATCTTTGATAGATCAACTGTTTTTTTAGTAAAAACACGATGGAGGAAGAAAGAATACTGGTTGTCAATTTGTTAGGAATTCAAAGTTCAGCTGAGCCAAAATGATACCTAGGTTTGCTGAACATGGTGGGACGAAAAACAATGAATCTTTTCAAGCTTTGAAGGATAGGCTAAAGCAGCGCATTAACAATTGGAGTACTAGATTTTTATCGCAGGGTGGAAAAGAAGTTTTCATTAAAGTTGTTTTACAATCTATTCCGACATATTCATTGGCTTGCTTCTTACTCCCAAAATCTTTATGCGATGAAATGGAAGCAATTGTTGCAAAATTTTGGTGGCAAAAGGGACATGGAAAGGGGGGAATTCATTGGTGCTCTTGGAAAATAAAGGTTTGGGTTTTCATAATCTTAGCCAGTTTAATATCGCGTTACTAGCTAAGCAGGGGTGGCGTCTTTTTAATTATCCAAATTCACTTTTAGCCAGGGTTCTTAAAGCAAAGTATTATCCGCGGTCTAATTTTCTAAGTGCAAAGTTTGGGAGTTTACCTTCTCTTACCTGGAAGAGTATTTGGGCTGCAAAGGGACTTCTTCTTCAATGGCTAAGTTGGAGAGTTGGGAGAGGAAATGCCATCTCTAATTGGACGGATCGGTGGATTCCAGGGGTAGAACCTGTTATTTGGCAGAACAGAGATGACAATGGACAGCTGAAATTAGCATCAGATTTAATTGATGGTACAAGTAAGATGTGGAAAGCAAAAGTTATTACTAATACCTTTCAAACAGACATTGCTCAAAGAAATTTGTAGATTCCACTTGCAGTAACAGACTGTGAAGACTTGCATTTGGAAAGGTGAACCTTTAGGCGAATTCTCAGTACGGAGCGCCTATAAACTATTACAAGAGGCTAATTCGGATCTTAATAGTTATTTATTACAGACCGATACTAAAGAATTCTACAGAAAACTATGTAATTTACAACTTCCATCGAAAATTCTATTTTTATTGTGGCGGATATCCTGGAACTATATCCTTACACTAGTCAATCTCAGATGCAAGCAAATAACCACAAATGTGAGATGTCCTCGATGTTGTTTCGGGGAAGAAGATAGCTTCCATGTCTTTCAGCAATGCCCTACGAGCATTGAAGTATGGCAGAATCTTAATATGGCTTGGGTTACATCACATCTAGATCAAAATATCAGGACATGGCTTGCTTGCGTTTTTGAAAAAGGCACTAAAGAACAGTTTCGGATGTTTTACTGTGCTCTGTGGGTTATATGGAGCTCAGAACCAAATGGTACATGATAGAAAACTCTTATCAGAAAGGGATCTAGTACAGAAAATACCGAGCTATTTAACAAAACTAGAAGGAGTGGGCGAGAAAAGGCGTACCTTGGGGACTGCCAGAACACAGAGGCAAAGGGAGGAGACAATGAGGGACATAATACAGTTCGATGCAGCTTTTGACGCAAACAATTCTAGATTAGAGTCGGGGATTGTCGTTCAAGACTGGAGGGGTGAGATTAAAGCCTAAAAAATGACCCTTCATGCCAATATCTCATCTCCGTTTGTAGCAGAGGCACTTGCATGTTTACAGGCAACCAAGTTAGGCATCTTAATGGGTATAAGATCAATCACGCTTATGGGGGACTCGAAAACAATCATCAAAAAATGTCAAGCGACATATATGGATAAATCGATTATCGGAGAGATTATCAGATATATCCAGAGTTGTAGATCTCGGTTTCAATAAATTGTTTTTCAGATTATTCAAAGATCAGAAAATATTCAAGCCCATAAACTAGCGAAGGAAGCATTAGTAAAAGAGGAAGAGATGTACCTGGTAAGGGATGTGCCGATATGTAATGAAGACTGTTTAGAAGAGGAATGGCCAAGGAGCCCGGATTGAAGAGGTTTCAAATGAGGAGGGATTGAAAATGATAGCAGATAGAGGAAATATTTTTGGTAATCATATCTCATGGCGAGTGTGATGATTCGGCATGGAAAGTTGAGATTTTAATTAAATCCCAAATTGGTGACTAGATTGGAAAATGACCGTAGTTTGATTTTTCTTTTATTTATTATTTCATTTTCTGCTTTAATTTTCTTTTGTTTTAAGTCTTGTTGGGCTATTTCCTATATGTAGCCCACCCTTTGCTTTTTGGTACAGTCTGCAGAACTGAGCCCAATTCTATTGGGTATTAGCTTTTTGCCTTGATCCTTTATTTATAATATCCCAGTAATTTTATTCAAAAAAAATTATATACTATTATTCTCACCCCGCTATGCCGGGTTTTCCTTTTTTATAAATTTTATATAACAATATTAAAATTATTTTAAAAATAATTATCACACAATTTAATTACTTAATTATTTTGTTATAAAATTTAAATTTACTATTTATTTAAGATTGATGAGATGCAAATATATAATTTAAAATAAATATTTTTCTCTGATAATGTAGCAAATAACAACATTTAATTAAAGATGAAATCTAATTTCAAAAACCCTAGGACCAAGAGTGCTTTGCTTAGTTTCTTAGCGAAAACAGCCTCTGCTATGGCTTGAGATGGAGGAAAGTGGTGGCAATGAAGGGTTGAAGGAAGGGTTAGAGGAAGAAGAGGTATCTCTCTTAGCAGAAGCAATTATACATCTATCAGTGAGAAGTGCGGCAATAATTCCAAGTGACAAACCAATGCTGATCTGCACATTATGGACAAAAAAATCTTTTAATCCGGATAGTTTCAGGGCGCAGATGAAGAGTATTTGGAAAACCAAAGGTAAGTTTGAAATTCAGTTATCTGGTCAGAATTTATTTATGATTGTCTTTGAAATTGAAGATGATTTAGAATCACTATTAGAGGGTTAGCCATGGATGTTCAGGAAGCATTTAATTATTTTTGATAAACTGATTCAAACGATAGAGAGAAGTAGAATTAAACTTGTTTCGTATTTATTTTGGGTGAAAATTGGGCCATGTCTTCCTGAATTCGACAAAAAAGACTTGATGCATGCTGTAGGGGTAACTTTTGGAGGAATTGCTAGATCTGAAATTAATGGGGAATACTGTCGAATTCGGGTGAAACTGGATGTGCAGAAGCCTCTTCGTCGGGGTATCTTTGTGTCAATAGCAGGACAAGAAAAAGTCTGGATTCCTTTCAAATATGAGAAATTACCCACCTTTTGTTTTGGATGTGGCAGAATAGGTCATACTCTCCCAAGCTGTGAGGAAATTAAGCTTGAAATCAGAGACAAAATTAGAGATGATCTGCCCTTTTCATTAGCATTAAAGGCAGAAAATGGTCTATTTGGAAAGGAAAGTCTAAAATTAAATGCCTTCTTTAAAAAGAAAAAGACTCAATGTTCGTACATAGGAATATTGGAGGAGAATCGAGAGATAGGGGTACAAAGAGGCTTTTTGTGATAATCGACAGAATAATGAAGTAGAGTCTGGAAGGTCGGGTAGACAGTTAACAATTCAAGGGGATGAAAGAAGTACAACTGAAGATGGTCATATCGATGAGCAGGAAAAAAGTGTTAAAGCGCATATGAAAGATAGGTGGAAAAGATTTAATTTAGTCAGAGAGAAGGGTTTGTCTAATTAAGAACGGATTAAGCGTAAGAGGAAATTTTAGACATTGAGATAGGGGATTCTATGGAGGATAGCTGGCCACATGATACTAATAAAAGAATTGAGTATGAGATGCAAGACTTACAGAATAAGGAAGAGTTAGATTTTCCAATGGAAAGATGGGAGAAAGGAGGTTCTCCTCAACAAAGAAGATCGGCGGCTGCCAAGAGGCAATCCGATCGGGCAATAAAAATTATTTGTTGGAATGTTCGTGGTTTGAGGAATTCACGGGCAGTTCGAAGGCTTCGATTTTCTGAAGCAAAATAACCCCGACATGGTTTTCTTCATGGAGACCAAAATTGATGTGAAACGAATGGAAGGAATCAAAAGACGATGTGGTTTTGTGAATGGGATTGATGTAGGCGCAGAGGGTTCGTGAGGTGGACTTTGCCTTACTTGGAAAGACCAATTCATGGTTAGTCTAGAAACTTTCTCGAAAAGTCATATTGATGTTTTAATAAAAGATAGTACTGTTAATGGGGTATGGAGATTTACGGGGTTTTATGGGTCACCTTATACTCGTGATCAGAATTCTTCGTGGAACTTATTAAGAAAGCTAGGGCAAGAACAAATATTATCGTGGTTGGTTTATGGTGATTTTAACGAAATTATGTACTCATTTGAAAAAATTGGAGGCATACCAAGGGAGGAGAGGAAGATGACAGCCTTTCGCGAGGTATTGGATGAATGTCATTTGATGGATATGGGTATTCAAGGGGCATGATTTACATGGGAAAGGGGTAATCTGCCAGAGACAAATATAAGGGAAAGGTTGGATAGAGGAGTGGCTAATGAAAAGTGGATGCATTTATTTCCAAATGGTACTGTTTGTCATTTAACTCATTCAATTTCAGATAACTTCCCTCTTCTCATCATGCATGACCAATTCGAGAAAAGTTACTAGAAATCCACTGCTTGATTTGAAGCATGGTAGACCTTAGAGGAATCTTTTGAGCAAGAAGTTCGGAACTCATGGGAATCATCAAGTCGGTAGATTTATTAAAAGTTAGAATGTCTCCAACGTAATTTGACTAGGTGGGCAAATTTGATCAGGAAAAACAGATATGGTTTGAAAAATAAGCTTAACAAAGATTTGGAGGTTCTAATGGAAAGGATGGAAATGAAGACACTCTGGCACAACTTATTGATACTAGAATCAGACTTAATATGGAGATTGATAAAGATGAGAAGTATTGGGAGCAGAGAGCAAGGGCACACTGGCCTCGATTAGGAGACAAAAATTTAGTTTTTTTCATAGACATGCAACAGTCCGCAGTAGAATCAATACCATTAGTCGTTTGGAAATAGTGGAGGTACGAGAAATAACTAATGCAAATGAAATCCTTGAAACAGCCTTAAATTACTTTCAAGATTTATTTTCCTCTTATGGAATTGGAGATATGTCGCATTTATTAACAAGCATTGGTACTCACATTTCCTCCGAAATTAATTCGGAGTTGCTAGCATTATATACGAGGGAAGAAGTTTTCCAAGCACTAAAAGGGATGGGGCCGACTAAAGCACCAGGGTGGGACGGTTTTCCAGCTTTATTTTTTTAGAATTACTGGCACATTGTGGGGAAAGATGTTGAAGAGGTCTGTCTTGGAATTTTAAATGAAGGTAAAGATTTTGTTTATTTCAACCTCACAAACATAGTGCTCATCCCAAAAACCCTTAACCCTACAAACCTTGCTAATTTTCGACCTATTAGCCTATGTACAGTTCTTTATAAAATAGTGGCTAAAACAATTGCAAATAGGCTTCAGAAATATATAGGAAGATACATTGATTGTGCTCAAAGTGCATTTGTGCCTGGCAGATTAATATCTGATAATGTATTGATTGCCTATGAGATTCTTCACACGTTGCAGCAAAAGCGCTATGGTAATAGGGGATTTATGGCAATGAAGTTAGATATGAGCAAAGCTTACGATAGAGTGGAATGGGATTTTCTAAAGGCCGTTATGTTGAGAATGGGTTTTGCAGAGCAGTGGGTTACACTAGTCATGAAGTGTGTATCAACAGTATCCTATTCAGTAAACATTAACGGAGCCAAAGGCAGAACCTTTAGACCACATAAAGACTCCGTCAAGGTGACCCGTTAAGCCCATTGTGAAAAATATAAAGTCGGTAATGACAATATATATCGCAAAGAAAAGAAAAAGAGAATAAAGAACACACAGATTTTACGTGGAAACCCTTTCGGGAAAAAACCCACGGGCAGAGGAGAAGAAAATTCACTATGTCGAATTCGAATCATCCAATTACAAGAGGAATAGACTATGTTTATTTATAGGCTTGTAAAACCCAATTCTAATCAAAGTAAAAATATATTATGCTAATAAATGCTAAATATATTATACTCATAAATACTAAATCTTATAGAAAGAATATATATTTTGTTTAGCTTGACTTGCAAGCAATATCTTAGAATTTGGGTCACACAACTCTAACAATCTCCACCTTGACACGAATTCTCAACAAACAAGTTCTTCATCGCGAACTCTCAACGAACAAGTTCTCCACCTCTTCCATAAAACCCCTTAAGGGTTTAACTTCAACAATGAACACCAACCAAGTCTAAGCAATGCTCAAACTTGGTTATAGGAAGTGACTTAGTCATCATATCTGCAGGATTTTCATAAGTACTAATTTTGCTCACAACAATATCACCATGAGCAATAATATCACAAATAAAATGATATCGAACATCAATGTGTTTTGTTCTCTCATGAAACATTTGATCTTTTGTAAGGAAGATGGCACTTTGATCGTCACAAAATATCAGGCCGATTTGAAGGTCTTCATTGAGCTCACTAAAGAGTCCTTCAACCAAATAGCTTTTTACAAGCTTCATGAATCGCCATATACTCAAATTTTTCAGTGGTGACAAAGCGATCAGTAGTTTGCAAAGTAGCTTTCAACCGATTGCACAACCTCCTATTGTAAAGACATAACCAAGTGAGAGATCTTCTTCTATCAAGGTCTCCAAAGAAAATCAAGATCAACATACCCAATGACTCCATCTCTAGTTCTTCCAAACTGTAAGCAAACATCAATAGTACCTCGTAAGTATCTTAAAATCCACTGAACTGCTTTCCATTGTTCTTTACCGGGATTCGCCATGTATCTGCTAACTGCACTGACTGCATATGATAAATCTGGCGTGAACAAACCATAGCATACATGAGAGATCCCATCGCACTCAAGTATGAAACATGTGACATGTACTCAATCTCATCATCCGATTGTGGAGACAAAGCCGATGAAAGTCCGAAATGGTCGCTAAAGGAGTACTAACGAAAGCTTAGCACTCTGCATATTGAACTCGCAAAGAACTTTCTCAATGTACCCTTCCGACTTAGGTACAACTTACTTGTTTTTCTATCTCCGAGAATCTCCATACCAAGTATCTTCTTTCTTTGGTCCCAAATCTTTCATCTCAAATTCTTCACTTAGTTGGGCTTTGACCTTTCTTATCTCTACTTTATCTTTTGTCGCTATCAACATGTCATCAACATAAAGAAATAGATACACAAAAGAACCATCACCGTTTTTTAAAGTAAACACAACTATCAAAGCTACTTCTTTAAAATTATGAGAAGTCATAAAGGAATTAAACCTCTTGTACCATTGTCTTGGTGATTTGCTTTCAAACCAGTAAAGAGACTTTTTCAAAGAAGCAAACATAGTCCTCTTTTCTCGAGACTATAAAACCCTCCGGTTGTTGCATGTAAATATCTTCCTCAAGCTCTCCATACAAAAATACGCTTTTACATCTAACTGCTCAAGCTCCAAATCTTGCATGGCCACAATACCAAGCAAAGCTCGAATCGAACTATACTTCACAACCTGGGAGAACACATCCAGAAAGTCCACTCCCGAAATTTGATCAGAACTTTTTGCAACAAGCCTTGCTTTATATCCGGTTCTTCAACTCCTGAGTCCTTCTTTCTTTTTAAATACCCATTTACAAATGAACAACCTTTTACCTTTAGGAAGTTTCACAAGATCCCATGTTTTGTTTTTGTGGAGTGATTCTATTTCCTCTTGCATAGCAAACATCCACCTTTCTCGAGTCTTCACATTCTAACCGCCTCGTAATAATTAGACGGCTCTTGGTTTGCATCTATATCTTCACCACATTTAAAGCATAAGCAACTAGGTCACCTCAAAGATACTTCTTTGGAGGTTTAATTTCTCTTCTAGTTCTATTTTTGGCGATAGAGTATTGTGGTGAAGAAGCAACTCTATTCTCAATTTTTGTATCGGCTTGAGGAGTTGACTCAGATTAACTGATGCTCCACCTACTTTTTATTTTCTTTATTGGAAGAGTCTTCAAGAGATAAGTTAGGTAGCATAGCAGTTTCATCAAAAACAACATCTCTGCTAATCACAACTTTTCTATTTTCAGGACACCATAACTTATACCCTTTTACACCAGCTTTATAACCAAGAAAAACACATTTAATGGATCTTGGTTCCAAATTTCCATTATTAACATGAGCATATGCAGGACACCCAAAGATCTTTAAATCAGAATAATTAGCAGGATTACCAGACCATACCTCTTGTGGAGTCTTTTTCTTAATGGCAACGGATGGAGATCGATTGATTAAAAAACATGCAATAGAGGCTACTTCGGCCCAAAACGACTTTGGTAAGGTGGCATTTGACAACATACATCGAACCTTTTCCATGATTATTCTGTTCATTCGTTCTGCAACGCCGTTTTATTGTGGAGTATGACAAACTGTCAAGTGTCTTACGATCCCTTCTGACTTGCACAGTTTATTAAACTTATCAGAACAAAACTCTAAGCCATTGTCTGTACGGAGGTATTTTATTTGTTTTCTCGTATGTTTTTCAATCATAGTTTTCCAAGACTTAAATGCGAAAAACACATCGCTTCGCTTCAGAAGAATGCCCAAACTTTCTGGAAAATCATCAATAAAAGTTAGCATATAATTAGCTCCACCTCTCGAAGGCACCCTTGATGGCCCCATGCATCGAATGAATATACTCCAACGTTCCTTTCGTGTTATGGATTCCTCCGTGAATCGAACTCTCTTTTGCTTCCCAAAACACAAAGTGCTCACGAACTTGGGCTTGCAAATTCCTTGCCCATCAAGAAGTCCTCTTTGCTCAATTACGCCATGCCATTCTCACTCATATGCCCTAGGCGATATGCCAAAGTTTAGTATATATCATCATCGACAAAGAAGAGGAAGCGACAATTGCATCACCAATAATAGTAGAACCTCGCAAAACATATAACTTGGTAGTTTTTCTCGCCTTTCATCACAATGAGGGAACCTTTAGAAATCTTCAACATCCCACTTTCACCGTGTATTTGTACCCTTTTGAATTAAGAGTACTCAACGAAATTAAATTTCTCTTCAATTCTGGAACATGCCGTACGTCACTAAGTGTTCTGACAACTCCATCAAACATCTTAACTTTAATTATTCCAACACCTGCGATTTTACACGAAACATTATTTCCCATCAAAACAACACCTTCAGACACTGTTTCATAATTTGTAAACCAATCCCGATTGGGACTCATATGGAAGGTGCAACCCGAATTAAGTATCCACTCCTCGCTCACTTTTGAATTGTTGACCGAAGCGACTAGAAGTTCACAATCGCTGTAGTCATCTACAACATCAGCTTCACCTAAATTTTTTAGTTGCTTTCCTTTTTGATTCGCAGCCTCCCTTTTAATCTTGTTCTGTAGCTTATAGCACTCAGATTTAATGTGCCTTTTCTTCTTACAGAAGTTACAAGTTTTACCTCTGTTTGAAGACTTTGATCTACCCTTAGTTTTACCACGAGGATTCCGATCCTGTGTCCTTCCACGATCATCATCAGCATTTCGATCTTGTCTCCCACGAACAATAAGACCCTCTCCTTGGGAGTCAGGTTTAACCACAAGATGTTTCATCTTATCATACAAGGTCAAAAAATCATAAACCTCATCAACTGTGAGAGACTCGCGGCTATATAAAATCGTGTCTCTAAAGGTTGAATAAGACGGGGGCAACGAACAAAGTAGAATCAACCCTAGATCTTCCTTATCATACTGAACCTCTATGGCCTCCAAGTTTGAGAGAATTTCTTTAAACACTGTTAAGTGTTTGTGCACAGACGCACCTTCCTCCAAACGATGAGCATAAAGACGTTGCTTCATATGCAACTTGCTAGTTAAAGTTTTCGACATACATATTTGTTCTAGCCTCTTCCATAATGCTGCGGCAGTCTTCTCCTTCATCACATCCTGTAAAATTTCATTAGATAAATGCAGATGTAATTGTGTTAGTGCCTTTCGATCCTTGCACTTCTTATCTTCCTCCGTCAATGTCGAAGGCATCTTATCTACCCCTAGCAGGGCTTCCTCTAAATCCATCTGTGCAAGAACTGCCTGCATCTTTATCTGCCACAATGCGAATCTGGTGTTACGATCCAACAGCGAAATTTCATACTTCAATGACGCCATTACCGTAACCGAGATGAAAACCCGAAAGCTCTGATACCAATTTATGAAAAATATAAAGTCGGTAATGACAATATATATCGCAAAGAAAAGAAAAAGAGAATAAAGAACACACAGATTTTACGTGGAAACCCTTTTGGGAAAAAAACCACGGGCAGAGGAGAAGAAAATTCACTATGTCGAATTCGAATCATCCAATTACAAGAGGAATAGACTATGTCTATTTATAGGCTTGTAAAACCCAATTCTAATCAAAGTAAAAATATATTATGCTAATAAATGCTAAATATATTATACTCATAAATACTAAATCTTATAGAAAGAATATATATTTTGTTTAGCTTGACTTGCAAGCAATATCTTAAAATTTGGGTCACACAACTCTAACACCCATATTTGTTTCCGCTTTGTAGGGAAGGGCTCTCAACACTAATCAGATTGGCAGTTCAGGGAAAAACTCTAAAAGGAATTAAAGCGAGTCGAAGAGGACCAACAATATCACATCTTATGTTTGTAGATGACAGCATTTTGTTTGGGGAAGCTACAAAGGAACAAGCAATGGTTTTAAAAGACATCTTACAAAATTACGAACATTGTTCTGGCCAATGTGTGAACTTTAGTAAGTCAACAGTGTTCTACAGTACAAATACTTCAGAGGCGACAAAAAGGGAGATTATGGAGATTTTGAGGGTGAGATGCGCATCAAACATGAAAAAATACTTGGGATTACCTAATGTAATAAGCAAAAGAAAGAGAGAGTCTTTTCAAAATATAAAGGACAGAATCAATCAAAGAATCGAACAATGGAGTACACGCCTTCTATCACAAGGGGGAAAAGAGATTTTCATTAAGTCAGTACTTCAAGCAATTCCTAATTATGCGATGTCATGTTTCCTTTTACCAAAGACTCCTTGTGGGGAAATTGAAAATATCTTTGCAAAATATTGGTGGCGGTATGGAAAGAAGCAGAGAGGGATTCACTGGTGCCAATGGAAATTTATGTGCTGTTCTAAAGAAGATGGGGGTATGGGCTTTAAAGATATGGTTTACTTTAATGTGTCTCTTTTGGAAAAGCAAGGTTGGAGGCTAATCAACAATAAAGACTCTCTTGTCGCACGAGTTTTAAAAGCAAAATATTTTCCAAATAATCATTTTTTAAATGCAAGTTTGGGAAATACAAGTTCTTATACGTGGAAAAGCATTTGGGCAACTAAAGATATTCTGAAAAAAGGTTTATTTTGGTGAGTTGGCAAAGGTGATCAAATTTCAATTAACAGTGATGCATGGATTCCAGGTTCAATTAATTCTCGATTATCAACAGAGGTGGATTGTATGCGGGATCTTAAAGTTAATGTGCTGATTGATGAAACTGAAAGAAAATGGAGGCAGGATGTAATCGAAGATACCTTCTCAGAAGAATACTCTGCAAGAATCCTCCGAATACCTTTGGCAGAAATACCACATGATGATCTCTTGGTATGGGGAGGCGAAGCTTCAGGTGAATTCTCGGTCAGAAGCGCCTATAAACTATTACAGAGTATGGAGAGTAATCCTAGAGCTTACGCTTTACAGGCCATTTATAATAAATTCTACAAAAAGCTATGGCTACTGAACCTACCAACAAAAATGAATATTATAATATGGAGAATCTCATGGAATTATTTGCCTACAAAAGCTAATATGCAACAGAGAAGACTTGTCAATGATGCGAGTTGTCCGAGATGTGGGGAGAGAGCTGAAACGGTAGACCATCTTTATTGGGAATGCCCTGTTACAGTGGAAGTATGGTCAGAGCTGATGCTTCAAGAGGTGTTAACAGAGAATACTATGAGTTTTGAACAGTGGCTTATCTGGGTTTTCGATATGCTCAACATCCAAAAAAGTCGAGTTTTTTGCTGTGTACTATGGGCAATTTGAGGGGATAGAAATGATAGAATACATAAGAGGAAGATCAACACAGGTAAAGATGTAAGCAATTTTGTCAACAATTATATCGCAGAAGTAGATGGTCTTGATAGCAAAAACAAACAGGAATAAAAGCGCTTACAGTTTGGCGATGCCCACCTCGAGGTTTTGTCAAAATTAATTTTGACGGGCTTTCGATGAACGAGTCAATGTCTCAGCCTCTGGGATTGTTGTAAGAAATGATGAAGGACACATCCTGTTCTCATGCTCCGAAGTCCATAAGACGGTCAACTCAGCCTTCGCTGCAGAAGCCCTCTCATGCCGGAAAGCAGTCAAGATGGGCATCGAAAAGTTAGGGTCAAATATCGTTGTTGAAGGAGATGCCCTCACAATAATTAAAAAATGCAAAGATAAAATGCAAGACAAATCGATGATCGGAGCCTATATTTTAGATATTCATCAGATGATTAATCGACACAATCAAGTTAGATCTAAGAAGTTTGTTTTCAGTCATGTCCCAAGGAACGCAAATGATCTTGCGCGCAAATAGCCAGAGAGTCTTTGAAGAGGAGAGAAGAGTTTTCCCTGGAGAAGAGGACCCCGGAATACGCTGGAAGCAGGAGGCTACAATCATGGATCCGAGAACCAGACTGAAGGAGAGTTTTTGGTAGAAGTTTGTAATGGAAAGAAGAAGAAATGAATAGATTTGTTTTGAAAGAACATTTCTTTCCAAAGTAATGCAATCGTCAATGCTGAGAGAGGCCTTATCAGAATTAATTGGTGACAGTTGCAGACGTTTCTGATTGGGTGCTTGGGTCGGTCGTTGCTCTTCCCAAGGTTAGGTAGCAGATAGTTTTTCATTTTCGAGATTAAGTTGGAGCCAAGCTGGAGCCAACTTCAAAATATCTAGATTTTTTTTTTTTTTGTAGTTTCTTTCAGGCCTAACTGTTAAGTAAGTGGGCCGTTTAGACTGTTTTTGAATTGTGTTTGTTTTAATTTTTTGGAGTAATAAAGCCCAATCGAATTAATTCAAAAAAAAATCTAATTTCAAGTGTCGTAACCATTTTTTTGGAAGACGACGAAATGGGGTTCGACGTTAGGTTTTAAAAATGAAAAAAGAACGGGAGTCGCCACCGACCTTTATTTGGTGTGATCGGATCACCTTTATTTTAATAAACGTTTTGTTTTACTAAAACAGTGTTTTTGGTCTGCAAGTTTTGAAAATCGGGTTCGGAGTCTTCACATACGAGGAAGGGTTAGCACCCTCGACGCCCAAAATTGGTACCAAAATGATTACTTAGTGTCTTAGTGTCGGAAATTTTAAAAGGTTTTAAGATACGATCCTTTAAAATGTTTGGATAATTAGGGCCACAATTTTGAGATTTCTTTGCTCAGGAGGGTGCGAGCATCACATCCAGCACGTTAGGACATGACGCTCTAAACCTTCGTAGTCAAAGCTATCTCGTGGTTTTACGAAATTTATCAGAAAGGATGTTTAGTTATTTAGTCAAACGAAAAATCGCAACCCAGCACGTTAGGGCACTATTTCCTGAATTCCTAAATACAAAACATTGCCTTTATTTTAAAAATCTTTGAACGGAGTGGAATGACTTCTCAAAATACATCGTATGGGAATGAATTTAAAAAAGGTTTGAGTCAAAAATTCGAAATTTCTTTGTTCCGAAAAGATATAAACATCACATCCAGTACGTTAGGATACGATGTTTCAATCTCTCGTAATCAAAGTCCTCTCGTGATTCGCAAAAACTTCGTAAAAGGGATGTTAAGTTATTTAGTCAAACGAAAAATCGCAACCCAGCACGTTAGGGCACTATTTTCCGAATTTCTAAATACGAAACATTGCTTTACTTTAAGAATCTTTGGATAGAATAGGACGATTGCACAAAATGTATTTTTATTTAGCGAGATTATTGAAAAATTGCAATAGCGATAATAACGCAAATAAAGGATGATTGATGACAATAATGATGACAGTGGTGATGGGTAACAATACTAAACAAATGACAATAAAGATGTTATATAATAGTAAATACAGTGTAGTATCAATAAGACTAAATACAATCAAATAATAATAATGATAATAAAACCAATAATGATAAATGGTAATAATAAAAATTATAATGTTTAAAAATAATAATAATAAAATAATATTAATGATAATAAAAATAATATAATGAAGGTAATTAACAAAAATATATACATATGAAAATGATATAATAATAGTAATAATAAATATAGGAATAATAATATATATAATATATAGTAATATGATAATGATAATAATACTAATATAGTAATATAGTGATAATAGTAAAACGTTAGTAAAGAAAAAAAAATGATTAATAATATATAATAATAGTAATAAGAATAATAATACTAAATTAATATATAATAGTAATATGATAATAATAATAATAATAATATTAATAAAACGAGTAAAAATGTGTTAATAGGATAATAATAGTGAAAATTAAATAATGATATGTTAATAATATAATATTAATAACAATAGCAATAATAGAAATAAAATAATGATGATGATAATAATATGGTAATCTAAACAATAAAAATAATAATAATAATGATACTAATACTAGATAATAATAATAGTAGTAATTATGGTAGTGATAAAATGCGGTAATAGTAAAAGGTAAATAAATATGTGTTAATAGAAGTAAAAATAAATACTAGTAATAAAATAATAAAATAATAATAGTAGGAAATGACTAAAAATGAACAAAATGGAATACTTGGGGTAAATTTGGAATAAAATAAAGAATAGGGACTAAATCGCGTGCGAGGAATAAACAAGAGGACTAAAATGGTCAATATCCCCAAGATCCCCCACGCCAAGATACCCAGTTATCGCTTTAAGGACCAAATCTAAACAAAATAAAATCTAAGGGTCAATTTTAAAAGAATCAACAAGTCGAAATCGGGCGATCAAACGGAGCAATGAAAGGAGGGATCATTCACAAAATATCCCTTTTAGGGATATCGCGACATCCCCGCACCAAACGGCTACCGCTTTTGCATTATAAACCTTCCTTATCCCTTTTTTCGAAATCAACTTCGAACCCTAAGGTTCCTCAAACACAAAGCCCAACATGCCTTCTCTTCCCCTTCTTAGCCCGACGCTTGGGTTTCTTGATCGATCGCACCACCGCTCTCGGTGGCCGGCCGACGGCGCTGGGATGGCCTCAGGATCGGAGGCCGGTCGGCTCGCGAAGAGGGGGGTTTTAGCCCTGTTTCCGGCGTGGACCTGGAGGCCGAATCTTGGCTCCTCAACACCCGAAAGAGCAAACCTCCTCCTCCGCTGCTCTCGGCCTCATCGATGAAGGGACGGCTCCGGCGACGCGACCCCGAGTTCAGGTAACACCCTCTTCGCCTTCCCCTTTTTTATTGTAAAACGTTTTAAGATGATAAAAAAAATAGAAATCGACGGTGACAAATCGAAAAAATCGACCTTTTAAATTGTTCTTGATTTTTTTTTTTATTTCTGATCGCTCTCTTTTTTTCAGATTTTCCGTTTTTTTTTTGCTTTTTTATCTTTCCTTTTTTTTAAAAAATATATATATGAAGAAAAATAAAAAAACGATGAATCAATATATAGAAAAAACCGAATCGACCTTTTATTGATTCTTGATAGTTTTGCTTTTAATAGAATCTCTTTTCTCTTCAAACAAGAAATTCCTTCCTCTTCCTCTCTGTTTTTTCAAAACCGAAAAAAGAAAAGAAAAAAAACCTCCCCTTATACCGAACACCAATCGGCCTTTATAGCCCTTTTTACAACTTGTTTACTGCTTTTTCTTCTCTGCTCTGTTGCGTGTTGCCTCTGTCTTGTTTTGCAGGTCAAGTGGTGGCAGAGCAGGTGGGGCGTCGGTGGAGCAGGTAGCAGGTCAGAAGCCTGCGGCGCAGAGGGCAAGTTGCCCTAGGGTTTCATTTTTTGATTTTGTTTTTCTGGTTTGGTTTGTTTAGTGGGCTAGGTGTATTGGGCTTGTTGGGCTTGAAAGCCCGGGTAAAATGGGTCCAGTCAATTGCCCTCTTTTGCTCATTGTCGGTAACGGTGATAGAGCAAAGACATAAGAAAGACCCATTTTGCCCTGGCCTCGGTGGGCCTTAACTTCTTTGGTGCTCTTTTCTTTAGGTAGCCCCATTCACCCACCGCGTCTGGTCGTTTGATTCTATTCCACCGTTGCTTTGGTGAGATAGGACTTGTAGTTTCAATTTATTACATTGCGCTTTGTATCTTTGACCGCTTCTTGCAAATTCAGAATGTCAAAACTGCTATCTTCAATCGATCCTTGCAAACTCAAGGACCACCAGATGATATCTTCGATTTGCTTCCCGCAACTTCGGAAGGTCAAATCTACTTTCTTAGATCCGCTTCTTGCAACTTCAAGAAGGTCAAATCTGCTATCTTCGATCCGATCCTCGCAAACTCAAGGGTCACCAGATCAATCTTTGATCCGCTTCGCAACTTCAAGAACGCCAAATCTGTTATCTTTCAACTGATCCTTGCAAACTCAAGGATCACCAGATGAATCTTTGATCCGCTTCGCAACTTCGGAAGGTCAAATTTGCTTTCATCAACTGATCCCAAAGAACTCGGGATCACCAGATCGACATCGACCTTCTTCCGCAACTTCGAAGGTCAAATATCTTTCTTCAATCGACCCTTGCAAACTCAAGGATCACCAGACCGAATCTTGACCTTCTTCCCGCAACTTCGGGAAGGTCAAATATCTTTCTTCAATCGATCCTTGCAAACTCAAGGATCACCAGATCAATCTTCGACCTTCTTCCCGCAACTTCGGAAGGTCAAATTTGTTTCTTCAATCTGATCCTTGCAAACTCAAGGATCACCAGATCAATCTTCGACCTTCTTTCGCAACTCGGAAGGTCAAATTTGCTTTCATCAATCTGATCCCAAAGAAACTCGGGGATCACCAGATCGATTTCTTTGATTTACTTCTTACTTCATGGGAACTTTAAAGAAATAAGAATTCAGGGAGAAGAGATTTGTAATCTCCATCTTCTCTTACTGAAACTCTAAAGAAATAAGGATATAACCTCATTGTTAATGCAGGGAGACGGGATTTGTAATCTCAACCTACTCCACCGGAACGTCATGAAATCGGAATTGAAATTTTCAATTTGCTTCCTTATTATCTTCGTGAAGACTTCAATCTTCACTGCTCCACTACCATCTCAAGGAAACGAATCAACTTTTCAATGTGCTTCCTTACTATCTTCAGAAGACTTCATTCTTCAGTTTGCCCCACTATCATCTCTAGGGAACAAAGTCTAAACTTTCCAACTTGCTTCCTTACTATCTTTGGAAGACTTCAATCTTCAGTTTGCCCCACTACAATCTTGAGGGAACAAAATCTGAACTTCAATGTGCTTCCTTACTATCTTCGTGAAGACTTCAATCTTCAATCGCCCCACTACCATCTTGAGGGAACGAAATCAACTTTGATATTGCTACACCGTTTTTGAGGATCCCGTCACGTAGAATTAATTTTATGTGCTTATGCTTATGCAAATGGTGAGGACGCCTCGATTAGAATGACTCAAAGCCTCCTAACTACAGTGTTAATGACGACACTTTCATGAATGCAGAATGCCGTGAGAATGGTCTTTTTACAATGATTAGGATGCAATGATCAGAATGAATCGAATGCTCCTAACTAAATGACAATGGATGACTTTTGCATGAATGCAGAATGTCATGAGAATGGTCTTTTTATGATGATTAAGATGCAATGAGTCGAATGCTCCTAACTAAACGTGCTTTGAAATGATGTATGAATGCAAAATGAAATGATCCCTTTTTAACCGCTTGGGGTCATCATTGCTCGTAGTCCATTAATGTTCTATCACCGATATGCTATCATCTTTGGTACCTTTGATAGAAAACCCAAAAAGTGATCATATTATGCTCAACAAGTTTGCCCCACTGTAATTTCGTGGTCTCTTCCATTGTAACTCCCGGACATAAAGTTTGTACCTCTCCCAACTTTAGGAGAATAACATTTGGCTTCTTCTACCTATCCCGTCAGAATTCGGGTATAGGATCAATTTGATCTGTTACACCATTCACCGTGTAATTACGATATGTGGGCTCGATCGTGCATGAATGCAGAGTATCATTTTTCTTTTCCCGAGAATGATCTCTTTGTACTGCTGGGTTGACTATCACCGGTGAAAAATAAAAGGTCCAAAGAGATAATCATCTTTCTCCAATATTTCCAAACCTTGAGCTGAGTTAGTTCTAAACAACAGTCCTGTTTCAGGTCCTTGTATTATTCAGAAGCTTCTAGAGTAATATGCAAAACTCCTTTTATGAAAGTAATATTAGTCCACTAATCGTTATTTCAATGCAAAATGCCTGAAAAAGATTGTAACAATGGACAAAAAGGAAATTGATTGGGAGCATAGCTCGAAACAACCAAGTTAATCAATGCTAGCAAAGGTAATTAAGAAGGAAATTTATCGGTGTTTTTTTTTTTAGAAGAATAAAATAATCACAAGTAACAAAATGGGTAAAATGGAAACTAAGTGCCCCAGATATCGCAGCTTGAGCTTCTCTGTTCCAACTTCTTGAGGACCATTTTGAGCTTAATACGTGTTTAGGGGATCCAGAGTACTTTGTCGATGCCCCAAGACGTAACATACTTCTTCGAGCGTAGCAAGACTATCAGATGCCCTACTTTCGATCAAAATTTTGAATGCCTTTTTCGTGTTTTCAACTCAAATACCTTTTGGTCTCAAAGCGCCCTTTGCGGGTTTTCGCCTTGGCCTCTCCTTTTCTTTTTTCTTTTTTCTTTTTCTTGTTTTTTCGTTTTTTGTGTTTTTTTTGAAAACTTTTTTATTGAATCTAATCTCACTGGATTGGGCAGGTCCTTGCCATCCATCTTGGTTAACACCTATTTTCCCTAGAACAGGCCTTCTTTGCTGTATAAGGCATTTACTTCTCCTTGGAGTTCTTTTGGATAGGAAGAAACTCTCTTAATGGTAGGTCCTTTTCCTGAAATTCTCTTGAGCGAACCCGTTTTTTTCAAGCCCGTATCCGTTTTTGGTACGTTTGACCCTGCTGGATACTTTCAATCAAGCTTGCTGGAGGCATTCTGCTTCATCTAATTCAATCCAAGCTTGGGAAAAAAAATCTTATCTTTCAACAATGGTTTCCCCTTTCATGAACCAATGGAAGGATGCCCGCAAAAGTCCTGCCAACGTTCAAGAAACCTAGAAGGTAAATGGTAACTTCTCTACGCCAACCTTTACAAGTCTCAGTCGTTTTCAAAAAAATTTGAATGGTTTAGGCTGCTATTGCTGCACTGATATGGTGTCTGATCTACACACTTCTTCTTCTTTTTTGTTTTGTTTTTGTGTTTTTTTTTTGTTTTGTTTTGTTTTTTTTTTTTTTTGTTGTTTTTTTTTATTTTTTTTTGAAAAATGAATTTGAAGTTAAAGTCGACGACTGTTGACTTTGTAATTTTGACGTGTGAAGCGACCTTTACCCTCTTGGCAAGGTAACCAAAGGCTACGAATATGAATCGATGTTGGCTCAAAGCTCTTGAGGAGACTGGTCTTGATAGCGTCCATGCCTCACATATAGGAATCTGCTTTTAGTGGCCTCGGTATATCCGGGTCCGTGATCATGCGATAATGTCTTGCCTTATTCTTACGAGGAGCTACACTTCTATCTTCATCCCTTCGTTAGTTCATAGCGTCGGTGACACTTCATAAGGTAGGATCTACATTGGGGAAGTAAGTTGCAATCTTTGTCATCTTTAAAGCCCTTAGATCCTCTAGATACATATCTCACCAAAAGGGAGTCAACAACACGTCGCTCATGTCATTGATATCCTGGGGCTGTTATGGAGATGAATAAAGGCTCAGAGAACAAAGGAATCTAAGCATGTTTATTGGTATCATGAATGAAAAATGGAAACATTTAGAAGAATATCTAAAGAATAAAAGAATAATGATGATGAAAATAGAAGAAAATTAAGCCCAAAAGATATGGAGATGCATTTCATTAAAAATAACGATGTTTTATACAAAGTCACGTTTCACAAATGGGACCCCTATTGCTTCTAGACTTAAAGCAACAAGTGTGTTACGAGTATTACTCTAGATTAGCTCTAAAAACGCAGGGATTTCTTCCACAGTCCCATTGTTCAAAAATCTCCTAAGCATATAAGGGCTTGAAAACTTTGTTCCCCAAATTCCCTCTTCGGATATATTATTCAGGCTCCTCGATATTTCTTTCGGGCTCTTGTCTTATTCAAGGCGTCGCAACTCTCTTGCCTCTATCTCCAACTAGTACATTTACTGCTTTGTCAGAGCGATTAGGTTTTGAAGAATCGTTGAACTTCACAATTCCCATTTCAATGAGCTTTTCACCAACTTTTTGAAAGCAAGGCGCTTTTCTATTGAATGTCCTATAATCCCGCATGATACTCACATTGAGCTTTTGTGTCGTACCATTTGGGGTATGAAGGTGAGTTGGTTTTAAGTAATGAGGAGACACCACATGCGATCAAATAAATTTTGATAGAGCTCCTTGTATGTCATCGGGATGGGCGTGAACCTGAGCCTTCCTGTTAAGCTTTGAATTAAAATCCTGCCTAGGGGCTCTTGGTGGTAGTAGTCACCATACTTAGTCAAGCTTCTTCAGAATCGACTCTGAATGGCCCTTTTCATACTTACTCATATTACTTGCTTCCTTTTCCTTCTTCTTCGAGGTCTTCAAAGTTCACTCTCTCCTTTCCTTTGTCTCTGTCTGAACAATCGATTTGGCACGATCATCCTCAGGGTTAAAACATGAGCCCCTCGGGAAGTTCAACAAGGCCGAAGTATTAGTCTGACATTGGGGTTCAATAATGGCATGTATCCCATGCGACTGCGCGTCTAGTTGAGTCAGAATATTTATCGGGGAGTAAACGATTTCTTCATCATCATCCACACCGTTGACCATTGAACCACCCTTTTTTTCAAGTCCTCCGCTTAGTATCTTGGTTAATCGCCTATCATATTCATTTGATCTCGCATATCTTGTTGAATTTTAGCCAATTGCTCTTGCATCAGTATTTGCCTTTGCTCTAATCTCTCCAACCTTCGGTCCATTGCTTCTAGGTTACTGAAATAACTTTACCTTATTAGGGTTTTTCCACAAATTTTAATGCACGTGATATGATGCAATGCAAATGCATGAAATGTAATGCAAATGCATGAAATGCAAAAAGAAAGAGAGCGTTGGTTGTGAATTCAATTTCATTAGAAGAACTTTTCTAGAAAATACGTTTCTTTACATAAAACGGATTGCATATACGCTTTTATCCTCATAGTCGGTGAAAACACCGTCCTCTTCTTCAGATCCGGATGTTATGGTCGTGCCCCGTGAACTTTCTCAATGGATACCTCTTCTAACTCCTTGTTGCTTGGTCCAGGCTGTACCTCTTCGCTCACTTATCTTTTGCGATGTTTATAAGTTTCTTTTAGAAAATGGAGACACGATGACTCTTCAATAATCCTTGTCGGCTTGAATCCTCAGGCAAAGTCTTGTATTCTTCAGTGGGTTATCACTTCTCTCTCGTTATTTACCTGGACTATGTTCGAACGACCGTATTATAATCCACTTTATCAAGTAACACATTTCCTTATGATAAACTCTTCTATTTAGCAATCGAATATGAATCAACACCTTCTTTCTAAGATGATGCGGTGTGATGCAATGCAATGCAATCACAAACAAAACAAAGCACGTTAGCACAGGAGAAATAAACAAAATAGAGTATCTACCCAGGTGACCACTAGAGGTTTAACATAGTTCTACCTAAGGTGGGCTCCTAGGGTTTACTACATGTGGTTTGGTTCTAAGGAGGGTACTGAACCAACAGATTCCTCGATCTTCACCCATTATAGGCTCATATAGACCGAGTTCGATTCGGGGAATACATTTCCCTATGGCTGCACGGAGATGAAAATCTCACGAAGACATAGGTACGGATGTATCCCGAAAGCGATCCACTATCCTGCACGGAGGTGAAGACCTCACGAAGGAGTAGTTTCTCACTTCCACTTAAAGGTGCGACCACAACGGTCATGCAATGCAATGCCGAGATTAAAACATGTAATAAAAGGATTATAATTTTGCAAATCAACTTTTAAACTTCCACAAAAGATGAAAATAATCAATTTATGGCTTGACTCTCTAAAAGAAGTCCCAAAGGAGTCGCCAAGTCGTCAGTAACCATTTTTTGGAAGACGACGAAATGGGGTTCGACGTTAGGTTTTAAAATGAAAAAAAGAGCGGAGTCGCCACCGACCTTTATTTGGTGTGATCGGATCACCTTTATTTTAATAAAACGTTTTGTTTTACTAAAAGCAGTGTTTTTGGTCTGCAAGTTTTGAAAATCGGGTTCGGAGTCTATTACATACGAGGAAGGGTTAGCACCCTCGTCGCCCAAAATTGGTACCAAAATGATTACTTAGTGTCTTAGTGTCGGAAATTTTAAAAGGTTTTAAGATACGATCCTTTAAAATGTTTGGATAATTAGGGCCACAATTTTGAGATTTCTTTGCTCAGAGGTGCGAGCATCACATCCAAAGACGTTAGGACATGACGCCTAAACCTTCGTAGTCAAAGCTATCTCGTGGTTTCTGAAATTTATCGAAAGGATGTTTAGTTATTTAGTCAAACGAAAAATCGCAACTCAAAGACGTTAGGGCACTATTTCCTAATTCCTAAATACAAAACATTGCCTTTATTTTAAAAATCTTTGAGCGAGTGGAATGACTTCTCAAAATACATCGTATGGGAATGAATTTAAAAAGGTTTGAGTCAAAATTGAAATTTCTTTGTTAGAAAAGATATAAACATCACATCCAAGACGTTAGATCGATGTTTCAATCTCTCGTAATCAAAGTCCTCTCGTGATTCGCAAAAACTTCGTAAAGGGATGTTAAGTTATTTAGTCAAACGAAAAATCGCAACTCAAAGACGTTAGGGCACTATTTTCCGAATTTCTAAATACGAAACATTGTTTTACTTTAAGAATCTTTGGATAGAATAGGACGATTGCACAAAATGTATTTTTATTTAGCGAGATTATTGAAAAATTGCAATAGCGATAATAACGCAAATAAAGGATGATTGATGACAATAATGATGACAGTGGTGATGGGTAACAATACTAAACAAATGACAATAAAGATGTTATATAATAGTAAATACAGTGTAGTATCAATAAGACTAAATACAATCAAATAATAATAATGATAATAAAACCAATAATGATAAATGGTAATAATAAAAATTATAATGTTTAAAAATAATAATAATAAAATAATATTAATGATAATAAAAATAATATAATGAAGGTAATTAACAAAAATATATACATATGAAAATGATATAATAATAGTAATAATAAATATAGGAATAATAATATATATAATATATAGTAATATGATAATGATAATAATACTAATATAGTAATATAGTGATAATAGTAAAACGGTTAGTAAAGAAAAAAAAATGATTAATAATATATAATAATAGTAATAAGAATAATAATACTAAATTAATATATAATAGTAATATGATAATAATAATAATAATAATATTAATAAAACGAGTAAAAATGTGTTAATAGGATAATAATAGTGAAAATTAAATAATGATATGTTAATAATATAATATTAATAACAATAGCAATAATAGAAATAAAATAATGATGATGATAATAATATGGTAACGAAACAATAAAAATAATAATAATAATGATACTGAATACTAGATAATAATAATAGTAGTAATTATGGTAGTGATAAAATCGGTAATAGTAAAAGGTAAATAAATATGTGTTAATAGAAGTAAAAATAAATACTAGTAATAAAATAATAAAATAATAATAGTAGGGAAATGACTAAAAAATGAACAAAATGGAATACTTGGGGTAAATTTGGAATAAAATAAAGAATAGGGACTAAATCGCGTGCGGGAATAAACAAGAGGGACTAAAATGGTCAATATCCCCAAGATCCCCCCACGCGCATACCCAGTTGGCTGCTTTAAGGACCAAATCGGAAACAAAATAAAATCTAAGGGTCAATTTTAAAAGAATCAACAAGTCAGAAATCAGGGCCTGATCAAACGGAGCAAATGAAAGGAGGATCATTCGCAAATATCCCCTTTAGGGATATCGCGACATCCCCGCACCAAACAATACCGCTTTTGTCTGTTATAAAACCTTCCTTATCCCTTTTTTTCAGAAATCAACTTCAGAACCCTAAGGTTCCCTCAAAACACAGAAGCCAACATGCCTTCTCTCTTCCCCCTTCTTAGCCCGACGCTTGGGTTTCTTCTACGACGATCGCACCACCACCGCTCTCGGTGGCCGACGCCAGTCTTGATGGGATGGCCTTGTGATCGGAGGCCGGTCGGCTCGCGAAGAGGGGTTTTAGCCTGTTCCGTGGACACGAGGTCAATCTTGGCTCCTCAACACCGAAAGAGCAAACCTCCTCCTCCGCTCTCGGCCTCATCGATGAAGGGGACTCGACTCGTGACGCGAATTTCGAGTTCGTGTAACACCCTCTTCGCCTTCCCTTTTTATTGTAAAACGTTTAAGATGATAAAAAAAATAGAAATCGACGGTGACAAATCGAAAAAATCGACCTTTTAAATTGTTCTTGATTTTTTTTTATTTCTGATCGCTCTCTTTTTTTCAGATTTTCCGTTTTTTTTTTGCTTTTTTATCTTTCCTTTTTTTAAAAATATATATATGAAGAAAAATAAAAAAACGATGAATCAATATATAGAAAAAAACTGAATCGACCTTTTATTGATTCTTGATAGTTTTTGCTTTTTAGCCGAATCTCTTTTCTCTTCAAACAAGAAATTCCTTCCTCTTCCTCTCTGTTTTTTCAAAACCGAAAAAAGAAAAGAAAAAAAACCTCCCCTTATACCGAACACCAATCGGCCTTTATAGCCCTTTTTACAACTTGTTTACTGCTTTTTCTTCTCTGCTCTGTTGCGTGTTGCCTCTGTCTTGTTTTGCAGGTCAAGTGGTGGCAGAGCAGGTGGGGCGTCGGTGGGCAGTAGCAGTCGAGCTCAAGGCAGAGGGCAAGTTGCCCTAGGGTTTCATTTTTTGATTTTGTTTTTCTGGTTTGGTTTGTTTAGTGGGCTAGGTGTATTGGGCTTGTTGGGCTTGAAAGCCCGGGTAAAATGGGTCTGTACATCAAGGTTGAGATCTTTTTGAGCACATCTTCGATTCTTTGGTGTTTGATTTGGGAAAATTTTATTAATGGGGATTACATTAGAGATTGAGGAAACAACGATTTTTTTTAAAACAACAATTGAAGTAGCATAGAAATTTGTAGAACTTAATTTTTTATCAATTGAAAATTGACCTAAATTCCATTAAATTGTACTATCTTTGTATAAAAAACTTAGAACAAATACAATTATAGTAATATTAAATACAAAAGAACATCAATTTCAAAATAGATAAAAAAATTATGTTGGTGAATATGATTTCCTTTATAGATCCTTTAGGAATCTATTTGTTTTCTCATCCTCTATTTGTTTATTTTTTTTTTAAAAAATTGTTAAAATAATTTTGGATTATTTAATTTGAGGTCTCTTTTATTATTCGAAATAAAAAATAATCTGACAAAAGGTCACACATGACACCCTACAATTGGGCCACATGTCCTGATAAGGTACCACATTGATAAACAAAGTAAAATTTTAAGTACCAGAATAGATATTTTCAAATTATATGTATCATATTAAAAGATATAATAACATACAGGGACTAAATATGATATTATCCCAAGAACTAAATGTCAAACATGGAAGGCCAAACTAATAGAAAGAAAGAAAAAAGCTAAGTGTCAAACATCGAGGGTCAAACATCTACACTGCCCTCAATGTATGTTATTTCTATATATGTTATAGATGTATATATATACAGGCTTGTATGTATTTAGAAAAAAATAAAAAATAAAGTTGTTTGCATTTTCCCGAATATCTCTTTTTAGATTTTGATATTTGCTGAGGTTTTCAAAATTGTATTAATTGGTCAGATCACTAGTTTTCCGTTCGATTAAATTATTCAGATTAATTGATTAATTATTTAAAAAAACATAAAAAAAATGAAGAAGAAAAAAAAAGCAATTCAATCAAATTTTTGGTTTGGTTCAATATTTCATATCGATTCATGAGTTAACCAATTCAAACTCTTATTTTGGATCAATACCTTGACCAATTCATGGTACAACCTGTTGGGATTTAATGATCTTAGTGTAATATTTTCGATTAAGTATATTTGAATTTTTTGAATAAATTGATTTAATAAAATATACATTAATTACATTAATGTCCTTTGAATATTGTTCTTAATGTTTTTGCACACAGAGCAAAATGGAAGTAAAAATTAGCTCATAAATTATCTAAAATTTAATTAATACTAAATAGTATTACGTGGTCGGATCATAATATGGAAAGACAACTTATTTTAGTATATGAACCTAAACATATCCTTAGTTTAATAAAAAATGAACAAACTGGTTGAAAGACTAATATGTCGTCTATTAAGTCCAATTAAGGAGATGCTTTGTCTTGAGTATCGAAGCGAATAATTCCTAGAATGTAGGGAAAGATATGTGGCTGATTGGGCTGACAATACATCAAACAGGACCCAAGTAGAATAGATTCTAGATCCATTTATGGATTTATTCACTTGCGACATTCATAATGCAACATACATTAATCTTGAGTGGATGATGAACTATATATGCGTCGCTCGTATACTTTGATTCGAGTAAAAACGTGAGTTCAAATAGATAAGGAACCGAAAGTTGGTACGTTGGGTATATGACTTCGCAACATGTAGCATCATTCACAATAGTTGAATTCATAGTTCAACTAAAGAGTAAATAATATATTCTAATTGACATTACATGATAGATGAAAAGTAAACGTAGTTACGGGTTGTTTGTCTTAGTGATAAACGACTTGATTACTATTTTATAGTAATTGACTTTTTATGAGGAAGATGTAATGATTAATATAAGATAAAATATGATTATATTAGGAGAACGAATTTATTCTAAAAAGATTAAAAATATCCTCACGTAACACATTTATGAAAAGATTATTTGACGAGCACTTATTGAGTAGCTTTCATGATAATATGTAATTAAGCGAGCTCAATCACGATACTCTAATGGAATGACTATGTGATTAAATAAGTTTATAATTAATAATCGAAAAGTTGAAACTTAAATTATAAATTATCTGAGTCGTAATTATATATGTCCAATCCATCATTCCGCTAGTTCGTTGAAATAAAAAATTAATTGCATGTAGAATCAAATGAACATAAATGAATGAAAATGATGAAGTTAGAGAAATATAGTGCATTTACAAATGAATGTGTTTTTCACTTAGTAAAAAATGACTTGAAAATTAATTTTTTAAAAAGTTAAATATTAGCTAATTAATTATAATTAAAAAATTATTACTATAAATATTATCAATTAACTTGATTTTTCTAAAATTTTAAATTTCTATTATTATTGAGAACTATTTTTAAAGTGAATTTTAATCCACCAATTCGATTCTAAAACAATGATATTTGCTTCTGTGTTGTTGTACTTATTATAATTATTTTAATGTTCATGCATAAAATTTAGGAAATAATATTATATACAATTTTCACATTCCTATCATTAAAATATGCTTTTATTGTTTTTACTCCTATAAAAATTTTAAGTAAATTTGGAAACCACGTAATTAGAATATGCAAGTGTGTTTAATAAAACGTTTGATTTGAAACTAATTAATAATAACATCTAAAATATGTACGACATTAAAATAAAAAAATTATACACAAACTCAATCAACAACATTATTAATACTAAAATTCTATTACACGCAGATGCATATGAAAACCATATATTTTAAATATAATGGTGTGTTTAAAAATAACATAAAAATAACATGCAATTAACTTGAGCTCAAATCTCATAACATGTAAACTTTTATTGATTTTTCTAAAATTAAAAAGACTAAAGTATCATTGGATAATATAAATTATTTTAATTATAAAAGGATATTTCGTAATTTTTGAATCGAGTTGATGTTTGATTGACTCGTGACATTAACTCAATAAGAGTTGTAAATAATAATATAGATAAATTATACTTTCTCTATGCTAATGACACTTGGAGTGTGTTTGATAAACCGAAATTTAATGTATCGAAAAATTAAGTACTAATATAATTATGTTATTTGATAAAAATAAATACTAATTTTAATTTTTTAATTTTAATCTTATTAATATAATATTTCATATTATTTTAGATAATTTCGGATTAAATATACATATAGTAACTTTGAATATCACATTTAAAAAAGATAATTTATTTTAAATTTTTAATAAAATAAAATCAACTTAATATTTTCTACAAGTAATTACATGTTTACTTATCTTATTCAACATTTTTATTGAAAATTTTATATTAAATAAAAACTTAAAATATTTATTAAACATTATTTATACTTTCTCAACCATATCTCCTATACCTTTCTTTTTGTTGGGAAATAAGCATCAACAAAAAATTTATAAATTAAAATGTATTTTTATTTTAAAAATAGGCTAGATATTATCTTAGCAAAACCTAGGGCTCCTTTAGTAATTTATAAATTAACAATTTAAAACTTCTATTATATATCAATTCTAATATAATGTCATTAATAGTCATTTTATATTCTCACCTCACCGCTACAGCTGCGTTTGAATCCAAACACACACTCTACCATTATTTTTAATCTCACTGCTACAGTGTCCAATTTCACCGCTACAGTAACTAATCTCACCGCCACCGCTGTTTTTAATCTCACCGGAGGTAAACACACCGCCCATCCAAACTAAGTCCTAATCAATTTTGTTTTCAAATTTAAAAAACAAATAATTTATCATAATTATTGCCTGCAAAGTTATGACCTACTCAAAACAACGGGCAATTTACCAAAAAAAGCCCTAAAAATTCAAAAATTACGGAAATGGGCCAGGTTGTAGAAAATTTACGGGAAATGGCCATTTCCCCAAAAAACTCGCTCGTCGGTAGCGTTTTGAAAGCCCAGGCTAAGCGCCCACAGGGACGCGCTTTTCTCCACCTCAGCAAAAGCGCGTCCACGTAGGCGCATTCTTGCTGAGGTGGACAAAACGCGTCCCCAGAGGCGCGCTTTAGCCGCAACGGTCATATTGCCCCAACGGTCATATTTTTTTGACTGTTGGCTCCCCCAACGGTAAAAAAAAAGTATAAAAACCCCCCACCCTTTATTTTTTCACATTTCAATCCTTTCTCAATATTCTCTCAATTTTCTCTCAATTTTCTCTCAAGGTCCTTGAAATTTACTCTCAAATTTCAAAAATAGTCCACTACTATTTACAAAAAAGCCCTTTTTATTTTTTAATATATTTTTTTGGAAAATTTTAAAATTTTTTATCGGATTACAATGGCCGGGGAATTACGTCGCCTAGACGACAAGCACATTTCCGTCGAGCAATTGAAAATGGTAAGTTTTAATTTTAATTTTTCAATATAATTTACTTTTTTTTTTTTCAATAATGCAATTTTAATTAATTGTTAATTTTATAATTTTTTAAATAGTCTGTAGATCGGGTGTTGAAATGTTATATTCGCAACATGCATGGTCCTCCATCGCCCTTGATCGAGAATTACCTGCGGGAAGCGGGTTTTTGGCACGTGGTCACGATAGGCCGGGGGTTCAAGTTGGAGTCGCCTTTGATCAGCGCGTTGATTGAGAGGTGGAGACCCGAGACCCACACTTTCCATCTGTCATGCGGAGAGTGTACCATCACTCTAGAAGATGTGCAATTGCGGTTGGGATTACCGGTGGGCCGTTGGTGAGTCAATGGTCCGTAACATCTACCGATTGGATGGTCGATGCTACGAGCTTACGGGTGCCATTTGGATAGAATTCGAGGAGCTCAGATCGATATGGCACAGTTACGAGACGCAATCCGGAGCCGAACGAGGGTTCGATCAAGTAGAAAGAATACGATATGCTCGGGCATACCTTCTTTAAATAATCGGAGGCTATCTGATGTCAGACGTCTCTAGAAACTTCATCCACCTGAGATGGCTCCTGAAACTTGTTGATTTCAGAGCAGCCGGTGAATTGAGTTAGGGTTCTGTCGTGCTGTCGAGGTTGTACCGAGAGATGTGCGGGGCGACGCGACCGAGTAAAGCAAAAATCGGAGGTTGCCTATCATTACTGCAGTCATGGGCATGGTTTCGATTTCCATTTTTACGCCCTCGACTCGACCACCCATATTCATTCCCATTGATAACGAGGTAAATTTAATATCATATTTTACAATTATTTCGTAGATTTATAGTATAATTGCATGCTAAAAGTTTATTTAATTAGGTGGAACCATTCGACGAGTCATGTTGGAATACCTAACTCGCTTGAGGATATACGGCTCCTATTGGACCAAAGGTCGGAATCACAAGTAAGTTTCAAATTTTGTTATTATAATTTAGTATTTCGTATGTAGTGTCTAATATTAGGTATATAACTAATATTTTGGTAATGTTAATATAGTTTCAATGGACACCGCATTTACGATCCGAAAATTGGGCGAGAATTAGGAGGAGTTCCTCCAAAATCCGAGCGGTTGGTACGTAAGGTCCCATTGATCACCTCTGCGACCGTGGAGATGCACCAGTGATCGGGTTCTGCGGCAATTTGGATTCGTAATCGATCCCGTGCCACCGGAGGTGCTCGATGATGAGTACAAAGTGGACTTACTGGCGCATTACGAATTGGCCAAGATTTTGGTGGGTTATATCGAGACGTGGGAGAATCGGTATGATCAGATACGACCAGAACCGATACTCATTCCGGAGTTAAGCGTGCGTCTTGGAGTACATGCCATGGTTTAGGATCCATAACAAGTCGTATCATTGTCGGAAGAAGAGAGCAGCGGCAACTTCATGAAGGGGAGCGTCGAACTTCTTTAAATCCAAGGAGAATGGGTGATGAGGCGGGGCCATCATCGTCGACACGATCATCGGGTCCATAGAATACCCTACATCCCACCGGCCTATTAGTTCATTGACAACACCGATATCGCAAATCTACCGTTCATGCCAAAGTGCGTACCTTCCCTTATATGTATCCTCCTAACCCATATATGTTTCAGCTTTCCTAGTCCTAGCCAGGTTGGAGTACATGGCGGGTTCAAGTCCGTTCGACTACTTCACTGGTCACCGATGATGAGGCCGACGTCGCATGTGGGTTCGGAGGAGGCGCCGTCGGGAGCACTTCTTTTGCCAGCTCCTTCTCCGTTCGGATGCGATCACCTAAGTGGTTTATGCAAACACCTCAGGTCATTATTTTATCGAGTGGGTCACCATCGCAACATCCGAATCGGACCCACCGCCGGCGAACTCGATTCCACGCCCGAGGTTCCACGACCCACGGGAAGCCGGAAGAAGGAGGAATCCAAATACAGAATCGCCGACATTTGCCCAGTGTGGCACTTGGTTCCCACCCCAGCATCCGCACTAAACCCTAAACCCCTAATTTGAGTAATTGTAAATTAATTTATAATTTGAGTTTAATTTTTTGTAATTAAGGTTTAATTTTTTGTAATTAAGTTGTAATATATTTAATAAAATTTGAGTTTATTTTTTATTGTAATTTAATTTTTTAATTTATTTAATTTTAATAACTTTGACAAAATAGAATTAGTTTATTTTTTTGTAATTTAATTTTTTAATTTATTTAATTTTAATAAATTTGACAAAATAGGTTTGGTTTTTTTTTTGTAATTAAGTTGTAATATATTTAATAAAATTTGAGTTTGCTTTTTTGTAATTTAATTTTTTAATTTATTTAATTTTAATAACTTTGACAAAATAGAATTGGTTTATTTTTTTGTAATTAAGTTGTAATATATTTAATAAAATTTGAGTTTGCTTTTTTATTGTAATTTAATTTTTAATTTATTTAATTTTAATAACTTTGACAAAATAGGTTTGGTTTATTTTTTTTGTAATTAAGTTGTAATATATTTAATAAAATTTGAGTTTGCTTTTTTTATTGAAATTTAATTTTTTAATTTATTTAATTTTAATAACTTTGACAAAATAGGTTTGGTTTATTTTTTTTGTAATTAAGTTGTAATATATTTAATAAAATTTGAGTTTGCTTTTTTTTGTAATTTAATTTTTCAATTTATTTAATTTTAATAACTTTGACAAAATAGAATTGGTTTATTTTTTTTGTAATTAAATTCACCGTTTTCCTCCAAAAAATAGATATTACATAACCGCTTATGAGACAAAAGACCTAAGAATACGGTCAACTATTCCGATTTGGACACGGCGAGATGTATGGCGGGTTCCTACACCATCCAGACAAATGAGCTTTGGTTGCTTGTTTCTGGATATCCATATTGTTATGTATTCTAGTCGAACAAGGTCGACCTTTTGGTTTCGCCTCAATTGTCTATTCTAAGCAACTTACTTATACGGTGCAAGCGATACTGATGGCCACTTACGTTCATCCGGGACTAGTGGAATACGTGTCTCCACACGTTGTACATGTTTTCTAATTTATACACTTCGTCGACATAATTCATTGGATCAAGACGGAGATTCCGACAAGTCGCAATTACATGGGCACATGGGTAACGGTGCATCAAATATCCCACAATCGCAGTCCTATTTGTCAAATGTACACGATAATGGCCGCCAACAATACCTTGGTTCGGTCATCAAACTCAGTGACACGAAACCATAGGTTGTCGCGATCGTGACACACCTGTATGCATGGTGTTCGACCGTGCCTTCCCACGTTTATTTCTTGCAATACCTTCGGGCTCCATACATGGCCTCCTTGCGTCGCCTCTATAACTCGCCGCTTCTCTTGGAAATAGTGCCGATAGTTGAAAATATGTCTCGCTGGCAACCGATGTAATCGGCGGATGACGGTTTCTTCGAATGCAATTTATGCATTCGGCCGAGTTTGTGGTCATATGCCCATATTGTAGGTCGTCATATGCTTGTGTCCACGCTTTGAAAGGAATATTGCATGTAGTTTGCGCCTTGGCGTTATCGAGCGCAAACCATCCAAAGATCTCGTGAAAACGGTCTTTATTGATCTCATACCACCAATATACGTTGATAGCGAATATTACATACCACTCTTCAATTGGGAATAAATTGAATATTACAAACGAAATTATATCAATAGACATTTCATACCCATATCGGTCACTTCCGTTTCTATCTTTTAGATCGATGTTGCGCATAGTAGTTGGATAAAATATGCCTCAGGCAATATCGATGGTGTGTGCGATGCCACATGCTTCCCTGGCGTTCTATTGCCGCAAGTATTCCAGGGCCCCGATCCGATATAACGCATATATCAGGTTGGGGGCAAACATGCCTCCTTAACCTAGATAGGAAGAAGTCCCAGTCATCAGCTGACTCCCCCGGTGTTATTGCGAACGCAATCGAAAGGATTCTCCTACAGTACCGCCTTGTGCCACAGCTAGCAATAGCCGATCGTATATCTACCATACATAAAGGTACCGTCAATTTGTACCAATGGCTTGCGGTATTTAAAGGCATCTCGGCATTGCTTAAATGTCCAGAACAAACACTTGAACACTGCGCATCCACGGAGCAGACGATCGTTGTAGTACCCAGTGTTCCGCTTTCAAGGTCCGTCGTCTGCTTGGGACATATCTCTCCAACACTTGACACCACTGCCACACTTCATTATATGAAGTGTCCCACCCACCGTGTAACTTTTCTAACGCATTCTCGCTTAGCTATCCAAGCCTTTCAGAAGAGGGTGTACCCCAATTGGCTACTTAATATCGCCAATTAAAGCCGGCACCGTAGTATTAGGATCGGCCTTCACCGTCGGCAGATTATTAGTTCAACCAACATGTCCGAATCTATCTTCGGATGATCTTGTGTTACACCACAACGGCACGTTAAACAATGCAACATTACATATTATTATTGTTATTCAAATCATCGAACACATAGTGGTACTTGTATCAAAGAAGACATGTATGTGGACCTTTGTACTTTTTATCTCCCACAACCTTGTCCTTTTCCTCAACGACGCCATGATTTTTCATGAACATGTGCCATCTTGCACTTTGCACTTCGCCTTTGAATTTATCGAGCTTTGATTTAACCACCTTGTAGTTAACCCCGTTCTTAATGTTGTAATTGTTTCAATACAAAGAAGAAAAGTATTCTTGTTGGAAAATGGTTACCCATTTCTAATTGGTCCGAATCCAACGAAGAATCAGACGGTCCACGTCCGGTGTGGTAGTTCAGAAACTCCAATGCATCATCTTGGATAGATCGACATTATGCATATTGGCCGAGGCGAAATGCATACTGAATAGCGAATCTTCTTCTTCTTCGTCGAATCGCCTCAACGCCTTGGTACAATTGGAATAGGCTCCGTTGAAAAATAATCCAACTTCGCACCGTCGGCCCCCGCCTCCCGAGGTGGATCCACATCGATTCATCGTCGACCTCCATAACCTCGCAACAAACGAGGGCCCTCATCGATGGATGTCGTCGAGTACATCATCCCTCCTTAAACATCTTTCGTAAAGATTCCAATCGTCGTGGATTGCCAACCACTAGAAGTTGACGACATCCCCCAATACGTATTTCTATCATCGAACGTCGAATGGCGGATATGCATGTCCCATCCACCAATCGAGTGCCGTGTAGGGGTTATGTTTTTCATACTACTACCGCACATGGGCACTTTTGTGTTTTGCCTTCCACTTACAGAGTGTCGGCTTGGGGTCGTGTATTCTCCTCGAACGGCAGTAGATGTCGAGGTCGCGCAAAGATCACTTGGGGATGAAAATTCTACATATACCTCGATATAGGGTGATCCACTGGCAAGATGAGTCTCCACCATTGCCTCAAAGCTCCGAGCACCTTTGATGTCGAACGACTCATATCTCACCGGATCAACCGAGGCGCAAAATCTATACTTAATACACTGAACTTTCATTGGCGTTGTTCCGAATATTTTACGCCTAATTCTTTTGCGAAGTTCTACTAAATCGATGTTCCGATTAAAACTCAGTCGCGCTGTGTTTTCCAATAAGAAAACAACGCTATTTTCGGTGTCACGAACTTCACCGTCGTAGTAAATAACAGCATTAATACGTTCACTCATTTTCAATTTTTTTCCTTTTGCCTCAATTTCCTTATGCATCCTCGTAATAAAATTTGACCGATTTATAGCCTAATTTTGCGGAGACTCATCAGAGTAAAAGCGCGCCCACGTGGGAGCGCTTTTCAAGACGCATGTCGACAAAGCACCTACCGGAAGCGTTTTTTACCATCGTTTGTTGAAACGTCTCTCAAAATTATTTTACCGGAGATCTCAGAGCAAAAGCGGCCCACGTGGGGCGCTTTTCAAGACGCATGTCGACAAAGGCACCTACGAAGCGTTTTTGGCCACTGTTTGTTCAGAAACGTCTCCTTAAAATTATTTTACCGGAGATTACTGTAGCAAAAGCGCGTCCACGTGGGAGCGCTTTTCAAAGACGCATGTCGACAGCAGTGCCTGCTAGAAGCATTTTTGCCACTATTTGTTCAGAAATGTCTCATCAAAATTATTTTGCCGAGACTATTGGCCCAAAAACTTCAAAAATAATTTCAAAGGGGCATTAAACCCAAAACGCGTCCACGTCGGTCGTTTTTGGGAAATCGAGCTAAAGCGCGCTGGGGACGCGCTTTTATCCACCTCAAAAAAGCGCCACGTGGGCGCGCTTTTGCTTTGAGGTGGACAAAAACGCCCCCCAGGCTCGCTTTATTTCAGCTTCCCCAAAATGCGCTTAACGTGATTTTTGGGAAAATAACCATTTCCGTAAATTTTCTACAACCTGCCCATTTCCGTAATTTTAAAAATTTTAGGCTTTTTTGGTAAATTGCCCCAAAACAACTACTACTCTACTAGTATAAAATCAACCCAACAAACATTAATTTTTATTTTGAAAATTCAAATGTTTATATATTAAAGAGTTTACAAATATAATTATAGATACGATAATTAATAATATGTGTCCAATCAATTAAAGATTAAAATAAACTTGTTTTATGTTAAAATAATTATAAATACATTTATTAGTACAATAATTAACTATACATGTCGAATAAATAAAATTATAATAAATTCTTTACAAAGCACAATGAATTAAAAACAAAATATATCTAAATAAAACACACGTGTAATATTACATAAATTTAGAATACATGATTAACCAACTAGAATCGAAAGATAACACATATAATATATATATAAAGTATGATGTGACTCAATTTAAGTGCTCAATATATTAACTATTTCCTTTTACTAGTATTATAGTAATCTTAAATTTTTATTTATTTTTAATGAAATCAATGTATCTTACATGTTTGTTTTTCCGATCTTTAAAGATTAATTATTTTAAAATTTATGATTAACTCTTTTAATAATTGTACAGGCCCATTTTTGCTCGGCCCACCAGAAACAATAAACCAAAAAATAAACCCAATTACAAATCAGCCCAACAAGCCCAATTTTCCCTTAAACTAGCCCGATTCCTATTGGCCCAATAGGCCCAAACACTAAAACCAATTCAGGAACCTTAGGGTTCTTGAGCTTCAGAATATACGCCTCCACCCGCTTTGCCAGTGAGTTCAATACCGAGGCCCGACCACCACGGCTCTTCCACGATTTTACAAAAAAATGGAAGGGTCTGCTTGTTGACTTTCCAAGGAGCACGCAAAAGCGAGCAAAACGGAGAAAACAACAAAAGAGGACAGCAACAAAAAACAGCAGAAATAAAAGCAAAAAAAGCAATATTGTATCTTTTTTTTCTTTCTTTCATTCGGCTATATAAGCCGAGCGAAAAGTAATGTAAAAGGGGAGGATTTTCGGAATCAAAAAAGAGAAAATACGAATTAGAAATCAAAAGAACGAACCCATTGTATTTCTTCCTCTCTTACGAAATTTCAGGAATAAAAAGCAAAAAAAGGCATTCAAAGGTTGAGATCTCTCTGTTTTCATTTTTTTATCTACTGCTTATTATCATTTTATTATTTATTACTTTAAAAGCAAATGATTGAATAAAAGAAAGTAAAGCATACCTTTCCGTCGTCGAAAACTTCTTTTCCAGTGCCAAAATGGGGCTAAAGGGGGTAGAGGGACACGCGGTTTCGTCGTTTGTGGGGGATTTAAAGCCGGAACCTTCAAACGTGCCTTCGAACGGGGCTAAGACCCCCACCACCATGCGTCGTTGGCCACCAGACCTGGTGGTGGTGCGACGTGCGACGACGGAAGCCCAATCGTCGGGCATGGGAGGGAGAGAGGAGAAACTTCAAAACTTCGATTTTTTTTCTTCTCTCTCTCTTGACCGAGAGCGAATGTAATGAAGGACGTTTTAAACAATGAAATAAAACGGCGCTGTTTGCTAAAGGGGGGTATGTGCATATCCCTTAAAAGGGATAATTTCGTGTTTGGTCCCCACTTTTTCGGTGCTTGTTGATCAAGTCCCATTCGCATTCCTTTTTCATTTTTTAATCTTACCCTATTATTTCCATCGTGTTTCAATCTGGTCTTTGTCCGCTTTTTTTTTATATTTGCGATTTTGGTCCTCAATATTTTATTTTGGTTTGAATCTAGTTTTCGACCTGTATTAAAATTTTTTATTTCATTTTCATTCAAAATTTTATTATTATTGTTATTTATTTTATGGTTTCTGTATATTATTTTCATTAAGCCTTGTGTTTATTTGAATTTTGGCATCATTTCAAAAGTATTTTAATATATTCTTTTTTTACTATGTATTCTTTACTCAAAATCATTTTGTAAATTATTTTAAATTGTTTCATATATTACTTCTTTTAGAATTGTTTGATTCACTGCCCTTTGACTATTAATAGTGATGTTTAAATTGTGCAAGTTATGCGATTATCATTTTGCATGTATTGTGATTTATTTGTTCGTATTTTCATATCTTTGATATTATCATCATCATTATTATTGTTCATATCATTGTTCCATTATTGTTATTATTATTATTATTATTCATGCATGTGAATATTTTAGATTAATGATTCCAATGTTATGTATTATGTGTATTATGTTATCGTTACATTAAATTTATGTCATATTACCATTACTCGTTGAGCATAACCCCTATTCACGCTTTAAATAATGTTTCTTCAAAACATAACCTAAATTTTTTTACAAATTTCATCCAAAGATAAAAGTTTTCAAAATAAGGCAATGTTCTATATTTGGAAACCCGAGAGATCGTACCCTACATACTGGGTTTCAGTTTTTCGCTTGGCCAAACAATCGAATATCCTTTTGATATTTTAATGCATGAGTTTCAGGGATTATGAGATGATCTTGTATTCGAGGATTTAAATTATCGTGTCTTAACGTATTGAATGTGATATTTTGTTCATTCGAGCGAGAAAATCTTGATATTCAATTCGAGAAAATTCAAATATTTCCAAAAAGAGATCGAATTTTTTAAATTCCTTTTAAAATCTTCAACTTTCGACATTAAGACATTAATTAATCAATTAGGAACTAATTTTGGGCGTGGCAATGGTGCTAATCCTTCCTCACACGTAACCGACTTTCGAACCCGATTTCTCAAAATTTTGTAAACCAAAACACTGTTTTAGTAAACCAATACGTTTTATTAAAATAAAGTTGATCCGATCACACCAAATAAAGATCGGTGGCGACTCTCATTTTATTTTCGTTTTCAAAACTCAAGTCGATTCCATTTTTAAAAATGATTACGACAATAATCTCGTCATTAAATGTTAGAATTCGAATTTTTCTCATAAAAATATAATATCTTGTTGATACCTAATTAGTTAGGTTCTCGTATATATTTTTATTGGATCATAATTATAATTAATTTATTTTATTATTATATGTAGTGTAATATTTTATTAATCTTAATCAAATATTTAAATATATAATAAAAAATAGTAATTTTTGTTTTAAAATACTAAAATCCACCTACTAGTATAATATCAATTTTATCATTGAACTTTCTATCCAATCATCCAAAACATTTTTATTTCTCTTTCTTTCTCAAAAAAAAAAAAGTATTTCCTTTTTCTTCGTCCAAAAGAAATTTCCGGAGAAAATTAAATCCTTGTCTTATAACCCAGATCCAATAGATCATCGCCCCTAAATTCTTTGCCCATAAATTCGTTCCTTTTGGATTCTTTTTCCCATATTCCCCTTTACCGGGGCAATCAAAATAAAGCCTTTTTCCCCCTTCTATACTACTGAACTTTTATCTCCTTAAAATTTCTCTTTTCTTTTTCCCACCTTGAAAATGCAGCTTGATGGTCCCAAAACGTTTGCCTTGGTTCACTGATTAATGGGTATTCCGTAGTTTCTCAGTCAAGTTTGCTCCTTTTGTTTATTATCCCTTTAGTCACTAAAGAGGTTAATGCCTTTTTGTTCTTTTAAGGGAGCTTTTATAAGGATTTTAGAAACTGGGTTTTGATCTCTGGACTTGATAGTTAATAATTTTGATCGATCTGAGAACTAGTTTAAAGAGAAGGGTATTGAGTCAATTTGTCAATATTGGTTTAGTGAAATAAGAGGCAAGGGTGTTTTTCTTTCCCTTTATTGTGATAAATAGTTGAGTGTGCAAAGTTTATTAAGATTAGATCATGGAACACATTATTGGTGGAAAATTCAAGCTTGGTCGAAAGATCGGGAATGGATCATTTGGTGAACTTTATTTAGGTATTATTGTAATTATATTTCTTTTGTTTATTTCTTTTTCCCTTCTTTTTAGTTGTTTCATTGATTTTGGTGTTTTTCGTTTTGCAGGTGTTAATGTTCAAAGTGGAGAGGAAGTGGCTGTTAAGCTGGTAATGTTTTGAAGTTTCACTGCATTTCCCACACATTTGATTTGGTGGAGTTTTTTAAAAGATTTTATTGGTTAATCACTAGACATGTAATATGGTCAATTAAGCCGAGACTATTGTGCTTTTGTTTGCCATTATTCTGTGTTGTATTTTTTTGTTTCATTTGGATTACTAGTACTTTAGATTATGCCTTTGCTTGGAATTTCTTTGTGTTTCATTTGGATTACTAGTACTTTAGATTAAGCCTTTGCTTGGTGCTTTAGATTAGGGAGTGTAAAACAATTTCATTCGTATATTTATATTCATATGCCATGATAGAGACGCTAGATTTTAATGTTTGTAGAGCTACCTTATCAAAGGAGATCAGGACCATCAGGTGGCACCTGTGGTTGTTCAAATCCAAGCAGTTCTTTTATGCCATTGAAATCTAAGAAAACCAAATAGTGAACTTTCTGCTTTTATTAAGTAGTTCACTGAGTTGGAGTTTAGATGTATGCAATAAGTTCAAGTTGACTTGGCTACAAAGCATTAATGGAGAGTTTCTTTATATGTTTACTTTTGTAATGTGAAAATGGAGTCAAGGTAAGAATTTGTTTGACTGTGATTTATTTCGAGTAGTCTTAGAATTGGAGAGTGACGTTTGCTGCTAATACAGAGATGGTGCTTAAGAAATTTCTCTAGAACTTGAGTTCTTACATTGTAGTAATGTTTCTATCATTTCTTTTTCCATTTGTTATTCTAATTGAACTTTATAGTATTGTCACTGCTTGAAGTTTTGAACCAATTATCACTGTGTACTCTCCTTGTTTGCCCAGGAACCTGTCAAGACCAAACATCCTCAACTTCACTATGAGTCAAAGCTGTACATGCTTCTTCAAGGAGGGAGTGAGTTTTCAGTTTTGTTGTGTTTACTCTCTCTTACATGTTTATCTGTATATTATCATAAGTTGGAGTCAGTAAGTAGTTTCTCTTATCTGCAGCTGGTATTCCTCATTTAAAATGGTTTGGAGTTGAGGGTGAATACAGTATTATGGTTATTGATCTTCTTGGACCAAGCCTTGAAGATTTATTCAACTATTGCAACCAGAAGTTTTCTTTAAAAACGGTTTTGATGCTGGCAGATCAGTTAGTAAGTATGCTGCATTTTTCAGGGAACTTTTAACCTTGTCAATTGGTTGCCTTACTAATACTTGTTCTTTGCTTGTTGGTAATTCAGATAAATAGAGTTGAGTATATGCACTCTCGTGGTTTTCTTCACCGTGACATAAAGCCTGATAACTTTTTGATGGGTTTAGGGCGCAAAGCAAATCAGGCACGTTTTTCTGTTTATTTCCTATATCTAGAGGCACATGCATTTCATGGATTTGTAAAGAGATCATAAGGCTCAAGATCATGCTTATAAGATTTTCACAGTATTAAATTCTATTTGAAATATCATTTTTCCTCCAAATAGCTATTGTTTTCCTGTAACTGAAAATTATGTTTGAGATACAAGGACTGTCGGAGCCAAAAAGATGTCCTAGTATATGTTGCTTAATTCTGTTGTTTCCCACTTTTCACCATAGGTATATGTAATTGATTATGGCCTTGCAAAAAAGTATAGGGATCTTCAAACGCACAAGCACATACCATACAGGTAATACTTATGATGTTTTTTCTTGTTGGAGTTAATGTTTTGTCTTTGAGATTGTTCATCAACTTACCCAACTTAATGAACTCTAAGCTTGACTTAATTCATCATAATAGATTTAAAGCCTACAAGTTATCACAGAAAGGCTATTTATCTTAGCAAACAGAAGATGGTTAAAATTTTCATTGATCATGTTTGTCGCGCATCAGCGTGCCTAAGGCATCCATTTTCAGTCCTTGACTTGGAGTGCCTCATAAACAAATTGGCTTCATAATTAACTACTTTGAGCAAATTTTGATATTTAATTTTGCATTTAGCTTTAGCATCAATTGTCAATTCTTCCCATAAGCGCATAGCTTATATGTTGCCATACTAACTTCATCTTGTACTATTTTTGTCTTCTTTATGAACCTTCTTACTGGACATGGGCTCTCTTTTTAAGTTATCCATTTTTTCTAATAGGGAAAACAAGAATCTTACAGGAACAGCTCGATATGCAAGTGTTAACACTCACCTTGGAGTCGGTGAGTGAACTTACTGCATTTATATTGATATGGGTTTTACTTTCAGCAAAGACCTGTCACTTTTGACTGTTTTGGCTTTATGTATGATTCACCGTGCTTTACATAACTCGCAGAGCAAAGCAGGAGGGATGATCTTGAATCTCTTGGTTATGTGCTTATGTATTTCCTTAGGGGAAGGTTGGTTGAACACATAACCGGTTGTATACTTCACAATTCTTTTATATATTGAGTTACATTGTTAACTTAGTTTGTTGTTCTGTCTCAGCCTTCCATGGCAGGGTTTGAAAGCTGGTAATAAAAAGCAGAAGTACGACAAAATTAGTGAAAAGAAGATGCTTACCCCCATAGAGGTAGTATTATTTGCTTGCTTTAATTACCAGTGAATTCTTTTATATGAATAAATTGAAGATGGATTGTGTGCCTGACAAGTAATATGCCATTTTCAGGTCCTTTGCAAATCATATCCTTCTGAGTTCACATCGTACTTCCATTATTGTCGATCACTACGGTTTGAAGACAAACCAGATTATTCATACCTGAAGAGGCTATTCCGGGACCTTTTCATTCAAGAAGGTTGACTTGCTAGTCTAATCCTCACTTTTGTTTTGAACATTGAATCAGTCTTCGGATTAGTTCATCATCTTAAATTTGCTAGAGATATCTTACCATTATATATGCTTTTTGAACTCCCAAAATTATTGATTTTAACAACAAATTGATGCAGGTTATCAGTTTGACTACGTATTTGATTGGACCATGCTGAGATATCCACAGGCTGCCTCTAGCTCAAGAGTACGGGTCAGTGATCTTTAATATGCTGGCATTGATTTTCATGGAACTAAACTTGTTTCTTAATTAAGATTCTTATACCATGTTTTGTATTATTCTTTAACAGCCAAGCCCAAAGCCGGGTTTAAATCCCCAAGGAGTATCTGCTGAAAGAACCGGAAGGCCTTCAGGTCTGTTCCTTTCCATAACCTGAATTTACTGGTGAATAAGTTTTTCGACATAAATATTTTATTTAAAAGGCACCCTAATTTGACATTTTCTGACCTTGATTTGCTGTAGTTGGTCAAGAGATTCGAGAAAGGTTCTCTGGTGCTGTTGAGGCATTTGCAAGACGGAATGGATCAGGGCATGGTGATCAGTCTAGACACAGATCTCCCGACAATGTGCTATCATCCAAAGACATGGTGAGCAATCCTGCTTCTGCATTTTTTCTGTTTATTTCAACTATTGTTTTCCTATGAATGCCAGCATACCATTTTCTTTCTTGGAAAATGACACTTTTAAATGTCTTTAAGCATATGTGCCGCGGAAGTTATGATTTTCTTCTAAACTTTCTCTCCTTCAGCAACCTGGTTCTGATAGGGCTCACTCTTCCTCGAGAAATGGTAGTACTTCAAAGAGGCCTGTTGTATCTGGCAGCCGACCTAACTCCTCTGGTGAGCCTAGTGACAACCGGTCTAGCAGATTGGTCTCAAGCAGTGGTCGCCTGTCAACAACTCAGAGAGGTCAACCTGGGTTTGAATCCAAATCATCAACTTTTACTCGGACTGCAGCCACAAGAAGTAGCCGCAACGATGCCCTTAGGAGCTTTGAGTTCTTGACAATCGGGAGCGGGAAAAGGAAATAAACAGCACTACGCATCTAGTAAGGATTTGCTTGTCTTGAAGGAGATCTCCGCACTATTTCGGTATCTACAAACAGTTTACTCTCGTGTATCAGTGCCCACAATTTGGTTCCATCAAGAACCGCAACAATCTCCTTCCTTGTGCACCCTTTCAGGTATTCTCACTAGTATCATGCCCCTCTAGATTGTCATTGAATAAAAAAGAGAGAAATGATATCATGCTCACCTTAGGGAAAATTGTTCATATAATTTCCAAGTTTCAACTATTATTCTAGCTGTAATAAAACACTTGATGTTTCTTCTATTTCATTAGAAGCAAACAAGAAGAAATGCCTGAAAAGTATATTATAGCAAAGACACTATGGCTTTTATGTGTCATCTACATTGGAAGTATTGTTCTCTTCGAGTCCTTCGAGGCTTTGGTTCGAACCAAGGACAATTTTTCGCAACATAAGTATTAAGTACTGGCTGAGCTAAGTTTGTAATTTACTGTTAAGAAAAATGGATGTTGCTATGATTAAAAATTTAACATGGGCTATGTTGTTAATCATTGTTCTCTCTTTTTTCCTTTTTATTTTTTATTTTTTATTATTACTTGTCTACTTCAGTTTAAAGTGAGAAAAGGGTTGGTTTAGTGTCCTTTTATCATCATTTTGGTAGCCATTAATGAGTAAAAGGGAGCTTGTAGGGCACCAATAGTTGACATAACTTTATCATATATAAGCTACATAACATAATGTGTCGGATTTATATTCATATCCGATGCTTTTTTTGTGTTTGGTGCTAGATATTGCTTTGTATTGTTCATGATTTATCTTTTTAAATAACAATATTATTAGAATAACTCCATGAAAGGGGTTGAGAAGCATATAATAATTACATGGCTGAAGTGATGCCTTTTATTCACATGAATCAATGATGCAAAGCCAAAAGATACTTATTCATGACTTAAATTTTATTAATCTTTGGGTAAGCTACAATTATGCTAAGTTTTATTTTTGGTCATCTAATTAAAAAATACCAAAATAGTTATCCAAATTGTATTGTTTTTTTTTTGTCTAATTTTGTTAATTGTCGTTGACTTTGTGATGAGTGGCAGTTCTAAAATCTTCTATTTTCCTTTTTGTTCTAAACTCCTCCTCCATAGAGGATGGATTTGGGAAACTAATGGAGGATAAGAAAGGAGAATACAAGAGAAAAGAAAAAAGTTAGGGAAAGAAAGAGGAAAAAGGTTATGATATATATATATATATAAATTGAGATAATGTATAAATGTTGGTTTTTTTTTAAAATTATGATCAAATTAATACAATATATGAATATTGAGAGTTAAATTTAATATTATATTAATTTTAAAATTGACATGACATCTTTTATCAAATAAAAAATAACGGAGTGATTATTTTATTATAACTTTTTATGACTAGGTGACAAAATTTGAACATAATAAAATGTTTTGTAGGGTAATTTATTCTTAACTTTGTGTTGAGAAAATTTACAAATGCATGGGCGTTGTAAAGCATTAATGTATGATGCATGGTAAATAGCACTCGAGTGGACATCAAACAATAAAATTTTTACCTCGTTTCAGGTTGTTTTTAAAAAATAAAACTAGTTGTATAATTTTGATGATTTAGTACAAATTCACATAATCTTTTGTCATCTTAATTTACTTCTTCGGATCCATCTCTTGAACCAAGTTTGAGATTAATTTTGACATTTCTTTTAATGCGGTGATGTGTTTTTTTTCCCAATATTTGGCAAAAAATATACATTATGGAATCCTAAAAGCCGCCATCAGACTATATTTAACAATAAATTAGACACAAAATTAAAATAAATCACAATATCACTAAACTTATTTTATTAACAAAATTATAAAATTCAAACTTAATAATATAAATAATTTTCATAAAATCAAAACTAAAATCCGGATTAAACCCTAAAAATTCAACACTATTATTACCTTTAAATAGTGCAATTCTAATGCAAACGGTTACGGTACTAGTATACCTGAGAACAAGTAACTAATAATTACATGCAAAATGAAAAACAACAATGGGGTCTTATACAGTAACTTCTTTCAGCTATGTCAATTGACATAATAATTTGGAGAGGGAAAAAAATTACACAACAAATATGAAAAAAATATTTACTTTCAGATATTATTTTTACAGAAAAAACAATCTCCTAACTGGTCAGGAAGAGCCAAATCCCATATATCAAACCACTTTGTTTTGGGGACCTTTGTCCCTAAAACTTTGAAATGTTAATGTGGCAAAAGGCAAACGCTAAGCACCGGGGAACACCCGGTTATCACGAGGATATGGAAGCATTCATTTTCTCGAACGGTCCTCTGGGGCTTCTTCTATTTGTGGAGGCAAGAGGTTTATAAAGCTCCCTTGGACAGGTTGACTGGCAGCTGCTGCCGATTCATCCTCTGCAAAACATAGATCAAGATTAACACCTGATTGATAACATTCAGTGCGTGTGATGTGCCAAACATAACCCAATAACCGGAGCGCGACCACCAAAAGCATAATAACAGTGATAGCATCTTACCGAAAAGGGATTTGATGGAAGGTCGCTTGGGTTTTGAACTTTTCTTTTTCAATTCAGCTGCACGATGGAAGAGATAAGAACCAGTCAAATACAAAGATCTTGCTAGGTTCGAAATTTGCAGGAGATAAATCTTCAGTTCATAACAACCAGATGAGGAAGATGTGAAAGATAAGGAGCACGGAAAACTGAAGCAGCAAAAGAAAAAAAAGTATAAATAGGAGTATGCAAAATACCGATGCCAGGTAACTGATTATCATTTACAATTTCATAGTTCTTGTATGTGTAACCCACAAAGTTTATATCCTTGGACGGAAGCATCTGCATCAACGGAAAATCATTAAATAATTTTGGCTTGTGAGCGATAGAAACATTATATATGATCCACTATCCCTTCTTAACCATGTATTATAAGTTAAAGACAGTCATTATTACATATTTTTTTTAGAAAGTTGATTTCAACAATTTAACATAATGAAGTATAACATATATATTAAAGCCAACAGTGCAGAAAATGCTGTGTTCCCCAAGATAAGTTTTCACATTAAGGTTCTGATATAAAAGGAAAATGCAGATTTTTAAAGAATACATTTGATTGAACATTAGTATAGGTGCAACAAAAGAACCAGCAGAAATCCCTGACCAGACACCAAAATAATGATACCATTTAATTTTGAAAACTTCTAGCAAATTTGGTTAAGAAATGATCACTGAGTTCTCAGTTCAGGACATTTTAATGAAAATGTTTCCTGACCTTTCTCCATGGACCTGATTTTGTTGTAGATGGAATTTGGTTGTCAGCCTGGTGTATCAAAAAAAGGACAGTAGTAAGGAAATGTCTAAACAGGCCATTTTGCATATTTGTACGAATTGTACCATTAATCTACCTCTTCAAACTTCTCAAAATTTTGTGTATCTAACTCATCATTGACTTCGGGAATAAACGCAGCTTTCATTTGGTATAACTTGTCCCATTCAATACCTTTAAACCATGGGTGAATCTGGAAGAAAACAGATAGAGCCAGTTAATTTAGCAATTTGCATTCTATTTTTAAAACAAAAATCAAAGAATCTAGAACAGAACACACCGCACAACACCTTAATTTCATGGGCACCTTTTGTGCCAAGCCTCTGCTCAACATTACATAGAAGTTTACTGATAAGATCTTTCGCTTCAGGTGATAGTTTTGCTTCTTCTGGAAATTTTAAGTGTGTTCTCCAATTCACTATCTGGAAAATGTAGAGAAAAGGACAACCCCAGTCATCAGTAACAAAGAAAGTACGAAGTAAAATAAATAGTTTCTATATGGAACTTAATTACAAACAATATTCAGATTCAAAGATAGACAGAAGTATAAATAATAGCACAAAAGAATGACAGCACAATAACTTAATGTAAAAACATACCTTCCGACAGGTTGACATCGGCTCATCCGAATAAAAGGGTGGATATCCAACAAGCATTTCATACATGATAGCACCAAGAGACCACCTAGACAAGTATCCAAAAAGTACCATTGTAACCATATCTGACAATAATAAGTACACATAAAATATCATGTTTCATATACAAACCAATCGCATTCCATTCCATATCCTTTCTTCAGCAAAACCTCTGGAGCAATGTAGTCAGGTGTACCAACTGTAGAATAAGCCTGAAGTATCACAACATTTAAATGTTCAATCAACATTCATTTGCGATTTCAATAAAAGTAACTATGAGCAATAAACTCTAAGCCTTGCAAACTCTGAAAAATAAAAGCAAGCCTGAACTATGGTTGCATTAGTTGCATTAGTTATGTGGTAGTCAAGCACTTACAAGCATCCTTCTGTTTCTTTGCCAATGCTGCAACTGCTCTTGTTGTGTGCGTTTTGGTGCTGCAGGTCGTCCATCACTTTGAAGAGCCCCACTGAGATTTTTTGCCATGGAAAAATCCTTTTCCTGGAGATTACTACAATCTAATGGCTTACATAATCCAAAATCTGATAATTTCATATGACCATTTCTATCGAGTAGTAGGTTGTCAGGCTTGATGTCTCTGCAACATGTGACATAGAATGGGTTCACCACTTAATGCAAACTCAAGAAGACCGTTATATAACAGTGTATGAAGGATTAGCATCATGCCGAATCACCTATGAATATAATTATGTTTGTGGATTGATTCAATCGCCAGGACAGTTTCTCCAACATAAAACCTGGCCTCGTCTTCAGTTAGTATATCCTTCCGCATCAATAAAGTCATCATATCTCCCCAGGTAAATATTCCATAATGAGATATAGATATTCTTCATCTTGGAAGGAGCAATATAGTTTAACAATGCAATTACTGTCAACCTCCGCAAGTAGATTTCTCTCAGCTTTCACATGTTCAACCTGAACATTAGAAATGCTAACTAACAAATTATCATCATGGCGCAAAACCCATCAAGGAAATTACATTGCTGGCTTAAAATCATATACCTGGCCTCTGCGAAGCATCTCTGACTTCTTGAGCTTCTTCATAGCATAAACATGACCAGTTGCCTTCTCCCTACAGATTCTAACCTGTAATGAGAAAAGTTACCTTAAAAGCAATTCTGGCAAAAAGAGAACAAGATGTTTGAGATTGAAGATAACTACACAAAGGGTGAAACATAGGAGAGAGGTAAAACTTAGTTTCAGAAGCATCAGTAACAAGCAATTCGAGCGACTAAATCAGATATAAGTAGAAGGCTTTCCTAGAAGTTTCCTAGATGCTTTGTCTCTGTTAAAAAAGTTCTGATGGTAGGGAGAAATTTTAAATATAAGATTTTAGCATAATGATCTAGAGGTCTTCATAGCTCATATAAGTTTGACAGGTAGATTAAAGCAAGACCAGAAATAAAAGCAAAAGAAACACCTATGTTATGATGTACAATGTGACATTTAATTACCTCTCCAAATGCACCCTTGCCAATCATGGTCAATGGCTCAAAATCATCAGCCCCCATCTTATGCCTTTGCATACGCATGTATTCCCTCTCCTTCTTTTCAAAATACTTAAGTAAGTTGTTCTGTTCTTCTTCAGAGACTTCAGCATCAGCCAACTTCTTTTCTAGAATATCACGCCTGCATAAAATCATAATGACCCGAAACGTCATCCCTATTCTTTAAAACAAACTACCATTACTTTTCTTGCGTTCCTAAAATCACAAAGTACGCTTTATCAAGTTACATTGTGCAGATGATATGGAGTGAAATGACAGCACTAATCTTTTTTGAATAAATTTTTGTAACTGAAACCTGCTACAAAATAACTCGACACGTGATAATTCAGCCATTCATCAGTCTGTAGTATAGCACACAGTTACACTGCATGCTATATCATAGTTATGTGACCATGACAGTAACTATTAGACAGGGAAATATCCAATACCGCTCCTTTCTTTCCTGCAGGCTTTTCATCTGCTTCTTATAATGGTCTTCAATATACTGCTTCGCAGCTGCTACCCGTTGTTTGGTGACATCTGATGGTGCCTCTTCACTTGTTGGTGGTTTAGACACCTCCTTTGCATGACCTACAGCTTCTTTATTCTTTGAAGACCTTACCTTGTCTTTCGATTTGAACTTGTTGAACCATCTCCTCGTAGTTTCCATCGGTTTACTCGATAAATATGATCCTTATAAACCCACACTACTAAAAATGTGCAGTACGGTCACGCAGGTTTCTTTGATGATTTTATCACATCATTGTGTACCAAAATATCCAACAAACAGATTCTGCAAATTCAAGAACAAAAGCAAAATAAAGAGTACATTAGCTTAGAACAAAATAATAGTATTAATAATCCCCAACGCAGTTCAGAACAAAGAAATGAGATGATGCTGTAATCCTCACCGAATAACCACCTAATTGAAAGCACTTTAATTCAATCAATAAAATTCAAAACCAATTCAACTCATATATTCTGGAATAAACAATAAAGAGTTCATAATACTTAAACATTCTGCTACAAATTTTTAGGACACTCAAAAAGAATTGCGAGACGAAGGGAATCTAACAGCCTAAAATCAATTTCTAGGCAAAAAAAAAAAAAAACACTTCAATTTTCCAACGTTTTCTCAGTAAACAAACAAAAAAGTCAAATCGAAATCTATCTTAAAACTAAAACAATTTGTACTACCTGATTGAATTTTAAGAGAGCTTGATTGTAGCAGAGCAGATATAAAAAGCAGAAGAGTAGTGAAAAACCTAAAGCTAAAGGGAAAACCGAAAGAAGAGAAAATTAAGTGAAGATTGACGAAATTGAAATCCCATTGGTTGGATTTTAGGTCCTTTTGAAAGGTGGGAAGCTTTGCCTCTTTGACTTTGCCAATGCTTTTTAGCTGCTTTTATTTATCTATCTATATGTTAATTTTTATATCAAAATTAAAAGTTATTTAATAATTAATAATCAATTTGCCCCTGAAAATTATAAGTTGTTTATTAATTAATACCATATCAGTTTTTTTTCCGCATTTTATCTGTTTGATTTATTTATTGTGGAATCACCGTAAGCTTGTAAATAGGTAATTTTACTCCTTTTGGGTGAATGGAAATATTATATTTTCGACCCTGAATTTTTTTTTAAATTTTAATCTCTTCATAATTTTATAATTTTATATTTCCATCACGGTAATATTTTGAAAACAAAGTCAACCAAGGTTAATTTAGTGAAAAATAAATTCTTATTATTTTCAAGTATTATAAAACAATATAATTACAAGTACAACACAAATATAAATTGTAAGTACAAGTGTCAATATTTGTCTAATTAACTATAATGGTATATAAAATCACAAAGAATAGAAAATAACTAGAGAAACCCCAACAAGTAAAATAAAAAGAAATGGAAATAATCGAAAAAACCCACAACAATGACATCACAAAAAAGAAAAAAATCCACACATGAGACTTTATAATTATGCATAGTGAAACTCGAAGCAAAGATTTGATTTACTTTTAATTCTTAATTCATATAAATTAAATTTATGTATTCTCTTCTCTTATCTCTAAAATAGCAAATAGTTATCATATTTATTTTCTAGTAAATTAAATTTTTGGAAGGAAAAATTATTTTAAATTTTAAAAGCATGGTTAAAAGGATAATGTATATATTAAAAATTTATTTAATAAATAAAGCATCTAATAAATATTTAGTCTCATTAAAATATGTCATGGGAGAATATATATTATAGAGATATGAGCTGGACCACTTAAAAATAATTAGATTAGGAACTATCAATATTAATTAATTGGACAAATAATAATAATAATAATAATAATAATAACTTCTTTAATTAAAGGAAGAAAAAACACAAATATTCAATATCAAAGCCTTGATGTCCGCCTTAGACAAAGCCAAGTTATTGACACGTGTCCCTTGCGTTATGTCCTTACCAGTTGTCGCAGGTAGGGAACGTATCAAGGAAAAGTATTCCAACCATGTTTTAAATTAGATTAAAATATATTGAAAGTTGATGAATTTAGAATTTTGTGTTTGTATTTTTATTTTTAGAAGAAAAAATTTTAGATTTAAAAATTTAGGATTAAGTGTTAATATTGTTAAAAATATTTTTTAAATTTAAATTTAATTGTTGTCATTTGATTTAGAGATTGAGAAGAATCTACGAACGCTCAATTGATTGAACATCAATTTTAAAGTTGAGTCTGAAGAGTCAACTATGGATGACTTCAATGCATATGATACTGATAATGCACAAATTAAGTTACGAGCTCCTTCTCTTACTTCTATTGTTCCTACTTCCTAAGTCTATTAGAGAATATGCTATATTTTATTTTAAAGGGCTTTAAAATAATATTTACTTTTCAATTTGTAGAAGTAAACAATTTTGAGATCAAATCAACAGTTATCCAGATGGTCGAAACTAATTTTTTTCTCATGAAGATCCCAACCAACATCTACGAAAGTTCATCAAATTGTGCAATACATTCAAATCTAATGGTGTTTCAGTAGAAGCTATTAAATTAAGGTTGTTTTTGTTTTCTTTATTTGGACGAGCTACGAATTCATTTGATGAACTATCGAATGAGTCAATTACAACTTGAGATCAAGTTGTGGAAAAATTCTTAACTAAGTTCTTTCCTATAGCTAAATTGCGAAATGACATCACTAGTATCTAATCATATAGAAAGAAAACTTTACATGAGGCATGAAAACTGTTTAAGGACATGGAAAAAAAGTGCCTTCTATTGGTAATGCAAAGAATTGATGGTAAGCGAATATATCTCACATTGATTAAGTATAAACTATTAAAAGGATTTATATATAGCTTTACTTCTTATTTTTATTATGTAATTTGGCTATAGGCCTAATACATGCATGTTGTCGTTTCTCACTCGATTCATATTTATGTTAATATATACTACTTGTATATTTTTAGATAAAATTTTTATATTATTTTCTAGAGAATAATTTCTTTCAAACAATTTGACTTTTTATGGTTTGAGTGTTATAAAAATCTAAACAGTATATATTTTTTGACTGTTGCGTGGAAATAGTGGGTTAGTTTTGTAACTAACCCTATAGTTTTTTACTTTTTTGCCCCTACATATTTACTATTTTTCATGACCCTGTTAACAGTGTCTTCGACATGTACCACGTGTATTTCTTTTTGAATAAAATATATTTTCTAGAAAATAATTTCTTTAAAACAATTTGACTTTTTTCGATTTTTGACTGTTACGAAAATTTGAACAGTATATCTTTTTTTATTGTTGCTCGAAGATGGTGGATCACTTTTGTAACTAACCCTATGTTTTTACTCTTTTACCCCTACATATTTATTATTTTACCCTTTTATTACTAGTATAAATTGAGAGCTAATTTTCCTCATTTGACACACAAAAAGCAAAACACCTTCCTCATTTGACCCCTCCAAACTTTTTTGGGAATCAATTCTAGTGTGATTTCTTTGAGAAGAGAAATATCAAACGTGCTCCACTTACCTTATTCCGGTGCAAATTTGATTTCTTAATTCTAAGCAATGGTTCTTCCACGAGGTAAAAATTTTGATTTCTTAATTCTTGATTTATATTTTCACTTAATGCTAATAAATTTATTTTGCAGTAGTATATTGTCCAACATCCTCACCATCAAGTGTCAAATTGGTTGTTGATTCAGACTTTATACAAAGAGTTGAGATAATTCATTAAAGATAATCTAGATGTAATAACTAATAGGGCATTATTGAGTAAGTCACCTGAAAAAATTGTCAAGATAATTGAAGACATGGTAGAAAATAATCCATAGCGGATTTCGAGCAGAACTGGTGTAACCCAAAGAAATTGGTTAAAGTAGTTGAGGTTGATGCAATGATTGCTCTTCTTGCTGAACTAGTTGTTTTGGATGAGATGTAAACGACAAAATTAAGGTTAACATGAAGCAACCAATCTATGCTATCTGTGACCAATGTGGGGATAATCACCATTCTTGGCAATGCACATTTGAGTCAGAATTGGTTGGATATGTTAGAAATTTGGAAAGACAACAGCATAACCAATTCGTCAACACTTATATGCCAAGATGAAGGAATCATCCCAACTTTGCTTGGGGTAATAATCAAGGCAATTTTTATCAAGATAGACTAGCTGAACCTCTGTTTTCCCTCAAAGCCAGTATTAAAGGCAACATTCGCAACAACCCACAACAATTTATACAAGCAATCGATGTTAGGATAAAGGTATTGGAAACTCAAGTGGGTCAAATAGGTTAGGCCATTCATAATAGGCCACAAAGAGCATTATCGTCAAACAATTAGCCTTCTTAATGTTATTAATCCTAGAGAGCATTGTAAATTTTTAGAAATGGGTAGGGAGTTATCGAATGCCTCTCCATCAATTGAGGTAAATGCAAAAAATCATTTGCCTATCCCACCAATCGACAAGAGTTCTAATGAGCTTTAAGAAAGCTCTAAAAAACATGTTCATCATGAGACAGAAGCAAGGAAGCCATCAAAGGAGATAGTTAAGCCAAAATATTCTCCACCACAAATCCCACGAAGGTTGCATCAGAATACGTTAGACAAGCAGTTTCAAAATTTCTTGATGTATTTAAGGAGCTTTCCATTAACATTAATTTTTTTGAAACTCTTAAACAAATGCCTAACTAAATAAAATTTATGAAAGATAATTTGTCGAAGAAAAGATGACTAAGTGATTATGAGAATATAACACTTAGTGAAGAGTGCAATGTCATTGGTTCTCCCACTTTCGATAAGGCACTCTACAAATTTATGCCGCTCTCTATAGCTCGGAAGCTAAGTTTGAGGATATTATGCTAACCTCAGTCACATTGCAAATGGCTGATAGAACTCTGAATTACTCTAAATGGTGGTAGAAGATGTACTAGTTAAAATGATATTAATAGATCATTTATTATAACTAAAATTTTAAAAATTAATTAAAAAAGTTCATCCAACCCAAATTTAATTCAATTTAAATAAATAACCCTTCAATAAATTTATATATAAGTATATATATATTTGCAAATAAAAGTTTCTACATGCAAAATAAATGAAAGGTTATAAATGTAATTCCAAACAAAAGAATAAGATATGGGAAAAAGAAATGAGGGCAATGCCAACTTGATTCAACAATGAGAATGTTGTGGATTTCCCTTAGAAATAGGGCATAATAATTTGGGGGACCATTTACTTTTTAAGCGATAGATATCAATTCAAAAAATAAATAAAAAGTAAAATAAGTAAAATAAAGACAAAAAAAAGAGTTTTTTTAGACTTGTTCATGGTTGGGCAACTCGACCTGACCTGAAGGCCCACTCAAAAAGTGAGAGAATTTGAATAAAAATATAGGCTCGAAAAATGAGTTTGGACGAAAAATAATTTCTAAACGATCTAAGCCTTAAGTAAGTTTTTTTTTGCCCATGCTCAGCCCAAATTTACAAAAAAAAAAAAAAGTTTTTTCGTTGTTTTGCTATCATTTCTCTATTATATTACTACTATTTCATCGTTATTGTTTAGATATTGTATAACTCTTGTTTTATTATTAATTTTGTTATTATTTTAGAGGTATTTACTTGTTAAGTTGCGCTTATCTTATTGTTATTTAAGTGTATTTTTTTCTATTTTTTGAGAAATATTTATTTTAATGTTTTTAGTGTATTTAATGTATTATATTTTTAAATTTATTTTATATAAAAATAATATAAAAATTTTAATACAAGTCGAGCTCGAGTTTTAATATTTTTGTCCAAACTAGATTTAGGTAAAATTTTAGACCCATTTTTTGGGTCGGGTTGAGCCTGAACTTAGAAAATGGGTCTAATTTTTTTACTTAACTCGCCCCGACCCATGAACAACTCTAATTTTTATGTTTGTGAAAACTATCACAATGTAAAAAAAAAAAAAGTTGTTTAATCTTGATATTTATGTTTGGAAAGAATATAAAGAAACCCTCATTTGATTAATTTATTTAATTAAATTATTATGCATTTATCTTTTATTAATAATTGAATCAATCATTAATAATTTACTTATATCGAAATTTTAGTAGGCCCAATTTGCTCGGCCCACTAAATCAAATAAATAAAACTAAAAATAAATAAATAAGTCCAAAAATTACAAGCCCAAAAGACAAAATAAAACAAGCTCAAAGTACAAAAGACTAGCCCAACAAAATTACACGGCCAGACAAGCCCAACAACTTGAAAATTTTCGGGTTTCTGGCACCGCAGCTATCATGCCACGTCAGCGCGCATCATCTTGAGGCCTGACGTCCTTTTTACCGCCTTTTCACCAAATAAGCAAAGAAGCCACCTGCTCCTCCGTTGACCGAGCGCCACACCTGCAAAAAAAGGGACAAAGAAAGAGAACAGAAAAGAAACAAAAAGCAAACAGTAGCAATTTTTTTTGTTATCGTCTATAAAGCCACAAAAATCAAATTGTATTACACACGGAGAAAGATACAAAAAAAAAGAGATTTTTGGAATAGAAATCATATTCAAAAATCAAAAGGTGATCTTGTTATTTATTTTCTTCTTTTATTTTCAAAAATATAATAAATAAATAATAATAAATTTACCTGAGTTGCTTCGCGTTCCTCGGTCGCTAGGGCTTCATTGGCGTTGAAGGCTCCAAAACCCCTTAGGGTTTAGCCTAGACTCTGACGGTTGCGGAAGGCACGTCGACTAGGTGAAAAGGACGGAAAGTCCCCTTTTTAATCTGCTCTTTTTCGTGAACGGAAGGCTAGGCCTTCAGATCCGGTCGAAAAGAGGCTGAAAAGCCCGTTTTGTGCAGTTCTAGCCACCAAAGGCGACGGTCACCATCGCAGATGATCGATGGCCAAGACGGCGCCAATAACTAAGAGGGGAAGAGGGTTTTAGAGAGAAAAAAGAAAAGTTTCAATTTTTTTTTTAAAAAATAAGGGCTGAAATGAGGTTTCTTTTTAAAAAAAAATTGACTTAAATAGGAATCGCAAAACGGCATTGTTTCGGGCCGAATTTTAGACGTCTAAACGACGTCGTTTTGAAGTGGAGCCCGACGACCTGACCTGATCCGTCAGAAGATCCGCGCGTCTTTTTTTAAAACCTTTCCATGTAATTTTACTTTTGTTTCATTGCGGTCCACTATGAAACGACGCATTCTGAGGACCGAGAATAATTTCTCGTCTAGTCCCTGCACCTTTGCACGCGTTTTATTTTAGCCCTTCAACCTTGTTTTTTTTTTTACAGTCTATCCCTAATTTCATCTAAATTACGATTTAACCCTTATTTATTTATTTTCAACCCTTTATAGACTTTATATATTTTATTTATTTATTTATTTATCTATTATATATATATATATATATATATATCCTTTTTACACATTTAAAGATTATATTGTTTATATTTTCTTTATTTATGCATTTGTTGCCCATATTATATTTATCTTATCATTCTTATTGCTTTTATTTATTTATTTATCCATTTATTTGTTTACTTGCTTGTTTTTTTATATCTTTAAAAAGATTGTTACATTTTATTTACACATTTTATTTATTTATTATCGTTATTTTTATAATATTACCTTTTTACCTCATTTTTACTACTTTGTCATTTCTTTTATTATTCTCGCATTATTTACGTTTATAATAGTCATAAGGCATCTAGAATTTTTATTTTTATTATTTTTATTTATTTTTACCACTTTATTTATTTTATACCATGAATTAATATTCTTACTATTGTTATAGTTACATTGAAATTATCATAGCATTTCTTTATTCATTTATTATATGTCATTCAAATATTTTATCCGTATAACCTTTTTAAAACCACTATATTATGCATTATGTTTAAATGTAATTAGTTGCTTTTATATTATACCCCAACATGAGATAAATACCTATCGTTTTAATATTACACCTATTACCATTCAAAACAAATTTTTAAAAATAGGCAATGTTTCGTATTTGGGAGATTCGAGAAATCATACCATAACTTACGGGGTTTCGATTTTCTCGTTGAACTCGAATAACCGAATATTCTTTCAAAATTAAAATACATAAGATTTCAAATAAAAATAGAGGTAAGCTTATTATCAAAGGTTCAAGGTGTCGTGTCCTAACTTACGTGATGTGACATTTTGATATTTCGAGACGAGAGGGCCTTTAACGTTTATTTTGATTTATTCAAGCAATTTTTGTAACAGCCTGGTTTAGACCCTAGTCAGAACAGTAGTTTCGAGACCACAAATCTGAGGTTTGAGAAATAATTTATTATTATTATTATTTTTTTATGTTTATGGCACGTGATAAAGTATGTGTGAAAATTTTGTGTGAAAATTTTATCGTTTGTGTGTTGATTTGTGAAAAATGACCTAATCGCGTAAAATGCAAAAGCTGTGTGCTAGTAGTTAAAAGTTCTTAATTGCCATACCTTATTAAATGAGAGGTCCTTATGTTGTTATTAAACCATTGATAGTGGAATTTGACATAGATGGCCTTATATTAAGTGATTTATAATGTTTTAAACAAAGGTTAAAATGGTAATAATAGAATTAATGAATATTAAACAAAACCAAAGTGATTTTATGTTCATCTTTTACATTTCTTCACCGAAAATTGAAAGGATGCTAGGGCTTGGAACCTTTAACATTTCGGCACACTTTTAGTTTGATTAAGGTACGGTTTTAGCTCAGTTTTTGATGATTTCTATATTTTTGTGATCGTTGCTTTGAATACTAGCTAGCCCATGTTCTAATTCATGAAATTGATGAGGATTTTAGGTTGTGCCATTGTTTATTTTGTGAGCTTTGTGATGTTTGATGATGAAAACTAAGTGTTTGATGATTTATATACATATTTTCTAAAGTGATTTTGAGTAAAAATGTATTTTTGGGATTTAATTGAAAAATGTGAAAACTTTGTGTTGAAATGTGAAATAAATGTGAAATATGGGCTGCTAGGGGCACTATGGTAATTCGGCTAAGCATGGATTAAATTGGATTTTGTGAATTTGATGTATTTGTGAAATAAGGACTAAAATGCTAAAGTGTAAAATTATGAGGGCTAAAGTGTAAAATGCCCAAAATATGTGTTTATGAATAGTTTTGAATGAGAATATGATTGAATGAGTTGAATTTGATATTATATAGATCAAGAAAAGAGAGATTCGGACCGAGATCGAGGCAAAAATAAAGTGCTCGATTGATCGACTAGTGTCGTTGTTTCTATGTCCGAGGTAAGTTCGTGTATAATACAAATTGTTTAAACAATGTTTACCTGTTATGAAATGAATGGAAATGTGATTGTTGAGTTAGTAATACGAAATGTGAGTTCGAAGATATGTGGCACTAAGTGTGCGTAAATAGAATAGTTACCGCGATGAATGACACTAAGTGTGCGAGATAATGAAAGCATCGGCTATATTAGTTGGCACTATGTGTGCGATATAGAGACAACTTTAGTTTAATGTGATGGCACTAAGTGTTCGATACTATTGTAACTTCAGCTTATTAAATGGCACTGAGTGTGCGAGTACATCGAACGTTTAAAGAGGATCAAATGAATTATGGCATTGAGCATTGAGTGGTAAATGTGATAGATAAATATGTGATGGTATAGGTATGTACATAATCTATGTGGTTGATGATATTGTGAATGAGATAGATGGATGATTATGTGAATGAATGATGAAAAGGATTGGATTGAGTAGCATTATAAATGCTTATACATGAACCTATAGATGTGGTATGAAAGTGAGTAACAGTTATGGATGAGATTGAGTAGTGATGTGAATTGAACCAAGTGAAAGTTAATTTTGTATATTGAATTTGAATTGTTGAGTTAATTGTGTTATATTACGAACTTACTAAGCTTTAAAGCTTACTGTGTGAAGCTTTTCCCTGTTTTACAGTGTTATTAAAGCTAGCTCAGATCTGGGGATCGTCAGCGACTCAATCACACTATCGATCATCTATTTTGGTATCTTTTTGGAAGTTGTACATATAGTATATGGCATGTATAGGCTAGTGAGGTTGTGGAATGATTTTGGTACATGTTTTGCTATGTGAAAATGGTGTAAGTAATGTGTAAATATAGCCTTGTGTGAATGGCCAATAGGATATGCTTTGATGATTTTGAAATGGTATATTTCATACTTGATTTGGTAGTTGAGAATGGTGAATGAATTGTATGATATTTGATATTGGAATTGAGCATGTAGGGATGACCCAAAGTGGGTGGCAATTTGGCCTTGTAAATGGCCTATAATTGTCCACACGGGTGAGCACACGGGCGTGTGTCTCGTCTATGTCCATCACTGTCCATTTTTGAAGCAAGCCAGACTTGCACACGGACCAGACACACGGGCGTGTGATTCAAGTCAGTGTTGCACACGAGCCAGACACACAGGCGTGTGACCCTAGCCAGTGTTACACACAGGGCAAGACATGGTCTAAGGCATGGCCGTGTAAGGCACACAGTTTAGCCACACGGGTGTGTGCCCTGTTTTAGAAAAAAATTCTAAGTTTGTAAAGTTTTTGTATGAGATCGGTTTAGTCCCGAACCCTCTTTAAATCATGTTTAAGGTCTCGTAGACTTACTAAATGGACTTTGTGCTATTGATTACTATGATGTGTTGATGTGTGAGCTGTGATAGTATAAGTGTTATGATTTGACCGGTAATACCTCGTAACCCTAGTCCGGCTATGGATACGGGTTATGAGTGTTACAATTTTAAGCAAAATATACATTAGTCCAAAGAGGGATCGTATTTTAAACTATTTTCAAGTTTTTAACTTTCGACACTAAGACATGAATTAATCAATTAGGTACCAATTTTGGGCGTTACGAGGGTGCTAATCCTTCCTCGTACGTAATTAACTCCTGAACCCTTTTCTTGATTTTTTATAGACAGAAAAAAAAATATTGTTTTAATAAATTGAACATCTTATTAAAACGATCAAATTACGAGGTGACCTGATCACACCTAATAAAAAGGATTGGTGGCGACTCCCATTTTCGTTTTAAAATAAAAAGTCGATCTTTCAAAAAATGGTTTCGACAGAAATTATCTCTGATAGCAAGATAAATTCGTATTTTTAATATACTTATTTTTGGCTAATTATCAAATGAAATGCTATTAAATTTGGATTTTTCTTATCAGGAATGAAGTTGGTGTGCTGAATTCAAACTCTTACAAAAAAAAAAGGGCTAAATTGGAACAAAAAGTAAAGAGGAGGGCTTGATTGAAATATTGAAGATTCAAAGATGATTGGATAAAGATTAAAGAGTTGAAGATTTTTTTTTTAAAAGTGGCTGGATAAAGATTGAATAATTTTTAATATTGTTACAACTCTATAATTAGTTTAAATTTAAAATTTAAATTATTTAGTGATAATATTTAGAATTATTTAGTGATAATATTTAGGAAAAATCTAACTAAATTTTAGCACTAAAAGTATATATAAATACCTAGTGGCTATAACTAATTGAACACATTTTACCTTTAGCATTTAATAAATTCTTTATTTTTTTTCTTTTCTCCCTTTGTTGTTTCATTTTTTTTCTTTAACTTTTAGCTTTTTGGTTTAATTTCCTTCCAAGGCCCTTTCCCTTTCCACCTTTCACAATTTCACAAAATCACTTTCAAAGCATGATTTTTTTCATGATTAAGTAAATCCTTTTTAGCCTTAGCCCGGTTATCACTTCGAAAAAGTAATTGTGAGATATAAACCCACACTAAAGACTTTGCAATTCGGTATTCGCTATCTCTCCGGTATATGGGATAGTACAAATTCGTCCCTCAAAGTTAATTCGATTTCAATTCAAAAAGCGCGCGTTGAGTTGGAATCGTTTGGCGTACAGTTGGGAAGTTGAGTCGGTGGTGCTGTATTCAAAATACCGCAAACAAATTGGCGTGTTCAATTGGAAAAAGCTAGTTAAATTACGTCAAGGGAGATAGTGATCGAATTTAAATGACCCACATGGTTGATGCCGTTAATTCGAGTTGAGCTTTTCAGATCGCAAGGTTGTTGAAGTCTTAAATTACACGTACGTGCCATGCGGTTTGAGGGATCCTCGATTGCTATAACCAGCTTATCGATTGAAAGGAAAATTTTATTTCAAAAATCGATTCAAGATTGGAGTACACCGAGGCTAAAGCTAAGCTTAAAAAATATTTTATTTATCCATTTATTTTATTTTCTTAAATTTATTTTTGCATTTTTGAATCTATTTTTATTTTATTTTATTACACTTCATATTTCCTTATTTTATTATCTTAATCAATTTAAACCCCCATTTTTTTTTCAGCACTACTATGCACAAGTCGTGGGCATGACTGTAGTCACGACAACGAATCTGGTCACAAGAAAAGGCGAAACTAGATGACTAGTCTGTTAGAATTAAATGACCCGAATCCTTATTTAAATAAAATACAATAGTAAAATAAAATAAAAGAAGAATCCCTATATAACTACACTTCTTTTATTTTATTTTAAATAAGGTTTTTTAAACCTTATTAAACTCCATCTATTTGATATTGATTAGAATAAGGTGTTTCAATCTTACTACACTCCTATTAGAATATGGTTTTACAAGCCAATAAATAGACATAGTCTATTCCTCTTATAATTATTCGAATTCGATATAGTGAATTTTCTTCTCCTCTGCTCGTGGTTTTTTTCCTGAAAGGGTTTCCACGTAAAATCTGTGTGTTCTTTAATTTTTATTTCTCTTTTCTTTGTGATATATTTTTATTACCGACATTATATTTTTAATAAACTGGTATCAGAGCTTCCAGGTTTTTCATCTCGATCACGGTAATGGCATCTTTGAAGTATGAAATTCTGCTGTTGGATCACAACACCAGATTCACGTTGTGGCAGATAAAGATACAGGCAGTTCTTGCACAAATGGATTTAGAGGAAGCTCTACTAGGGGTAGATGAGATGTATTCGACATTGACGGTGGAAGAGAAGAAACGCAATGATCGAAAGGCGTTAACACAGTTACATCTGCATTTGTCTAACGAAATTTTACAGGATGTGATGAATGAGAAGACCACCGCTGCATTATGGAAGAGGCTAGAACAAATATGTATGTCGAAAACTCTAAGTAGCAAGTTGCATATGAAGCAACGTCTTTATGCTCATCTTTTGGAGAAAGGTGCATCTATGCACGAACACTTAACAGTGTTTAAAGAAATTCTCTCAAACTTGGAGGCCATGGAGGTTCAGTATGATAAGGAAGATCTAAGGTTGATTCTACTTTTTTCGTTGCCCCCGTCTTATTCAACCTTTAGAGACACGATTTTATATAGCTGCGAGTCTCTCACAGTTAATGAGGTTTATGATTTTTTGACCTCATATCATATGATGAAGCATCTTGTGGTTAAAATCAACTCTCAGGGAAAGGGTCTCATTGTTCGTGGGAGACAAGATCGGAATGCTGATGATGATCATGGAAGGACACAAGAACGGAATCCTCGCGGTAAATCTAATGGTAGATCGAAGTCTTCAAACAGAGGTAAAACTTGTAACTTCTGCAAGAAAAAATGGCACATTAAATCTGAGTGCTATGAGCTACAAAATAAGATCAAAAGGGAGGCTACGAATCAAAAGGAAAAACAACCAGAAAATTTCAGTGAAGTTGATGTTGTAAAAGACTACAGCGATGGTGAACTTCTAGTTGCTTCAGTCAACAATTCAAAAGTGAGCGATGAGTGGATCCTTGATTCAGGTTGCACCTTCCACATGAGTCCCAATCGAGATTGGTTTACAAATTACGAAACTATGTCTGAAGATTTTGTTTTGATGTGAAATAATGCTTCGTGTAAAATCGCAGGTGTTGGAACAATTAAAGTTAAGATGTTTGATGGAGTTGTCAGAATACTTAGTGACGTACGACATGTTCCAAAATTGAAGAGAAATTTAATTTCGTTAAGTACTCTTGATTCAAAAGGGTACAAATACACAGCTGAAAGTGGGATTTTGAAAATTTCCAAAGGTTCCCTCGTTGTGATGAAAGGGCAGAGAAAGACTGTCAAGTTATATGTTTTGTAGGGTTCTACTGTTATTAGTGATGCAACTGTCGCTTCCTCTTCCTTGTCAGATGATGATATTACTAAAATTTGGCATATGCACCTAGGGCATATGAGTGAGAATGGCATGGCAGAATTAAGCAAAAGTGGACTTCTTGATGGGTAAGGAATTTGCAAACTGAAGTTCTATGAGCACTGCGTTTTTGGGAAGTAAAAGAGCGTTCGATTCAATAGAGGAATCCATAACACGAAGGGAACATTGGAGTATATTTATTCTGATCTGTGGGGGCCATCAAGAGTGCCTTCAAGAGGTGGAGCTAATTATATGCTAACTTTTATTGATGATTTTTTCAGAAAAGTTTGGGCATTCTTCCTGAAGTAGAAAAGTGATGTGTTTTCTGCATTTAAGTCTTGGAAAACTATGATTGAAAAACAGATGGAAAAATAAATAAAATACCTCTGCACAGACAATGGCTTAGAGTTTTGTTATGATGAGTTTAATAAACTGTGCAAGTCAGAAGGGATCGTGAGACACTTGACAGTTCGCCATACTCCAAAGCAAAACGACGTTGCAGAACAAATGAACAGAACGATCATGGAGAAAGTTTGATGTATGTTGTCAAATAACAATTTACCAAAGCAGCTTCAACTGCATGTTTTTTGATCAACCGACCTCCATCCATTGCCATTGAGAAAAGGACTCCACAAGAGGTATGGTCTGGTAATCCTGATAATTATTCTGATTTAAAGATCTATGGGTGTCCTGCGTATGCTCATGTTGATAATGGAAAATTGGAATCGAGATCCATTAAATGTATTTTTTTTTTGTTATAAAGTTGGTGTAAAAGGGTATAAGTTATGGTGTACTGAAAATAGAAAAGTTGTGATTAGCAGAGATGTTGTTTTTGATTAAACTGCTATGCTACCTAACTTATCTCTTAAAGACTCTTCCAATAAAGAAAATCAAAAGCAGGTGGAGCATCAGATTAATACAGAGTTGACTCCTCAAGCCAGTACAAAAATTGAGAATAGAATTATTTCTTCACCACAATACTCTATCGCCAAAAACAAAACTAGAAGAGAAATTAAACCTCCAAAAGAAGTATGCTGAGGCTGATCTAGTTGTTTATGCTTTAAATGTGGCTGAAGATACAGATACAAACCAAGAGCCGTCTAATTATTCTGATGCCGTTAGCTGTGAAGACTCAGAAAATTGGATGTTTGCTATGTAAGAGGAGATGGAATCACTCCACAAAAACAGAACATGAGATTTTGTGAAACTTCCTAAAGGTAAAAAGGTTGTTCGCTGTAAATAGATGTTTAAAAAGAAAGAAGGGACTCCAGGAGTTGAAGAACCCAAAAATAAAGTAAGGCTTGTTGCAAAGGGTTACAGTCCAAATTCCAGGAGTAGACTTCACAGATGTGTTCTCCCCCAGTTGTGAAGCATAGTTTGATTCGAGCTTTGCTTGGTTTTGTGGCCATGCATGATTTGGAGCTTGAGCAGTTAGATGTAAAAACTACATTTTTGCATGGAGAACTTAAGGAAGATATTTACATGCAATAACCAGAGGGTTTTACAGTCTCAGAAAAAGAGGACTATGTTTGCTTACTGAAAAGTCCCTTTACGGTTTGAAACAGTCACCAAGACAGTGGTACAAGAGGTTTGGTTCCTTTATGACTTCTCATGATTTTAAAAGAAGAAGTTTTGACAGTTGTGTTTACTTTAAGAATAATGGTTCTTTTGTATATCTACTTCTTTATGTTGATGACATGTTGATAACAGCAAAAGATAAAAGGAGAGATAATAAAGGTCAAAACCCAACTAAGTGAAGAATTTGAGATGAAAGATTTAGAACTAGCAAAGAAGATACTTGGTATGGAGATTTTCAGATATAGAAAAGCAAGTAAATTATACCTAAGTCGGAAGGGGTACATTGAGAAAGTTCTTTGCATGTTCAATATGCAGAGTGCTAAGCCTGTTAGTACTCCTTTAGCAGCCCATTTCAGACTTTCATCGGCTTTGTCTCCACAATCAGATGATGAGATTGAGTACATGTCACATGTTTCATACTTTAGTGCAGTGGGATCTCTCATGTATGCTATGGTTTGTTCACGGCCAGATTTATCATATGCAGTTAGTGTAGTTAGCAGATACATGGCGAATCCCGGTAAAGAATATTGGAAGGCAGTTTAGTGGATTTTAAGATACTTACGAGGTACTACTAATGTTTGCTTACAGTTTGGAAGAACTAGAGATGGAGTCATTGTGTATGTTGATGCTGATTTTGCTGGAGACCTTAATAGAAGAAGATCTCTCACTGGTTATGTCTTTACAATCGGAGGTTGTGCAATCAGTTGGAAAGCTACTTTGCAAACTACAGTCGCTTTGTCTACCACTAAAGCTGAGTACATGGCGATTACTGAGGCTTGTAAAGAAGCTATTTGGTTGAAGGGACTCTTTAGTGAGCTCAATAAAGACCTTCAAATCAGCACAGTATTTTGTGACAGTCAGAGTGTCATCTTTCTTACAAAAGATCAAATGTTTCATTAGAGAACAAAACACATTGATGTTCGGTATCATTCTGTTCGTGATATTATTGCTCGTGGTGATATTGTTGTGAGCAAAATTAGTGCTCATGAAAATCAAGTAGATATGATGACTAAGTCACTTCCTATAACCAAGTTTGAGCATTGCTTAGACTTGGTTGGTGTTCATTGTTGAAGTTAAATCTTTAAGGGGTTTTATGGATGAGGTAGGGAACTTGTTCGTTGAGAGTTCGCGATGAAGAACTTATTCATTGAAAATTCGTGTCAAGGTGGAGATTGTTAGAATTAAGTGACTCGAATCTTTATTTAAATAAAATACAATGGTAAAATAAAATAAAAGAAGAATCCCTATAGAACTACACTTCTTTTATTTTATTTTAAATAAGGTTTTCTAAACCTTATTAAACTCCATCTATTTTATATTGATTAGAATAAGGTGTTTCAATCTTACTACACTCCTATTAGAATATGGTTTTACAAGCCTATAAATAGACATAGTTTATTCCTCTTGTAATTATTCGAATTCGACATAGTGAATTTTCTTCTCCTCTGCCTGTGATTTTTTTCTCAAAAGAGTTTCCACGTAAAATCTGTGTGTTCTTTAATTTTTATTTCTCTTTTCTTTGCGATATATTGTCATTATCGACGTTATATTTTTAACATAATCCCTGTGAATTCGACCCTACTACTCTACATTTCAATTTATTGTTATATTTGTTGTAGGAATTTATATTTGGTGATTTCTACGCCCATCAATCTCTTATTCTTTAATTTATAAATAAAGAAACTATTAGCATAAAATTAATATTTTATTTGAGAAAATATCAATCAAATGAAAATAAATTAATTTAATTACAATTAAAAGTTTAATAATTAAATAATTATTAATTTGTGAAAGTGGGAACACAAGGAGACACCACTACATGTTTTATTGAACATTATATACTAATCTAAAACCTTTTTGACTTTCACTGCATGAAGAATATTTATGTGATGATATGTTTTCCAACTAGTCATAAAAAGGGCTTTTACATATCATCATGCTAATATATTAGAAGTGGTTATAGGTCAAATGAGTTTAGATAGATTTATACATAATATTAATTACATACTTGACACAAAATATGAGTATCAAATTTTATCATAATCCACTTATATTTATAAATGATTAATTTAAATTTATTTATGTTTGTGAATATTATATTTTAAATATAATATATTTTTCATATTTAGTAATTATATATTTTATATTTTTTAATTAAATTTTTAAACAAAAGTAACTTTAAATATTTTTATTATTCTTATTCTACTATAATATATATAATATAAACTTAAAATTAGGTTTAGATGAGTTGAGCTTGAGCCTTAATTATTAGAGCTCAAATCTAACCCTATTTTAAACATTATTTTTTTTATCAAACCCACTTTTCAATCTTAACATTCTTGTTTAAACACTCTAAAATTTTTAATCTAACCATTAAGTTTGGACAAATAGTTTGGATTTGTCTAAATTTTCTATTGTTTGGTAGATTTTTAAAAATATTTCATAAAAGATGTTTTCAATTAAACAAAAATACATTTGAGATTTTCTTATTTTTTCATTGTTTAATTGAATTTATTTTTATCTATAATTTTATATTTTACATTGTTTTGCATATATTAAAAATATTATGTTAAATTTAGATTTATTACAACGTCATTTTTAATTACATGACTACTAAGTGGGTATTTTTATTTAAAATATGACATCAACAAAATTGATAAAAAAATTAACGATGTCAACAATTGGACTTGATTTTCAAATTTGAAAAGTAAATGGACTAAATTCTTGAAAATAACGATACAAAGACTAAATTACAAATCATGAAGTGTACATAAACTTATGGCATATTTTAACATTGATACAACAAAAATTTAATTATTAAAATATTAATATTGAATATTTTCAATAATATGTGGATAATATTATTTAAAATTATTGTTTTTAAATTTATTATTAAAATAAAATTGAAATATTAAATAATTTATTATATTGATAATTTATTACATGACTAAATATAAATAATTAAATATGTATGTTTAATAATATTGAAAATTATAATATTTTAAATATTTTTAAAAATAAAATAAACTTTATTATCAATATAATAATATTAAGCTTGATTTAAGTTAATTTTTATATAAAAATAAAATTATTTATAGATGAGCTCTTTTCCGGAAAATGACTTACGCTTTTCCGTTGACCTGTAAGTTATTTTTCATTGACCAAACTATTTTTGTGAAACAAACACAGGAAAATGTATAAAATATTTTGTGTAAAACCTTTTACATGTAAACAAATAGACCCTAAGAAAGAAATTTTTGCTTGGACCGTGAGATGTTTCGGCCCGGGTGTTTGGCCTTTTCTTTTGCCTACCAAAGAGTGACATATTTGACAAAACAATGATAAATATTAAGGATAATTGATGGGATAGTTTCAACTTTTAAATAAGAGTTTAAAGCTTATCAAAACTTTGTTGGATGGCTTCACTTTGAGAGCAGTTTTTGGGTGTCTTTATGAGAGCTTTGTTGTGCTTTTGTGGTTATTTTGTTACACTCTTTTAAAAATTATTTGGAGAAGTTTATTGATTGTATTATAAGGTATTTGAGTGAATGATTTGTGATTATTGGAGTCCGCGTTAGGGCCACAATTACTTTTTTATGTAATGGTAGATTTGGCTTAAGCCAATAGGTGATATTGATAATTATTGAATAAAATCATTCACTGGGCCAAGCTCAGTAGGCAAATGACCATTATGTATAACTTGTGTAAACAAATAGTGTGTTAATTCTTTCATTACTTTGCTCCTTGTATTACTTTATGTTCGTTTCTATTGTAACTGTAGTTAAAATTGAAATTATTTTCAAGTGTGAACCCAAATTTTTTTTTTTTTTCATATTCGATACATATTCAAATACAAATATAAAAAAAATATAAGATAGTTATAAAGTAAATAGGAGTTTTGGATATTGTTTGCATTGTAGATATTCAGTTGCTTGCAACCAAGAAAACAAAGAGGGACACGCAACGAAGAACAAAAGGACAGAACTTTTGGGTTCCTCACAATTCATGTATATATATATATATATAGATGGAGAATAAGAGAGGGAAAACAGTTGAGTTGGCGGTTGGGCATTGGTCCCTCGGTGACCATGTAAACAAGTAGTAGAACCGTAGAAACAACAATTTGTGGTTACGGTCATTTCATGGGTTCCCAATGTCTTGGTTTTTTCTTATACAGTTATAATTAGACAAAACCAATACTGGGTTAGGTTTGTTTGGAAGACTATAATTTATATGTTCATATCCATTATCGGAATGTATTTGTTACAATAATCACATTCAAATAATTTTCGGAAAACAAAAAATCTAAATAATAAAAACATGGGTAAATTAGAGGTGAGCATGGAAAAAAAATGGGCCTAAAATTTTACCCAAGCAAATTTTTCAACAAATCTAAATTAATAATAAAATAAGTTTTATATAATATCTAATAAACATAAAAAATAAAGAAAAACAATAAGAAAATAATATTTAAAAATATTTTTTTCATGGGTAAATTCAACTCTTTTATTTTTTCGCCTAATAAAGACAATACTACATTTTCACATTTTATATACATAGTTTTATATCTATATTATAAGTATCACGAATCAATTGAGTATTAATTTATTTTATACTCAATAAAATAGTAATATTTTTAAAAAATAATTTTTATATTTTTTTAAATAAATTACAAAGAGGAGGGCAAAACCTGAATAACAACGCGACTAGTACGATTTGAACCCAAACCACACCTCAAATGAACTAACCAATTTGAAGAAGAAAAACAAAGAGAAGTAAATATATATATATATATATAGATGTGAAATATCTTATTTATCCTTGTAATATTGGACATAAATTGTTCTATAAAAAATAAATATAATTGAAGAAAGAATGTTATAATGGAACATTTCTTTTTCTTTCTACAATGCCTTTTCCTTACTGTTAACTATCCAAACAAATACAAGTTAGAACATATTACAACATACATGTCCTCTTAAAATTTTGAAGCATAGTTTGATTTGTAAAGTCAAATTGTGAATGCATGAAAACATTGACATTCATGTTCTGAACATTTAGGGTTTAGAGTTGATGGAACTCTAAACTAAGAAATTGGTCAAATCTATTCCCAAAAATGCCATAAAATCATTTATTCTTCCCTTGATGGTCAACCCCAACTTTGTAAATTACAACTAGAAGGGGCAAAACCAAACATAAAAAGCCACAGCTTTTTCAAAAGTAGCCTAACCACTAAGAGCAAACGACAAGGCATGCAAAACAAAAGTACAAAGGATAAGAAGAATATTTTTCAAGGAAAAAAAAAAAAGACATGGGTTATGTTCACTCAAACTCGAGCATCAAGTTCTTCCACTATATTCTTATACTTATGTCGGGATACGCATGTAGTTCAAGTAAAATGAAGAATCGGAGTAACATAGTAATTGGTAACCATGATCAGCCGAAGCAAAGCTTTGAACGGCATCAAAGTGAGATCTGTTTGAAGAATAGCCTATATAGATGATGATCATTTCATGGCTAGTCAAAGTAATTCAATACAAGGAAAAAAGGGTAAAAAAGAAAAAACAATTTGAACCATTGCTTAATACCACAAAATGAAATTGTTTGCCGGATTAGTAATAGGAGAGCTTCTTAATACCTTGGAGCTGCTGAAGAAGATATAATGAGAGTACGTGGGAATTGTAATCCGGAAACATTCTATTCAGAATTCAGGATGCTTTCACTTGTGAGCCACAATTTCTTTTGGACAATAAACACGACGTTGTCTCCTTCGTGTTCTGAATCTGAACTTGAATCAGCAGTTGCTACTGCTTCCCAGTGCAAAGCTGATAAATACTTCCTTACGAAATCTATAACTGGTTGTTTGTCCCGAATGATTATGAAACCCCTGGGACGGAGAATGCGATCCATCTCGAGTAACAAATCTTCAGCACTGCAGCCCTTCTTCTTAATATCAGAAAAGACGGTCCAAGCATGGAGTAAATCATAGGTTCGAGGGTATGTGGAAAAGGCTTCACACCTGCCAAAAAGATCAAATTCAATCAATACAAATTTTAGTATCCCTCAACATGCATTCCACTATTTCACCAGCCAGAAGGAAAAAGATCTTTACAAGACGAAAATGAAAATACATCATTGTACTTTCTCCTATGATACTTGGACTCCAGTGCGAGTGTTGGATACAAATATGTTTAAACAGATTTTCCACATTTCTTCACGTACGTGAAAAATCTTTGGAAAGTCATATCCTTAATCATATCCAGGCATGAGTAGGACACGGAGCATGTAGCAGTCCTTTTGCAGATAGCTGTGTTTTGTCAGAGAATCCATTTAACTGAATATATATATATGCTTTTTTTTTTTTGGGGGCTGTAGCTTTGTTTGTTAAAGATTCCATTTCACTATACCTAGTAGTCCGTTTGCAGATAGACAAAATTCGGTGTTTATCAGAAAGGAGAAATATGTTAATATTTCATACTTGGTTATGTAGATTTTCAAGTAAATTTATGCATACCAGTTATGAGTAGTGCCAATGAGGCCTCTGTCATATATCAACTTAAGTGTGTTTGGTCCATCCTCAGGGATGACATTCATCACCCAAACATTCCTCTCTTTTAGAGCAGCCGCAAAAGATCCCATGTTTGCTTTCATGTCCATCAAATTTCTCAAAGTGTTGGCCTCAATCTTTGGATTCAAGAGATTCCAATAATTCTCTACCCGCTGGCGCCAAGTTTCCTATGAAATTGCAAAAGCTATATTAGCATCTATACCCTATGTCATGGCCACATAAGTCACAATATAAGAACAACACACTAATCATAAGTAAAGGCATAGATGAAACAATGCTGCCTCCATTACCGTGTCTTTTTCAAACATTTCATTTGAATAACCGAAATCAGCAAGCCTTGGAGGAGGAGATGTCAATCTCACTGGCCAAGGAGCCAAACCACTTCCCTTGGCTTTCTGATCATCTGCTAGAAACAAAGAGAAGTTTTAGTTAAGATAAAGTTTAAACCAATCTTTTAAAGCTATAAACTCGAAGAATCCCTATAATTTTCCGTCGCAAAATTTACCATAATTTATAATCAGGAATTACATGTAATTGAGCAACAATTATATCGTATAACTCGCAAATATTCAAAAAGAATAATTGAGCAGAATGAATGCACTTGATACCACATAACCTAAGCACAAGGCCACTAATTCCAAAATTATCAAGCAATTACTTTTATTTGGTAAGATTCCGGTTCATATTTCTCTCTTTATCCTTGAGCTAAAAGCAAATCGAGCTTACTGTTAAGGAACTCAACTACATAAAAGAATACGTCAAGATTTCACCTCATCAGAATTTGATATGAAGTTGAAAAACAGGCCATCAATGTTACTTGGACTAAGTGTAAGCATCAGATATGAGTATGTGTCAGGGACGGGTATGTTTAATTTTTTTTCAATTTCTTTTCTATGTACTTGGAGGGGACTTTGAAGGTCATATCCTCAAACCCAAGATCGGATATGTGTTGTAGACAAGTGTCAAACTAGGGTACTTCAAGTAAAATGGAGAGTTGGAAAAACATAGCAAGCCATTTCATATTTTGTTAAAATATGTAAGCAACATAATCTGTGGAAGAATAAATATATAAAAACCATCAGCCAGCCAATTTATGAATTCAGAAATCGAAGTCAACTTCCAAATCAATGAAAAACCAAATTCAAGACACGTTATATGAAAATTTGTATCTAAATATTAGCATACTCAAAAAGAAAATATCAACAAAAAGGAGGGGGGGGGGGGAAGACTAATATTAGCAACACAGACAGATAAATATACTCACGGTCAGAATAAGGAGTGATACAAGCTTCCATTGGCACACCCCAAACTGCATCTGGATCATCATCAGACCGACAGAGAGGTGGATTTGTACCAGGTGCTCGTTCAATATAACAATCATTTGTCAAAGGCTTTTGCCAAATGACAGTTTGGTTCCTCTTTGCAGCTATTCTCCAACACATTCGTTCCACAAGGGCACTCATCTCTTTCCATATCCGGAGATCCTCTTCATCTTGTGCATAAGCCTCTGGAGACGAGTAGGCAAAATAGCCTCCAGGTCTAAGTAACCGGTCTAGCTCGAGAAGAAGAATCCCATCCCTTTGAAGCCAATCAATCCTACAACGAGAACAGTGAGCAAGTTCAAATGATCTGCTCGGGTAAGGGAGCCTTTTTGTCCCTAGAACACCAAGATATGCAGGAATTCCTCTTTCCAGGGCAAATTGGATTTGGTTTTGGTGAACATCATTGGGTGCTAATGACATTGCTATAATGTCAGAAGAAAGAAGATACGCTCCAAAACTTGCAACACCACAACCAACATCAAGAACTGTACGGACTCTTCCTTCATTATTTAAGTTGTTGTGCGAAAAGTTGAGCATCTGCCAAAACAAAATCGTAGAAATTAATGTCATTGCTTCTACCATAGCTTTGAGAAGTTTAAATAGGGAGCATTATATATGAAGCTGATCAGTAAAGTTAGGAACCAAAATATGATACGGAAAACTCAAAACAGACACAAATATACCGAGTACAACCATCCATTAGTAGGCATTCAAGATTATTGATCATGTTTTAAAATATTTTTTTCGAGCCAAATCAGTATGCATTGGTGAACTTACATTTGCAATCGAAGCAATATACTTGTCAGCTCCATAGTGAAAATGGGTGCCTCCCCCCGGAAATACTATCTTTTCACCTTTTACCACCATCCAATTCTGGTCAGACTTCTCATGTGCAAGGTGAGTATGGGGAATATTTGCCTTCCACACTTCATCTCTGCTTTGAGGCCACTTAATTGGGACCTGTAATTTCACGAGTTAAAACAATTTCAAAATATGACAAATATGACTATGATCATCACTATAACACATACATGACAAATTCGTTATAAAAACACATACGCTTCATCAGTACCTTGTATCCTGGAGGAGGAGGGATCAAGCAATTGTATCTCCTTTCAGGAGGGGGGCAATGCCGTTCGTAGTGCTCCATTACTGACAAGTCAAGCTTTAATCTCATTTGGTATATGATGTTTCTGTCTAAGCAAGGAATCAATTCCGAATGTCGATCGTCACAAACCTTCAAAGTCGTAAACAGAGAAGTTAAAGGCCATAGCAACTAATCAATGGAAGAATCACAGTGGAATTACATATCAAAATGATTCAAAAAAAAAACCAACTTACAGGGAACGTTTTTGGAACAACAACATCTCCATCCTCCAGTCCAGATTTGGTTGAAGATTCATCATCTCCACCCAAATAAGATGATCCAATTTTTCTCAGAGATTTGCTGCCATATTCTAGAGCTGAAGCACCGTTGCTTGAAGACCCAAAAACAGATCCATAATATACATAGAGAAAACCAAGAAAGATTGCCACAGCACAAAGAGAGGTGATTAATCTCTTCTTTTGGCCTCCATCAGATCTTCCCCTCATCCTTCTTTTAGTACTATGATTTCTTCACAAACTGTTTTCACTTGAGCACTGAATTGTCACAGGCACAAATCTCCTTATCCTATTCAATCTAACATCAAATTTTGTATTCAAAATAAATTTGTTTTGTCGCTACCATCAGGGGGCTCAATTCAATTAAATGAATAACATAACTCACTTCAAAAACTTGTCAAAATCAAACACTTTGGAAAACTCATCAAACCTGCAAGAAACCATAAGGTGATTAATAATGCGCTTGAATCAACCACCGAAGTTACTTAATTTCAACAATAAAGTTCAAAACCAAGCTTTAAACTTGTGTAACAAGTCAGATCCATGTTAATAGTCCAAACTTATGATAAACTTACATTACATAAAAAAAAAAAAGGTAAAGAAAAGAAAATGATTAAATACCATCATGTTATCTGCCTACAGTTGTAACCAGTTGATTGACAACCATGAAATGAAAAGGATATTAAAAAAACACTAAAAAGCATGTAACTAATGCTCTTTAATGACAGCTACGTAGAAACTTTAATGAACTAAACAGATCTGAGTCCAAAAAAATAAAGAGAGCATAAAAACTGAACAAATTCAACCATCAAGAATCAAACTTGGATTACAAAGGAATCAATATCATTAACATTCTTGAATTAAAGATAAGAAACTGAAACCGACCCATTAAAACCACCACAAAAACAAGCAAAACCCACAATTCAGATCCCAAAAATATGAAAAGAAACACAATTTTAATAAAAACCCAGAAATGTATTCACAAGAAACAAGCTTAAAACGAAGAAGAGCTTACTGGGTTTGAATGAAAATAACCGAACTGGGGCAAAGTGTAATTGAGAGATAAAAGAAAAAAGATAGCTGTGGGCTATCTTTAAATGAAGAACCAAAACCAAAGCAAAGTGAGAGGTAGGAACTATTAGATCTCAAAGAATCTTCTTCTTTTTCAAATGCACAGTGAGAAAAGGGAGAGAGAAAGTGCAAGACAGTGTTGAGATTTACACGTTTTTGAAGGAATCTCTATATGTATGGCATATGCAACTATCTGTCCAAGACTGGATTTGTATATATGACTAGAAATTGACACTCGGTGAAAAAATAATAATTTCGAGAAATAATTTTTTAAAGTAATATATTAGGTACTTTTTTAAAAAAATAAAGCAGTAAGCATTTTATGGGAAAATGGAGGTTTTTTAATTAATATCTGAATTTTGTTGAAGGAAAAAACATTTTCTTATAAACGAAGGGAAGGAAGTAGAGAGAAAGTAGAAAAAACATTAGCAAGTGCAAAAAATTTAATGAAAAAATTAACAAGTGCTATTGTTTTTAATTACTTACATAAATTTCATTAAATAATTTTTTAATTTTACTAATACGAAAACTGTAAATTATAAATATATATTTGGTCAACTATAATGTATAATTCTTTTAAAACAATGCATAGTAAATTAATGGTAGGTTTGGACAGGTGATGTATTTATTTGCGTTTAATGTAAAAAAAACGGTGACGATGAGATAAATAGGATAACGTGAGACAATAAATAAACTAAACGCACCGTATGACATTCCACCGTCCATTCAAACTCAACTTTAAATGTCGAACTAATATGGAAAGAATCGAATTATATTTTATTTGTAAATTAAAATGTTGGATTAGTTTTTACATTAAAATTATTTAATATAATGATTTAATTTGTTAATAACAAAAAATGGAAAGATATGGTTTAATGAAAGTAAAAATAGCAATGAATAGATCTCATAATCCTTAGGATGAGAGAAGAGGGTAAGTCAATGGAAAGAAGAAGTAATTGATGAAATTGCAAGTTGGAGCAATTTATTATTAGTGATGGGGCCTAGTTCGTTTCTTTCATTCTGCCTGCAAATGCAGTAAAAGCAAAGACATCCCCCATTTCTTTACTTGGGTGATTGCCATTTGCCATCTTTGGAAATCACCAATGAGAACTTCAGATATGAAAGGTCGGTTTAATTCATTCATTAAGTTATTATTACTATTGGCTTTTGATATTTAAGTTTTATTAGAATTTGTGTGACTCGATTCGTTATTTATTAAAGAAATAAATATAATGGTTAGATAAGGGATTTGTAAGAGTGAGAGGCCGAGGGTCATAGGCTAAAGCTCGCCACATATCCCCATTAAGCACCAAACTAGACTTTATCCCGCGGTATGGATCATGCTGTACAAGTTGAGTCCGTATAGAATTATATTTTATTATTTGATTTTAATTAGAACAGGACTTTTCAACCTTAAATAGATGTAGTCAAAACTCTTTTTGTATCATTTTTTTCAACATTAGTGAATTTCTTTCCTCCGCCCGTAATTTTTTCCCAAATAGAGTTTTCACGTAAAATTTATATGTTTTTATTTTTATTTTTTATTATTTTGCAATCGTTCTACCGTCATTATCGACGTTTATTATAACAAGTTTTTTTCTCTCAATTTGGTTGAGTTTTTTATAAAAAATTGATGTTTCAGGTTTTTTTTTGTCTTATACAAATACTTAAGTTTAACTTTAATGTGCAATTTAGTACTTGAATTTTTCTTTTGTCCTAATTAAGGACATATGTTTTTTTTTTTAACTAGAGCACACATGCCAAATATTTATTGGTCCACATGATGTTGTTTAGTTTGAATACCACATTGAACATTGAAGCCAAATATAAATACCAAAAATGGTATATTAACCCTAATTTTATATATAATCTAACAACTTTTCATTTCTACGTTCTTCTTATCTCAGAACACTTGATATTAAGTAGTCATATTGAATCCTGATTAAAGGTGGAGTTGAATCAAGTTGGACCCTTAAATGTAAGGTAAGCTCTTCCATAGAGGTCGGACTCTTAAAGGGGTTTCCCCCTTTCTCTTCTCTATCGGGTTGCTTTAGATCTATCGTTTGTTGTTGTCATTTTCATTTCTTTCTCCTTCCCCCTCGTTTTTTAAGTCCTTGCTCTTACTAGTGGGATGTTGGTGTTAACATTGGAGATCCGCCAATGAAGGTGTCAACCTCATTTAGCCTTAGTCCAGTTATCAATTCGATCAAAAATCGTAAGATATGAACCTACACTAAAACCTTTCAACATAGTATTCGTTATCTCTCCAAAATATGGGATAGTCACAATTGTTCATTAAAGTTAATTCAATTTCAATTCAAAAAGTGCACATTGGGTTGGAGATGTTTGGCGTATAGTTGGGAAAACAAGACGATTGCCTGCCAAGTTCTAATTCCCACAAGTTAATTAGTGTGTTCAATTGAAAAAAGTTAGTTGAATTCTGTCAAGAGAGATAGTGGTCAAATTTAAACGATTCACGTAGTTGAGATCGTTAATTCGAGGTAGGCTTTTCTAAATCGCAAGACTATTAAGATCTTAAATTGTGGACGCATGTTATGTGGTTAGATAATTGATAAGGTTTGGTTTGCAGGTCGTACTAGAACCAACTACACAAGAAAATGTTGGCGGTTGGGGTGTCATTGATCGTTATAACCAGCTTATCGTTTGGAAAGGTTCAAGGATCGATTCGATTTCGGAGTGTATTGAGGCTAAGGCTAAGCGTTAATACATTTGATTCACCTATTTAATTTAATTTTCTTAATTTTATTTTGCAATCATAATTCTGTTTTTATTTTATTTTTTATATTTTTTATTTCATTTATCAACTAAAATCTCACTTTTATTTTTTCCAGCTTTGCAACACATGGGTCGTAGGCACGATAACTGCTTAGACTTAAGAATTTTGTTATGTAAACAGAAAAATTAGGAGTCTCAGTAACTGTGGGATTGACCCTACTACTCTATACTACTGTTTAATTATGTTAGAGAGTAGGAAAATATATTTGGTGGTTTCGACGCCCATCATAAGTAGAAAGTAAAAAATTCGCAAACATAATTAGAATGATAAAAAACTAACAATTGGTATGATTCTAATTTTACTTGTGAATGTTTTATTTCAATACATAGTACTTAATATATATGAGAGATTCATTTATACAAGATAAAAAATTAAATAGTTTTACACATTTTCATAATTATTTATATGATTAATATTTTAACGATCCAACCATTGAATTTATCAATATAATTGGCTTGTCATGCATGTAAATTTTCGAATCGATTCGATATCTATATCATATCGATCTAAAATACTTTATACATTAATATATATATTCAACGGTTGAATTTTTTGCATAAAATAAATAGTTAGAAGTTTTAAATTTACATCAAATTTGACATATATAATCTACATGAATAGACTTAAAATAAAATGGTTGAATCATTAAAATATTAATCATATAAATAGTTACTAAAATGTATAAAATTATTTTAATTTATATATATAATATAAAGAGTATTATCTGATACACGGTGGAGTTTTTTATTCCATAAATCTATTTAAAAACCGTAATGTATTTTGTAAAAATATTAATTAATAATACATGGAAATTTCTTAATCTCAACTATAAATTAAAAAGAAAAAAAACTCTGCTTCTTATATGTTATTAAAAGGCCTTTTAAGGTGAAAAGTTTGAGGGCCATAGTCCACGCAATGAATAGTTCATTTGCTTTTGATGACCAAATTCCAAGCCTTCTACAAAATTTAGGCTCTGGGTTTTGATTTATTGTTTTTGGACTTTAAAGGAGTTTTTTTTTTCTTTTCTATTTTATTTGTCAATAAATAATTTCAACTTTAATTTTAAAATCATGCATCAATGGACTATTTTTAAATGTTTATAAAGTTTTTAATTAAAAAGTTCAATAAAATAATGCATAACATATATTTATAACATATATATATATGAAAATATAAAGTTAAATCTTCAAAATTTATTGTCTATTGTACGTTTACTTTTTAGATTTATTTTAGGTTTAAATAATTTTTATAGATTTTATATAAAATATAACAAGATAAAAATATCATTATAATTATATCTTTTACTTCATAAAAATGATGGATATCTTTTATTTATTTTCCAACGAGTTGATATTCGGTTGACTCATGATACAAATTAATAGTATAAATATATGACAATGAACTCTTAGTAAGTAAACTTATTCAATAATCGGGTTATCTGTTCACATATGACGGTTAGTTTGATTTTAAGAAGTTTTGGATTAAAATATAGGTTTAAAATGATATTAGATAAAATAATTTAAAATTTACTTGTTTTAAAAATATATGTTTAAGTAGATATTATTTTCTGATTTAAGGGTTTTGAAAAAGTTATGTGTAATAGTAAAATTGTATAAAAATATATAGGTTTAAAAATATAGGTTAACCAAAAATTTTACTTGTTTAAGTAAAAATAGATGAAATTTTCAAAATTTGTAAAGAATTTCAAATGTGAATTTGAGTAGTTTAAACTCTCGAATCAATTCTACCAAAAAGTTATCTTATTTTCATCTAATATAAAATTACTTAGCACATTATCGGGTATGTGATATTACATAACTTTGTCTATTTAGTTGGAATGTAGGGTTTTATTTTTTAACTAGTGAAATGTAAAATTACATCAAAACACATTTTATTAAATTGTCATTGTTACAAAATTTGCTGCTTCTTTTTTTTTTTTTTAACATGTTTACTTAAAAATAATTTATTTATGAAAATAAACTGTTTTTGAAGAGAGAGTATGAAAGCGTATTCAACTGGATGAACTTTTCTGCTGACATGTTAAGAAAAACGGGCATAATTGGAAGAGTTTTCTAATAATTACAAATAAAGCGTGTCTAGCTGAATGTGTTTTTCTTGACATGTCAACAAGAAAATTTGTCCAACTGAGCGTATTTTCACACTAACTATGCAGAAAACGACCTTGATCAATTAACCTTTTTTTTTTTCGACATAGTCAACTAATTTAATGAATAAGTGGGAGGTAGTATTTTCTTTTGGTAGAAAAGTAAATACAACTCAAATATAAATCAATTAAATAATCTCTCTTAAGGTGTTCTTAATCAACCATAAATCAAATTTTTTATCTCATACTGTCTTAATAATCTTATCTGAGAGTTTGTTATTTTCCCGAAAAATATGACGAGGACTCGAGTGTCTTAATGGTTTCGAAAGAGTGGGTATTAAGTTTCATGAAATATTAAAAAGAAAAAATCTAAAAAGTATAATAAAATTGAGACAATCCAATTCCGAAACTATTTGAAAAGGGAACGCGTACATGAAAAAATCACTGACTTAGATTGTTGACATGACAAGTTTGACAAGTTCCTTTTCTGACTGTCACAAGTGGGGAGGGTATAAATTGCATCAACGGTTGATCTTCTTCCACGTGTCTTGATCGTATTCGAACCATGCTGGTAGAATGACAGGAAAGCACGTGCGAGGGCTGATGCACAGTGGCCAAGAAGAATGATTAAATGGGGGAATTGCTCAATTCTCGTATCCTTTCGTTTTATGCATTTGATTTTGCCACCTTTCTTTAATTTCGCCTATGAGGCGAATCGGTTGTTAATTTCATCACATTATTACTTCGCTGGTTTAATTGATTTGATAAATTATTTAATTGTCGATTAGTTAATTGATTTTTTAATTTGATTAAATGATTCGTCAATTTAAAATCTTTGTTCGAACTAATTTTTGACTTGATCTGTTTGACTGATCAGATTTAACCGATTCAAATAATATTGAATTTAACTCTATTAATTTATAAGATTATTGTTAGAGTTGTGTGACCCAAATTAAAGAGTTTGCTTGCAAGTCAAGTTAAACAAAATATATTTTCTTTCTAGAAGATTTAGTATTTATTAGTATGATGTATTTAACATTTATTAGCATAATTTGTTTGACTTGACTATTTAGCCTATAAATAGGCTCTTTCACAACCTTAGAAAAATAACACCCATTAGAGATTAGAACTCATAACACATTTAGAAATTTTGTGTTTACGTTTGAGGTTCTTTGTTTTCGGTTTTCGGGTTTAGTTTTTATCTCCATCTTTTTGTACTCTTCATTCTATTGCCATTATAGTAAAATTATCTTTTATTTTTGTCCTCTTTGGAGGAGTTTTTCCATTTAAATTTGTAATATCTTTTAATTTAAGGATTTTAAACAAGTTTATGTGTAATTTAAGAATTGTATATAGTAAAAAACATCGAATAAACTCATTTTAAGTTTTAAGAAGGAAGGAATATAGTTTTAACACATCAAAGCAATCAAACAAAATATTATATATGGATTAACATGGTTGCAGTAATAAGATGCATTACACCATGAGGAAGAAAATTTAAGTTCAAATTTTAAAATAATCTTATTGAAAAGGATAATTACAAATCACAAAAAAATTAATATTTATAAACTGTAAAACAAAATTGAGCGACACTTTGATCATATCAAATAATAATATTTCATAATTTTACAAATGTAAAAGTATTTTAATGGTTATTTCTTTCATGTCCTCGCTTACAAGTTAACCCTTTATTTTATAACCCCTTCGTATGTCTAAATTAGAGGATATTGCGTGTTTAAGCATGACTAAATCCACAAACTTTAAATTATTGTGACAAAAATAATACCAAGTAAACTAATAATCAATTGATAGCTTGAATATTCTACATTTTTCTCATTTTATTATATTTATTACTAATTTTAATATGATATTTTTATAAATCTCAAAATTATACATAAACTTTAATTTTGTTCAATCATACACATAAAACTTTAATTGTATTTTAAATATATAGATAAAATGTTGATTTTAATTCAAGTATATTCATTTAAAGAAATTATTGTAGATGGCCCAAAATTGCCCGGGCGCAATTACAAAAAATAAAATCACAAGCCCATTAACAAAACCAAACCCAAAACTGAAATAAAAAAAACAGGCCCAAATGGCCCAAACCCAACCCAACTCGAAAATGTAAAAAAAAAAAAAAAAAAAAACAAAAACCCTAGCCTCGCGATTCTCGACCTCCGACTTCCCAACACGCCTCTGCGCCGCTCCGTCCATCGCCTGCTCCGACACACTCCGCCCGTGGCCTGCAAAACAACAACACGCAACAGCACAGCAAGGCAGAAGCAATTTTGTCTTCTATAATCAACTTCGGCTATAAAGCCGCAAAAAACGATTGTAAAGGGGCTCTTCGAAAAAAAACAGAGAGACATATAGCAGAAAGGGGTTCCTTTCGAGAGAGAAAAAACAGAGAGAACATTGTAGTAGAAGGGGGATTTTCGGATAAAAAAAAAAATCAACATTTACAAACTAGCGAAATCAAAAGAAAAATCAAAGGTTGATTTCATTTCTTCTTTCCTATCACGATTCTTGTCATTTTTATCTTTATTTTTATTTTATTTTTTTCTCTTTTAAAATCTTTACAAACAAAATACTAAAAAAGAAAAGCCGGGGAAACCTTTTTATTTATATTTTTCCTTTTTCTTTTTGAAACCGAATAAAACTTTTCTTTTATTTTCTTAAAAAATAGTTATCTATATATGCATAACACCAAAATAAAAAAGAAAAAAAGGACAACTTTTACCTTTTAAACCGCCATCAGGTACGGTGGTGGAGTAAGCAACTTCAACCATGACGATCTGCATGACCCCCTCGCCAAATTCGCCGATTTGCACCCACCGCAGAGAAAAACCAAAGTCGGTTTTTTTTTTTTAAAACAGATGAAAATGATTTTTTTTGGCAGAAAGGAGGCTTATATAGCCAAGTTAAAACGACGCCGCTTTTGGCCAGTCAAAAAGCCCAAAACGACGTCGTTTTCCTTTCCGACCCGAATCCGACCCTTTGCAAGAGGATCCGTGTTTTTTAGAAAATGGAAATTTTATCGCGTAGTCCTTCCGCATTTTTATATTTTTACAATTAAGTCTTTAGATATTGCTATTTGGCCCAGAATCTTCATGCGATTATAATTTAGTCCTTTTAAAACGTTATGCGTTTAGGCGCTTTGGGTAAATTTAAGCTCCTCGTCCCCCATATTTTCGCGCATCACAATACGGTCCTTTTCCTTTCTTTTATTTATAAATCTTCCCAATTTTATTTTAATTGATTTGGCCCTCTCCCTTCAATTATCATTATTGTTATTATTTAATGTTTTATTTATTATTTATTATTACTATTATTTTATTATTATTATTATTATTATTATAATATCACGTATTACTACACTATATTATTATTATTAGCATTATTATTATTATCATTATTATTATTTGATTCCTCTATTATTAATTATTATTATTATTTACTATTACTATTACTTTATTACTAGTATTATTATTATTTTATTTTATTATTATTACTCTTATTTATTTTATTATTGTTCATTTATTAATATGTTATTATTTTCATTATTAATGTACTCTTATTATTATCATTGTTTAATCTTCACCATTTATGAATTTCGTTTTATATTATTTTATTCATTATTTATTTATTTGTTATTTTATTTATTTATTTGTCATTTCATTTACTTATTATTTATTCGATTATTGCCCTTTACTTCTTTAATACTTTAAAGCACTTTAATTATTTATCATATTTTTTAATTATTATTATTATTATCATCCTATTTGTTTCTATGATTTTATCATTGTTATTCTTATTTCATTATTTATTTGCTCATTCGTTTATAAGAATTAGATTTATTCATATATTCGCTTAATTTGTTAGTATCATTACTTTGTCCTATATTAATCGATCAAATTTCAAAATAAAGATAATGTTTGATCATTTAAAATTTCGGAATGATCGAGCCCTAACTTTAATTTCCATGGGTTCGACAGTTAGATTCTTCAAAATAAAGATAATGTTTGATATTTAAAATTTATCTTTGAAGATCGAGAATAGCTTCGGGTTCGATTTTTCGTTTATGTTAAACAATGGAACTTATCTTGATCTTTTGATACTTCGATTTAGAAACAAATAATACTTAATTCGCAATTTTGTCGTGCCTAACTTCTTGGACTCGGTTTTCTACTTTGGGATATATCTTTTGAAGTTGCAATTTATTAGTATAATAAAGATAATGTTTCCGATTTCTCATTTAAAATTAATAAAATATCGGAAGATCGAGCCTAGCTTCTTGGGTTCGGTTTTTATGTTTATGTTAAACAATGGGATATCTCTTTGAAGTTGCAATTTTTAACCATCAAAGCAATTACTTAATCTCGGAAATTGAAATGTCGTGCCCTAATTAGAGCCTTAGGTACTTCTGATTAAGTTCAAATTTTAAAATACATGGACTCGCTGGACTACACTTAGATACTTTATTTTATAAGTTTCTTTTCTAAAATAGAGGCAATCTTCCGTATTTGAAATCTCGGAAATCGAGCCCTAACTTTACTGGTTCGTTTCAAAATTAATAAGTAGACTTCAAAATAAAAACCAAGTTTCAAAAGGCTAGCTTAGTTTCTCAGTTTATTATATTGTGCCCTAACTTTCGGACGTGATGCTTTACCTCTTGAAAATAAGAAAGCCTTAACGTCCTTCAATTTTAAAATAAAAGCATTGTATTTTGAATCCCTTTAAAGTTTTCAACAAATAGGACATCAATCAATCGTTTGGTACCAATTTTGGGCGTAATTACAAAAAATAAAATCAGAGCCCATTAACTTGACCAAACCCAAAATAATAAAATGGCCCAAACTCTTCCCAACTGGATAACAAAAAAAAAAAACAAAAAAGACAGCCAAAACCCTAATCGACTCCGACTCAACACGCCTGTTCCGTCCATCGCCCGCTCACACAGTTCGTGAGCCCAACAACAACACGAAAAGGAACAATTTGTCTTCTAGTCAACGGCTATAAATGTTTTAAAGGGCTCTTGAAAAAAGAGAGACATATAGCGAAAGGGTTTCCTTTCAGAGATAAAAAGCAGAGAGAACATTGTAGTAGAAGAGTTTTGGAAAAAAAAAATCAACATTTAAAACTAGAAGATCGAAAAATCAAGGTTGATTTCATTTCTTCTTTCCTTTTTAAAAAAATAGTTATCTACATATGCATAGGACAACTTTACCTTTTAAAGCCCGCAGGTAACGGTGGCTTTTATAGCAATTTTGGCCGTGACGATCTGCAATCCCCCCTCGTTAAATCTCGGCGTAATCGAGCCCTAACTTCTGAGAAAAAACCAAAGTCCGCTTTTTTTTTTTAAAGACGAAAATGATCCTCTTCAAAATAAGGCTTATATAGCCAAGTTTCAAAAGCGAGCTTAGTTTGTTAATCCTTCCTTAAAGTATTGACCTTAACTTGCAATCGGATCGTGATGCTTTACCTCTTGAAAATAAGAAAGCCTTATGCGTCCTTCTTCTTTTTTAAAATAAAGTCTTTAGCATTGTATTTTGAAATCTTCACGCGATTAAAGTTTTCAAAGCAAATAGGACATCAATCAATCGTTTGGTACCAATTTTGGGCGTCGAGGGTGTTAATCCTTCCTCTTTACGTAATCGACCTCAATCTTTTTCTCAAAGTTCGTGACCCGAAAGCATTGTTTTAGTAAATTAAATGTTTTATTAAAATGAAATTACATTAATTTATTTATATATTAAATAAATATAACTATTTGTATATACAACATGTAAAAGTAAAATGATTTTGTATTGATAATTGTGTTAACTAATTATAAAAACCAAATCAAATAAATTTTTATACAAAATTACAGATTATTTTGAAAATCTCCGTCCATCCGTCTCTATAACGTTATTAATTGATGTAATCCTATATTATTACGTAATCTCATCATATTTTTTCATGTCTAATTTATCAAAAAATTCGTGCTTTCTTCTTTTGAGTTTGTGTGAGACTTTTGCTTCCCTTATTTTAATATTCAATAACGTGAATTAGGCAATATATATATATATATATATATATATATATATATATATAATTTTATATATTTGATTTTCTGATAATTAATGTATAAATTTATATATATTATTAGAACTAAAAACACGTTTTATATTTTCAAAATTATATTAATATATCAAATATAAATTCAAATATACAATTTCACGTTGGCTATCATTTAGATATACTTACATACCAATAGGAGAAAGAATTGTTTTACCTAGAACTAAACTCATTATTTTTATGAGAAAGGATTATGTCTGTAATTCCATGTCATTCTTTTCTTTCTTAATAAAAGAATGACAAATTAAATTTTCTTTTGATTTTTAATATTTTAGTTGAATTTAAATATTTTCAGGAGAAAAAAATCTAATTTATTATTCTCTTATTGAAAAGAAATATGAATGTCGTTTTACATAATCCAGTCTCTCTTATTTGTACATATTCATCTATTATTTTAAAAATTATAAATGATTAAATTTGATTTTCAAATATATTAAATCTCAACTCTTATAAACATTTGCATGAAACAAATAAACCAACACCGGAATCTTAGCTTTTCTAATTAGTATAAGATTAAAGCATCATATTCAATGAGTTATTAATTGAAATATTCTATACATGCATTAAAAATACAAAAAAATCAATCAATTTGATTTCAAATAGAATCTCATACAATGATGACCAAGGTCTGGTAAAATAATAGTGTTTCTAATTTTGTTGAATTTTAATATTATAAATTAGTATCGATTGAGTGTTAATTTGATTGGTATGTATATTATTTTAATACGGTGGAGGTGAGTTTAAGTGCGTTAAAACGCATTATCCTCATATATATGAGTTGAAAAGAGTTATAAATAATTTTAAAATTTGTGTAAAAAAAACAGATATGATCGAAACTCAAAAATATATATTATAGATAGGTACTTAGCATGCCACACTATAATTTCAAAATTTTTATAATATATAGATGTCATTCTTTCTTAATTTATTCTTAAATTTAGTGGGAAAAGAGAAGAAGTCATAAATTGATGTTCCATTAGACATATCTCTCTAAGATGCATAGATATATAAAACCCCAAACAAGAACATGTTTCAGACATGAAAACCAAACACATTTGTTCTTTAAAAAACAACTATTATAAAAATCCTTAACCTAATCAAACATATATGATTATACATACATATATAATATTTTTCAGTGCTGTTTATTAGGTTTCATATGACTAGGGATTTTTCCACTGAAAAAATATGACAAGGTATGGAGAAATGTGATATGAAAATTGACCAAATCAGACAATGAACTAGGTTTGAACACTAGTTATCAAGAGAAAGAAGACCCCATCCTCATTATTAAAGCCTGATATTTCTGCAGATTAATGGGATTTTTGTTTTTGAAAAAAAGGAAATGGAAACTCCCATGTTTTGCAAAAAACATGGAAACAACTGTTTTAGTTCACTGTTTCAAGTGTCTGATGCAGCTTTTTGGTTAACACGTTTAGTCTCTTCCTTTCACTTTACTTCATATTCATATATATATATATATATATATATATATAACAATTGAAAGCAATTATAGATCTTTTGTCAAACACAAAGAAGGCAAGCAAAAGATAAGAAAGAAAGAAGGCAAAAACGACGAACATAAATGATACTAAAACAGGAATGCTTCTTTTAACACAACTGACACTTGATTCCCTTTTTAGTATCTGATTTTCCTCATGCCCCCATTTTTTCTAATATACATTCTTGTGAAGAAAAAAAGAAGAAATATTAGTTAATTAACTAGTATTATGAAACCAGAACTAAGCAAATATTGTTTTAATTAACAAAAAGGAAATGCTTTGATTCACAGCAGGATCTTATAGGTGCAAATTAAAATGACATTAATTAAAATAAAAATATAAAGGAACCATGGAAAAACCATGTTCTTTTGCCATGCAGATGGATCATGATTACGTCTTTTCATTTATATATATATATATAATATATATATATGTTCTTACTGGTTTTGATTGCCATGGGGAGGTGGAAGAGGAGGAACTTGAGGTTGAGGATGAGGGGGTCGTTTTCTTTTCTTCTTCTCGTAGCTTATGCCTCTTGCTTTAGCTTGTGAATCACGAACCTCACGTAGGTAAAGCCTAACAGCTCGGGCACCGAAAGGGTTTGCTTCGGGTTTGCCGCCGTGTTCTTCGAAGGCGGCTCGGAGGCGTCCGATGAGGGCATCGAGGCTTCCCCAAGCTTGGCGGAGAGGGCAAGGGCATGGGGCCGGGGGATTAGGGTGGCCGAAGAAAGGGCAAAGCTGAGTGTGGACTTTAGTTTTCCCAAACTGGTCGAGGTAGCGGAGGAACTCCAGGACGTGTGCGCCGCTGCAGCGGGAGAGGGAGAGCGGCGGGCGGTGGTTGCGGAGGTATTGCCCGAACGTGTTCCAGTCACGGCGCTTTTGGTTTTCGTAGCGACTGAGTGTCGAAGGAGAGGTGGAAGAAGAAGAGGAGGAGGAGGAGGCCGCGGCTGCTGATAAAGGGTTCGTGTTGGTGGTGGCGCCGGCGGTGGTTCCCACGGTGGTGATGGATAGGTTTGCAGGGAAATTTGGATTCAAATTGGTGGTGGAAGAAGGGTTTATATTTGATGTTTGGAAACCCTGAAGAGAATCCATATATGATCAAGACTTGGCTTGGAAAAAAAAGGACTGAAACAAAAGGAAATAAAAAACAAAAGGACTGAAACAGTAATAATTTCAAACAGACAAAGATTTCAGATTTTCAGCATGAGAACAAAGAAAGTCATCAAAGCACAAGTTTTCAAGGGGAGGAAGATGAACAGTAAACAATGAACTGAAAATTATAGGATTAATAATAATAAAAATGCTATAAAAATATGTGAAGATTATAGAGATCGAAGGTGATGAATGAAGAGGGCAAAAAGGTGAAATTAAAAAAAAAAAAGACAAGTGAGATATTTACATAACAAAGGAGGGGGGAACTCAATAATGGGATGAGAAGGGCATAGAGAGGGAGGGTTGAAGAACATATTATTAATTTAATTCATGAGAGAGAGAGAGAGAGACAAAATGGAGAGGGAAATTAGAGGAAAAAGAAAAGGTAGGGTAGATTGAGCCTCCCTTTCTTTTACTTTGAGATTTCTTTCTATCTTTTTTTGTTTGATCTATCCTAGATAACTTGAAAGGTTCTCATCATTTTTGTGTGAAATTTGAATTCTAGAATTAGGGTGGGTTTAGATGGGTAGTAAAATATAATGTAGTATCGTATTTTTAATTTTTTATTTTATATTATAATATTATTATAATATTTAATTTTATTGTCACTATTATTTTTACATTAATCGTAAATAAAAGTATTGCTCATCCAACCCACCTTAATGTTAATAAAGATTTAATTATAATAAGTAAACATACCGCCAATCCAAACTAACTCTTAATATTAATAAAGTTTTAACAAACTCATTTTCTATCATTTCTATTAGTTGATTGTTGAAAAAAAATTAAAAATAATATTTTTTATACAATATTAATTGTAGGAGATGGGGTCAAATAGTTTCAAGCTTTGTCAAAACGGGTGTATAATATTTTAGTAATTAATTTTTACATGCGTTTTATAATCTATGATAAAAAACAATATGATGCAATTTTTTCTATAAAACAGTCGCTCAATAATGAATATTTTCAATTCTTTATTTTAATATTATATTTATCAAATAATTTAATTTAATTTTATATTTAATTTTAAATAATATACTAAACATATCTTATAACTTAAATTATATATATATTTGAGAGGTAGTATTTTGGCATAAATATACACATATGTATGTGTAAATTTAGTAACTTTAAGCTTGATATAATAATATAAAGTGGTGACAAAATATGTACAATATAAGCTATAATATGATACGAAGAATAAAATATGATATATAGTGTGACATGATTGAAATGTATCAATAGTTTTATAAAAATAATATTTTAAATATTACAATATTGAATTTAGATTTAAATAAATTAAAATGTTATGTTTAGAAATATTAATTTGAAAATTTGAATTTAAATTTTATACAACCTTCATGTGTACATTAATTAATATTTAAATAAAATGCTATTTTGAATTGTATAATAATGGGTACTGAGAGTGGGAATGGTAGAATGAGGCAAGTGGAAATAAGTAAGTGTGTCTAGGGCTTTTTGGGAAATGGAAAGAGGAAGGAAAAGATGACGGAGACAGGATAAAGCTATTTGGGGGGAATAACATGATTTTGTTTCTTTACCCTTTTCCTTTGATTGACAACACCTTTTCTCAAATGACTATTTTACCCTTTTGATATATATTTTTAACATGATAATATTCGATAATTATAACGAGTTTGTCTATTCAAGTTTAAGTTGAGTAAAATTCTTTAAACAGGGAAGTGAATTCTCTCTATCGGACTAATATTTTCTTATTTATTATAATAAAAAATGTGTCAATTTAACTAAAATATTTAAATAGTTTTATGTTTTAATAAGTTATAGAATTATGAAATAGGAAATCTTGGAACTTTGAAAATGGGGGCATAACTTGCATCACCCGGAACCATCAGTCAATCAAGCAACAGTTGATTCACAAACAGTTCATGTGAGCAACAGTTTTTTTTTTTTTTTTGAAACCCTAATTTGTGGCTTTCCATTCCACTTCCAATTTGGGAATTTTTCATAGTAAAATCTACCCCCCACGTGGCTTTGGCAACCATCTCCCATCACCAGTCTTTTCTTGAAGAAACTAGCTTTGGTAGGATGCTATACTCGATGTTGTTGATAGAGAAGGTAGTGGTTTGAAAGTTCTTTAAATTGATTTTAAGATCTTATCAGTTTCAAACCCTAATTCGATACTAAGGTTCCTTCTGTGTGGTAAAATAATGTGTATTGTATAAAAAATAAATTAATATGTATTTATAATAAATTTAAGTAATAAAACATGTGTATTCTATAAAAAGTAAATTAAGATATCTTTACAATAAAATGCTTGTTAATATTATATTTATTAATTATGAATTTTATCAAATCAATCTTAAAATTTGAATTAAGTATAAAAAATTAACGTTATTAGTTTCGGTATCAATATGTATAATTTTTATCAAATATATGTATTATAAGAGACCAAAACAATACAAATACAATATTAAAAAATATCAAACTCGAAAATCAAATAATATATTAAGCTAATTATAAATTATCTTATCAAAAATTTGACCAAAGAAACAAGGCCTACACTTTGACAAATCTAAAGATTTTTGTTTTATTTTTGTATTGTACAATTAAAGGGTTTGTACTCGTACACATATAATTGGGATAAACCCACATCGCTTGTATACACCACGTCCAACAAGGACTCAAGGAGCTGCACTTATGGGCTTCCGACTGCTTTTTTAAAAACTTAAACCAAATTTTATGGTAAATATCTTTAACTATCAAATCATTAGCGAGAGTAAATTCAAGATTTTTATTTGAATCAAGTAATTAAAATTAGGTTAACTCTTAGATATAAATTATGAAAGGTAAAAATATGCAAGGGACAATATAAATTTTTTATGCAAAACAATATAATTTTCTATTTACACAAGAAAGTAATTTTCTTCTACATATATTAATTATATTATAATTTTATCAAATTATAATTTCTTAAAAACTAAATAATTTTAATAAACCACTGAAATTATTAACATTTAAATTTTGGGAAAAGTTAATGTTTTGGGATTGATTAGTAGTCTAAAAGTATATATACTTTTGATTGAAAATATGAAAACATAGGTAGCTAATTTCAAGAATAAAAGCATTCACTTATTAATGAAAATGACTTCCACAGTTCCACTACTGTGTTAAGGTTGGATTCTATAGTAAACTATTTTGCAATTTTCATTTAAATCTGATTTTTCCCCAATAATTTCTTTCACAATCATTACAATGGAAGAAAATATTAGCCTAAACCAAAATAATTTTAAATATTCGGATGGAGTTCATACATGATGTGATTTAAATTAAAATATATTTAAATTAAAAATTTACATGTAATGAGACTCGAACGAAAATCACAAAGTTTTTAAATTTAAATTAATCAATTAACTCTTAATGATTCAACTCAAAATTTAATCTTGTTTATGTAATAATTTTTAATAAGTAACTTCTAATAAATTCAAAGTTTGAATTTTAATTTAGAGAGTATACATAAATTTGTGTTTATAATAAATTATAAGTTGTTATATTTTATCCTTGGACTTCGTAATTAAGTTCAGTTGAATTTGGATTGCGTAAGAATGTGATAATGTAGTAATATAAATTTATGTCATGTGGTTAAAATTTAAAATTTATTTGGTGATTGGTGCAACCTCTAAATACCACATCATTACTCTTCCACAGAATCCAAATTCAAGAAGCAAAACGAAAAAAAAAAAAAAAAACTTATTTAAGTACTACCGTAAACAAAAAAAAAAAAATACAAAGATCAAATTGGTCTTAATAACTAAATTTAAGGACCAAAATTACATTAACCAAAAGGTGTAATGATGTATTGTGTATTCATTGCAATCTCGCATCAAAAGTTTAACATCATCTCCATCAATCCTTTTATATATAGTATAGATAATCACTTAATTAGCATAATTTAAGTATAAGACACCAATAAATTAGTGCTTGAATCCCATGTGATGACTTGATAATTAAGATGTTCACCATCCCAAATGTAACCTATATTCGAGTCATGCTAATCGCATTTATTGTTTCGAGCTTTATCTTGTTCTTATAATTCACCGGTGCTTAATCCACCTGTGACTTACATTTTTGGCAACTAATGCAATATGCCACTATAGTTATTCTTTCTAAAAAAAAGATATTATAATCTATGTTGTATAGGTGTTAAACGAAAATTTTGACCAATAAAGTTGTATTTTTCTAATACTATATATATGGTGAAATCCAATGTATCCCTAAATTATCATAGACTTGAGAATTTATTATTGGGTCGAATAGTACCTCTAATTATTCGTTGTTTATTTAAAATAATTTTATTATAAATTTTAATATTTTTTTTACATAATACTTACAATTACTCATAGTCTCTCTCTAACTCATAAATAGGAGAAAATACGCTTCAACATACTCGAACCCATGTACTCTTGGCTAAAACTTAATCAACAATTATTTATTATTTAAATTTAGTATCATCCAAATTCGTATTCTTGGTTTGCTTCTTTAAATGACAAAGAAACAAATAGAATAAAACTTTTTAAACAATATATATATGCCGTAATCACTTTGTGGAAATGAGATTAATTAGTGGGATTAGCTTCAAATTGGAAGATCAAAATGGAGATCCGGGAAGTGGGCAACCATCCAAAGCCTGCCCCCAATTTGTTTCCTCTTTCTTTCTTTCTTTCTTCACTTTGATTATCAAAAAGCAAAGTAAGATATTGAGATCTCGTATCTCTCTATCTTTTTATTTTCACCAATAAGACCTTCTTTTTGAGATGTTGTGTTCCCAAAATGCCTTGGCTTTAGACTCAATTATAATCTATAATCTTAATTATTCAAAGGCTTATCTATATTCATACTTTGTAATATTTAGAAAGTTATTTAATAATTGAATTTGGGTATAATTACTTGTAATTACATAATGGTGGCAGGGGCGAAGTCAGAATTTTGTTTTAGGGGAGGTAAAATTAAATTGTAATTTTTACAATAGTAAAAATATAATTTCACCATTTTAATAGTCTATCTTTATATTTTTAAATGATTAAATTAAATTTTTATCATTTTTAAGTGGGGCAAAATATAATTTTTCCTTACTAATTTAAAATTTTAAAGAGACTAAATGAAAACTTTTCCATTTTAGGAGGGTCGGGGCCCTACCAGCTCCCCTAGCTACGTCCATGAAGGATGGCGTGAATTGGATGTAATTAGAACACCTCAATTACACTTTTCAATTCTTAAGGGGAGAGTGAGAATGAGAGTAATTACGCGATCCAAATCCAATTTTTAATAAATTATTTTTATACAAGTTATAAAATTATATTTTAAACATTAACACGTATGATTATTCGGGGTAGTTATGGCAAAAAAATTATATTATAAATCTTAAAAATTATATTACAAAAATAATTTATGTATTTTTGAAATTATAACAAAAATTATATTATTTAAATATTAAAAAATCCTAAAGTTATGACAAAAATTTTATTATTTACATGTTATAAAAGTGTTATGATATATGGGTCCATATTATATATAATAAAAATAATATATAAATTATGATAGAGTTACAATCAAAAGTTATATTATTTATAGAAAAATGCTATGAAAGTTGTTGAATAATTTATAAAATCTTTTATAAATGTTATATATTATATTTATTATTATTTATTTAATTTAAGTATTATAAAAGGAAATATAATTTAACAAAAATTATCCCTCAACATTTATACATTACATAATTTGATTCTCTTTTACAATTTTACTTTTATTTGTGATGTTAAAGATTAATTTTAAAAGGATAAAAAATAAAATTATTAATTTAGATTTTTAGGTATTTTTCTTTCCTTTCTTTATTCTCTGGACTTTCTGCTTTGCTTCCTTTTTTAGGTCTTGTTCGGCTTTGATATTAGTGCTTTAGGGCTTGGTTTTCAGGGTTTTTTTTGTTGTTGGTGGGGTTGTATAGGAACTTGACACGATGAGACTTATGAGTTGATTAGATATGCCAACGGGATGGAGATTAGAGGGTTTTGGTCATGGTTAATGACTGTAACAATAAATAGGTCATTTAAGAGCATATGGTGAGGTGATGATGGAGAGGCCAATAGTGACGAATATTGCGACTGATTGGGTAATGTATGGGAGAGTTTTAAGTTGCTGTTTATGTTTGGGGAAATGATGAGGAGAGATGGTGGTGTCGAATTTGGCTTATGCAATGGATTGGGGAATATGGATGTTAAGGGTGTCTCGGTTAAGGGATCATAATAAAGGTAGTGTGGTGAGGTTCAAGAGAGTAGGGATCACAATTGAAGAAAAAAAGGAAAAATAAATAAAAAAAATAAAATTAAAAAAAGAATGTAGCCCTGACATAGAAGCCACATCAACGTTTGACGGTCACGTGAGATTTCCACAGGTAACAACACAAGGACCATATCAGTAAACCTTTCAAGCTCTTAAATAAAGCATGGTTGAGAAATTTTAAATGGTTGCACATTCAGAGAACATAATATTAGGGGAAACCTATGTCATTGATGTAGAATAAAAATACATGGTGTATCGCACAAACAAAACAAAAGAACATATGATTTTCATCACAACTCGATATCATAATAGCTAAAAGTATCCATTTTATTTGTTCTTACATTTATCAACATGCTTTTCAATTTAAGAAATCCTTCATTGGATCATCGTGGTGTACCCTTTTCATCCGATATGCCTCCATTTCCTCAGCAGTTACCTACAAAAGACATCCACCAACACGATGATTTAGTAACATGACAAGATATCTCCGCAAAGAATATCTGGAGAATTTAGCTTTGATAGGAGACCATTACCTCATCATTCCATCTGACATTATACTTCCGTTTTCTTTCATCTTTCTCCTCTCTCCTCCTCTCCTCCTCCTGTCAGATTGAACATGCATAAAAATAAGCAATATATCGTTTTGGTACACAACCAGATTGCTAAGTAAATGTTATACATCCCATTTACCTTCTTAAGAGCCTCAGTGAGAAGTTTTTCATCGAGAACCAAGTCCTCAGGAACATCGGTTCCCCAAGTAACATGTTTCTTCTCCTGTGCAGGAGCTGGGGCATCTGCATTCAAGTTGGCAGTCCAATCAGAGGAGATAGGTACAAGGATTAAAAATGAGGGAAGTGCAAAAAATATAGGAACTAAAAGAAGCAGATTCTTTGAAATTCAGGGATATAAAATAGAAGCTAGCTCACCATCTAGGCTTCTGTTAGATGATTTATGTAAAAACCAAAATCATTTGCAACATAATATGAACTTAAAGACCATCGCCTAGAAGAAAGAGTCCGACTTAAAGAACTAATTTGAAGTATGTATGTAATCAATATGAAGAACTCACCTTCGGAGGACGCTTTACGAGCAATGTTTGACTTCATCAAGTCTGTGGCTGCTTCTGCAGCTTCAATACCGGCCGCACCAGTACAGTAACTATTGCGAATGGTCTGCTTGCAACACTTGTAGCCCCATTGGTGATCCTTCCACCATGAGCCCCAGACACTAGTGTGATTATTAATGAAAACATCTTCTTCATACTTACTTTTTGGAAGAGAAGTTTCCTACAAAAATGGTTGCAAGGAGAAAGGAATTACAGGACTTAGCACTCAATTTTCAAGGTAGAGCCTATGGAAAATTATAATATAAATTAGGACTAAACTACTAATTTCATATAACTTGATAACCTATAAAGAAGCACTTAAGAAGATTATTTCAAACAAGTCAGAAACAAAATTAAATGGCTTTAATCATGAAAATAATGAGAAAAATAACGACCAGGATGACATGCATCGCCAATATTTTCCAGATGCATCTCACTTTTAAAGGTCATTAACCACTCGATAGTTTTCATCTACTGGCATGCATTCTAGCATTAGTAAGAGCATGAAGATATCATGATACTTTTAGCAAGAAGAACAAAAGAACGATATTGTTGTTTAATTTAGATAGTCTTTAAGGCAACCAACATCAGCATGTGAAAATATAGTTTTGTACGAGAAATTCTTACAAATTAACAGAAAGGGAGAACCACAAGCTAACTAGAATAAGCAGAAAGTTCCATACATACCATTCCCTTAATAATCCTTCCAGCACGATCATATTCGACCTGCCTCTCACTTTGCCCCAAGAGAAGCTCCATGGGTATCTCTTCTTCAGTCGCTGCATTGCCATACTTTTCCATTATGGTATCTTTCGTCTTTGATTTCAACTTCTCTTTAATGACCTTGTAATTCTTGAAGAGGAGTTCAGCTTGGGATGGAGCAGCCTGCATGTGAATATCTTGACCTTTATCAAATGCTTCCCATGCATGAATATTGAGCTGCTTGAACTCCAATGCTTGCCCACTCATCCTATATTGATTATCACCCTGCAAGATAACAAATAAACAAGTCAAAATTCATTATTTAATTAACTTTGTGGCATATAGATATGAAAGCAATTAAAGGGGAAATTCTGCAAGATACTCACTTCATAGAACTTCTCATTAGGATCAGCATCAGGAAGTGGATCTTCACGCATTGATCGAGTTTTGGGATCATAATATGCGGAATTGACATCAAGATTCAAAAGATATTTTGCTGTGTCTTCCCGAATACGCAAGTTCCTAAAAGAAAAAGGCAAATATGAAATAAGAATACTTGTTTTGTATTGCACGGAAGAAATGTTCTTTAGAAACCAAAATAAGTAAAAATAATACATAAAAGATTAAGATACAGCTGAGGAATGGTATAATAAATGTACCTCACAGTTCCTGTGCTCCCTCCACCAGTGGTACGAACACGCTTCTCAACCTTAGCAAAGTCCATCTGTTTGCTCTCATCAACCTTTGCCTCATCAACCTTGAGAGCATCATCATCATCTTCTTCGTCACTAATCTCTCCTCCCTCCCCCTCCCCCTCTCCCTCTCTCTCTCCCTCGTTTTTACTATTTTTCTCCTCCAACTTTTTCAGCTGCTGTTCTTTCAGATACTTCCTTCTAGCCTCATCCCTTGCCTCATACCTTTCAATGACACGAGCATATGTAGATGCATCATAACCATTCCATCTGTCACGCTTGCCATCATAATCCAGTTCGAAAGTCTCTATCTTTTCATCAGGTGCAATGTGCATGTTCGTCCATTTTGCGCCCTTTCTACGAGGCCTCTCCATACATGACTTTGCATCATGTGTCATGGCTCCACAGCTATAACAAACAATTAAAGGAAATAAAAAATTATGAATCATGGCATAATAAGAGTTTAAAGCACAAAGTCACAAACTAGTATCACCATCTAAACTAAAACTATTTAATCCCATATTACAAGTATAGAACACATAAGCTACAGAATTAATCTCTGACGTTCAACTCGATCAATAAATATGTATCTTCCATGAGCCATGCCTTGTGTTAGAAAGAAAGCATGAACTTCATTAGTTAACATAACCCAGCTATTGTCTGATGTGGCAGAAAAAATTTCTATCATTGGGATCTATCCCTATATGGTTAGCTACAAAAATACCTAAACGACTTCTATCTCAATATGTCAACAAATTTGGTAATTAATAAATAGGCTCGTCACTCATTAGAGAGAAATTCCATTACTAGTACAACTGAACATCTATTGCATCACTTCCAAATGAATAGTTAGAAACGGAACATATAAAAAAAAAATACAACCTTATTCTTGTTTGCTAAACAGAAAAATTCAAAGAAACAGCAAGAGGAAGAACATTAGCATCAAGTCATATTGCACGACATTTTAACCTACAATTTTAGCTTCACATTAGCCAAGAATCCATCTTTATTAACCAGAATTCTAATTCCCTTTTCTACCCCAAATGATTAAAATCGATCAAAAGTGCGATCTAAATTTTAAAATACACATAAAACACGAAACAAGGCATTCATAGACACGCGAACAAGTATGGCGCACCATAACAGAAAAAAGACCAAGAGGTTCGCTTACTTCTCGCAGGCTCCTTTTCGATATTTTTCAGCTTGAAATATCTTCGCGCCTCTATCGTACCAAGATTTGGTATAATTGGGATCAGATTTCCACTTCCGTTGATGCTTCAAACTAGGTCTTTCAGCGTTAAGATACCAAGGTGCTGATGACATATACTGAGGAATATGAGGGTTAATTTCTTTTCCATCCTCGTCAACCTCAGCCGGAGCAAGCCCCGCCTTTCGAGCTTCCTCTAATTCCAGCTGTTTTCGGTGATCCTCCCTTGATTTAAACGCCACTGATATTCCAAAACAATTATCAGATAAAATTTAAAATTTTCACTCTCTTTCGACATAGAAAGGAAACGGAAGAAAGAAATTGGGGAAAAAAGAATAGAGAACGTACCTGATGCAGTAGCCATGTTGAATCAATAAGATATTAGCAGAAACTAGGGTTTTGAAGATGAAATTTCACAAATTCGATAAAAGAAGTTCTGTAAAATCGGTATCGAAGAACCCTAATGGAAGTCGATTGCCCTGCGGATTTTGCTAGTTTTTCCTTTTTTTTTTTTTTCCTGATAATTAATGATTACGTTACTGGATAATTATATATATACAGACGCATCTGCCCCAATATATAAACCAACAAATGAAAATCCTAAATTAACTATGACTCTATGAGTAAAGAACGGTTTATTGGGTTGGGTCGGACCGGAATGAGTTTGGGCAGGTTCGTACTTATTCTTTTGAAATATTGAAACATCTGATGGATTAAGCTTGGCCCATATTGTCAAAGGCAATATTGGCCCGGTCTAGACTACTCGATTTGAAAAATCCTTTAAAAAAAGTAAAGGTTATTGAACTATTAGTAAATTTATATTCTTATCAATTAATTACAAAGATGCTACAAAATAGTCTCTAACTTATTCGAAAGTTTTTATATAGGTTGTTAAGCTTTCTATTTATGCCAGCAGTGCGAATGGAGAAGGCCATATGATGTTGATTTTAATAGCCTAGTGACTTAAAAGAACTTTTGAATTATTCAATAGCCATTTTGTAATTTATTGAAGTTAAGTGACCAAAATTCAAATTTATCAGAAGTTTAATAACCTTAGATGTAATTTACCCTCTCCATGCAAAACTCCATGTATAATCAGTCCTTTTTTTTTAAGTTAAAAGTAAAATTATAAGTAAAATAATACATTCAGCTAATTCCAATTAAAATTAATCATTGCAATATGCGATAAAATTGATAATTAAAATATATTCAAACTTAAATTGAAATAAATCTAAACATAATTTGTACATAATAAAATTTAAACCAAAATAAATTTTAAAAATTCTACATGCAATGAGACTCGAACCTAAAACTAATATCTCAAAGCTTTAGGGTATCGGCCTACTTAGAATAATATTAAAATAATAATATATATGATATATGATTTTATAAAATATTTTATCAAAAAATTATTATTATGATTAATTTGGGCATATTTGTCCATTAAATCACAACTAAACATATTTAAAGATAGGATTATATGTTTGAGCCCAATAGTTTGTTGAAAGTATGAGAAAATTTAGGCAAAAATAAGATATTTGAAAATGAATTTGAGTAAAAAAATTGTTTAAACTATATGTCAACCTTGAGCTTTTATATATAATATCGAAGTTTGACCTATTTTATATTTTATAATATGTTTTATAATGTATTATGCATCACATAAATTAAATATATAATCATTTAATATTGTATAACCATTAAAAATATGTTAAATTATATTTAAAAATTTAAAAATAATATAAACATGTCTAAAATAAGTTTGATTTAATTATCTAAAAAAATCTATTTTGGACAAAATTTTAAAAATAAAATCTAGTATATGACCGTTGACAAATAGTAGTTATTTAATAAAATCTTTAAAAAGAAAAGTAATTTTAAATAATATCTGGTGGAGTATTTGACATTTGTGGCTATAATTTAATATCAATGGGCCTGCTGCTACACTCAGTTTATATCCATTACTTTTTCTTTTCTTTAGTCTAGCAAATAAAAATATTTATTTTTAAATTTACATTTAAAGTCAAATTCAGTTGCAGTCCCTATACTATTTTCAACTTAAGATTTTTACCCTTATTTTTAATTTGACATAATTTAACTCTCGCATTATCATTAACTCCATAATATTACTAAGGTCATACTTTATAAGGCAAATAATTGACACACTTAAATTCACATAATTATAAACATTAAAATAAATGTTTTAAATTAATTTCTCATTTTAAAAAATTAACTCAACCACATAATTTAGACTTTTTTTTAAGATTTCAACTGTAACTAAAACATATAATTAATAATAGTATGAAATTAAATTATATCAAATTATAAAATCTTATAATAAATTAAGAAATTATAATGAAATATATAGAAATAATTATAAAAAGTAAAATATATGTTTTAAATTAGTACATAAATAATAAATTATAATAAAAAATATAAAAGTTATAATATTAATGTAGGAGCATTTCTGTAAATATATAGAGATTAATAAATTTCATCTAATTCTGATCCCCAATTTTTTAACAGAGAGCGAAAAAACAACCCACCTCATCTTGAAATTTTATGATAAAAAATAGTATTGAGGCTGATTGGGACTCATCAGGTAGGGATGGCAATGGAGTGGGGGTGGAGATAAATGTTGCTAAATTCATCATCGTTTCACAATGGACTCACTTTGTTCCATTGTCTGTTCTATTTCATCATGGATATATAATATTAAAAACCACTATCACCTTCATGAATGTTGCATGCATTCATACCGTTCTCACCCCGTTGTGCTACAATTTAATTTTGCTACTTATCTTTAATATTTTTGAAGTCATGTAAATATTTAAACATAATTATTCATAAAAATACTTAACTATTTTTCTATAACTTGAAATCCTATCACATGTGTATGTGTGTGCAAACTATAGATTTAGAACATAAATGCACTACAGCAAAATAGACTTTTAGCGGCATTTTTTGGGCATTTAGCGGCGTTTATAAGCGCCACTAAAAGTGTTCTTGGCTTTTCTAAGCGCCACAAAACGCCATAATACAAACCAGAAAATTTTTATGGCGTTTATGAGAAAAAACGCTAAAGACCATGACTTTTAGCGGCGTGAGAAAAGCGCTTAAAGACCATGGCTTTTAGCGGCGCTTCTTTAAAAAAGCCGCTAAAAGTCATGGTGTAACAACCAAATTTTAATTAGGTATCGAAATAGTGATTTGAGATCCTAAATCCGACAAGTGAGTTTGAAAATTTAAATAAATTAACATTTATGAGTCAAGTATGGCATTAGAAATATTTTGAAATTAGTGAATTTTGTGAACTAAAAGAGTTAATTAGAAAAAATTGGGCCAAAAACGAGGTATTGAGACCTCGAATTCATAGAGTGAGCCATAAATTTTAATAAAATTAGCGGATCTTAATTTCGAGTTCTGTATCTCAAGATATAAATAATTTAGTAACTATAACTCAAATGGACAGTTTTGAATATACATATGAGCAATTAGTGAAATTATTGATAATATTACTTATAGCATGTAATATACATTAAGGATGTGGAATGGAGAGGAGGAGGAGGAAAATATGTATGAATATTCAACTAGCATGGCCAATTTGTAATGTTTTAGGCTCGGGGACTAAATTGAATAAAAGTAAAACTTTAAGATTAATTTTGTAAAAATGTGAAAATGACCAATTTGCATGAAATGGATTATTTTATTATTTAAAATTTCAAAAATTGAATGAAATTATTAATTTAGATTAAGATCGATTGAAAATCGATGAAAATAGAAAATTTCAAAGTGCCCCGAATCTTGATATTTACGCAAATTTAGCCGTAAGTTCGTAACTTAATTATGTGATATAAAGAAATATAAGTTGATGGTACATGAAATATTGATATGATGAATTAACTGTCTTTATGTTTATAAAGAAACGGCAAGTGAATGATATTTATCATGACATGTAAATATGTGATTATCTTTAATATGTTAATACAAGATAATTAAGTATGTTGAGACGAGTAATAAATTTATGCAAGACATGACGAGGAAAAATAAATATGTTTAAGGGACAATATGTTTGATTTTGATTGGTTTCAAATATAAATGCTAAATGAAATAAAATGTAAAAACTAAATAAATTTGTAATTAGGTAATGCCTCGTACCTATTAAACCGAATACGGGTAGGGGTGTTACATGGTTTTTAATGCTTTCCCAAAAACCGCTAAAGTCAAAACCTTTAGCGCTTTCCCAAAAACGCTAAAAGTCATGAGTCTTTAATGCGTTTTCCAAAAACGCATAAAAGTTGAGTCTTTAATGCTTTTCAAAAACGCGCTAAAAGTCGAGATTTAAGCGGCTTTTCCAAAAACGCCGCTAAAAGTTAGAACCTTTAAGCGCTTTTCCCAAAAACATACGAAAATTTCTTGACATTTAGCGGTACTTTTATGCAAACGCCGCTAATTTGTCTGATTTTAAAAGTACAAATTTTTCAATATTATACCCTCCTCGCACTAAAACCAACCAATAACGATATATAATTCCAACCCAAAACAAAAATTTAGCATAAAAATCACAAGAATACATTAATTCTAAATGATACTTGAAATTTAATAAATTAAATGAATGATAATGAAAATATTGTAACAATAATGTTAAATGTAATAATGTCAAAACTTCTTACAACGAGAAACTAAATGTCTAAGATGGCGGTTTCTGCATTCTTTGAAACATCTGCATCATATCTTTGAGTCGGTCGGAGCTCTTCGTATTTTACTTACTGCTCGCTGCTAGTATCGATCTTTGCCTCTGCCTCCTAGCATTTGTCATTGCCTCCTCCTCATTGCCGCTTCCGCATCCGCTCTAAGCTGTTGCTAGAGTTCTTCATATTTTCTTTGAACATCAGCAATTTGCTGCCTCTGCTCAACCGTTGTAACATCTTAGATTAGGGGTTATGCGTTTGTGCATAATTCATGAGTAGTAGGTTTTGACAATGGTTGGAAGTGAATTAAGGGTTTTAAATTCCTAGGATGGAAGAAAGCTTTGGACAATTATTGGTTTTAAGTTAAAAACAAGAAGTGATGTGGAAAAGTGGCAGGGACGCCACCTAAGGTGCAAGGGTTATGGCATCAAGTGAAGTACTTTGAGGGAAGAGGTTCGAATCCCATTGTGTGTATTTTTGCTTAATGAAATAGCATGTTTACTGTGATATGGATGTGTGGTGTACATCTTTAGAACCTTGGAAATGTAAGGAAATGTAAGGAAATAAAAGGAAGTATAAGGAAATGTAAGGAAATGTTAAGAAATGAAAGGAAATAAAAGGAAATGTATGGAAATGTAAAAGAAATGTATGAAAATGTAAGGAAATGTATGGAAATGTATGGAAATGTAAGGAAATGCAGGAAATGTAAGGAAATGTAGGAAATGTCTTGGAAATGTAAGAAATGATTTAGAAATGTTAAGTTTCAAAAGAGGAAAGTAAATATTTTGGAAACTTGGAAATGATTAGCTAAAAGAGGAAAGTAAACATTTTGGAAACTTAAGTTAAAGAGGAAAGTGAACATTTTGGAAACTTAAGTTAAAAGAGGAAAGTGAACATTTTGGAAACGTAGGAAATGTCAAGTTCTGAGTCATGCGAAATTTTTGAAAACTTAAAATGACCTCGAAATGTCGAATTTTAAAGTTCAAAGGGAACTTAGGGCGGGTGACCCTAAAATAAAAAGTATGTGAAATTTGACCCATTAACGGACTTGGAAAAGTGGCACAAGATGCAACTTAAGGCCTCAGGAAATGGCCCACATGCAAGGGTGTTGGGCTTGAGTTCGAGTCACATAAGAAGCAAATAAAATAAGTTTTATTTTGCTTCTAGAAGCCCAAGAGGTGGACAGCACAAGGCTTGCAAAAGAGGAGTTTCATTCTCTTTAAAATTCGGCTAAATAGGTGGATAAATGAAGAATTATTCTTTAATTAGGAAAATAAAGAAGAGTGGTGGCCAAGTTAAGGATTCTTGGCCTAATAATTTCGGCTATAAAAGGATGAGACTAGGGCCATTCATTATTCATTCTCCCTCTCTCTTTTCCTCTGCCGAATATTCTTCTTGAGCATCCATTCTTTTTCTTCTTTTCTTTTAGCCTCCTAGCCGATTCCTTCTAAGCCTATTATTCCTCTCTTCTTTCATCTTTGAAACCGAATACATAAGGGAATCATAGCCGATTGTTCATCAAGTCTCTAAGCCGAATCTCTGAAGGTTGAAGTGAAGGTGCAATCGATTCCTTCAAATAAGGGTAAGATCCAAGTTTGGTTTCCATTCTTTTATATTTTAGACTTATCGAAATCTAAGGCTAATCCCATTAATGTTCATGGTTGCCGAAACTTTGAAGAGATCTTTCGAGATTTACTAAGTGTAGGCTACAAGGAAGGAGAAGTTCTTTTTAGAAGGTACACCATAAGTCGCGTGTTCCTAGTTATTCGGTGAGTTTCGGGATTTAAAATCCACAAGGTAAGTGTCTATAGCTTTTGGCTAAGGCCTATTTTGATAATTAGATCTAATTCTTGTTTGTTTAAAAAGCCGAAACTAACCCCTGATGAGATTTAGTGCTTGGCCGAATACAAGGAGGAGCATAGCATAGATTTCGGGATTTGATTAGTATTGAAATCGGCAACAAGGTAAGTTTTAAGAAATCCTACTAGGATTTGGATTTATGGTCAAATGGTTTTTTTTTTATTAAAGTAGTAAGTGATTAATCAAATGTAGGAATTGAGATCTAAAGCAATAGATCGAGTTTTGGATTTCAAGGAATTGATAAGCAAATCGGTGTGTACCTACACTAAATCTTAATAGATTTATGGCTTAAACTTGATATATGTGTTAATATGAAAGTGTAAGAATATGGCTAAGGTACCGTGTGTACACCACACTAATCTTAATAGATTTATGGCTTAAATATGATATATATGTTAATATGAAAGTGTAAGAATGTGGCTTAAGTACCATATTATGGTACAAAGTACTCAGCACGTTTTCCTACTCCTACTAGGATTTTGAAATATGTTATATTTAACATGTGAAAAGTGATGTGAAAGTGAAATTAAATATGATATGCATGTTATGTATAATTTGGGGCATTCGGATTATTTGAGAAAGGGGAAGTGAATGTGATGACTTCGGTCTCACTAAGTGAATGTGATGACTTCGGTCTCACTAAGTGAATGTGATGACTTCGGTCTCACTAAGTGAAACGTGACGACTTCGGCCTCACTAAGTGAAACGTGATGACTTCGGTCTCACTAAGTGAATGTGGTGACTTCGGTCACATTAAGTGAATGGGGTAACTTCGATTACATTATCTGAAAGTGGTGGCTATGCCACAATATTATAAGTGGGCGATGAGCACGTCGACTGCAGCGACTGCCTTCGATGGTGTGTAGCGGATGGAGGGTTGACTTAGTAGTCCCCACGGTGTGCAGGATGGTACGGGTGGTGTGTAGCGGATGGCTATATAGGTTTGGGTTCGGGTTTGCATCATTATCTTGAATTTTTATATGAATATGATATGTATGGTGTGCCTATTTCTATTATGTTTTGGTGTTGGTTACACATTGAGTCTATCGACTCACCCCGTTGTGGGAACATGTTTCAGGTGATGAGCAATAATGGACCGGGACGGCAGAACTTGTGGTGGCCATGTTTAGCTTGAAGTTTAATTTTATTTGAATCTTTATTTTATTTTAAGTACTGTACAATTTTATTTTGGGTTTCATTTCATGTAATAAGGCCATCGTGACATTTTATTTCTGCTTTAATTACTATGTTATGAATTTAGGGCTTTACAAAGAATAAGCTCATCATATTGTTTAAATATTTTGTCACCTGAAACAAATGGGTTTTTGTTATAAGATAAATTTGTTTTCAACTCGAGCCCAACCCACAACAAACTATCTTTCAAAACACACAGTTTTCAAAGTATTCGAATGAATTTTGAACCGGGTTACTTCGAAGAACATACCAGATTTGGTCCATTCTCGTGGGCCGGGTGTGGGGTGTTTCAATTTGTTATCAGAGCCCAGTTTTAAACTCTCAGCCTGTGGGCTAAGGCCCAAAACGTTTTCAAAGTAAGCCAAATGATTATCTTTGAAAAATAAGCGTTTTTCGGCATGGCACCTAAGTCTCCAACCCATGATCCACCGTAAGTACCCCTAACTATCGTGTGATTATGTGAATTATAGAAGGGTAGAAAAGGAATGGAACGTAGAATAGCATGATAGGAACTTGAACCCAGGATTAGTCTACTCAAACACAAATACATAAGACTTAATACACTAGACAAACACCTGATTAAGTCACCGAGCTAGGTGTGGTAATCATGTAGCGCATGTCAGGAGTGGATTCAGAAGAGCTTGGTATTTAAGCGGTCCTAGTGACTCACCTCCTCTTTACTCGAATCCTACAAGTGCGTAGTAACTTCACCCTAACCAAGAGGACTTAGTCACGGGCTAAACCCAATAACTAAAACCCGAAAGGGACTAGCCGTATTTTTATGGAAACCCTAATTTTAAAATTTCTAAATTACCCTCTTGATTTGAAAAGAATATTTTTAAATTTTCCTGAAATATTTCTGATTTACAAATTTACTAAAATACCCCTAGTGGAAAAAATTACCAAAATGACCCTGATTTTCAAAATTTTTGCAACTTCAACCTCTTGGAAAGTACAATTCTCAGAAAGAACCCTCAAAGTTTTGCAACTTTTGAAATATCCCCGATTTATTAAAATTTTACAATTTACCCCTGTGTGTGGAAAGAAATTTACCAAAATACCCCCAAGGTCCAAAAATTTCTGAAATACCCTCGGATTTCAAAAATTTTCCAAAATACCCCGGGAACTTAAAAATACCAAAATACTTTGTGACAAAACACCAAGGAACCTTATTTTGACAAATTACGAAAATACCCTCAGGGACAAATTACAAAAATACCCCGGGTAGTGGAAAAACAACAATAAACGAAAAACTACAACGTTTCTCTGAATGAACTAAGGTTCATAATTGTTTGATGGATGCATGAATGAATGAAAAGACTATGTGCATGTATGAATACGAAAGAACCACTCCTAAATTCCTTTTCATAAAATTTCTTGGCGAATAATCGGTGAAACAAAATTTTAAATACATAAAACTTCTTAATCGATTAAATCGCGACGTTAGAAATGTGTTCTAAGGACTTGAACTTAGAGATTGTGCCCGGAAAGTATGATGGTTCTATTAAGATCGAGTCTTGTGAGTAAGCATAGTCACGGTGAGAAAGATTGTACTGTTGTCGAAGTAATTTCGAGGACGAAATTATTTTTAAAGAGGGTAGAACTGTAACATCCTAGATTAGGGGTTATGCGTTTGTGCATAATTCATGAGTAGTAGGTTTTGAAAATGGTTGGAAGTGAATTAAGGGTTTTAAATTCCTAGGATGGAAGAAAGCTTTGGTAAATTATTGGTTTTAAGTTAAAACAAGAAGTGATGTGGAAAAGTGGCAAGGGGCGCCACCTAAGGTCTGAGGTTATGGCATCAAGTGAAGTACTTTGAGGAAGAGGTTCAATCCCAGTGTGTGCATTTTGCTTAATGAAATAGCATGTTTATTGTGATATGGATGTGGTGTACATCTTTAGAACCTTGAAATGTAAGGAAATGTAAGGAAATATAAGGAAATGTAAGGAAATAAAAGGAAGTATAAGGAAATGTAAGGAAATGTAAAGAAATGAAAGGAAAATAAAAGGAAATGTATGGAAATGTAAAGAAATGTATGAAAATGTAAGGAAATGTATGGAAATGTATGGAAATGTAAGGAAATGCAGGGAAATGTAAGGAAATGTAGGGAAATGTCTTGGAGATGTAAGAAATGATTTAGAAATGTTAAGTTTCAAAAAGAGGAAAGTAAATATTTTGGAAACTTGGAAATGATTAGCTAAAAGAGGAAAGTAAACATTTTGGAAACTTAAGTTAAAAGAGGAAAGTGAACATTTTGGAAACGTAGGAAATGTCAAGTTACTGATTGCTGAAATTTTTGGAAACTTAAAAATGACCCCGAAATGTCGAATTTTAAAGTTTAAAGGGGAACTTAGGGCCAGGTGACCCTAAAATAAAAAGTATGTGAAATTTGACCCATTAACGGACTTGGAAAAGTGGCCTGAAGATGCCACTTAAGGCATCAGGAAATGGCCCACATGCAAGGGTGTTGGGCTTGAGTTCGAGTCACATAAGAAGCAAATAAAATAAGTTTTATTTTGCTTCTAAAAGCCCAAGAGGTGGACAGCACAAGGCTTGCAAAAGAGGAGTTTCATTCTCTTTAAAATTCGGCTAAATAAGTGGATAAATGAAGAATTATTCTTTAATTAGGAAAATAAGGAAGAGTGGTGGCCAAGTTAAGGATTCTTGGCCTAATAATTTCGGCTATAAAAGGATGAGACTAGGGCCATTCATTATTCATTCTCCCTCTCTCTTTTCCTCTGTCGAATATTCTTCTTGAGCATCCATTCTTTTTCTTCTTTTCTTTTAGCCTCCTAGCCGATTCCTTCTAAGCCTATTATTCCTCTCTTCTTTCATCTTTGAAACCGAATACATAAGGGAATCATAGCCGATTGTTCATCAAGTCTCTAAGTAGAATCTCTCGAAGGTTGAAGTGAAGGTGCAATCGATTCCTTCAAATAAGGGTAAGATCTAAGTTTGGTTTCCATTCTTTTATATTTTAGACTTATCGAAATCTAAGGCTAATCCCATTAATGTTCATGGTTGCGAAACTTTGAAGAGATCTTTCGAGATTTACTAAGTGTAGGCTACAAGGAAGGAGAAGTTCTTTTCAGAAGGTACACCATAAGCGCGTGTTCCTAGTTATTCGGTGAGTTTGGATTTAAAATCCACAAGGTAAGTGTCTATAGCTTTCGCTAAGGCCTATTTTGATAATTAGATCTAATTCTTGTTTGTTTAAAAGCCAAAACTAACCCCGATGAGATTTAGTGCTTGGCCGAATACAAGGAGGAGCATAGCATAGATTTGGGATTTGATTAGTATTGAAATCGGCAACAAGGTAAGTTTTAAGAAATCCTACTAGGATTTGGATTTATGGTCAAATGGTTTTTTTTTTATTAAAGTAGTAAGTGATTAATCAAATGTAGGAATTGAGATCTAAAGCAATAGATCGAGTTTTCGGGATTTCAAGGAATTGATAAGCAAATCAGGTGTGTACCCTACACTAAATCTTAATAGATTTATGGCTTAAACTTGATATATGTGTTAATATGAAAGTGTAAGAATATGGCTAAGGTACCGTGTGTACACTACACTAATCTTAATAGATTTATGGCTTAAATATGATATATATGTTAATATGAAAGTGTAAGAATGTGGCTTAAGTACCATATTATGGTACAAAGTACTCAGGTACGTTTTCCTACTCCTACTAGGATTTTGAAATATGTTATATTTAACATGTGAAAAGTGATGTGAAAGTGAAATTAAATATGATATGCATGTTATGTATAATTTGGGGCATTTGGGTTATTTGAGAAAGGAGAAGTGAATGTGATGACTTCGGTCTCACTAAGTGAATGTGATGACTTCGGTCTCACTAAGTGAATGTGATGACTTCGGTCTCACTAAGTGAAACGTGACGACTTGGTCTCACTAAGTGAAACGTGATGACTTGGTCTCACAAGTGAATGTGGTGACTTGGTCACATTAAGTGAATGTGGTAACTTCGATTACATTATCTGAAAGTGGTGGCTATGCCACAATATTATAAGTGGGCGATGAGCACGTCGACTGCAGCGACTGCCTTCGATGGTGTGTAGCGGATGGAGGGTTGACTTAGTAGTCCCCACGGTGTGTAGGATGGTACGGGTGGTGTGTAGCGGATGGGTATATAGGTTTGGGTTCGGGTTTGCATCATTATCTTGAATTTTTATATGAATATGATATGTATGGTGTGTCTATTTCTATTATGTTTTGGTGTTGGTTACACATTGAGTCTATCGACTCACCCCGTTGTGGGAACATGTTTCAGGTGATGAGCAATAATGGACCGGGACTGCAGAACTTGTGGTGGCCATGTTCAGCTTGAAGTTTAATTTTATTTGAATCTTTATTTTATTTTAAGTACTGTACAATTTTATTTTGGGTTTCATTTCATGTAATAAGGCCATCGTGACATTTTATTTCGCTTTAATTACTATGTTATGAATTTAGGGCTTTACAAAGAATAAGCCCATCATATTGTTTAAATATTTTGTCACCAGAAACAAATGGGTTTTTGTTATAAGATAAATTTGTTTTCAACTCGAGCCCAACCCACAACAAACTATCTTTCAAAACACACGCTTTTCAAAGTATTCGGATGAATTTTGAACTGGTTACTTGAAGAACATACCGATTCGGTCCATTCTCGTGGTAGGGTGAGAATGTTTCAACCGTGCTCTCTTGCATCCGAGCTATCTGGTTTTGTAGCCTCGAACTTCAAAGACGAGATTGACCCGGAAGGCATTGATCTGGGGAGGCGGATCAAAATATTGGCCTGGGTAACACCAAATCCTTTAAATCGAACCCACCATACCTTTCAAGACCAAAAACATCGGTGATAATTCTATTAAAATATACTAAAGATTAGCGAAACTATCGATCGAAGCGATCGTAACTTCCGGGACCCAAAACATCCGTAATAATTACATTATCAATCTCCTCAAGATTAACAGAACTATCGATCAAGCAACCGCTTCATACTCGGCCTTCTTCTCATTTAGTTTATCCCAATAAATCAATGAAAGAGTTAGAAACGAAATATATAAATAAGAAAGAATGCAACATAATTTAACATTATAAATTTAAAACTATAAACGATGAATTAAACTATTATAATTAAACATTAGAAATATTTATAAAAATAAAATTTTATTAAGTAAATATACCAAAATTTACACAGACTTGGATGTCATCGGAGATCCATCCTTCTTTCTATACGTAATGTCAAAAAGTCAACGCGTCAACTTTTGACCATCAAGTTTCCTACATTTTAGCGAAAAATATAATTTAATAGTATAAAGTAATTAATATTTGATGTAATTAATAAATTATAATACCTCGGCCTCAATTTGCACAAGCAAAACTTCTAGAACACATGGTAATGCGTGAATTTACTTTCTATCTCTGCTTATTCCAACTCGCTCACGGTCCTACATAATGCAATTTGAATTATATATATAGTAAATACTATAAACCAAATAATTTATACGATTTTAGAAGTACGTAATACCTCTCCTTTTTTTGAATTCCAAAATCTAACTTGATCTTCTCATTGGTACCTCAACATTCCCGGTGGAACATTTCTTAATTTTTTGTCGAGGCTTATGTCTTTCTTAAAATTTAGTTTTTGAGCGTGCTTTTATTGTCTCTCCATTTTTTACCCAATGCCTTCTTAACATAGTCATCAGAGACCTCTAAATTAAATCTACCCTGAAGAAAAAAAGTATAAAAAGTTAATATAAATGAAAATTAAATTAAAGTATTATAAATTATATTCACGTTTTGTTACCTTAATATTTTCGAGAGCCTGATTTTTGTTGGCATCAGGCATGTGATGCTATGATTCGTAGTTAATAGGCAACATATTGGCATTTCGTGCTAAAATGCCCAAATAGCCTCCTAACAATCGAGCTTCGATCCAACAGTCGCCCATGATTGTTTCTCCTTACTTTAACACGATCGGTAGGCGTCCCCGACCTCTGCTGCCCCACCACCTTCAAATGAAAAATGATATATTATTATATTAAAATTGAAAATGAATCAATAATAAAATTCAACATGCATGTAAAATAAACTTAACATTACTTTCAAATTCTCCGGGCTCGTCATTTATGTCCGTGAGTAGAAGATCCAACAACTTTCTTTGTTCACTACTATTAGCTTCTTCGGATTTGGAGTTTCATGGACAATATTTAAATCTCGTAATCGCCTTCTAGGCATTTTTCCCGCAATACACATAAAATAGTTCAAAATTTTAGTAACAAATAACAACAATAATAGGACATTTAAAATAGTTAAATTATATAACATGACCAACATGAAAATTATAATATTACATATAAATAATAAATCGTTAAATCTTACTACATCATATTTAGTAAATATCTTCGTCCACATCCCGACGAACCCATTGAAATTGTTGACTAGTGCTAGGGATATTTTCGTTAAGTCTTGTTCAAAAAGGCAAAGTTTCTGATCTTTCGACTATGTCATCTATACTTCCACTGCCAATGTCGAAGAAGTCTCTAGGGGTGTTTCGAAGTACAACGTACCAACCCTCATCAATTGGATCTTTCGAGTAAAAAACTTGTTTAACTTGAGAAGAAAACACATACGGCTCGTCCATCAGTTGTTCTCCGGTGTGAATTAATCGAGAGAAATTCACCATTGTAAAGCCATATTAATCGTTTTTAATTTCGCGAGCCGTATTCACATCAGCCCAATCACCTCGAAATAAGATAACTTTACATTTGCCGTAATAATCCAACTCAATGATGTCATTAATAAGTCCGTAATATTCCAAATTTCCTCGACCGGATTCGTCCCTAGCACTAGCATAACTTGTAATCGAAGAATTAACAACAATTCCGCAATTTTGGGTTCTCCTCAATCTCTCGCGATACCTTGTATGAAATCAGATCCGTTGATGAGGAAGCTACTATATCTTTTAACTATTCTTTTGGACCTTGTGAAAGCCATTTAACGTCATCATTTACTTCATTCGACTCCAAACCTATTGAGTCGAAAGTAAATTGAGTAATTATGAATGTTATGAGAAAATATTATTACTTGTCAATGAAAATTTAAATTGCATACCATTTGGCTTAACCATTCATGGAATGATTCTGCAAACAACTTATTAATTTCTCGTCGATTTAATCTTCGAGATCGTGAACGAACTCTCAATATTTGTTTGTACTCATTACGGTAAAAAAGGTTTTACTTTGTTAGAAGACAAACAAATCATAATTGATGAGTATTTATCAAATTATAGAACGTACTTCCAAAATGGTTCCATTGAATCATGATGAAAAAGAACGTATCGATGTGCTTGGACCCACAATCTATCGTCTAATTTTATAATTTCGACTCTGCCGATCGGTTCTCTGAAACTTTGAAATAAATAAGTTTCAGCCAAATTATGATCTGTGAGCCCAGCATTTCTACTTGGTCTATTCATTCTTGTTTTAACATCTTCCAAATACCTCGAGCGAAAGTCATACATTCCTCTACCAAGTAGCCCTCGGCAATTGATCCTTCCAGATAACGCTTATTGCGGCGAAGATGACTTCAATTTGGAAAGGAACCTAAACACGATATACAACATTATCAAAAGTTGCAAATAAAGGCATTTAATGAATGAAGGAATATTTTGCAAATAAAGTAAGACCTTTCAATGGGATACATCCATCGATGAAAACGGTCCACCAAGAAGTGCTTCACGCAGAGATGAATTAACAAGTGCACTATGATAGTGAAGAAGGAAGGCGGAATATCTTCTCCAGATTGCATAAAGTTAATGCGGCTCGATCTTGTAGTCTCTCAAGTTCTTGAACATTCAAAACTTTACCACAAATGCCTTTCATTATATTTGACAGTTCAATTACAGGAGCCGTCACCTTTTTCAACATACAACACCGCATAGCAACTAGCAGTAAGTCTTGCATCAATATGTGATAGTCATGCGATTTTAAGCCATATAATCTTCGATCCTTAAGACTCACACATCGCGATATATTTGATGCATACGCATCCAGGACCTTTATATCTTTCAATACCGTACAGAACACTTCTTTCTCCGTTTTTGACATTGAAAAAATAGCAGGCGGCAACCGATATTTCATATTCGAAAGTGCTCGAGGATGAAGCTCACGCCGAATTCCCATGTGGACTAAATCAAGTTGACTCTGAAGATTATCTTTCAATTTTCCATCGACATTCAAAATAGTCCCAATGATGTTCTCGCAGACATTTTTCTCTATGTGCATGACATCAAGATTATAGCGTAAAATCTGATGCTCCCAATAAGGCAACTCGAAAAAAATACTTCTTTTTTTCACAAGTCCGCCTCATTAGGATCATCCTCTTCATCGATTCATCATCAGATTCATCCTAGATCTTCTATTTCTATGCGGGTTTGTCGGTTGATTCATCTTTCCATAAATGAAATTCATATCTTTTAACATTAACAATATTTGGATCCACTGGTGCGAAGGAAAGGAGTGTCGAACTCTTGATTACCATCAAACCGAGCACTCTGAAATCTAAATGTATGATTTTTCAAGAACCACCGACGATGCCCCATGTAAGAAAACTTCTTCCCATTATATAACCATTGCGAACATGTTCACAAGACAGACAACACGGACAAGCATAACGTCCTTGGTACTCTAACCAGATAAATTAGCATAAGCCGAAAAGTCGTTAATAGTCCACATTAATGCCGCACGTAAATTAAAGTTCTCTTTTCTCATTGCATCGTATGTCTGAACACCAGCCCATAGTTGTTTTAACTCGTCAACAAGTGGCTGCAAATAGACGTCAATATCATTCCCCGACCCTTTCTCTCCAGGTATAATCATAGACAAGATAAAAGAAGATTGTTTCATGCAAACTCATGGAGGAAAATTGTAGGGAACAAGCACCACAGGCCAAGTACTGTACATTATGCTCATGAGTTTGTAAGGGTTAAATCCATCGGATGCTAGCCCAAGCCTCACACTCTGAGGATCGCTTGCAAAGCTTGTAAATTTGGAGTCAAAACATTTCCAAGCTAAAGAATCTGCAGGATGCCTTAACAACCCATCGGTTCGTCCATCACGGTGCCACGTCATTGATTCAGCTGTCTTTGACGACATGAAAAGCTGTTGAAGCCTCGGTATTAGCAAAAAATATCGCAAAACCTTAACTGGCTACTTCTTTGACTGTGTATCGTGTTCATCCTCGTTACCGTCCTCTGTATTTCTATTAATCCAATGGGATTGGTCGCATACATGACAGCACTGTTGGTTTATGCGGTCGCCCCAATACAACATGCAGTCATTTGAGAAACTGTGAATTTTGTTGTATCCAAGGCCCAAATCTTTTATCAATTTCTTCATGTCTTTGGAACATTGAGGATTTTTGCAAGCAGGAACATTTCTTGCGAAACTCTAACATTGTCAACGAGTTTTCTGTCTACCCCCAAACATTTCAAGTGAAAAAACGAATCTGAGAATGACGGTTTGGAAAATTTTGATCCTCATACAGTTCTTCATTCATTTCACCAAGTAACGTATAGAACCTCGTCGCTTCTTCATTTGGTCGTTCATCCGGTACACTTCTTTCCCTTCGGTGAAAGTATTTCCTCCAAAATTATGATCATCGATTGCACCCAAGTCAGGTGGAAATGACCCGAAACCATCACTGCGCATATTAAAAGCATCCCGCAACATGTTTTCCATGTTATCGTCACTAACATTCTGATTGAAAGCACTATGAGGATACCCCAGATTCATTGATAAAGATGCTCCACTAGATGTACACTCTCTATGAAAAAAACCATATTTTGTACCCCCGAACAAAGCCATCAACAACTAGATGTTTGTAGACCACTTCACGATAATGCCAGTTAATATTGCAACACTTCTTACACGGGTAAAGAATCATATTCTCTTGGCTTGCATTTTGAAATGCGAAATTCAAAAAAGTTTCTACTCCATTTCGATAGCCGTTGCTTACCCTTGACAATTTCATCCAACTCCTATCCATTTCGTAGTTGTTGAAGTCTAAAGTTGACAATAAATTATACGGCTAAATTGTTAATTAATAATTTATGTAAATAATGCTATGGAATTTGATCTTAAAATTAAGTAAGTTATGTATTCTTTAAGATCCATCATACGCTGCATTGTTACACCTAGGGAGGATCTATTAGATCTAACAGTGAGATATAAGGCAACCCGTTAGGTTTCAACCTATATACTTTGAATCTTTTTTTATATACAAGTATTATGTAAGTTATGAAGTTTGATCTTAAGGAAAATTATGTAAGTTATGAAATTTAATCGTAAACTTATGTAAGTTATGAAATTTGATCTTAAAATTAGGTAAGTTATGTATTCTTTAAGATCCATCATACGCGGTATTGTTACACCTAGGAAGGATCCATTAGATCTAACAGTGAGATATAAGGCAACCCGTCAGGTTTCCAGCCTATATACTTTGAATCCTTTTTTTATATACAAGTATTATGTAAGTTATGAAGTTTGATCTTAAGGAAAATTATGTAAGTTATGAAATTTAATCCTAAACTTATGTAAGTTATGAAATTTGATCTTAAAATTATGTAAGTTATGTATTCTTTAAGATCCATCATACGCGGCATTGTTACACCTAGGAGGATCCATTATATCTAACGATGAGATATAAGGCAACCCGTCGAGTTTCTAGCCTATATACTTTGAATCTTTTTTTTATATACAAGTATTATATAAGTTATGAAGTTTGATATTAAGGAAGATTATGTAAGTTATGAAATTTAATCGTAAACTTATGTAAGTTATGAAATTTGATCTTAAAATTAGGTAAGTTATGTATTCTTTAAGATCCATCATACGCTGCATTGTTACACCTAGGGAGGATCCATTATACCTAACGGTGAGATATAAGGCAACCCGTCGGGTTTCCAGCCTATATACTTTGAATCTTTTTCTTTTATCTATACAAGTATTATAAAGTTTGATATTAACTTAAAATTAGGGGTTAAGGGTTAGAGGTTAGGGGTTAGGGGTTAGGGGTTAAGAGTTTAAGATTTAAGGGTTTAAGGTTTAAGGTTTAGGGTTTATGATTTAAATGTTAGGGGTTAAGGGTTTAAAATTTAAGGGTGTAATGTTTAAGGTTTAGGGTTTAAAGGTTAAAAGTTTATGGTTAGGGGTTAAGGGTTTGTGGTTAGAGGGTTTATGGTTAAGGGTTAGAGGTTTAAGGTTTAAGGGTTTAGGTGTTTAGTGTTTAGGGTTTAAGGTTTTAAGGTTTAATATTTAAGATTTAGGGTTTTAGAGTTTAAGATTTAAGGTTTAAGATTTAAAGTTTTAAAGTTTATGGTTTTAGGGTTTTATGGTTTCAAAGTTTAGGGTTTAGGGTTTAAGATTTAGGGCATTGTTAATAAATGTTATTAGCTAATTATGTATTTAATAAATGTTATATTATTTCGATATTTAATTTGGTAATTCTTTAAGATCCATCATACGTGGCATTGTTACACCTAGAGAGGATCCATTATATCTGACTCTGAGATATAAGGCAACCCGTCAGGTTTCTAGCCTATATACTTTGAATCTTTTTCTTTTATCTATACAAGTATTATGTAAGTTATGAAGTTTGATATTAACTTAAAATTAGGGGTTAAGCATTAGAGGTTAGAAGTTAAGGGTTAGCGGTTTAAAATTTAAGGGTTTAAGGGTTTAGGGTTTAAGGTTTAAGGTTTATGATTTAAGTGTTAGGGGTTAGGGGTTTAAGATTTAAGGTTTAAGATTTAGGGTTTATGGTTTAGAGTTTAGGATTTATGGTTTAAGGGTTAGGGGTTTATGGTTAAGGGTTAGGGGTTAAGGGTTAAGGGGTTTATGGTTAAGGGTTAAGGATTTAGAGTTTAAGTGTTTAGGTGTTTAGTGTTTAGGGTTTAATGTTTTAAGGTTTAATGTTTAAGGTTTAAGGTTTTAAAGTTTAAGATTTAGGGTTTAAAATTTAAGGTTTTAAGGTTTATGGTTTTAGGGTTTAAAGGTTTTAAGGTTTAAAGTTTAGGGTTTAAGATTTAAGGCATTGTTAATAAATGTTATTAGCTAATTATGTACTTAATAAATGTTATATTATTTCGATATTCAATTTGGTAATTCTTTAAGAACCATCATATGTGGCATTGTTACACCTAGGGAGGATCCATTATATCTGACTACGAGATATAAGGCAACCCGTCAAAGTTTCCACCTATATACTTTGAATCTTTTCTTTTATCTATACAAGTATTATGTAAGTTATGAAGTTTGATATTAACTTAAAATTAGGGGTTAAGGGTTAGAGGTTAGGGGTTAGGGGTTAGGGGTTAGGGGTTTAAGATTTAATGGTTTAAAGGTTTAGGGTTTATGGTTTAAAAATTAGTGGTTAGGGGTTAGGTGTTTAAGATTTAAGGGTTTAAAGGTTTAGGGTTTAAGGCTTAAGGTTTAATATTTAGGGTTTAAGGGTTATATATTTGTGGTTAGGGGTTAAGGGTTAAGGGTTAGGGGGTTTAGGGTTAAAGGTTATGGGTTTAGGGTTTAGGGTTTAGTTGTTTAGTGTTTAGGGTTTAATGTTTTAAGGTTTAATGTTTAAGGTTTAGGGTTTTAAAGTTTAGGATTTAGGGTTTAGTATTTAAGGTTTTAAGGTTTTATGGTTTTAAGGTTTAGGGTTAAGGGTTTAGGATTTAAGGCATTGTTAATAAATGTTATTAGCTAATTATGTATTTAATAAATGTTATATTATTTCGATATTTAATTTGGTAATTCTTTAAGATCCATCATACGTGGCATTGTTACGCCTAGGGAGGATCCATTATATCTGACTCTGAGATATAAGGCAACCCGTCAGGTTTCCAGCCTATATACTTTGAATCCTTTTTTTTTTTATATATACAAGTATTATGTAAGTTTTGAAGTTTGATCTTAACTTAAAATTATGTTAGTTATGAAAGCTGATCGTTTAGGGTTTAGTGTTTAGTGTTTAGGGTTTTAGTGTTTAGAGTTTAGTGTTTAAGGTTTATGGTTTTATAATTTTAAAGTTTAGGGTTTAAAGTTTAGGGTTTAGTTTTTTAAGATTTAGGATTTAGGGTTTAAGGTTTGTGATTTTAGGGGTTTATGTTTTAGGGTTTAGAGATTAAGGTTAAGAGTTTATGGTTTAGGATTTATGGTTTAAGATTTAAGGTTTAGGGTTTATGGTTTATGGTTTAAGGTTTAGGGTTTTAAGGTGCATGATTTTAAGGTTTAGGGTTTAGGGTTTGCAATTTGAGGTTTGGGGTTTGGGGTTATATCATATAATAAATTAGTAATTTATATATATACATCGATAATTAAACATTATAATATCACTTAATACTATATATTTTATTATAATCTATAGTATAATAATAATTATATATGTATTAATATTTTAGGAATAATTATATGTTATATTTTGTGTTAGTAATACTAATACATTATAATACATTATTGTATTATGTATTAGTAATATATCAATTTAGTATTGGTTTAAGGTCGGGTTAGGTAATCGGTTTCAATTTTTGATAATAGTTATATAATATATTACTATAATATTATTAAAGCTTAATTTTATATATTTTAATAATTATTATTTTTATATATTTTTATACATATATAATTATAGTATTCAAATTATTTGTATTAAATTGATGTTTTTAAAAATTATTTCACTTTATAATTTAATATAATAAAATTATTATTAATTATTTTCCTATTAATAAAATTTAAATATAAGTATACAATTTTTATGAAACACTTTCAAAAAATATAGTCATTTATTTACATTTTATTTTTATTTTAAGTAATATTATAAAATTATATTAATTATTAATACTTATTATGATTGTTCAATTATAAATTCGAGATTTTTGGGCTTTGGATTGAATTTATCTTGAAGTTAGGTCGATTGATCTTGAGCTTGAATCATTATAGGTTTGAGCTTTCTCGAGCTCAAATTTATTACGGGATCAGATCGTAACGAGTTCAAATTGGTACGGACGGAAAAATTATATTAATTATTAATACTTATTATGATTGTTCAATTATAATTTTCAAATACACGAAAAGTATAGAGACTTATAGCATATTTCAACCAATATAATAAGTTTTGCAGACACCATAAATTAAGGTTTTCAAATCGATACTAGAGTTTTGTAAAGTCCAAAGGCTGACAGTTGTATGATATAGCAAGCATCCATATATAATAGCAAGCATAGACATAAAAAGATGGTGATGGGAAGGAGAAGGGTACTCACGAATTGTTCCTAAAGTGCTGAGGACTCCAATATCTGGGATTTCACCAGAGAAAAAGTTGGTACACAAATTGCCGCCACAAATAGCAATCATCGAAATTTTTAGGAACATGTTAATTCAACCCTAAAACATATTGTCGCCACAAATCGCAAGTTTAGCACAAGGCCACGAAACTTACGTGCTGCACAGGGAGGAGATAGGTGTGGATATTGAGGAGGCCACAAATCTTGCTTCAACTCGTAAGTACCGACAAAAACTCAATGTGCATTAGCATACTTTCATTAGTGATAAAATAAAACAACCAACCCACAAAGAATTAAAAATTGAAACAATAATAACTTATAACTTAAAACAAACACTCTCTTTTACATTCTTCTTAATTATATATTTCGATGTCGAACTTGATTTCAAAGTTCAATCTAGTACTTAAAGTTATTTTTATCTAATTACATATTTGAACTTGGTTTTTAAGGTTCAATTTGATATTTTTTTTTTGTCCAATTGGATAGCTAAACTTGACTTTTATGTTCAAATTGGTACATAAACCTGGGCTTTTTTGTCCAAATTACCCATCTAACCCTTAAAATAACCCATTGATTGTAGTCACTGACTGAAATCCTTATCCAAACGCAAGCAATAAAACTTCAATTACCATCAAGAAATGAACCATACGATAATCAGCAAACTAAATCAACAATGCGAAGCAACGAAACCCAAATTTTTAACAAATTAATCAATCATCCCATCGGTTCTTAACAGTAGGCAAAAGCAAACCAACTCTTTTTATTCAACCATTTGTATATAAATGATAAATCTCGAGTAAAAAACACCGATCTCGGACTAATGGCTACTTATAGATTGCATCGTCAAGCCTTCTTTCAATATGAAAGACATGCCAATCTCATGATTATAAGTTAATTCATCCTTATTCATAAAACAATATTAATTTTAAATTTATGTTTCACTCATGTTGAAACAGCAGATAAAACAACAATATTGGTGTAGTCAAAGTTCTTGAGTTGGCATGTTTTATTGTTTTAATCATATAACTTATGATTTAATTTTGTTGAGTAGCAAATGAGGTAAAGAAAACATTCTACATAAGGTAAAGAAATTTTAATTAAACTGGTGGCTTGTGTAACTCAAGAATGGCTAATAACTAGTACGGACTAAAGGAAAATGAAATAAATATATCAGTGAATGCTTCACCTTTAAGTAAATATAGAATGTCTAAACCTAAACCTAAAACTTTAACCCCTAAATGTTTTTCAATCTATAAATATGTGAAAGACGTGAAAACTCAGTTTCTTGAAATGTTTTCAGTTAAGGGAAGTTTTTTTTCGATTGTTTAAAATAATATAAAAGCGAAAGAGGAACGTACCTTGTTCGTTGCAATTGCAATTGCAGTCAATCTAATGGGCATGCTTCAATTGCGAGCAGTAATGCATGGATTTACATAAAAGAACGGATCAGAAATAGGCAACCCTAAAACATTAAAAAGTTCTTAATATGGAGAAAAAAATATGTGTATGTACATGATAAAAAAAGAATGAATAAGAATAGAAAACATGAAGGCGTACCCTACCTTTCACCACCGATTTGCCTTCTCACGGTCAAGGAAGAGAAATTTTAACCTGTAGGTTTCTCCTTCAAGGTCTCGGACTTTTGGGAAGATGGAGAGAACAAAACAAGAGTAAAACAAGACGCAAAGAAAAATTTCTATACGGATTCAATCACGAAATTGGGGAAGTGGGGAAGAAGAGGTTGGGAGAAATTGGGAAATTTGGGAGAGGCTAAAATTTGGGGGAAATTGGGAAGTGGAGAAGAAGAGGCTGAAAAAATCGGGGGATTAATCTGACTTGAAATTTGGGGCTAAAAAAACGACGTAGCTTAAGTTAGGTTTTCCTTTAATTTGCAAAACATGATAAAACGCCACTAATGACAACTTATTTATGGCGTTTTTATAAAAACGCCACTAAAAACATATGCTTGATATATTTTTGTATGCGTTTTGAACAAAGCGCCACTAATAACACATATAAAACCGTGTCGTTTAATCATATACTAATTTCTTACATGCTTTTTTTAAAACGCCACTAAAAATTCAAAATGAAACTATTGTATTGCTCTCTGTTTGTGCCTTTTATTATTTTAATTATTATTGGATGATTTTTATTTGTATGTGAAAATATATTATATGATTATTATTGTAACTATCAACAAATAAAACTAAAGTATATCGTAGTAGTGAATAAACTATGATATTTAAAAAAATTACTATTAATATTATTATGTACTTCAATATTTTTATTTGTAATATACATATTTTAGTCGGTAGGTAAAGGTAATGTATTTAAATTTATATAATATTTTCATTATAATACTTATTTTATTTTAATTAAGGTTCACCTCAATTTTTAAATAGTTTAATTTAAATTATTAATTTAAGAAAAACAAAATTAAACTGTTATTTTTGTAAAAGGAAATAATGACGACTTAAACTTTTTAAATTTTTAAACATAACAACTTGTAAGACAATTTCCATGTATTTCATTTTTTATTTTATAAACTTTTTATTTTTGAGTTTTATTTTTCTTGATTTTTAACATTTCAAATAATTTCATCATTTTACAAATCCCAATTAAACCTTAAAACCTAAACTATTTAATATATATATAGTTTATATATTTATCTATTAAATAATTTAAACTATATATAATCATAATATTAATCTATTAAACTAAACCCCTAACGCCTACCTTTGTACTGAATACCCCAAACCCTACCCATTTGAAACGAATCAATTTGAAATGTCATCATGAAAACGTTTAAAAACATTCTTACTTAAGAGTAAAACATATAAATTTATTGTCTTTCATAAAACATTTTGTATTTTAAAACATTCTAAGGAAAAATCAAGTGGTTATAAAAATACCGGGTTCAAAACTTTGGTATATATGTACTCTTAACATATAAGTTGCTAAAATAAAACTTACACAAATATTTAATTATATATCCACTTAACCATACCAAAATAAATAATTAAATACTTTAAGTGGCTCTTATTACATCAAATCATTATTCAAAAATATTTAAAATACTAAGTGCATAAAATTAAATAAAGCGTCTTCTCAGATGGGCCATCTCGTATCCACTCCAACCCGGTCCAAGCATCACTGCGATGTTGATAAAAATTGGGTGAGTCATATGCAGACTCGATGTGCAATTAGTCCACTGAATTCCACCCACATGTCAAACCACATATTTACCCACATGTCAGATATTAAGGCAACATCATTCACATAATTTCACTTATTGGGCTTGGCCCATAACCATATCACATTCTTATAATAGGGTAATTAACCACATATTTCCATATACTGGGCTTGGCCCATTACCACATTAATCCACATCACATACTGGGCTTGGCCCACTTTCACATTAATCCACATATCATATTGGGCTTTGCCTATTTGCACATTTATTCATATCACATATTGGGCTTGGCCCATTTTCACATGTATTCACATACAAAATTATGCAATTATGAAGCCCAACCCAGCCTAGGGTCCATCCTCTACACACCCCCATATCCAGCCTACCACACACCAGGGGATTATTAAATCACCCTCTCCTTTTCACTCCAAAAGGCAATCAATGCCGTCCACGTGCAATTAAGCACAATAATCCACAACGCGACCTCAGTCAGCGCCAATCCACGATGTAGCCGTAGCTAACACCAAAACCACGATGGGACACATAGTCACTCATCAACCACGATATGGCACATAGCCGATATCAACCACGATGAGGCACGTAGCTACTCATCAAGCCACGCCAACTAAATCGCATTAATCCACAACGTGACCTCGATCCAACGTCAATCCACGATGTAGCTCAAGGCTAACATCAAACCACGTGCATCAAGTACACCCAACCTTCTTTCATATCATATCCCAACCCATGCACATGCAACATTCCACAATGACATAATATAGTGATGCATGAGCATGTTCATCAACATAATCATAACACATATTCATATTAATAATCATATTTTATGAGATTTGGTGCTTACCGGATTATCGACATACCCCTTGAGGGTATCCATATCACAATTCCATTGCACTAGTTAGCACATTCATAACACATACACATATCACATACATATCATATACCCGAAAAACGGTGGGTTAATCACACACCTGATCACTTTAAGTTCTAAACTCTCGATCCCGACGCTATCGCTAAGCGAGACTACGGCTATCTGCCTATAGCTTTCTCCTCGCTCATGGCCCACACCCCGGTGGCCAATCCCGATCTACGAGATGATCTTTTCTTAAACTTTGGGATAGGGACTTTCCTTTACCTTCTTGACCAAGCATCCATGTCCATTAATGATATCTTAATCAGAACTAAACGGTTAACCGATAACATCATAATCTAAATATACCAAATCTAAACTATACTTACTAAATATTCTTACCAACGAATCGAATCCCGAAAGCTTCTGATTACCTTTGTCGAAATTCCTAAATGGCCACAGTCAGAATCGGTTATCACTTATTTACCAAATATGGCCTATGGCCGAATACCATGCATCACTTACCTTACTTACCAAAAATCCCGAATCACCACTTAACTATGAAGCTGTCGAAATCCCTGAGTGAAACCACATTAGCATCGGCTTTAAGCATATATCCATAAGAATGGCCTTTGGCCGAATTATCACCTTGACTTACCTTGATGAATCAAATCCCGGAAGAACCCGTTAGTGCTTCCTTCCTTCGGCTATTCACAAAAGAACACGATATTATGGCTTTATAGAGCATTCGGCCAACCTTAGATCAAGGCCTAGACACTTGATTCCGTCACACAAATAAAAAGAAACAAACCGAATACTTAAATACTTACCCACTTGAAGATTCGGCTAAGCCTTATAAAATAATGATGGAAAAGTCGGCCACAATAGGAAAAGGTGTATTCGGCTAACACCAATTAAAGGAAGAAATTTGGGAGATTGTTAGAGACCTAGGAGCATCCGGCAATAGAGATTAAGAAAGAAATAAAAGATGAACTCCCTCCTAATAAAATTTGGCACACATACATGGAAAAAGAAAACTAAATTTTGGCACCCCTCTCCTTAAAAGCTTCAAAGCCGAACATGCACACCTCAACAGTCCCACAATCGACTAATTATCAAATCCCTATTAAATCTCCTATTTTATCCCTATATCACCTATTCAAATAAAATAGCAATTATCTCTTATCTTACCCTTAAAAGAAAATAAATAAAATAAAGCCATATATTAATCCAACTCTTCCAGTCGAAATTTAAAAACAAAATCAACAAGCTTATCCTCATCTATTTGAGAGTCCATGTGCAGACCACCAGCTCCTCTCTTTGATGCAAAAAGCCAAAAAAAATAAAATCCTACTCCTCATCGCTCACCACCTCGAACCCAAGACTCTTTGGAGCAAGCTTACGTGTAACGCCTGAGCCACTTTGCCAAGGCGTTTTTTTGTGATATGCTTCACCCAAAACTTCTTTTAAGACCTCTTTCCCTAGTTCCCCCTTCCCTTAACGCCAAAGCAAAATAAAAACACGCCCATTCCACCAACGGGATTCGAACCAAGGCCCTTGTCCAGGCGTCATTCTAGGGCCTTAAGTGGCGCATGGAAGCCACTTTACCAAGGCCTGTTTTATGCCAAACATGCCTAAGATTTTTCCCTTAAGGCCTCCCTGGCCTTGCTCCCCTTCCAGACGCAAAAAGAAAAGCCCATTGCTTCCTACGCTGCTCGAACCCTGTCCACCTAGCTCCTTGAGGCATCACTCCCCTAAGCACTAAGTGGCGCCTCCTAGCCAATTTACCACTTGGATTTCTTGTGTCCAAAACTCCCCAAAAATTTTCTTAAGGCCTCTTCAGCCTAATTTCCTCTTCTCACTTGAAATTCCAAAAATTTCCAATGCATTCCCTTTTAATCCTAGAGTTTTAAAAACCCTTAAAACATCACCAACCACACTTAAAGCCTACTAACACTTGAGTTATGGTTCAAACGCACAACCCCTAATCTAGGATATTACAGTTCTACCCTCCTTAAAAATAATTTCTTCCTCGAAATTACTTACTATCAAACAATCGTGCATTCTTAACTCATCACCCTACTCTACCGCTGTGCACTCTGATCTTAACAAAACTAACACATTCCTTAGATACTATCCCAAGATTCGCATTCAAGGTTTCATACACTTTGCTAGCATACAAACACAAACTATCTCCTAACAATCAAGTCAATAAAGAGATTCTCGGGTTAGGGAACATACCTTGGTTGCCTAAGCCAACCTTGGTTGCCTCACATCCGAACCTTCATCACCACCGCTTGGTGCTCCAAGACCTTGACCTCGAGCCCTATCCATCACTTGAGGAAATTTCTTAACCAAATGAGCCTTAGACCCACACCGGTAACATTCCTTACTATTTCTCAACAATCTCCTAAATGAGCTCTTCCACATTGGGCACATAAACTACTCCGATTCTCAGCAACTGGTACAGGTACACGTACAGAATTCTCGATTCTTAGTCTTTTCCGAACATCTATAAACGATGCTGTCGGTCTAAAACTTCTCTTATCCCCGTTCTTTTCCTTCTCTCGGTTCTGCCTCACTGTCCTCTTAGCCTCTTCGGCTATCCGAGCCTTCTCCACTAGAATGGCAAAGTCTCTTTCTCTGTGCGGAGCAATCAACTCTCGTAACTCATCTCGTAGCCCATCTTCGAATCGACATACCTTTCATAATCGAGCCACGATCCTTTGGCGTCTCGACTTAATCGCACAAATTCACCTTACTACTCTGCTACCGACTTGGTTCCTTGAACCAAGTTTAGAAACGCCTTCCTCTAAGAGTCTAAGTAGCTAGCTCCAACGTACTTCCATTCAAACTTAAGCTTAAAATATTCCCAATCCACTCGATCTGTCGGAACACCTTGCTTGACAGTGAGCCACCATCGATAAGCTTCATCTCGGAGCAACGAGACAGCACCTTTCAGCTTTTCCTCAGCAGTTAAATCCAAATCATCCATAATCTTTTCAACTGCTTCTAGCCAATACTCCGCTACATTCGGAGCTACCCCAGATACTCCTCTAAAAATCTCGGCTCCATTTGACTTAAGTCTTTCAGGCACGGACTTCCGAGTTCTATTGCCCACATTGGCTCCTGCGACTCGCTCTAGCACTCGCAAAGATAGCCAATGATATCGTGGTCATCTCCTCCATCGATCTTGATCCTCCGCATACCATCACCGGCGGCACATCGTTCGACCCATGGCGCACCCTACCGGTTCGACTGACCATCCTACCTCTACCGCGTCCACGACGACCACGTCCCCTAGAACTCATTTCTAACGTCAGCGCTTTAACTGATTAAGAAGTTTTATGCATTAGTACTCGTTTCCTTTGTTTAACCGCGAACAATTTTATGAAAAGAAACTCTGAAGTGGTTCTTTCGATCGAACAAAGTTTTAGTTCAAGTTCACTACTCTAATTCGAGAGTCACATTCATTCCTCAATAGAGGCACATTCATTCATCAACAAGAACACATTCATTCAAGGTATCTACCACACATTCTCTATTCGGACATTTCGCTGCTTCTATCCTGGGGTATTTTGTCATTTATCCTATAGGGTATTTTGGTAATAAATCGGGATCAATTGGAAAATCTTTATAAACCAAAGGTATTTCAAAAACTCGGGTAATCTTGAAAATTTATTTTCCAAATCGAGGTATTGCAAAAAATTCGTGAATCGGGGTTATTTGGTAATTTTTTAAAATTTAGAGGTATTTGGTAGTTTTAAAATCCGAGGGTATTTTGGTAATCCTTCAAACCAGGTCATTTTGGTCATTTTGCAAAACAAGGGTAATTTGGTAATTTTGCAAGTCGTGGTATTTTAGTAAATTTCCAAATCTGGGTATCTTAACATTTTGCAAAAATAGAATTTTCTGGTATTTTTGTAAAGTAAGAATATTTTAATGGAAGTCGGGGGTATTTTTAAAAATCTTAAAAACTAAGGGTATTTTTGTAATTTACAACACAGGGGCATTTTTGTAATTTTGTAAATCAGAGAATTTGGAAAAATTTTCACAATAATCTTTTACTACAATTAAAAGGGTAATTTAGGGATTTTAAAACTAGGAATTTTATAAAATTGCATGGCTAGTCCCTTTCGGGTTTTAATTAGGGGTTTAACTCGTAATTAAGTCCTCTTGGTTAGAGTGAACCGAGGCTACGCACCAAGTAGGATTCGAGTGGAGAGGAGGTGAGTCACGCGGATCGCTTAAATACCAAGCTCCCACCGAAACCAATCCTGAGACATGCGCACCATGGTTGCCACACCCTAACTTCTGACTTAACCATAGGTTTGTTTGATTAGGCATTTAAGTCTTATGTAATTGTTGCGGTAACTAGTCCTAGGGTTCAAGTACTTAATCTCTATTCTACGTTCCATTCCATTTCTACCCTTCACAAATCACAATATAAATCACACAATGGATAGAAGTACTTACCGGTGGACTTGGTTGAGACTTAGTGGGCCATGCACGAGAACCCAAAATTTTTTTCGAAAATTCCTTTTGGGCTTACTTGGGAAAACGTTTTGGGCCTTAAACCCAAGGTCAAGAGTTTAAAGCGGGCTCGATACCAAATCAGAACACCCCAAACCCGCCCATTTGAAACAATCAATTTGAAATGTCATCATGCGAAAAACTTTTAAAAACATTCTTACTTAAGAGTAAAACATATAAATTTATTGTCTTTCATAAAACATTTTGTATTTTAAAACATTCTAAGGAAAAATCAAGTGGTTATAAAAATACTGGGTTCAAAACTTTGGTATATATGTACTCTTAACATATAAGTTGCTAAAATAAAACTTACACAAATATTTAATTATATATCCACTTAACCATACCAAAAATAAATAATTAAATACTTTAAGTGGCTCTTATTACATCAAATCATTGTTCAAAAATATTTAAAATACTAAGTGCATAAAATTAAATAAAATGTCTTCTGATGGGCCACCTCGTATCCACTCCAACCCGGTCCAAGCATCACTGCGATGTTGATAAAAATTGGGTGAGTCATATACAGACTCAGTGTGCAATTAGTCCACTGAATTCCACCCACATGTCAAACCACATATTTACCCACATGTCAGATATTAAGGCAACATCATTCACATAATTTCACTTATTGGGCTTGGCCCATAACCATATCATATTCTTATAATAGGGTAATTAACCACATATTTCCATATACTGGGCTTGGCCCATTACCACATTAATCCACATCACATACTGAGCTTGGCCCACTTTCACATTAATCCACATATCATATTGGGCTTGGCCCATTTGCACATTTATTCATATCACATATTGGGCTTGGCCCATTTTCACATGTATTCACATACAAAATTATGCAATTATGAAGCCCAACCCACCTAGGGTCCATCCTCTACACCGTATCCAATCCACCTACCACACACCGGGGATTATTAAATCACCCTCTCCTTTTCACTCCAAAAGGCAATCAATGCCGTCTACGTGCAATTAAGCACAATAATCCACAACGCGACCTCAGTCAGCGCCAATCCACGATGTAGCCGTAGCTAACACCAAAACCACGATGGGACACATAGTCACTCATCAACCACGATATGGCACATAGCCGATATCAACCACGATGAGGCACGTAGCTACTCATCAAGCCACGCGAACTAAATCGTAATTAATCCACAACGTGACCTCAGTCAACGTCAATCCACGATGTAGCTCAAGGCTAACATCAAACCACGTACTCGAGGTACACCCGTACCTTCTTTCATATCATATCCCAACCCGTGCACATGCAACATTCCATAATGACATAATATAGTGATGCATGAGCATGTTCATCAAGCATAGTCATAACACATATTCATATTAATAATCATATTTTATGAGATTTGGTGCTTACTGGATTATCAACATACCCCTTGAGGGTATCCATATCACAATTTCCACTGCACTAGTTAGCACATTCATAACACATACACATATAACACACATTCATAACAAATACACATATCACATACATATCATATACCCGAAAAATGATGGGTTAATCACACACCTGATCACTTTAAGTTCTAAACTCTCGATCCCGACGCTATCGCTAAGCGAGACTACAACTATCTGCCTATAGCTTTCTCCTGCTGCTGGCCCACACCCCGGTGGCCAATCCCGACTGCCGAGACAGATCTTTTCTTAAACTTCGGGATAGGGATTTTCCCTTTACCTTCTTGACCGGCATCCATGTCCATTAATGATATCTTAATCAAAACCAAACGGTTAACCGATAACATTATAATCTAAATATACCAAATCTAAACTATACTTACTAAATATTCTTACCAACGAATCAAATCCCGGAAGCTTCTGAATACCTTTGTCGAAATTCCTAAATGGCCACAGTCAGAATTGGTTATCACTTATTTACCAAATATGGCCTATGGCCGAATACCATGAATCACTTACCTTGCTTACCAAAAATCCCGAATCACCACTTAACTATGAAGCTGTCGAAATCCCTGAGTGAAACCACATTAGCATCGGCTTTAAGCATATATCCATAAGAATGGCCATTGGCCGAATTATCACCTTGACTTACCTTGATGAATCGAATCCCGGAAGAACCCTTTAGTGCTTCCTTCCTTCGGCTATTCAGAAAAGAACACGATATTATGGCTTTATAGAGTATTCGACCAACCTTAGATCAAGGCCTAAACACTTGATTCCGTCACACAAATAAAAAGAAACAAACCGAATACTTAAATACTTACCCACTTGAAGATTCGGCTAAGCCTTATAAAATAATGATGGAAAAGTCGACCACAATAGGAAAAGGTGTATTCGGCTAACACCAATTAAAGGAAAAAGTTGGGAGATTGTCAGAGACCTAGGAGCATTCGGCAATAGAGATTATGAAAGAAATAAAAGATGAACTCCCTCCTAATAAAATTTGGCACACACACATGGAAAAAGAAAACTAAATTTCGGCACCCCTCTCCTTAAAAGCTTCAAAGCCGAACATGCACACCTCAAGAGTCCCACAATTGGCTAATTATCAAATCCCTATTAAATCTCCTATTTTATCCCTATATCACCTATTCAAATAAAATAGCAATTATCTCTTATCTTACCCTTAAAAGAAAATAAATAAAATAAAGCCATATATTAATCCAACTCTTCCAGCTGAAATTTAAAAACAAAATCATCAAGCTTATCCTCATCTATTTGAGAGTCTATGTGCAGACCACCACTCCTCTCTTTGACGCAAAAGCCAAAAAAATAAAATCCTACTCCTTGTCGCTCACCACCTCGAACCCAAGACTGCTGGAGCAAGCTTACGTGTAACGCCCAGCCACTTTGCCAAGGCGTTTTTTGTGATATGCTTCACCCAAAACTTCTTTTAAGACCTCTTTCCTAGCTCCCCTTCCTTAACGCCAAAGCAAAATAAAAACACGCCCATGCCGCCAACGGGATTTGAACCAAGACCCTTGTCCAGGCGTCATTCCAGGGCCTTAAGTGGCGCATGGAAGCCACTTTACCAAGGCCTGTTTTATGCCAAACACGCCTAAGATTTTTCCCTTAAGGCCTCCCTGGCCTTGCTCCCCTTCTAGACGCAAAAAGAAAAGCCCATTGCTTTCACGCTGCTCGAACCCTGTCCACCTAGCTCCTTGAGGCGTCACTCCCTAAGCACTAAGTGGCGCCTCCTAGCCAATTTACCACTTGGATTTCTTGTGTCCTAAACTCCCAAAATTTTCTTAAGGCCTCTTCACCTAATTTCCTCTTCTCACTTGAAATTCCAAAATTTCCAATGCATTCCTTTTAATCCTAGAGTTTTAAAACCCTTAAAACATCACCAACCACACTTAAAGCCTACTAACACTTGAGTTATGCTTCAAATGCACAACCCCTAATCTAGGATATTACAGTTCTACCCTCCTTAAAAATAATTTCGTCCTCGAAATTACTTACTATCAAACAATCGTGCATTCTTAACTCATCACCCTACTCTACCACTGCGCACTCTGATCTTAACAAAACTAACACATTCCTTAGATACTATCTTAAGATTCGCATTCAAGGTTCCATAGGCTTTGCTAGCATACAAACACGAACTATCTCCTAACAATCAAGTCAATAAAGAGATTCCCGGGTTAGGGAACATACCTTGGTTGCCTAAGCCAACCTTGGTTGCCTCACATCCGAACCTTCAGCACCACCGCTTGGTGTTCCATGACCTTGACCTCGAGCCCTATCCATCACTTGAGGACATTTCTTAACCAAATGAGCTTTAGACCCACACTGGTAACACTTCTTACTATTTCCCAACAATCTTCTAAATGAGCTCTTCCACATTGGGCACATAAACTACTCCGATTCTCAAAGAATCGCATGCAGTACCGAATGTAATTCTCGATCCTTAGTCTTTTTCGAACATCTACAAACGATGCTGTCGGTCTAAAATTTCTCTTATCCCCGTTCCTTTCCTTCTCTCGGTTCTGCCTCGCCGTCCTCTTAGGCTATCCGAGCCTTCATACTCTGCTACCGACTTACTTCCTTGAACCAAGCTTAGAAACGCCTTCCTCTGCGAGTCTAAGTAGCTAGCTCCAACGTACTTCCCTTCAAACTTAAGCTTAAAATATTCTTAATCCACTCGATCTGCCAGAACACCTTGCCTGACAGTGAGCCACCATCGATAAGCTTCATCTCGGAGCAACGAGACAGCACCTTTCAGCTTTTCCTCAGCAGTTAAATTCAAATCATCCATAATCCTTTCAAATACTTCTAGCCAATACTCCGCTACATTCGGAGCTACCCCGGATACTCCTCTAAAAATCTCGGCTCCATTTGACTTAAGTCTTTAAGGCACGGACTTCCGAGTTTCATTGCCCACATTGGCTCCTGCGACTCGCTTCTAGACTCGCAAACATAGCCAATGATACTGCGTCATCTCCTCCAGTCTGATCTTGATCCTCCGCCACCTTCTTGGCGGCACATCGTTCGACCCATGGCGGACCCTATTGGTTCGATCATGCCATCCTACCTCTACCGCGTCCACGACGACCACGTCCCCTAGAACTCATTTTTAACGTCACGCTTTAATCTGATTAAGAAGTTTTATGCATTAGTATTCGTTTCACTGTTTAACCGCGAACAATTTTATGAAAAGAAACTCTAGAAGTGGTTCTTTCGATCGAACAAAGTTTTAGTTTAAGTTCACTACTCTAATTCAGAGAGTCACATTCATTCCTCAATAGAGGCACATTCATTCATCAACAAGAACACATTCATTCAGTGGTATCTACCACACACATTCTCTATTCGGACATTTCTGCCCGTTTCTATCCTAGGGGTATTTTCGTCATTTGTCCTATAGGGGTATTTTGGTAATAAATCATGATCAATTGGAAAATCTTTATAAACCAAAGGTATTTCAAAAACTCGGGGTAATCTTAAAAATTTGTTTTCCAAATCAGAGGTATTGCCAAAAATTTCAAGAATCGGGGTTATTTCGGTAATTTTTTTTGAAATTTAGAGGCATTTCGGTAGTTTTGAAATCCGAGGGTATTTTGGTAATTCTTCAAACCAAGGTCATTTTGGTCATTTTGCAAAACAAGGGTAATTTGGTAATTTTACAAGTTAGGGGTATTTTAGTAAATTTCCAAATTTGGGTATCTTAACATTTTGCAAAAATAGAATTTTCTGGTATTTTTGTAAAGTAAGAATATTTTAATGGAAGTCGGAGGTATTTTTGAAAATCTTAAAAATTAAGGGTATTTTTGTAATTTACAACATAGAGGCATTTTTGTAATTTTGTAAATCAGAGAATTTGGAAAAATTTTCACAATAATCTTTTACTACAATTAAAAGGGTAATTTAGGGATTTTAAAACTAGGAATTTTATAAAATTGCATGGCTAGTCCCTTTCGGGTTTTAATTGGGGTTTAGCAGTAATTAAGTCCTCTTGGTTAGAGTGAACCGAGGCTACGCACTGTGTAGGATTCGAGTGGGAGGAGGTGAGTCACGCGGATCGCTTAAATACTAAGCTCCCACCGAAACCAATCCTGACATGCGTACCATGGTTGCCACACCTAACTTCTCACGACTTAACCATAGGTTTGTTTGATTAGGCATTTAAGTCTTATGTAATTGTTGCGGTAACTAGTCCTAGGGTTCAAGTACTTAATCTCTATTCTACGTTCCATTCCATTTCTACCCTTCTACAAATCACAATATAAATCACACAATGGATAGAAGTACTTACCTGGTGGACTTCGGGTCGGAGACTTAGTGGGCCATGCCTGAGAACCTGAATTTTTTTTCAGAAAATTCCTTTTGGGCTTACTTGGGAAAACGTTTTGGGCCTTAAACCCAAGGCCGAGAGTTTAAAACTGGGCTCTGATACCAAACCTGTAACACCCCAAACCCTACCATTTGAAACGATCAATTTGAAATGTCATCGCGGAAAACGTTTAAAAACATTCTTACTTAAGAGTAAAACATATAAATTTATTGTCTTTCATAAAACATTTTGTATTTTAAAACATTCTAAGGAAAAATCAAGTGGTTATAAAAATACGGGTTCAAAACTTTGGTATATATGTACTCTTAACATATAAGTTGCTAAAAATAAAACTTACACAAATATTTAATTATATATCCACTTAACCATACCAAAATAAATAATTAAATACTTTAAGTGGCTCTTATTACATCAAATCATTGTTCAAAATATTTAAAATACTAAGTGCATAAAATTAAATAAAACGCCTCTCTGCATGGGCCACCTCGTATCCACTCCAACCCTGGTCCAAGCATCACCGCGATGTTGATAAAAATTGGGTGAGTCATACAGACTCGCAGTGCAATTAGTCCATGAATTCCACCCACATGTCAAACCACATATTTACCCACATGTCGATATTAAGGCAACATCATTCACATAATTTCACTTATTGGGCTTGGCCCATAACCATATCACATTCTTATAATAGGGTAATTAACCACATATTTCCAAATACTGGGCTTGGCCCATTACCACATTAATCCACATCACATATTGGGCTTGGCCCACTTTCACATTAATCCACATATCATATTGGGCTTGGCCCATTTGTACATTTATTCATATCATATATTGGGCTTGGCCCATTTTCACATGTATTCACATACAAAATTATGCAATTATGAAGCCCAACCCAGCCTAGGGTCCATCCTCTACACACCCCCGTATCCAGCCTACCACACACCAGGGGATTATTAAATCACCCTCTCCTTTTCACTCCAAAAGGCAATCAATGCCGTCCACGTGCAATTAAGCACAATAATCCACAACGCCACCTCAGTCAGCGCCAATCCACGATGTAGCCGTAGCTAACACCAAAACCATGATGGGACATATAGTCACTCATCAACCACGATATGGCACATAGCCGATATCAACCACGATGAGGCACGTAGCTACTCATCAAGCCACGCGAACTAAATCGTAATTAATCCACAACGTGACCTCAGTCAACGTCAATCCACGATGTAGCTCAAGGCTAACATCAAACCACGTACTCGAAGTACACTCGTACCTTCTTTCATATCATATCCCAACCCATGCACATGCAACATTCCATAATGACATAATATAGTGATGCATGAGCATGTTCATCAAGCATAGTCATAACACATATTCATATTAAGAATCATATTTTATGAGATTTGGTGCTTACCGGATTATCGACATACCCCTTGAGGGTATCCATATCACAATTTCCATTGCACTAGTTAGCACATTAATAACACATACACATATCACATACATATCATATACCCGAAAAACGGTGGGTTAATCACACACCTGATCACTTTAAGTTCTAAACTCGATCCCGACGCTATCGCTAAGCAAGACTACTACTATCCGCTATAGCTTTCTCCTCATTGCCCACACCCTTGGCCAATCCTAATCACGAGACAGATCTTTTCTTAAACTTTGGGATAGGGACTTTCCCTTTACCTTCTTGACCGGCATCCATGTCCATTAATGATATCTTAATCAGAACTAAACGTTTAACCGATAACATCATAATCTAAATATACCAAATCTAAACTATACTTACTAAATATTCTTACCAACTAATCGAATCCCAGAAGCTTCTGATTACCGTTGTCGAAATTCTTAAATGGCCACAGTCAGAATCGGTTACCACTTATTTACCAAATATGGCCTATGGCCGAATACCATGAATCACTTACCTTACTTACCAAAAATCCCAAGTCACCACTTAACTATGAAGCTGTCGAAATCCCTGAGTGAAACCACATTAGCATCGGCTTTAAGCATATATCCATAAGAATGGCCTTTGGCCGAATTATCACCTTGACTTACCTTGATGAATCGAATCCCGGAAGAACCCTTTAGTGCTTCCTTCCTTCGGCTATTCACAAAAGAACACGATATTATGGCTTTATAGAGTATTCGACCAACCTTAGATCAAGGCCTAAACACTTGATTCCGTCACAAATAAAAAGAAACAAACCGAATACTTAAATACTTACCCACTTGAAGATTCATTAAGCCTTATAAAATAATGATGGAAAAGTCGTACAATAGGAAAAGGTGTATTCGGCTAACACCAATTAAAGGAAGAAATTTAGGAGATTGTTAGAGACCTAGGAGCATTCGCAATAGAGATTAAGAAAGAAATAAAAGATGAACTCCCTCCTAATAAAATTTGGCACACACACATGAAAAAAGAAAACCAAATTTCGAAACCCCTCTCCTTAAAAGCTTTAAAGCCGAACATGCACACCTCAAGAGTCCCACAATCGACTAATTATTAAATCCCTATTAAATCTCCTATTTTATCCCTATATCACCTATTCAAATAAAATAGCAATTATCTCTTATCTTACCCTTAAAAGAAAATAAATAAAATAAAGCCATATATTAATTCAACTCTTCCAGCCGAAATTTAAAAATAAAATCATCAAGCTTATCCTCATCTATTTGAGAGTCCATGTGCAGACCACCAGCTCCTCTCTTTGACGCAAAAGCCAAAAAAAATAAAATCCTACTCCTTGTCGCTCACCACCTCGAACCCAAGACCATGGGAGCAAGCTTACAGTAACGCCTGTGCCACTTTGCCAAGGCATTTTTTTGTGATATGCTTCACCCAAAACTTCTTTTAAGACCTCTTTCCTAGCCCCCTTCCCTTAACGCCAAAGCAAAATAAAAACATGCCCGTGCATAACGGATTCGAACCAAGGCTCTTGTCCAGGCGTCATTCCAGGCCTTAAGTGGCGCATGGAAGCCACTTTACCAAGGCCTGCTTTATGCCAAACACGCCTAAGATTTTTCCCTTAAGGCCTCCCCGCCTTGCTCCCCTTCCAGACGCAAAAAGAAAAGCCCATTGCTTCCCACGCTCGAACCCCGTCCACCTAGCTCCTTGAGGCGCCACTCCCTAAGCACTAAGTGACGCCTCCTAGCCAATTTACCACTTGGATTTCTTGTGTCCTAAACTCCCAAAATTTTCTTAAGGCCTCTTCACCTAATTTCCTCTTCTCACTTGAAATTCCAAAATTTCCAATGCATTCCTTTTAATCCTAGAGTTTTAAAACCCTTAAAACATCACCAACCACACTTAAAGCCTACTAACACTTGAGTTATGCTTCAAACGCACAACCCCTAATCTAGGATATTACAGTACCACTAGTCCTTGAACCTTAAACTCATAACCTTTAACCCTTAAACCCCATAACCATTAACCCTTAGATATTAAACTTTAATACTTAAACCCTATAACCATTAACCCTTAAACATTAAACCACAACCCTTAAACCATATAATCCCTAAACCATATAACCCTTAAATTATACACCTTAACTCATATATATATTACATTGCAAAAGTAATTAAAGAAATAACTTAATCTAAAACCTAAACCCTAAAATAATATAATTTTATCTATTTTATCAAAATCCTAATACTTAAATCCTAAACACTAAGACTCTAACTTTATTATTCGATATGGTTTAAGCACTAAACCCAAAATCCCATACTCTAAAATAATAAACCCTAAACTATAACCTCGACCAAAACCCTAACCTAACCCTAAATCATAACACATAGAACCTTAACCCCTAACCCTAAATGCTTAGCCTATTAACCCCAAACCCTCAACCATTTGCCTTTAAACCCATCAACCCTATAAACTTTTAACCCATGAAACCCTAACAAAACCCCCTTAAACCTTAAACCGCAAATCATAAACCATAATTCCTAAACATTAAAACAGTAACTCCTCAACCTTACACCTTAAACTATATATGCTAAACTATAAACTATAATAATAATTAATTTAATATTTTAAAATTAATATATCTCTTTTACGATTATATAAGAAATTATTTAATATATAAATTTAAAAATAGTCAGACTTTTAGCGACGTTTCAACATAAGCGCCGCTAATGCTCATACTTTTAGCGGCGTTTTTACATAAGCGCCGCTAATGTTCATACTTTTAGCGGCGTTTTTGTATGCTCATACTTTTAGCGGCGTTTCTACATAAGCGCCGCTAATGCTCAGACTTTTAGCGGCGTTTTACGAATAAGCGCCGCTATTTATCCTTTTTAGCGGCGTTTACAAAACGCCGCTAATGTTAATTTTTTTACGGTGTTTTCCTTTAAAACGCCACTAAAAACGCCGCTAAAAGTCTATTTTATATAGTGATGTGTTAAAAATAACATACAATAAATAATGAAACGATAGTTTGAAAGTAAATAATCATAACAACACATGAAATGTGTACTATATTAAAATAAAATAAATTAAATTGTGAGTCAAACGAAATTTAAACACATAAATACATCAAATTAATAATACTAAAATCATTACAATTATTTATCATGGCGTTGTTATCAATTGTAAGGTATTGTTCGATTGACTTATGATACAAACTCAATTAATAACATTATTAATATATACAATTAATTGAGATAATAAATCGTGCATATTAAATAAAATTGTATAAAACATATTAAAATTAAGCTTTAGTTGAATGATAAATTTAAGATTTTACTAATTTAATTGGTGTAAGTTCAAATCTCATAATGTATATATTTATTTTTATTGGGCTTTGTTAAAATAAAAATTAAAGTACTCTCAAAATAATATAATTTATTTTAATTACATGAGGATATTTTGTAATTTTTTTAATCGAGTTGATAGCTGATACATCATAATATTTTTACCCTTTTAATAGTTTTATATATACAAAGATAAAATAATAATTTTATGGAGTGAAATAAGATGAACAAGACGAAACAAATAATTATCATAACTACTTCGTACCTACTATTAAAAAGAAATTTACTCTACCTCACTCCATATCTACTTTTCAAAAAAAATCATTACATTCAATATGGATTCGTTTGAAATCTATCAGAAAATTCAAAGTTTTGCAATCCTACTATTGGATTTAAATTTTTTCGGGACTAAAAAAATTAAATTTACCAAAAAAATGTAAGTGACGTTCCGGCACGCATGATACTGTCCACTACTCTCACGCATCTATGCGGTGTGGGCTCAATAAACGTTGCTCGCATGCATCTCAACGTCATATATATTCTCTCCCATCTCCAAACGACGACGTCCCACTCATTTTTTTTGCAAAACTCAAAAAGGCCACTTGTTTTTATCATCAATTTTTCCTCGGTAATATCATTTCCTTTGGCCTATAAATACCTCCGAATCTTCGCGTTTTCTTCTCCTCTTTTGTCTCTCTGCTCGAAGTCTTCTTCAGTCTCACTCTCTCTCCACTGAACTCTTGCTAAACGGTATCGTTTCAGTCAGTCTTTCATCAATGGCGAAAGAACCAGTTCGCGTCCTCGTTACTGGAGCTGCAGGTACTGTTATGTTCCATTGATCAGATCCTGTACTTTAAAACATTTCTCAGCTTAAATATTATCTGTAGATCTAGTATTCTTTTTGGATGAATCAGATCTCTCTTTTCAGATCTAGTTAATAGCGATCTAGATTTCAACTGTTCTTATTTTGGATGTTTTGATTGGACTGATTATTGTTTGGATTAGAACACAAATTGCTCTAGAAGTCGGATTTTACTGAAAAGTAATTTTGATCTGCCATGGATCTGTGCTTAGTAGGTTAAAGTAGTGATCGTAGAAGTTTATATGATAAATGATAGAAGAAGTGATTTAAGATTTTGAAATTTTTTGAATTTTATGCTAATGTGAAAAATAAGTATGTTGACTTGCTCAGATCACAAATAAAATGGAGGAATCTGCTATGTCTGGAATCGACATTAAAAAAGTTAGTGCTTAGGTGTTGAATTAAATTTGATTCCTTATTTATTTTGGAGTACCTGCGATTGACTTTCTCAAAAGTTCCTTCAAGTACTAGAAGATATCCGTATACTGTATCAAATATTTGCACCCGAGTCGGACTAACTTAGCTTAGACTTGGTGTTCTCTTTTTTTATCCCTTCGAAAGGACTTGTTAAAGAGTTATTGTTGTATTTGCAGGACAAATCGGGTATGCTCTTGTACCCATGATTGCTAGGGGAGTCATGTTGGGTGCTGACCAGCCCGTGATCCTTCACATGCTTGATATCCCACCTGCTGCGGAGGCTTTGAATGGTGTCAAAATGGAGTTGGTGGATGCTGCATTTCCTCTTCTAAAGGGTATATATATGGTCATTATCATGTTGTTTAAGTTTTGAATGGTGTTCTCGAGCTGTATTTTAGATTCTACTGAATTAGTATGAATATGTTGTATGGTTTGGGATTTAACCTCTTGTTGTTTTGTCAGGTGTTGTTGCTACAACTGATGTTGTTGAGGCATGCACTGGAGTCAATGTTGCTGTCATGGTTGGTGGTTTCCCAAGGAAGGAAGGAATGGAGAGGAAAGATGTTATGTCAAAGAATGTGTCTATTTACAAGTCTCAGGCTTCTGCCTTGGAACAGCATGCAGCTCCTAACTGCAAGGTGAGAAAAAAATGTTTCAACTCCACCTATATAGATCAGAGCATATATTGTTGAAATTTTGAAGTTCTATTTCTTGGAAGTCTTTGAAGTGTCATGCATTTTGTGTTTTGTTACTGATTTTGCGGAATGGACAAACTTATGGTCTTATAACTTGTTAAAATTGTAGTAAATTGCTCAATTCAAAGATTTCGCTTGTTGTTTGACTTTCCTGTTTGTTTCAGGTTTTAGTTGTTGCTAACCCTGCCAACACCAATGCATTGATCCTGAAGGAATTTGCACCTTCAATCCCTGCAAAGAACATTACCTGTTTGACAAGGCTGGATCATAACAGGGCACTAGGTCAAATCTCAGAGAAACTAAATGTCCAAGTTTCTGATGTTAAGAATGTGATTATTTGGGGTAATCATTCATCATCTCAATATCCTGATGTCAATCATGCAACTGTTATGACTCCATCTGGAGAAAAGCCGGTTCGCGAGCTTGTTAAGGATGATGCATGGTAAATAAAATAATACAAGCAGGATTTGTTGTCTGATGAAATAAATTTATTTGAAATGAGATTTTTGAAACATCATTTTGAAATTATTGATTCATTAAAGGTTGAATGGAGAATTCATAACCACTGTCCAACAACGTGGTGCTGCAATCATCAAAGCTAGGAAACTCTCAAGTGCACTATCTGCTGCTAGTGCTGCTTGCGATCACATTCGTGATTGGGTCCTTGGAACTCCCGAGGTTGGCAATGTTGTTAATCTGTTAATTTTTATATGGTATTTCATACGGTCATGATCTCATTTTTTACTTTATTTGGTTGCACTGGTAGGGCACATGGGTTTCCATGGGGTTTACTCTGATGGTTCATACAATGCACCAGCTGGGGTAATCTATTCCTTCCCTGTAACTTGTAAGAATGGAGAATGGACAATTGTCCAAGGTAAGAATCCAGGAAAATATGATGCCATTACGTGTTAGTTGTACGTAGTCTTTCTTGTTCAGTGTGTGTTAAACTAATACGAAGAACAAGATATTGAAGCTTTCTCCTCCCCTCCCACACCTTGGGATTCCCTAAGAGGATGAAACCATCACTTATTGCTGAAGTGAAATCTTATTGTATATGCTCATTGGTGAGTATCCTTATTTCTTCTTTTGTCTTAGGGCTGGCAATTGATGAATTCTCGAGGAAGAAGTTGGACTTGACCGGAGCGGAGCTGACCGAGGAGAAGGAATTGGCTTACTCGTGCCTCTCATGAACGCATTCATCATTTCCATAATCTGTTTGGAAGAGGAGTGGTTTGCCTTAATAGGATTAGCTGCAGTTTTGAATAAAAAACCGTTCTAGATGAACTGTTAGTGATTGGTAAGCGACTCCCTCTGATCGAGATCATAATTATACTTGTCACTTGTTCGTGGATATTTTGGATATTTTACCGGTAATCCCGGATTTTAAGCTCCAATTTTAAATGGGATAATCGACACTGTTGGTGACCATTGTTTTTTTTTTTTGGTGTCTATCTAGTGTATTGTTTACTGTGAATCTCAATTAGTGTATAATTGAGTCAAGTCAAACTCAAACCTGACTTGCAGTTCGGAACTTGATACTTGACTCGAGTTTGATTGAATATCTATTTTTATAACTCAGATAGAAGAAGCTAATTGAGTTTAAGTTTGATTAAGCTTATTTATAATTTTCATATTTGGGTTCGGGTAATAAAGTTTAGAGTTCATAATATATATTAAAAGTAATAAAATAATTTTATAAAAAAGTATTTAAAAAATATATTAAAAGTCAAAAGTTGAATAAAGCTTGTTAAGCTCGAATTTGACTTAAGGACAGCTCATTATTGAATTGAGTTGTAATTTTTGAATCAAATTCGAATAGCTTGTGAACTAATGTCTCATCCCATAAATCTGGAGTTTTCTGCTGTCACGTTACTTTGATCATATGATTCGCTTGTGGGAGTAATGGTTCCCAAATTCCCACTACGATATCCAGATACATAGCTAATACGTTACGGACGAGTGAGGGCAAAATTAAAATTTTTCCCTCTTGTTAAACTAATGATTATTTAAAACACAACTAAAACACCACAAAATCTGAAATCAATAAACAGCTACGACATGAATTACGATGCCTAAAAAAATACAACTGGAGTTGAGCTTAGAGTATACATAATTCTATGCGAATATTCAACAACATAATACAATGAAATCAATCAAGATACAGGAAGTGGAAATTATACAATAATTATACATAATACATGACACCTAGATTTGCTACATTCGACAAAGTAATACAAGCTACCCTAATGACTGCTTTCAACATCAAGGCTACCTAAGACTAATACTAAGAATTCCCTCCAATTGTAATAAAAAGAACACCTACAAACCTACATTTAAAATTACATTTTAAGTGGTTGTTTTATAACTTATCTCAAGCTCATATCAGGGTCATCTTCATCATCAAAATCTTGTTCGCTTGATGGCCTCGTTCTCTTTCCATCTCTTGCTGATGAGGCGGTCCTTCCCTTCTTCGGTTTCCCTCTGAAAGTAAAAATAAATAAATGAATCAACTCAGTCTTTAACTTGTTTAAATAGAAACCCAAATAGTAAAGATGGATGAGCACACTCACTGGCCATTGGCAGCTAAGCCTCCACCCTTAGACCGAGCTGAGCCGAAGTCAGATCTTCCATCTGCAACAGAAAGGATTTCGTATCACACAACGTCAAAAATAGCATTTTAAGTGGTGGGGGGGTAACATTAGTATCTTAATGAACAAGGCTTACCATCTTGTCGAACTCCGAGTTCGTCAGCCTGAACATAAAGAAGCAAAGTGAACAAAGCAGTCTTTGTTAAACCTGAATAAATATCTCAACTACATGTCCATTTTTGCACAATTGATTTCTGCTCAAACAAATCGAAGGTGCAGCACAATTGCACAATCATGGTAAGGCTAGGATAATATAAACATTATTAATATAAACAACAACAATTTCATTCACCAACTGTAAATAACGGTTTGTCTGAACACAATAAGCAAACGGATTTTCTTTTGAGAAAGATACGCTATAAGAAAATCTAAAGATGAGAATCAACGGTACTGACTTTACATTTTGTCACTCAATTAAACGCTTTTATGTTCTAATATGATCACAGATTGTAGAAATAGAGCATATCAGTCCTAGATGGGTATATTACGGAAAAACTCCTTTATGCTTCGAGTTTAATCAAGTTTTGAGCGAAACCCTAATACCAAACTTCCACTAACCATCTCAGCATGCGTTGTTGCTATTACATTACGCCGCAAGTTCTCCTAGTGTCTGTCCGCACAATAAAATGTAACATCCAAATATGCATACGCCAAAAGCAACTCGACGTGCCAAATTAGCATTCCTAACTCTAACTACCTAACACTAAATTCGCAAGTGTTGCCTCTGCTCCGTGAGAATGAACTAGAAAGTGGTAAAAGGAACAGTTAATGTATAAATACCGAAGCTTATTCCATCACATACCACTGGTGACGTGACTGATGACAAAGAAAACAATCTATCTTCAGGCTGAAATTTCCTAGACCTCTTCAAGCTACATACAAAAACAAGTTCACATGAATTTTCCATCACAAAAAAAAAATAAATAAATAAATAAATAAATTCATACATGAAATACTTAACAACCAGCAGTGTATTCAGTAGGAGTCTCAATTAACATATAATTATGATAAAAACAGGTACAAAATCTTAATTAATCAAGCAAAGTATTGTTATTGTAACCTAAGCTATTATGAATATACAAGCTTATGTAACAATTTTCACCCTAATTTTTCAATAGAACTAGAAAATTTTCCAGAGAAGAAGTTCAAATTCATACAATTGACAATAATCTGCAAATTGGCAATTAAATGATTAAAAATAAATTCAGATATAAAATTACCAGCAGTAGATAAAATATGGGTTAATAAAAATAAATTACTTTGCCGTGTTCTTGGATGAAGAAAGAAACCCTTCGAATCCTTTCAAAACATGCCCGAAATGGCTCGAATCTTGCAAATAATTAGTTTCTAACTCAAAAACCTGCAAAAAAATATGAATTAAATTAAGAAATTTAATCTTAATAGCAAAATTCATCGAATTTGTAGCTTCATATACACATAAAAGAGGGAAAAGAAAGAGCAAAATTTGCCATGGGGAATCAGGAAAACTATTACCTGCTTTTCGATATTGCGAAGCTCGTCTTGAAGCTTTTCTCTTTTGTTCATGAGAGAAGAAAGGATGGCGGCTGGATTCCCGGAACTTTTGTGCCCTAACGACATTTTCGTTAGGAAAAAGAAAATAAAAAAGCTTGAGCAGAGAAAATTGAAAACGAAGATTTTAACAGTATCTTTAATCGTTTTCCATAAAGATTTTTTTTTTCAAACCGTAAATAATTTGTAATTTTTTTTAAATAATAAAGAAGTATAAATGTTATAATTTTCCTTTCAAAGTCGACTCACATAAAATAAAATTTCTGATTTTAAAATCTTATAGAGGAATTAAATCTTGAGTTTTTAATTTAGATTTATGATCTGAATCAATATTTAATTTAAAATTATATAAAAATATTAATATAAAATTAATATAAATATTTTCTCCATTTTACTATTTTTTTAATTAATTTAGGAGCACCTAAACAAGACTCGGTTAAAATTTATTTCTATAAAAAAAGAGTCTAGAGGTGTAATCGAGTCGAGTTGAGTCCAAATACTATTAGATTTGAGTTTAATACTCGGTTCGAGCTTAATTAAACATATTTTTTAAGTTTGAGTTCAATTCGAGATATAATCAAACTACTTAAACTTAATCTCAATTAAGTTTATTTACCTATTTTTGTACTCAAGCTCGAGCTTAACTCGATAATTAAACTTAGGGTTAATAATATATACATAGGGTAATAATGTAATTTAATAATATAAAAATATAAAAAGCTCTATAAGGCTTACGAGCCATTTGAGTTGAATATTAAGCTTGAATTTGGCTTGAGTTACTCAATAATTATCAAATCGAGAGGAATTTTTCAAGTCATACTTGAAATAATTTGCAAGCACTAATATCTCATTTATACCCTTAAGAAGAACTGATCTAACCTAAATCTAAAATAAAAAATCAAACTTGAAATTAATCTTTCCTATATAGATTAAGTCGATCTAAACAATGACTCGACATTTTAAAAGTTTTTGTGTCCATTTTGTTTTTACAAATTACAAATTGAGAGAAGCTATGGAAGCAACAAAATTTTAAAAGTTTTTGTGTCTGGCAATCCGGTTTTACACGAGACATAAGGATCTGTAGTATTATTGAGATTAAATTATGAGGTATCTACTATAGGTTGATGCTAGCAAGGAAAATGAAAGTGAGACTGGTGCTCTTGGAAACGGACAGTTTAACAACTTTGGATCTAATTTGTATGAAGGGTGAGATGGATAATGATAATGTTGTACTATGGAGCAAAAAAGACTAGTTGTTTGTGATTGAAAAATTGAGTTCAAGTATATGTTTTGTGAATGAAATCAATTAGAGGATTGAATGAGGAGCATGACTTTTAATCTAGAACCGAGTATTTGTGCTTTCCCACAACCATTAAATGCAATTCTTCAACTCTACATGAAAATTTAGATAATTTTATAGTGCCTAAAATGATCACAGTTTAATTATTGTTATTTATGTATACCAAAAAAAAAAAAAATCAAATAAAGAGTTATATGATTGATCTGCATCATCTATAATTTTCATTAGGAATTTTAAAAAAAAATATGAAATGGAAATATATACTGTAAAAGTATAAATCTGACCCAAATACATTTTGTTAAATGTATCTAAGCTGTTTTAAAAAAAAAAATTATTTTGTTCCATATCCCCAATTTGAGGTCCTCCATTTTTATGGTCCCTTCTACCAGAAAAGTTGTTTTCCCAAAGCAAGGCATAAAAACAATTTGAAAAAGAAAAGGGTAAATTGTACTTAAGGTCATTAAACTATTAATAAGTTTATGTTTTGGTCACTCAACTTTAAAAAATTACAAAATAGTCATTGAACTATTCAAAAGTTTTATTTATGACATTGGGCTGTTAAGCTGTTTTTTTTTAATGAAAAAGTTTGTTTAGTGAGTTCCAAGCGATGATTTAACGATTGGTACGGTGAATCAATCTCTATTGGCAAGTAGTAGAACATACCTCAGATCAAAGTTGATCGAACGATTAGTGTCGGAGGTTGAAGAAGAAAGCTCTTTAGATTTTGGTTCACAGATTCGTGACGTTCAAATATGTTTTATGAAAAAAGAATTGAATTATAGAAGATAAGGGAAGGAGAGTTTTCGATTAGTGTAGGCGGTTCAAACAGAGAAGATTATATAACAATAATTTTAATAGCTCAATGACTTAATAAAAATTTTCGAATAGTTTAGTGACCATTTTGTAACTTTTGAAGCTGAGTTACCAAAACGTAAATTTACTAATAGGCTAGTGACCTTTGGTGTAATTTATCAATAAAAAAAAACTAGCTACAAAACTTGGGGAATTTCCAATTCATTATATGATTCAATTGAACAGCTTTACAAATGAGTCTTCGCTCATGCAAATATGAAGAAAGAAAAAGAACCCTTATTAAATTAGGATAATTAATCACTTATTTTTATGGTAAAAAACCTCTTCAGTCCCTCTCAAATTACAAAATTTTGCAGATTGATCTAGCTAAAAAATATTGAAACAATTTAATTTGTCAATTTTGAAAGTGAGCAACTTAGAATAATAATTAATCACGACGTTAATATTTTCCATCAATTATACATAATTTTGATTGGTATATTAACAAATTTAGCCTTTGATATTTATATATTTTGTCATTTTGACCTTCATTTTAAAAAATTCAAAAATTTACCTCAACATTTACACATTTACATAAATGTCGTGGGATAAATTTGTTAAATCAGGATCAAATTAACAGAATGTATAAACTTTGAATGCTAAAATTATTATTATATCAATCAAAATCACGTGCAATTGATGAAAAACATTAGCATCATGATTAATTGTTTTTAGTTGTTCACTTTTGGAACTTAAAAGGATTAAGTTGCTCCAATTCTTTTGAGAGTGATTAATTTGCTCAATTTTGAAATTGAGAGGGATTGAAATGGTCTTTTACCCAATTTTTTCATTGAGAGAAATTTACAGTGGATCAACAAAGCAGACAAGACATTTCTCCTCCCACCACGATCATCATCAATATCATATGAGTCCCACGTGATCTTGACACATACAAGCCACACTTAGCAAAATGGGCATTGCCAGTTCCATTTTTTCAATCTCGCTGTTGGAAATTCGCTGTAAGTAATGAACAAAATATCATCAATCATGTTTCTTTTTTTTTCTTACCTAACCCTTCATGGTCTTTTTTTTTATCTGTTCTTTCTGAGTTTCTAGCAACAATGGGGTAAAACTTCAACAATTTAATATCAAATAAAAATTGGGGTTTGGTCTATTTACTTGTTTTAGTTGTCATTGTTTGTAGATAACATTCTTTAATGTCAATTATTAAGGGAATTAGGCTGTATCTGTATTCTGTATTGTACTGGAAAGTTCATTCTGTGGTTTTAAGGTTTATTAATTCTAGTGCAGTTCTGCATCAAGGTCTTGGATTTTGGAGATATTTTGGGAAAGTTATGGTGTTTTTTGATTGATCGAATCGGGGACCGATAATGAGACAGGTAGGGAAGGTTTTATTGAAGTTAGGGTATGGATGGATATCATGGATACATATTGTAATTATCTAATTGGGATGTTTATCAAGTGTTTGTATCAAGTTTTGTGAGAAATTTTAGGCCTTTGTATGAATTCGATTATGTCGGTGTTATGCGAAAGATCTTGTTAGTTTGACATGAGTAGAGGTAAGACGATAGTTTGGTTCAGGAGAGACCTCAGGATTGAAGACAATCCTGCTTTAGCAGCTGCTGCGAGGGACGGTAGTGTATTTCCAGTTTATATATGGTGTCCTGAAGAGGAAGGGCAGTTTTACCCGGGTCGAGTTTCGCGATGGTGGCTTAAGCAATCTCTTGCTCATTTGGAGCAGTCATTGAAGTCTCTTGGGGCTGAACTTGTGATGATTAAGACCCAAAGTACCCTTTCAGCTCTTTTAGATTGCATCAAAGCTACCGAGGCGACGAAAGTTGTAGTTAACCGTCTTTACGGTATATATTCAGATCTACAGATCAAATGCTGCTTTCTTAAACCAATATGAATTCTAATTTGTTTATACTGAAATGGCGAGTTAGACATGGTTAAATAGTTTGAGAATTGAACTAATGCCAATTGCAGTGCAATGTTTTCGGTTAATATATGAAAGTATTGAAATACTTGAGATTACGGTTTGTTGTCCTTTTTTTTTCCAGATCCTGTTTCACTGGTTCGTGATCATAGCATCAAAGAGAAACTAGCAGAGGTTGGCATCTCCGTGCAAAGCTATAATGGAGATTTGTTGTATGAACCATGGGAGATATACGATGAGGATGGACAAGCTTTTTCAACCTTTGATGCATATTGGGACAAGTGCTTGAACATGCAAATGGAACCGGTTTCATTTCTGCCCCCGTGGAGATTGGTGCCAGCTGCAGGTAGAGTTAAACCAAACATCATGTATATGTATATGTATATGTATATGTAAACACGCATTTCTTTGCTTGTTATAGCCTACAAAACAAGCACAATGTTTGCTTGTTATAGCCTACAAAACAAGCACAATGTAAGTTTATACGTATTTATGCACATAGATTTTGATGAAAAGGAAAGATGGAGTGTAGATGAATGATCTGCTTGTGTACATATATACGTATATTCTCATTGCAAAATGAATAACTTGTTGCTGAATTGTTATTAGTTACAGGGACGGTTGAAAGGTGCACAATTGAAGGTTTGGGCCTTGAAAATGAATTGGAAAAATCTAGCATTGTGTTGTTAGGAAGAGGATGTTCTCCAGGTTGGAGCAATGCCGATAAGGCTCTAACTGAGTTTGTCGAACAGAATTTATTTGACTATTCGAAAAGTAGATTCAAGGTTGGGGCCAGCTCAACATCACTTTTGTCCCCATATCTTCATTTTGGAGAGATAAGTGTGAGGAAAGTTTTCCGGTGTGTACGTATGAAATAGATACTATGGCGAAGAGAATGGAAGTCTCAAGGGGAAGAGAGTGTGACACTATTTTTAAAGGCTATCGGGCTTAGAGAATACTCTCGTTATCTTTGTTTCAACTATCCGTTCACTCACGAGAGATCGTTATTGAGCAACATGAAGTATTTTCCTTGGAATGCTGATGCAAACCGTTTTAAGGTATGGAGACAAGGTCGGATAGGATATCCATTAGTGGATGCAGGAATGAGGGAGCTTTGGGCAACCGGTTGGATACACAACAGAATAAGAGTGATTGTTTCGAGTTTCGCGGTGAAGTTTCTACTTCTTCCATGGAGTGGGGAATGAAATATTTCTGGGACACACTTTTGGATGCAGATTTGGAATGTGATATTCTTGGTTGGCAGTACATCTCCGGGAGTTTACCAGATGGTCAAGAGCTAGAACATTTAGACTGCCTGCAGGTGCGTTGAGTACACTAGTTAATTTATTAAATGCAAAATAAGTAGCTAATCTAGTACTCTCCCATCTTTGGACCTTATATTGTGTTGGTTTTTTGAGTCAGATTCCAGGCTCCAAATTCACCCTGAAGGTGAATACGTAAGGCAATGGCTGCCAGAGTTAGCAAGGATGCCGATCGAGTGGATCCATCATCCATGGGATGCACCTCTTACCGTGCTTAAAGCTGCAGGTGTGGAGTTGGGGTTAAACTATCCGAAACCCATAATAGATATAGATACAGCTCGAGAACATCTAAGAGAAGCTATATTTAAAATGTGGGAAATGGAAGCAGCTTCAAAATCTGCAACTTCAGATCAGATGAATGAAGATGTTTTCGATAATTCTGATAGTATCAAGACCTCTGCCATCCTGAAAGTTATCCCAAAGGAAAAGTCTTCATGTCTGACGTATTCATCTAATGATCAAAGGGTGCCATCATTTCAAAACTGCAACAATGGTTTGTTGCCTAGGAAGAGACCATTACCTGTAGATGAAGAAAAGTTGCATATGGATAAACCAAATAAGCAGAATAAAGAAGCAGGGACCTCAGGAAGAGAAGACTTATGCTCGACGGCAGAATCTTCGGCATCTAAGAGGCAGAAGAGTACTAGTAGTACTAGCACTAGCATAATTTCATTCACAGTTCCACAGTATTGCTCCTCATCCGATGGCAGACCTTTTCAGGACCACGAATCTTCCGATCTCAACCTAACATGGCATGAAAAGATTGACTTGGAACAGACTTCCAACAAAAATGGTTAGAACTATTTGTGCTATGGATTTTTACGAAGTTTGAACTTTGGTTTCTAATGTCGGATTTGACACTTATACCATTAGCATTGCAGGATTTTGAAGACAATAGTCGCCTGTATCTCTCTTGTATTCCCCAGCAGTGTTCTGATAAAGAAAACCGAAATGGTCAGTTCACGAATACCCTCCTTTTAGACTGTTTCATCAGGGCTTGACTAACATAATAGTTTCCTCTCATATGCATATGGTATATGTGTTTGTATTCCCTTTTAGATATTGTTCCAAGCATAGAGAAATCGACTAAATAACTAGGGTTTCAATTTATGTTTTCTTGTTCTTGGAAACAATTGAGTTACGGTTATGCAATCAAGGTCACATCTTGTAGTATTACTTCTATTGTTGGTTTATGAGGAATGATAGCATTATATGTATATGTGTTACTGAATTTTTCGGATTAAATAGGATTCTATTAGGCTTAAATTCGGGTGGATTGATCGGTTTTTCCCGGATTCAGGTAAGACTTAACAAAAAATCTCAAAAGACAACATAGCATTAACTTAAAACAAAGATAAACCAGAAAAAAAATGGCAAGAATTGCTAGCAAAATCCATCAATTTAGCTACCCAGATTGTGTTTCAGTTCCTTTTTGTTGATTAGCTTCCCCAGATATCTCTTCCAGTGATTTTCCTTTAGATTCAGGCACCAAAAATGTGAACAACATTCCCAGAAAGTTAATGAAACCCAGAATCATTAGTGATTTCTTCACTCCGATAGCGTCTGCAGCATACAAAAACCCGAAAGCACCCACCATTGCCCCTGCTTTGCCTGATGCAGCTGATATTCCATGGCATGTTGATCTCAACCTTGCTGCGAAAATCTCTGCAGGGACTACAAACGTAGTGGCATTCGGTCCAAAATTCGCAAAAAAGAACATTAGCGAGTACATGATAACGAATCCGATCTGGTTGTTGGGTAGTGTCCAATGATGGTATGGGATTGCTAATGCAAACATGAAAATTGTCATGAAAAAGAATCCCATCAATTGGATCTTGAATCTTCCTATTTTATCAATTAATGCCACTGTGAACCAATATCCAGGAACAGTGTTGCATAGTGCAATGAGAGTTTGAGCTCTTGCAATTTTATAAACTTCTTCAATGGCATTCATGGTTTTTGCCTTTGGGATCCAACCAATGGCACTAAAGATGTCTTTTTGGAACAGGTTCTGGCTATAGAAAGCAATGTCTAGTAAGAACCAAGTGCTTGTGGTACCGAGCAAGTGGAGTCCGTGTCAACTGAGAAACCGTGTGGTGAACAACCTGAATTCGTTCCCTTTCTTTTGTTGTAGTTTCTCTGGTTCGGATTCCAAATCCACTTGAAGAACTTTTGACATATATGCTGCTGCTTGTTTAGCATTCTTGGCGACCAAGGCAGTGTAACGAGCAGTTTCGGGCATCTTCGTGCGCCAATAATATGTGAGCAAAGCCCGGAAAGCTCCGAACATCAAGATAATCCTCCAAATATAATCAGCTTCAGGCACAGTCGATAGGTTAGCATCAATTTCATAACTTGGTGCAGGGTAATAAGCCTTAAATACTGCAGAAAAATGGCAATCATCCCTCCAGCCAATATCCCGAAACCTTGCATCGCGAAGACAGAAGCAATAAAAGCTCCATGAGTCTTTTTATTAGCGTATTCGGACATGATTGTAGCAGAAAGAAGATAGTCACCACCGATACCAAAACCAAGCCAAACCCGAAAGAAGCAAAGTGTAGCCATCACGGATTTAGAGTCACTGCCAAAAGAAAGACCAGAGGCAACCTAACTGATAACCATGAGCAATAGTGTCATGCCATATACACGTTTTCGTCCCATCTTATCACCAAGCCAACCAAAAAAGAGCTGTCCCGCAAGAGTACCGCAAAACGCGACACCATTAATGGCAGCCGAGACATTGGACGGAAGTGTTCCGGGGGTAGAATCACCTTCCTTGTGATAATATATGCGACCAAGCAATTTGATGACCAATGAAATGCAAAAAAGGTCATATGCATCAGTGAAGAATCCCATGCCAGCAATTATAATTGCTGTGAAATGGTACCATTGTGTTTTAGCTACATCAAGTGCATTAAGAACTTGTAATTGATCCTTTGCCATCACTAAAATAATTTTTAAACAACTCTAATAATGAAGAAAATAAAAATAAAAATAAACTTTCCTTTCTAATGGTTCAATAAGTAAAGGATGAAATTACAAAGAAATATAGAGATAATGAAGAACTGAGGATTGGGATGAAGGAGAAAAGAGTTGGTTCCGTATCTAGACTCTTTTGATTTTTTTTTAAATATTTCTTTTGCAAAAGTATGATTTTCATTTCAAGGAATTTAATCTTTCTATTTTTGGTAATGATATTAATAACTGGACTTGAATTTTAAAATCTGAATTGTAGAGGAGCTAAATTGTTAAAAGTAAAATAGACTAAATTGCAAATATACAAAAGTATAAGGAATTGGAACTTATTTTACCAAAAACAATTTTGAAAAATTATTATTAAGGTGTAATATTTATTTAATTTAAAAAAAATTCATATATAGTTGATTTTTTAGATTGAATTTCATCTATTTGGATAAGTTTGGTTTATTGGTTTTTTAAAATTTTAAATTGTTATTTATAATATTTTTCATTAATTTTAAATAAAATATACTATAAATTACACAAAAGATAAATAACTATCATTTGATTTATTCAAATAAATTATTATTATTATTATTATTATTATTATTATTATTATTATTATTATTATTATTATTATAAGTTGAATGCTATTCTAATTAAACTTTAAATTTTCATTTTAGAAGAGATAATTTTAAAGATAAATCGATTGTAGGAACCCAAAAAAAATACAAAAAAATAATAGGAAATAAAAGCGAAAGCCAATATTCTGAAAATAGAGGTGATTTACGATTTGTTTTATTTGTGTTTTTTTATTTTTCTCTTCGATTCAAGCATTTTTATTTACAAAATAACACTAAAATAAAAAAGGGGCGAGAAAACTACCTTCGAAACGAAAGTATTTAGTCTCCAGCCATCGTTATGGAGGCGCGCGTGGCGCGTGGCCTATGAGTCCGATGACCACTCCGTACAGAGGCAAGGAGAATTTGAGAGCATTTTCTAGAATTTTTTTTTCAAAATTGAGACCAAATGAATTTTTTTTCTCTGAAAATTGGTTTATATACGCTAAACAAACGACGCCGTTTTGGTGTGGTCAGTTAATAATCAAAACGACGTCGTTTTAGGATAGGATCCGCGCATTGACCCGAAAACCTGGGGAGGATCCGCGTGTTTTTGTTAAAAGGGCTAATTGCCTCTTTGGTCCTTCCGCTATTTTAGTATTTTTTAATTCAGTCCAATTTGAATTTTTATTTTTTATTAAATTAGCTCTAACCTTTATATTTTGTTTCAATTAAGTCCTCGGACTGCTTAAAGGATAAGAACAAAACGGCGTCATTTTGGAAAGAAGACATAATTGCCTAACGAGTCCCTACAGTGTGACGTGCGTTTTAATTTAGTCCTTTTATATCTATTTAAATTGCTTTTTAATCCCTGTCTTTTAAAATCCTTTTTATTTTATTTCATTTTAAATTATTTTAACATGGTATTAAATTATTTTGTCATATTAAATATTCTATATTATTTCCTTTATTATTTTTATATTAATTTATTAATAGTATAAAATTAAATATATATATTTTTTATATGTATTATCTTTATATATTAAAATTATTATTATTTATAATTTTATTTGGTTTAATATTATTTTATATATTACATATTATTTTATATTTTATATATTGGTTATTATATTACACTTTTTTAATAAATTTTTGTTTATTATATAGTATTATATTATATTATATATTACTTTTAAAATTTCATTTTGTATAAAATTTATTTATATTGTATAACATATTTTATTTATATTGTTTATATTATATATGTAATTTTATACATCTTTATTTAAAATTATTATATAGTATTTTTTATTTTTGTAATATTTATTTATTATTTGATATATGTTATTGCATGAAAAGTTTTTATATTATTTAATAGATTTTTATTATTATTTTGTTATTCATTGCTTTATATATTCTATGTGTTCACATTCTTTCATTTATTTATTTATGATTGCTTTAGTGTAGTTATTTTTATTAGTTGTTATTTTATATTATTATTTCTTTTATTGTCTATATTAGCATTAATCATTAATATGACTTGTATTTATAGTGAATTACTATTTGATATTTATATCTTGTAATGTATCAATACAAAATCGAATTCATATCGTAAAAATACATTTTTGCGAAATTGCCGTATTTTATTCAAAGTTTTAAAAAAATATGGTGATATGTGATATTTGAGGACTTCGAAAAGAATCGTGCCCTAACTTACTGGGTTTCGATTTTTCTCGTGGAACTTAAGGTATTAAATATCCCTTCTACTTTAAACAGAAACTTACAAATTTCAAATAAAAAATTTATTCTTGGGAATTCAAAACGTTGTATCCTAACTTACTGGATACGATGTTTTGTGTCTTGAGGTAAGGAATTTTCTAAAATAAAGACGTGCTTAGTTTCAAAATCATGAGATGCTATATCCCAACTTACTGGGTATAGTATTTTATTTCATTGAGATAGGTAAGTCTAGGCTTTTCTTCTAATAAAAGGATCATGTTTTAAAATTTTTTCAAATTTTCAATATTAGGACATGATTTTATCAATTAGGTACCAATTTTTGGGTTATGAGGGTGCTAATCCTTCCTCATACGTAACCGACTCCTTGCATTTCGTGGACCAAAACCAATGTTTTGAAATAAAACGTTTTATAAGGTGAACCAATCACACCTAAGTAAAAAGGGATTGGTGGCGACTCCATTTTCGTTTTTTAAAGTCGATCCCCATTTTTTTTAAAACTTATAAAAATGGTTTCGACAACTTGGCGACTCCACTGGGGACCAATAAGAGAGTCAAGCCTTAAAATCGATTATTTCCTGTCCTTTTTTCCAAATTTATTTGAAAAAACTATGATCCTTTTTACTGCATGTGGTTCTAATTTTTTAAAATATCTTTGCATTGTATTGCATGACCGTTGTGGTCACACCTTTTTAAGTGAGAGTAAGAAACTATGCCTTCGTGAGGTTTTCACCTCCGCATGGGCTAGTGGACGGCTTCCGGGAAACATCCGTACCTATGTCTTCGTGAGGTTTTCACCTCCGCATAGCCATAGGGAAATGTATTCCCCTGAACTGAATTCGATCCATATGAGCCTATAATGGGTGAGGATTGAGGAATCTGCTGGTTTGGGTACCTCAACTTTAGAGCTAAACCACACGTAGAAAACATAAGAACTCACCCTAAGTAGAACTATGTCGAACCTTAGTAGTTACCCAGATAGATGTTTGTTTACTTTGCTTCTTTAGGTTTTACGGTACTAACTTGTTGTGTTTTATTCTTTTGTGCATGTCATTTCATATTTAAAGAAGTATCGATTCACGGTCAGTTTCTAAAGTTAGAAAGCTAGTTATGGAGAATGAATTCCTTGATAAAGTGGAAGACAATGCAGTCGTCCGTATATGGTCAGAGCAAAGGCAATTAGAGAAAGGTGATAGCTTAGTTGAGGGTATTGATAATACTCTAGAACGTCATATTTTTATGTGCTAATTGCATATTTATTTTGAGTATGATTCTACTAATTTGGACTTTTTATGGTCTTTTATCTTGTAGGGACTAAATTGGAGGCAAAAGCGAAATTAAGGACCAAAAGCGTGAAATTAAAGATAAAATGGGCCAATATGCGATAAAGGGAAAAGTTGGTGCCAAAAGTGCAAGCATTGAGGACACAAGGGTTGAAATGCAAAAAGAAGAGTTTTTATTCTATTAGACTCTATTTTGTTTATATTAGGATGATTAATATTAAGATAATTATTAAGGATTATTTAATTTAGGATTTATTTTATTTATCTTTATTTATCTTTGATTATTTGTAATTATCTTTAGGAATTTAAGTAGGACTAGTCTATCTATCTTAGCACTATAAATAGGGGATGAAGTGACTCAGTTTGGTTGTTCATCTTTTTCTGTAAACACTTTCCCCATAAGTCTTTGTTCTTTCATATTTCTTTTTAATAAAACCTCAATTTATATATTTATTTTCTTTTCCACTACAACCATGAGCCACTAAAACCCATCTAGCCAAAGGTTGCCGAAAATCCCCAAAAAGGGTTCTTGAGGTTTAAAATCCGTACTTAGCCTTCTCAACAGGGTATTCATCGTTTCTCCGTACTACAGGGCTGACGCTTTCGTCCATGTCCCTTAAGAAGTAATCTTTTCAACGTTTGCAAGGAATGACCGCTTTGTATATTTTGAGAAGGTTGCACAGTCGGTTCGTTAGCTTACTGCGTCAGAGGTTGGCGAGCCCAAGAGACAAAATGGCATGGGATTCGCCATTGAGAAACGTTGATCTAGCATAGATGATCCCACAAGAGCGATTGTTGGCTAGAGTTAGGTTCCACCAAATTAAAGTCTAAATCCTTGGAGCTGGTGGTCGTAGGTGTCCTCTTCCACTATAACTGGCTTATTCGAGTTGAGAAGGATCATCTAAAAGCCAAGGATTGAACCCAAGGCGGATCGAGGCAACTGGAGGCTGGAATCTCTCCACATAAGGAACTTTCTCTAAAACTTTCTTTTTATTTTCCTCATTTTAATTTTCATAATTTATTCTCGTAATTTCAATTCGTTTTAAATTCTTTTTTTTTTATTTTCCCAGATCAAACTTTTAATTCTGTTATTTTTATTTTTTTCAGGAACGCAGGTTTTCTTGGGCACAATTCTGCCCAAGATTTTGAGAAACAAGCATTCGTCTAATCCGGTCCCTGAGGATTCGACCCTACTTCCCCTTTACTGTGTTTTTTACTATTTCACTAAGAATAAGATATTTTTGGTGCTTTCAACGACGCATCAAATTTTGGCACCGTTGCTGGGGATCGGTAACGTACTAATCTTGTTTTTTTATTTTCTATAACCAGATCTGCTCCAGGCACTTTTGCATTTGACTCGGAGATTGAAAAGACTGCAAAAGCTAATCGTAAGGAAACAAAGCTAAGGAAAAAGCAGTCAGCGGTGGTTGAGACTCAAAGTAATCCACCGCCAGAAATCAGAATCGATGACAAAGTAGAGTCAAGGGTTAACGAAAACCCTACTCAAACATTTGAAAGTAAAGTAGAAGAAGTCGATTCACCAGAAGAAGTGCTTAATGCTAGGGTTAACAAAAACCCTAATTTAGCACCTCATCCAATGGCTCAAACAATTGACAACTAGTCAAGTCTCGATGAACAACCGCCATCGCATCGATATCCTACTATGGATACCGATTTTGAAGTGAAATCAGGGTTAATTCAGTTGCTGCCAACTTTTTGTGGGTTACAAAATGAAAACCCCCATAAACATTTGAAGGAGTTTCATATGGTTTGTCTGAGTATGAAACCTCATGGCGTAACTGAGGATCAAATTAAATTGCGTGCTTTCCCATTTTTCTTAGCAGATTCAGCTAGGGAATGGTTATTTTATTTACCTCTTGGATCTATTACTACTTGGGCTGATTTATCTCGTTTATTTCTTAACAGGTTTTTACCAGCATCTAGAGCAGCTGAGCTAAGAAGAGAGATCGTGGAAATAAGGCAAAAAGAAGCAGAGACTCTTTACGATTATTGGGAGCGGTCTAAGAAGTTGTGTGCGAGCTGCCCACAACACGGTATAATAGAGCAATCTCTCATCCAGTACTTTTATGAAGGTTTGAAACTAATGGAGATGAATATGGTAGACGCCGCTAGTGGAGGAGCATTGGTCAACATGACCTCCCAATAAGTAAGGGACTTAATCTCCACAATGACTATGAATTCTCAGCAGCTCCGAGCTAATCCTGAACCCCCCAGAAGGGTTCACCAGCTAAGTAATTCTTCCATAGAAGATAGACTTGATAGACTTACTAATATTGTGAGCTCTCTTATTGCAGAAAAAGCTAAACCAACTCGGTTATGTGGAATATGTGCTACACCTTAGCACATAACTGATGCATGTCCCAGTTTGTGTGATGACTCTATGGCTCATTTAGATGCAGTGGGAAATTTCCCTGGCCCACCACAAAGGCTATACGACCCCTACGCTAATACCTACAACCCAGGGTGGAGGGACCATCCTAACTTGAGTTATGGGACCAACCCACGGTATAACCAGCCATACCAAAATCAGCTTCCACAATAGCATCGAGATTCAGGTAATTTCTTAGAAACCATGGTCAATAAATTAGCAGCTAATGTCCTTGATTTTCAACAGTAAACTCTTAATTTCCAAAGAGAAATGAAGGATTTTCAGCAGAAAACTGAGGCTTCTATAAGAGAATTGACCATATCAGTTGAGAAATTGAACTCTCAAGGGAAGCTGCCATCACAAACAGAATCGAATCCAAGACAACACGCAAATGCAAAGGACGTCAAGCGCGAAAGTAAGGCATCGAACCTATTCCTGACAGGAATCTTGGCCAAAAAATTGTACAAGAAAAACCCGAAAAAGGCGAACAGGTCCGACTGAAACCTCCATTGCCTAAAATTCAACCTCCATTTCCAGAATGATTCAACCAGTGTTGAAGAGATAAAGAGGACAAGGAAATCCTCGAAACATATAGGAATGTCGAGATCAACATTTCGTTGTTGGATGCCATCAAGAAAATACCGAGGTATGCTAAATTTTTTAAAAAGCTTTGCACCAACAAGTGGAAATTAACAGGTAATGAAAGGGTGAATGTTGGTGAAAATGTGTTCGCAGTGTTACAGTGAAAAATGTCGACAAAATGTAAGGATAGGGGCATGTTTGCAATACCATGCAAAATTGGTCATTTGGGAATTAAAAAGGCTATGTGTGGTCTAGGAGCCTCCATAAATGTAATGCCATACTCTATTTATGAATCACTTAACGCAGGTTTTTTGACAAAAATAGGTGTTAGCATTCAATTGGCAGACAGGTCCATTGTACATCTCGAAGGAGTCCTCGAGGACGTATTAGTCAAAGTTAATGGACTTATTTTTCCTGCAGATTTTTATGTGATAAAAATGGAGGAGGATAACGCTCCCGGGTTTTTAGACATCTTGTTGGGGCGACCTTTCCTTAGTATCGCAAATACTAAGATTGGCGTCTGACGGGAACCCTCACGATGGAGTTTGATGGGGAGATCGTGAAGTTTAACGTTTATGGCACAATTAGCCACCCAAGTGAAGTCTTGGACGTAAACCGTGTCGACATAATTAACTCATCAGTAGAAAAAAATTTTGAGTCATCTTATGGAGATAAATCTAAAATGATGTTAAATTATTAGCTCCTATGGATACTAAACTTCTACCTTCTGTTGTGCAGGCATCAGATCCGAAATTAAAGCCACTTCTCGAGTATCTCAAATTCACATTTTTGGAGAATGATAAGACCATTGCCAACTTAAAAGAGATCAACCCCTTGGAGGAAAATATGAAACCAATGAAAAAGGCGCAAAGACGATTAAACCCAAATATAGTGGATGTGATAAAAAATGAGAATTTCCAAGCTCATATGATTAAAAAGATTTATTTTGAGCCATCGTAGAACCATTTAAGTCGTCGAGCTAATGAGGTTAAACAAGCACTTGTTGGAAGGCAACCCAATCTTTCTTCTTATTATTATTTTTTTCATTTTCATTATTATTTATTATTTCTTATTTTTTCTTTTCTTTTTAATTTAGTTTATTTTTATTTTATTTAAATATTAATAAATTTCTCTTCTTCTATCTAGGTAAAATGGAGCAAAAATACTAAGAAAATGGAGACAATTCAGAACCAAACAGCCCTATCCACAGTACCAAACATCCTCTATTCCATATACTATTCCAGCCTAGAATACAATATCCCTGCACCAAACTACCCTATTCCTGCAGCCAACCACCCTTATCCCTGCAACCAAACATCCATTTTCAGCCAAATAAAACCCCAAAACCTAATTTCTTTTCCCCAAATTTCCTTTCCCAACTCCATTACCACCAAAAACTCACCCCTCTCCACCAACCACCGCCGTTCACCATTCGCAATGGTGCAACCCCAAAGCCATGCCGTTGCTGAGCCTCCCTTCACTATCAACTTGCATCGTTCTCGCCTTTCGCTCCCCATCATCGTCGCACCATTCGACCTCCCTTTCCTCCTCTTCTCCCACAACACAAGCCACCAAGCCCTCCACAATCGATAGTAGCTACACGGGGAGTTTTTCTAAACTTTTCTACCTATTTATTTCTTTTGCGTCTACATTGAGGACAATGTGTTTTAAGTAGGGGGAGATACTTTTCGTATTACTGTTGTCTTCTGATGTCATTTGTGTTTGTTGCTTGAGGTTCTATTCTGTCCATTTTTTCTAAGAATGTTCTGTCGCTTTTCATGCCCAAGAATTTGACCACGACTTGCCAATGTTTGACCTACGTGCATGATTCTTGGCTATTGAGTTAGTTATGAGTCTGTCTATTTGACTTTATCTCTACTGTTTTATTTTTATTAGGCTAAAAATAATTATGATTAATAAGTTAGCTCTATCTTGCTTTTCGTAAAATTGATCAAGTTTAATACCAAGTGGACACTTAATACATTTGCATGCCTAAATTATGTTCATGTCTATTAGGTGGTTACTAAAACTTATTTTTCGACACTTGATTATTTCTTTTAGGTCCTCTTAAAATTAAAATTTCGTGTAAATTTGTTTAATAAATGTTTCTAAGGTTATGAGTGCAGCTTAGAACGTGACTGACTGAGTAACTGGGGTAGGGTGCTTGGGTTGTCATTCTACTTCGCGTCAAAAGGTTGTGTGACGTGATAGGTAACATTCCGCTAACCAAGGTTATGAGTACGACTCAGAACGTGACTGATTGAGTAACCGGGGTAGGGTGCTTGGGTTGTCATTCTACTTCACGTCAAAAGGTTGTGTGACGTGATGGGTAAAACTCCGCTAACCGGAAATAAATAATTTTTAGTAGTATGTTGGGCTGAGTAACCGGGGTGGGGTGCTTGGGTTGTCATCTCTCTTCGCGTCAAAAGGTTCAATATATTCCTAAGTAAATAAATTTTTATAAAAAAAGAAAAAAAAGAAAAATAGTACTAATAAAATTGCAATTGAGGACTAAAGGAGGAAATAAATAGAGTGTCTTGGTAGGCTTGGTAATTTACCTAAATAGCATGAAATAATTTAAGATGATTTTAATTTTTGTGTGTGTTAATTAGAAAACTTTTTCTGTTTTAGTTAAAGCAAGCTTAGAAGTTCTCTTTATTTTTCATATGCATTTTTGACTAATCTTTATAAAACTTTGGAGTAGAATTTCTTTCAGGATCTAATTTCACAGTGGATAGGAACCATACTTGAGGGCAAGTATGGGCTAAATAGGGGAATTTGATAATACTCTAAAACGTCATATTTTTATGTGCTAATTGCATATTTATTTTGAGTATGATTCTACTAATTTGGGCTTTTTATGGTCTTTTATCTTGTAGGGACTAAATTGGAGGCAAAAGCGAAATTAAGGACCAAAAGCATGAAATTAAAGATAAAATGGGCCAATATGTGATAAAGGGAAAAGTTGGTGCCAAAAGTGCAAGCATGGAGGACACAAGGGTTGAAATGCAAAAAGAAGAGTTTTTATTCTATTAGACTCTATTTTGTTTATATTAGGATAATTAATATTAAGATAATTATTAAGGATTATTTAATTTAGGATTTATTTTATTTATCTTTATTTATCTTTGATTATTTGTAATTATCTTTAGGAATTTAAGTAGGACTAGTCTATCTATCTTAGCACTATAAATAGGGGATGAAGTGACTCAGTTTGGTTGTTCATCTTTTTCTGTAAACACTTTCCCCATAAGTCTTTGTTCTTTCATATTTCTTTTTAATAAAACTTCAATTTATATATTTATTTTCTTTTCCACCACAACCATGAGCGACTAAAACCCATCTAGGTAAAGGTTTTCAAAATCCCCAAAAAGGGTTCTTGAGTTTTAGAATCCGTACTTAGCCTTCTCAACAGAGTATTCATCGTTTCTCCGCACTACAGGGTTGACGCTTCCGTCCATGTCCCTTAAGAAGTAATCTTTTCAACGTTTGCAAGGAATGACCGCTTTGTATATTTTAAGAAGGTTGCACAGTCGGTTCGTTAGCTTATTGCGTCAGAGGTTGGCAAGCCCAAGAGACAAAATGGCGTGGGATTCGCCATTGAGAAATGTTGATCTAGCATAGATGATCCCACAAGAGTGATTGTTGGCTAGAGTCGAGTTCCACCAAATTAAAGTCTAAATCCTTGAGCTGGTGGTCGAGGTGTCCTCTTCCACTATAACTGGCTTATTCAAGTTGAGAAGGATCATCTAAAAGCCAAGGATTGAAACCAAGGCGGATCGAGGCAACTGGAGGCTGGAATCTCTCTACATAAGAAACTTTCTCTAAAACTCTTTCTTTTTATTTTCCTCATTTTAATTTTCATAATTTATTCTCGTAATTTCAATTCGTTTTAAATTTTATTTTTTTATTTTCCCAGATCAAACTTTTAATTCTGTTATTTTTATTTTTTCAGGAACGCAGGTTTTCTTGGGCACGATTCTGCCCAGGATTTCGAGAAACAAGCATTTGTATAATCCGGTCCTTGAGGATTCGACCCTACTTCCCTTTACTGTGTTTTTTACTGTTTCACTGGGAATAGGATATTTTTGGTGCTTTCAATGACACATCAGGTATGCATCGGAACTACGGGATTTTGCTCATATCAGTGTCACACAAAATGAGCTTCAAGAGTTGAAAGGAATATGGACCCAGTGGGATGATGAAGCAAAGTAGCTGTTCTATCGTAATTATGGCGATCTACCTTACTTGCTCGACATCAAAGTAGATAAGTATCTGTTCCACGCTATGAATCAGTTTTGGAATTCTACTTATAGTTGTTTCACTTTTGCGAAAGTAGATTTAGTGCCCACGGTGGAGGAATATACGGACCTTGCTTCGCTGTTCGAGGATCCAAGTCGACAGAGTTTATTCTAGGGCTACTAATTTCTAACTTTTGTGAAGAAGTTAATGAATATCACGGGAATGAGTGAACAGTAGGTTGCAGCCAGAATTCAAGAGAAAGGTGAAGGTAAATGCATTCCTTGGGAGAGTTTGAAGGATTTAGTCCTAACACATCTTGATGTAAAGAAAAAGATTGACGTCTTTGCCTTGTGTAATTACGGTTTGATAATTTTCCTAAAGCTCTCAGACGTGTAGATGAAGCAGTTATTGATTTATTCGATAGACTTGACAAAGGGGTCACACTGTACCTGCGATCTTAGCTGAGACGTTCCGATCTTTGAATGCATGTTGAAGAGCAGGTGAAGGCAAGTTTATTGGATGCGCGCAGTTGTTATTAGCTTGGTTCCATAGTCATTTCTGGAAGGGGGAGAAAGTTTCTTATCGGGGTTTACTCTGAGAATTACTCTCTGTTGAAAGAAATAGTGGCTACACCAAGGAGAGAAGACGTGTCTGAGAAAAATTGGATGGTGCTCCTTCAAAACCTTAAAGAGGAAGATATCGAGTGGAGGAGTCCTTGGATGATTCCCGATGAAATCTTTTATCGATGTGGAAGCTTTGATTGGGTTTCTTTACTTGAAATTTGGAAGCTGTTGGGTATGCACTTTACTTGAAATTTGGGGAGCCGTTGGGTATGTACTTTTGCTACTATTGAGGCAATATGGGTCAAGACAGTTTGTATCAACGACATGTGGGCTAGCTTAATGTAAGTTATCATACAAAGGGGAAAATTATAAGAAGAGGGTTAAAGAGATTTCTGGTGCTTGGAATCAGATTCATAGAATGAAGAGATTATCCGCAGGCCCAATGACGACATCAGAATATAGTGGATGGAGGATCAAAAAGATTAATGATAACATCCCCGAGCTAAATCTAGAAGGTGCCCGAACAAGAGAAGAATGTTTGCAAGTGGTCCCATTAGAATTATAGATTATAAAGTAATATTTCGAGAAGATGAGTTCGAGCTTGGGAAGAGGACGAAAAAATTAGAAGAAAAAAGATGTACTTGAGGCTAGATGTGGATGTTCAGAAATTAGAGGCCGAAAAGTTAAGAAAATGGAAGAAAAGGGTCGAGGAAGATCTGAATGACCTAAAAATAGAGTACAAGAAGTTACTTCTATCGATGAAGAATGCTGTATTGGGAAAGACTTTGCAACAGTGGCAACAAGAGGTTCAAAAAGAAAAAGCCAAAGCCGACCATTGGGAGAAGAAGTTCCAAGAGGTGCAGATGCGAAATGAGGCCTTAGAAAAGAGGTTAGCAGAAAGCTAAAAGGAAAAGAGTGGATTAAAAGCTAGAATGGCTGAATTGGGACGATCTCTTCACCACTATCAAAATCATATGTCTGCAAAGAAGCTAAAGTCGAGTCTGAACAAGATTGAGGAAATGAAGGGTAAGATTGAAAGATTAGAATTGGCATTGTAGAATTGTGAACTCCGGATCGAGCATCTTAAAGCAAGAGAATGGCATTGAAAAGAAGAGCTCCACCATTCCCATGACCAAGTTAGAAGTCAGGATTACCTCATTGATGAAGCAATAGTTCAGATTCGAGAGGTGGTTGATCATCTACAGACTTTGGCAGCACAGGCTGATATATTGAGTATGAAGTATGAGCTACAGTCGGATCGTAGTCAAGAGCTAACCTCTTTGTTTGTGAAAATCAAAACTTTGGGCCTTAGGACGAAAGCATATGCATTTATGCATTTATGCATTTGCATTACATTGCATCACTAGCATTAGACTTTTACAAAAGGACCATAATTAGGTAAAAATATTTCAGTTAACTTGGAAAATATGGAACAAAGGTTGGAGAGAATAGAGCAAATACAAATATAGATGCAGGGGCAATTGACCAAGATTGAACAAGAAATATGGGAATAAATGCTAGAATTCCAAAGGAATATGATAGGCCAGCTAACCCAGTTACTAGCTGGAGGACTTGGAAAAAGGAGTGACCTAGTGGTCAACAGTGTAGATGATGATGAAGATATCTTTTATTCCCCAATAGGTGTCCTGACTCAATCAGACATTCATTCGCATGGGATACCCGTCATTATTGGACCCCAATGTCAAATTGATACTTCGACCCTATTGAGTGTCCCGATGGGTCTAGGTGTTAACCCAGATGATGATCGAGCCAAACCGGTTGTACTGGCAGAAACAAAAGGAAAATGAGAGTGTACTTTAAAAGCCTTGAAGAAAAAGGAAAATAAAGCGGATAATACGAGAAGGTATAACAAGGGCTATTTAGAGCCGATTACAGTAAGCCAGCCAAGGACAGTAATTACCAGCCATCGTGTCTCCCCAAGGCAAGAATCTAATTCAAGATCGAACTCAGAGAAACTCAGTTCGCACCTATTCCAGTCACATACAGGGAATTGTATCGAGTTCTATTTGACACACATGTCATATCCCCTTTTTATATAGAACCAATACAGCCCCCATACCCTAAATGGTACGATGTAAATGGCCAATGCGAATACCATGGGGGAATCACAGGACATCCGATTGAGAACTGCGTCGCTTTTAAAATGATAATTGAAAGATTCGTCAGATTGGGTATCGTAAAATTCTATGATCCCTCTAGTGCAGAAATTCGTTACCCAACTTTTCTGTCAAGGGTGTAAATATCGTGAGTTTTATAATAGATAGGGGCATGAAATCTAAGGATGCATCGAGCTCAAGGCCTTAGTGCAAGGCCTGATGGATAATAAATTGAAGAGATCAAAGACCCGGTGGGAACATTGGGGAATCCAAACACTAATCTAAATCGGGGAATAAAAGTTTCCAAGCCCTTACATCCTTGGAAAGATTTTAAACAATGGAACTGTGAAAGGGATCCTTGTATTTTTAGAAGCGGACCAAGAGTAATATTCAAAACACGATTATTGCCTTAAGCCTAGAGGCAATAAGAACTCTTTTGTGAAATAGGCTTGTGTCCGAAATTTTTATTTCAATAAAATGCATCTTTTAAGCAAATATTCTTTTATTCTTTCCATTTCATACTATACAAACAATTGTTCTAGGTTTTTTCTTTTGTTTGGACTTCCTTTTAAATATTCTTTTATTCTTCATTCATGACCATACAAATAATTATTCTTTGAATTTATTTATTCTTTGGAATCTTATTTCGAACCTACAATAAGGTCTCTACATATCAACGATGTGAGCAATGCTGCTATTGACTCAGAATCTCCTTTTGAGTAAGATATGTGTATAGATGGATCTTAAGACTTTGAAAATGACCGAGATTATGACCTATCTTCTAATTTGTTAAGGATGGTAGAACATGATGAAAAAATATCCTTCCTTACATAGAGTCAGTGTACATTGCAAGCCTAGGAAAGGGGTGAGGATCGAAGCCCAGCTCGCCACAGAAAGACATCATTGAGTTATTTTTAGGAATTCAAAGATGTTTTCACATAGGGTTTTTAAAGAACATGATAATGATTCTACAATAGCTAGGATAATCATAAGGTTTCAAGTACTATTGGTCCACCATAAAAGGGAGATTGCCTCAAAATGCCGTATTTAAGGAGACAAGATTCATGTGCCTTCTCCATTTCTTCACAAATTTTCCATATGTAGGGCATGGATGTGATGGGGCTAGTCTCGTTAAAAGTTTTTATCCAATATTGGTTCATCATTGTAGTCATCGTTTACTTCACTAAAAGGGTGGAAGTAGCTTCATATGCCAATATTGCAAAGTCGACAGTCATCAAATTTAAAAAAAAAGGGTCAGATGCCAGCAAAGAATTCCAGAAAGGATCATGTTTAATAATGCATAACTGTACAAAGTTAAAGATTACAGTTTGCTCAAAAATCAGACAGTATATCACAGTGCAGAAAAGTTTGTCAAAAGAAAAATACAAAAAGAAAAAACAACCAAAAAGATGAAATGTGACCAAGACTTGTAAAGATTGGCATGAAAAGCTATCATTTACTCTCTATAATTATCGAACGTTGGCCAGGACCTTTGCCGAGGCAACATCTTACCCATTGATTTATAGATTAGAAGTATTTTTATCAATTAAACCTAATTGAAGAAAAGGTTAAAAGCTATCCATCACGGTTAGATGATGCAAGCTTATGACAAAGAGGTTCATCCTAGAGAATTCCACGAGGGAAACTTGATGTTGAGGAAGATCCTTCTTATACAAAAGATTTTCAAAGGAAAGCAGATGCCAAACTGGGAAGGACCTTATGTAGTTAGAAAGAGCCTGTTCTAGAGGAGCATTGATATTGACCAAGATGGATGCCAAAGGCTTGCCTAATTCGGAGAATTCAGGTTCAGTCAAGAAGGATTTTACCTGAAAGGGAAAAGGGCCAAGGTGAAAACCCGCAAAGGCCACATTAAGTTCAAATTAAAAAAAAAAAAAGAAGAAAAGGAAAAAAGGAGAGGCCAAGGCGAAAACCCGCAAAGGGCGCTTTGAGACCAAAGGGTTTTGAGCTAAAAATCCGAAAAGTGCGGCTCAAATTTTGATCAAAGATAGGGCATGTGGTAGTCTTGTTATGCCTGAATTAACAATGAGGAAGTATGCTACATCTTGGGGTATTGACAAAGTACTCTGGATCCCCTAAACACGTATTGAGCTCAAAATGGTCCTCAAGGAGTTTGTACAGAGATGCTCAGGCTGCGATATCTGGGGCACCTAGCTTCTATCTTACTCATTTTAAATTTTGCTATTTTTGCTTACTTTATTCTTTTTAAGATACACCAATAAATTTTCTTTTATTGCCTTGGTTATCTTTGATTAGCTTATTTGTTTCGAGCTATGCTCCTAATTAATTCCTTTTACGTCCATTGTTGTGATATTTTTCAAGCATTTTATATTGAAATAATGATTATTGGACTAATAATACTTTCATAAAAGGAGTTTCACATATTACTCTGAAAGCTTTAAAATAGTATAGGAACTTGGAAGAGGACTATTGTTTAAAACTTATCGAGTCTAAGGGTTTGAAATATTGAAAGATGATTATCTCTTTTGGATTTTTATTGGTTGAACAAAAATACAAGACATTTCGTTAAGTGATACCATCTCGACAAATGACGAGCAGTGTCAACCCAGATGTAGAAGGGGATCATTCTCGGGAAAAGAAAAAGATACCCTGCATTCATGCAAATTTCAAACATATACATCTGGTCATTACACCCAGGGAATGGTGTAATAGATCAAGTTGATACAAATTCCATACCTCTGAGTGGTAACTGGATGGATGGGAGAAACTAAATGTTATTCCCTTGAAGTTGTAGTGGGAGGAACAAATTTTATGTCCTAAGGTTCAAGGAAAGGGACTCTGAAATTACAGTGGGCAAGCTTGCTGAGCAGAATATGATCATTTCTTTGGGTTTTCTGTCAAAGATACCAGCTGAATGAGAAACCATGATAACTCGTCAGTGATAGAACCTTAATGAATTATGAGCAGTGACAACCCAAACATTAAAAAGGGATCATTCTCATGCATTTATGTAAATATAATTCATACACTTCCAATTAGAAGCATTTGATTTATTTCGATCATTGTGTCCTAATTGTTGTTCATTAGAAAAAAAAAGGAGATCATTCTCATGATATTCTGCATTCATGCAAATGTCATCCCTAATATCATTTAGTTAGGAGCATTAGATTCATTCTGATCATTGCATCCTAATCATTTTACATTTAAAAAAAAAAGAAAAAAGGATCATTCTTATGACATTCTGCATTCATGCAAATGTCGTCCATAATACATTCGAGACCATAGGACATGTCCCAAGAGGATGGGGTAGTAACATCGGTGAATTCACCATTCTATCTCCTTAACCAGCAGGGGAATAGGTCGAAGATTGTAGATCTTGTCACCATTAGCAGTAGTGGAACAAGATCGAACAGTAAATCTTGTCTCCCAAAGTAATAGTGGAACAGATTCAAGCCACTAGTCCTATCTCCCTGACCAGCAGTGGGATAGGTTGAAGATTGTAGATTTTGTCACCCTAAGCAGTAGTGAAACAAGATCGAACGAAGAATTTTATCTCCATGAAGCAACGAAGTAGATTTAAGCCACCAGTCTTATCTCCCTCGAGATGGTAGTGGAGCAGATGAAGATTGAAGTCTTCTTGAGATAGCAAGGAAGCAAATTGGAAAGTTTAGATTTTGTTCCCTCAAAATGGTAGTGGAGCAAGCTAAAGATTGAAGTTCAGATTTTGTTCCCTCGAGATGGTAATGGAGCAGACTGAAGATTAAAGTCTTTCTGAGATAGTAAGGAAGCAAATTGGAAAGTTCAGATTTTGTTCCCTCGAGATGGTAGTGGAGTAAGCTGAAGATTGAAGTCTTCTGAGATAGTAATGAAGCAGACTGGAAAGTTCAGATTTTGTTCCCTCGAAATGGTAGTGGAGCAGACTGAAGATTGAAGTCTTCCTGAGATAGTAAGGAAGAAAATTTGGAAGTTCAGATTTTGTTCCCTCGAGATGGTAGTGAAGCATACTAAAGATTGAAGTTTTCTTGAGATAGTAAGGAAGCAGACTAAAAAGTTTAGATTTTGTCCTCTTAAGATACTAGTTGGGCAGACTGAAGATTGTAGATCTGGCATCCTTAGGTTTGCAGTGGAGCAGATTGAAGATAGCAGATCTGACATTCCTGAAGTTGCAGGAAGCAGATCAAAGATACTAATCTGGCATCCCTGAGTTTGCAGGGAGCAGATTAAAATAGTAGGTTTGGCATTCCTGAAGTTGCAGGAAATAGGTCAAAGACATCAAATCTGGCATCCCTGATTTTGTAGTGGAACAGATTAAAGATAGCAGATCTGGCATTCCTGAAGTTGCAGGAAGCAGATCAAAGATACTAATCTGGCATCCCTGAGTTTGCAGGAGCAGATTAAAATAGCAGGTTTGGCATTCCTGAAGTTGCAGGAAGTAGGTCGGAGACATCAAATCTGGCATCCCTGAATTTGCAGTGGAGCAGATTGAAGATAGCAGATCTAGCATTCCTGAAGTTGTAGGAAGCAGATCGAAGACATCAGTCTGGCATCCCTGAGTTTGCAGTGGAGCAGATTGAAGATAGCAGATCTGGCATTCCTGAGATTGCAGTGAAGTAGATCAAAGATACTAATCTGGCATTCCTGAAGTTGCAGGAATCAGATTGAAGACAACAGATCTTACTTTCTTGAAGTTGTAGAAAGAAGATCGAAGATGTTAGCTTTGGCTCTCTGAGTTTGCAGTGGAGCAAGCTAAAAGACAACAGTTCTTGTCTTCCTGAGTTTGCAGCGAAGCGGATCAAAGATACTAGTCTGATCTCCCTGAAGTTGCAGTGGAGCAGATTAAAAAGATAGTGGATACTGCCTTCATGAAGTTGCAGTAAAGCAGATTGAAGCCATCAGACTTATTGAAATCCAGATGAAGTTCCAATACCGTTGAAGTTGCAGTGGAGTTGGAAGCAATTTGAAGAAAATAATGACCAAAAAGTCAAGGCTCAGCAAAGATTGGGCAAAATATGTCTTTTATAGTCTTTGCTCTATTCTTGTTACACGATAATGAGCAAAGAGGGGCAGTTATAGGAACCCAATTTTGCCCAGGCCCATGTAACAAACCGAATAAAAAAAAGAAACAAAATAAAAAGTCTAGTTTACAAAGTCCAGTTACAAAATAATTGACCCTATACCATTACAGTGGCCCAATACTCATTACAACCCAAAACTAAACTACCCAGCAACCCAAACTAAACCTAAGCCCCAGACCTAGACACAAACGGCCCAAAATGGCCCAATGCTTAGGCGAAATCAGCAAAAACCTAGGGTTTCTGGGAAACCCTCGTGCTGTAGCCCCAACATCACCAGCCTTGGTCACGCCGCAATTCGCATGAATCGCCCCATCGTTGCCAAGGTCTTTGTCTCCTACCCGCAAGAAAAGGAAAGAAACAGTAGCGAAAATGGCAAAAGAAGTAGAATTTTTGTTTCCTTTTTTATTTCTAGGTTATAAAACCCCATAAAATTTGTAACATAAAAAAAAGGAGAAAAAAATACAAAAAAAATAATAGGAAATAAAAGCGAAAGCCAATATTATGAAAACAGAGGTGATTTACGATTTGTTTTATTCGTGTTATTTTTTATTTTTCTCTTTGATTCAAGCATTTTTATGTACAAAATAACACTAAAATAAAAAAGAGGCGAGAAAACTACCTTCGAAACGGAAGTATTTAGTCTCCGACCACCATCTACGGAGGCGCATGTGGCGCGTGCGACGCGTGGCCTATGAAGTCCGATAACCACTCCGGACAGAGGCAAGGAGAATTTGAGAGCATTTTCTAGAATTTTTTTCAAAACTGAGACCAAATGAATTTTTTTCTCTGAAAATTGGTTTATATACGCTAAAGAAATGACGCCGTTTTGGTGTAGTCAGTTAATGACCAAAACGACGTCGTTTTAAGATAGGGTCGCGTTGACCCGAAAACTCGGGAAGATCCGCGTGTTTTTGTTAAAAGGCTAATTACCTCTTTGGTCCTTCCGCTATTTTAGTATTTTTTAATTCAGTCCAATTTGAATTTTTATTTTTTATTAAATTAGCCCTAAACTTTATATTTTGTTTCAATTAAGTCCTCGGACTGGTTAAAGGACAAGAACAGAACGACATCATTTTGGAAAGAAGGCATAATTGCCTAACGAGTGCCTACAGTGTGACGTGCGTTTTAATTTAGTCCTTTTATATCTATTTAAATTGCTTTTTAATCCCTGTCTTTTTAAAACCTTTTATTTTATTTCATTTTAAATTATTTTAACATGGTATTAAATTATTTTGTCATATTAAATATTCTATATTATTTCCTTTATTATTTTATATTAAATTATTAATAGTACAAAATTCATATATATATATTTTTATATGTATTATCTTTATATATTAAAATTATTATTATTTATAATTTTATTTGGTTTAATATTATTTTAGATATTACATATTATGTTATATTTTATATATTGGTTATTACATTACACTTTTTTTAAAATTTTTTGTATATTATATAGTATTATATTATATTATATATTACTTTTAAAATTTCATTTTGTATAAAATTTATTTATATTGTCTAACATATTTTATTTATATTGTTTATATTATATATGTAATTTTATACATCTTTATTTAAAATTATTATATACCTTTTTTTTATTTTTGCAATATTTATTTATTATTTGATATATGTTATTGCATGAAAAGTTTAATCTTACATGAAAAGTTTTTATATTTATTTAATAGTTTATTATTATTATTTTGTTATTCATTGCTTTAAATATTCTATGTGTTCATACTCTTTCATTTATTTATTTATGATTGCTTTAGTGTAGTTATGTTTATTAGTTGTTATTTTATATTATTATTTCTTTTATTGTTTATATTAGCATTAATCATTAATATGACTTGTATTTATAGTGAATTACTATTTGATATTTATATCTTGTAATGTATCAATACAAAATCGAATTCATATCGTAAAAACACATTTTTGCGAAATTGTCGTATTTTATTCAAAGTTTTAAAAAATACGGTGATATGTGATATTTGGGGACTTCGAGTAGAATCGTGCCTTAACTTACTGGGTTTCGATTTTTCTCGTGGAACTTAAGGTATTAAATATCCCTTCTACTTTAAACAGAAGCTTACAAATTTCAAATTAAAAACTTATTCTTGGGAATTCAAAACGTTGTATCCTAACTTACTGGATACGATGTTTTGTGTCTTGAGGTAAGGAATTTTCTAAAATAAAGACGTGCTTAGTTTTGAAGTCATGAGATGCTATATCCTAACTTACTGGGTATAGTATTTTAATTCTTTGATATAGGTAAGTCTCCGCTTTTCTTCTAATAAAAGGATCATGTTTTAAAATTTTTTCAAATTTTCAATATTAGGACATGATTTTATCAATTAGGTACCAATTTTTGGGCGTTATGAGGGTGCTAATCCTTCCTCATACGTAATCAACTCCCGAACCCGTTCTCTTGCATTTCATGGACCAAAAACAATGTTTTGAAATAAAACGTTTTATAATGTGAACCAATCACACCTAAGTAAAAAGGGATTGGTGGTGACTCCATTTTTATTTTTTAAAGTCGATCCCTGTTTTTTTAAAACTTATAATAATGGTTTCGACATCGATAATATCAAAATGTTAAAAAGATGGAATATTCAATCTTTACCTCCAATTTAAACGACAGAGAGAGGAGAAATTTTAAAGGTATAGCTAATTACTGATTGTAGTTGCTGGTCTGATTAATTGATTCTAATAATTTAATTAATTTAATTAATTGATTCTATTAACTATTTATTTAAAAGTGTTTAGTAAAATTTAACTGATAATTGAAAGCTGATATGTATAAAATGACAAATTAAGGTATGACACATTTTAAACTTTAAATATGTTAAAAAGTTGAAATATTAGTCTCCAAAACAAGGAAAAAGTATGTCTAAGGATTCCACTCCTTCTTTGCCATCGGTTACTACCGGAAACGATAGAGATCATCATTCCTTTGAGGACCAGAATACCAAGAAAGTGAGATTCAAAGGCGGAAGTGGTGATGCAATGGAAGACATGCTCGTGGATTCAGCCTCATCGTGGAGGGATAAACTCTTAGGTGGGGACCCGAATAATCCCTTAACGGATCGTGATGTTTCTTCCCCTAGAAGGGACAATACAAGTGACGGAGATTTTGATTTACAAGCAGGAGATGTTCAAATATCAATTATCAATGGGATCCCAACCATTAGTTTCTCAGACCGAATAAAAGAAGATTTGTTTAAAGAAATGGAACTAACAATGGTTATTAAACTTCTAGGGCAAAATATTGGCTACAATACGCTACATAATTGTATCATGAGCCTGTGGAAACCTATCTCTTCTTTCCATCTCATGGATATTGAGAATGGGTATTACCTGGTTCATTTTTTGAACAGAACTGACTTTGATCGTGTTTTGACATAGGGACCATGGATCGATAAACCGTAAAAGTAACATACTTTAGGCCCACATTTAGCATACTTTTGGATGATTTATTCCTTGAATTAAGTAAAAACGTGCTCTTAATCCTTTCTTTTCATGTTTTATACTCAGGAAAGAACCTAGGGATGAAAAGAATGAGAAACGGGCTCAAAACGAACCAAATTGGGCCAAAGAAGAAATCAACGCGGCCTGGGCCCAAGACCACATGGCCGTGCCTCCCTAATTTACTCTAACACGGCCTGAACCCCAAAACACACGGGCGTGTCTCTTTAGCAGACTCGACCACGACCTGAAATCGATTCACACGGGAGTGTGCCATGGCCATGTCCCTGCCGCGGGCAAGAGGAGTTTTACTCGGATTTGGATAATTGAAGGCAAAGAAACATATTCCAAAGCCTATTCAAACACCCTAGTAGGAATTTTACTTGAATTAGGATATGTAGGGGCCAAGTAAAGCATCTCAAAGCCTATATAAACACCCTAGGGGGCAACTTAAAGGGGAGTTTGACAGAAGCCTTCTGCCAGGGCTTTTGGCGGTTAGCTAGGCAAAGGAGCCGAGCCAGAAATGTCAGATTTGTGGGAATTACTCAAAGATAGCCAGTTGATCCATCTCAAGAAGCCAAAATTCTACTCAAGACGGTGGATTTCTCCTTCAATTCCTTCAGGGAGTTTTAGGGGTTTCTTATGTTTTGTTTTATCTTTTCTTCTAAGATGTTTTCTTTTATTGTTATGAACTAAGCCCTTCAGATACCTGAAGGGGATGAAACCTAAGACGGATCTTGTTATTGTTTTCTGAACTATATGATAAATACTTGATTTGTTCTTAATTATGTAAGCTTAATTCTTGTGTTAATATTTCCAGGATATTGATTCAAGTTGGATGTGCTTAGGTGGTGGAGCAAAAGTCCATGCCTAAGAGTAGATCTAGCATAATTAAGCGGAGTTGATCGCGTGCCTAGAGATAGGGTGACTAGATTTTGCCGAATTAGGGTGAAACCTAATATGGGAGTCCATAGATCGAGTTAATGCAATTCTAGGGGTTTTAATTAGAAAGAGATTTCAATTAATTAACCTAGGGTTAGATGTTATTCACTCGAGAGAGGGTTTAATGTAAATTAGGGAATCCTACGGATCAAGTCAAGTGAATAAATCGTCTGGTTCAGTGTTAGATAACAAGTGAAGTCTAGGTGGATTCTTCCTAAGGGTATCGTCTTATTCAACTGAGTTTTCCTAAAGTTATTTCTTCAATTCATTCTTTTTGTCTTTGAATCTTAGCTTAGTAATTAGTTACTTTTAGATTAAACAACCAGTCACTTAATATTTAGGCTAAATAATAGAAAGAAGGTTAGTATTAGTACTTTTAGTTCCTTTGGGTTCGACAATCCAGTCTTGCCTAAGCTATACTATTGTTCGATAGGTGCACTTGCCTTAAGTCGTTGTCAGAGTTAGTTTTCAGGTTCGATCATTCTCTTTATAAATTTTAAAACTCGACAAAACAACGATCAAGTTTTTGGCACCGTTGCCGGGGAACTAAAATATTAAGAAAACTTAATTTTGATTACTTTAGCCATTATTTTTATTTTTTCGCAATTTATTTTTATTTTAGTTTTAACCTTGCTAATTTTCTTTCTTTCTTTTCCAACACAGGTACCTCTAGTTTATGACTAGAAGGAACCCGAAAAGACCACTAGTATACGACAGTGATATTGAAGCTACCACTAGCAGGAATCACAGAGAAATTAGGCGAGCCCTAAATTACAGAGAAGAAGAACAACAAGGCGGATCCAATCCTACTGAAGGGATGGACGAGAATAACCCACCACCACAAGATGTGGCAGAAAACAATGCTCCACGTACTATGTATGATTATGCTGAACCTCATTTAACAGAGCGTAATCGAGTATTGTTAGGCTCGCTATAATCGCTAATAATTTTGAATTAAAGCCTAACACTATACAAATGATTCAACAATTTGTTCAATTTGATGGTTTGCAAGATGAAGACCCAAATACTCATATAGCTAACTTTTTAGAGTTCTATGATACCTTCAAAATAAATGGTGTTTTTGATGATGCTATACATCTTCGGTTATTTCCCTTTTCATTAAGGAATAAAGCCAAATAGTGGTTAAACTCGTTACCACGAGGGTTAATCACCACATGGGATCAAATGACCGAAATTTTTTTATTAAAATATTTCCCACCAGCCAAAACAACCAAATTACGGAATGATATCTCTTCTTTTGTACAGATGGATTGAGAGGCATTATACGACGCATGGGAGAGATAAAAGGATCTCTTGAGAAGGTGTCCGCACCATGTTTAGCCTTATGGCTCCAAGTCCAAACTTTCTATAACGGTGTAGACCCTTCAACGAGGCAACTAATTGATTCAGCCATCGGTGGAACCCTAAACAACAAAACTCCTGAAGCAGCCTACGAGTTTATTGAAGATATGCCACTGAATAACTATTAGTGGCAGGTTACAAGGACAAAACCAACAAAATCAGCCGGAGTTTTCAACCTCGACGCAGCAACCATGCTATCAACACAGGTAGAGATGATGAATAAAAAGCTTGATAGTTTGTGTTCTTCGCAGGTACATCTAGTAATGCAGTGCGACGCAAGTGGAACTGTGGCGAATCCTGAGTACCTGCCCTACCAACCGGTGACAAAAAGCGAACAGATGAACTATATAGGTAATAATTTTAGATCTAATAATAACCCTTATAGTAATACTTATAATCCAGGTTGGAGGAACCATCCAAATTTTTCATGGGGAGGTCAAGGAAATCAAAGATAACAACCTCCTCAAATTTTCCAAAATCAGCCATATCCACAAGAAAAGAAGCCGAACCTTGAAGAGATGCTGACAAAATTCATGGTAGCCACAGAAAATCATTTCCAAGACACTGAGACAACACTTAAAAATGAACAAACATCGATTGAAAGGATCAAGAACCAAGTTGGGGAACTTACTAAGTTAGTTGGACAACTTGCAAAGTTAATTTCGAACGACTCGTAAGGCGTCTACCAAGCAACACTAAGATTAACCCAAAGGAACAAATCCAAGCCATAACAGCTCAGGAAAATGTAGGGTTAGATGAACCCAATTCAATACAAGAAAGTGAGGTAGAAGAAGGTAAAGTTGAGGTAACACAAGAAAGGCCAAAATCGGTAATCAAAGAGTACCAGCCTTAAATACCTTATCCCGGAGCATTGAAGAGAGACGATACAAAGGAACAATTCGATAAGTTTCTTAAACTCTTAAAGAAATTACATATTAACTTACCGCTTCTTGAAGCTCTTTCACAGATGCCAAATTCAAGGAAATTTTTAAAACAACTGTTGACAAACAAATGGAAGCTAGACGAGGCATCGCATGTGGAGCTAAACGCAATGTGCTCAACAATTCTACAAAATAAACTGCCACGAAAATTAAAAGATCCAGGGAGTTTTATAATTCCATGTTTAATTGGTAGTTTATCTATTGATAATGCTTTAGCTGATTTAGGGGCAAGCATCAATGTTATGCCTTATAAAATGTTTAAACAACTAGGTCTAGGGAAACCCAAAAAAACTAGGATGAGCATTCAATTAACTGATAACACTATCAGAGTGTAATAGAAAATCTTCTAATCAAAATTGATAAATTCGTATTCCTGGTAGACTTTGTCGTTTTAGACATAGATGAGGAAAATTCGATTCCTTTAATTTTAGGAAGACCCTTTCTAACAACTGCCAAGACTAAAATTGATATTGGTGCAGAGAACTCATTCTTCAGATAGGTGATTTAATCAATCACCTACAAGCTCTTGACTCGGCGAACATCGATCGATGAAGGTGAGAAAGTAAATTCAGTTCATAACAAATTTATTCAACCTTCATCACAGGAAACACCACGAAGCCACAAACCTGAGCTGAATCATAGACCTTGTGCCAATAAAGAAGAATTACATGAGGAACGAAGCCTTAAGGTCGACAAAATAGAAGAGTGGAAGACACACTTTAAAGAGAAATTGAAATCGCACGAAGAAAAACCAAAGGAACCCCCAGACGAGCTGATAGGAACAACAAATCACTTCAAAATAGGGGATCAAGTATTGATGAATAAGGAAGACACTCGAATCACCACTTCAGACATCAAAACAAACGAAGAAATCACCTTTAAAGTACTTAATGTCTTCCTATACGGGACAGTCGAGGTAAGCAATCCTAAATTCAGTACTTTTGAGGTAAACACTACTCGACTTAAACTTTATACCAAAAACTGAGTTGAACGCATGAGAAAGGATTTTCACCTCCTTAAACCACCATGACCATACAAATAACAAGTAAGTCTAGCTCAAGAATTTAAACGAGCGCTTCTCGGGAGGCAACCCGAGTACTAACCCCATTTTTATTTATTATTATTTATTATTTTTATTTTCCCTTTTTAGCATGCAAATAAACCAAAAGTGAAGATTTCTAGACCACACGGCCTTGCACACAGCTGTGGTCGTGGCCGTGTAGGCACCACAGAAGGAAAACTGCGTGGGATGCATCTCTATTTAAACCCCCTTCTTCCCTTCTCTTTTCCAGTTGTCTTTCTTCTTTCATTTTCCATTATTTACTTTTATTTTTATTTTTATTTTCTTTATTATTTTCTTCTTATTCTTCATGCAATTTAGATTTAGCTTAGGATACAATAAAATCAGAACAGCTGCTTCAAGGATTCAATTTCAAATGGTTTGAGACGCTTCCCCACGTTCACCTCCAATCTTATCCGGTTTCTTTTCATTGACTTCATCCAAAATTCAGGAAGTTTCACTTCTCTCCCAATCTTATGATTTTATGATTATTTTGATATTATCTATCTTTGTACATTGAGGGCAATGTACATTTTAAGTGTGGGGGGGTGAAAGTTTATGTCTAACTTTTTGCATTATTCCCAAATACCTGAATTATGCTTTATTCTAAAGTAAGTTTCTCATATTACTAATTAGGAGGAAATTTCTTTTAATTTATGATTTTTATTGATATGTTTTAGATTAAGTCATAGTTAATTGTGCATTGATGATTTAAACTTTAAGATACTAGAGAATAAAGCATGATAAGTCTATTTTTCAAGAATAAAAAATTTCCTAAGTTGTCGAACTGAATTTGAATATTACCTTGAAGTTTGAAATTTACAGGGATTGATGTCAAATACCCATAATTTTTGTGAGATTTGAGCCTTATAGAGCATATATTTTGTTTCATGCTCACTTTATTGATTATGAGTGTGTCAACACTGAATTGTTATTCTAGAACTTGCCTCGATTATACATGTCAAGATCACATTATTGATTTGATATACTGAGATGATAAAGACACCTAGGTTTTAACCCACTCACTCCACTAAAAAGCCTACCTACATAATTAACCCCTAGTGAACCTCTTTGATCCTAACAACCCTTTTTATTGATTCACCCGCTAATATTAACCCAAAACCCCACTCGTATTTGTTATAACCATTCCTTTGACTACCCTTCTATCGAGACTTGATTTGGTAAGTTGCTCAATTATATTATTTCAGTTATAAAAGTTCTTTCTTATGTAATCTGTGCTAGCATTATCTAAAAAAAGTATATTCATTATTAGTTCTATGTTTTAAGAGCTTACATGTTTAAATTTAACATCTTGAAGAAGAAGCTCGTATTATTAGTATTTTAAATTTTCGTGTGATATAATTATTCAGGTTATTAGTTTATTTTTCTAAAGTTGGGCAATTTGTCAATTCAATCTCGATTCTAACCCTTCTAATTTAGCCTTTATCCACACCATTAACCCAAGCCCTGTTACAACCCTGTTAAAGACCTTTTGATTTGTGTATCATCTCATATTACAGTGGTGGAGATTTTATTTTCAGGCAAGCCTATGAGATTAACTTTTCAGGTTCGACTTATGAGTGCTTATTCTTGAATTAACTTTTCAGGTTCGACTTATGAGTGCTTATTCTTGAACCTTAAACACTTCGAGTGCTTTGAGTGAATCTTTAGTAAGGATGTCAATCCTTGTCGGTTTTGAATCAAAGGTAATTATTTAGATAAGGGGAAGCACCTATGTTTTCGTGCTACAAATATATGACTTAGAATTGTTTGAATCTTTAGGAGTCTTTGAGTTAAATTATCCATGTATAAATTATCTATGAATTATGATGAGGCATTGTTAATGAGAATTATGAATTGTGGAAAGTTCGTTTTAATTGTAAGTTGAGAATTTTGCTTGAGGACAAGCAAAAGCTTAAGTGTGGGGGTATTTGATAAACCGTAAAAGTAACATATTTTAGGCCCACATTTAGCATACTTTTGGATGATTTATTCTCTGAATTGTGTAAAAAGGTGCTCTTAATCCTTTCTTTTCTTGTTTTATACTCAAGAAAGCACCTAGGGACGAAAAGAACGAGAAACGGGCTCAAAACGAACCAAATTGGGCCAAAGAAGAAATTAACACGGCCTGGGCCCAAGACCACACGGTCGTGCCTCCCTAATTTACTCTAACACGACTTGAGCCCCGAAACACACGGGCGTGTCTCTTCAGCAGACTCGACCATGGCCTGAAATCAATTCACACGGACGTGTGAAATGGCCGTGTCCTTACCGCGGACAAGAGGAGTTTTACTCGGATTTGGATACTTGAAGGCAAAGAAACACATTCTAAAGCCTATTCAAACACCCTAGTAGAAATTCTACTTGAATTAAGATATGTAGGGGCCAAGCAAAGCATTTCAAAGTCTATATAAACACCCTAAGGGGCAACTTAAAGGGGGAGTTCGGCGGAAGCCTTCTGCCAGGGCTTTTGGCAGTTAACTAGGCCAAGGAGCCGAGCCAGAAATGTCAGATTTGTGGGAATCACTCAAAGATAGCCAGTTGATCTATCTCAAGAAGCCGAAATTCTACTCAAGACGGTGGATTTCTCCTTCAATTCCTTCAGGGAGTTTTAGGGATTTCTTATGTTTTGTTTTATCTTTTCTTCTGAGATGTTTTCTTTTATTGTTATGAACTAAGCCCTTCAGATACCTGAAGGGGATGAAACCTAAGACGGATCTTGTTATTGTTTTCTGAACTATATGATAAATACTTGATTTGTTCTTAATTATGTGAGTTTAATTCTTGTGTTAATATTTCTGAAATATTGATTCAAGTTGGATGTGCTTAGGTGGTGGAGCAAAAGTCTATGCCTAAGAGTAGATCTAGCATAATTAAACGGAGTTGATCGCGTGCCTAGAGATAGGGTGACGAGATTTTATTGGATTAGGGGGAAACCTAATATAGGAGTCCATAGATCGAGTTAATGTGATTCTAGGGGTTTTAATTAGAAAGAGATTTCAATTAATCAACCTTGGGTTAGACGTTATTCGCCTCGAGAGAGGGTTTAATATAAATTAGGGAATCTTACGGATTAAGTCAAGTGAATAAATCGTCTGGTTCAGTGTTAGATAGCAAGTGAAGTCTAGGTGGATTCTTCCTAAGGGTATTGTCTTAGTCAACTGAGTTTTCCTAAAGTTAGTTCTTCAATTCATTCTTTTTGTCTTTGAATCTTAGCTTAGTAATCAGTTAGTTTTAGATTAAACAACCAATCACTTAATATTTATGTAACATCCTGAAAAGGGCCTATGCATTTTCGGTTTAATTGTACATAATGACATGTCTTATGCATTATGAATAAATTTTGAATAATTTTTGGAAACCTGAGAATGTATGGGGATGTTACGTTAAAAAGAGGAAAGTTGATATTTTGGAAACCTAAGTAAAATAGGAAAGTAAGCATTTTGGAAACCTAAGTGAAATAGGAAATTGAACATTTTGGAAACCTAAGAAAATAGGAAAGTGAACATTTCTGGAAACTTGGAAATGTAAGGAAATGTCATGTTTAAAGAGCCGAACGAAAATTTTTGGAAACTTAGAAATGACCTAGAAATGATGAGTTTTAAGTTTTAAAAGGGGAAATTAAGGCAAGGTGGCCTTAAAAGAAAAAGTTTGTGAAATTTGACACACAAACAGCTTGGAAAAGTGGCTCAAGATGTCACTTAGGGCCTATGGAAATGGCGCCATATGCAAGAGGAATGGGCACAGGTTCGAGTCACTTGGGAAGCAAATAAAGGAGGTTTTATTTTGCTCCCAAAAGACCGAGGTGGACGGCACATGCTTCTAAAAAGGAGGTGTTTTATTTTCATAAATATTCGATTAAAAGGGTGATAAATAAAGGATTTTAAATTGGAGAGATAAATGTTGGATTAAATGTTTTTAATAAAGTGATAATTAAAGGATAATATTACCACAAAGGAAGAGTGGTGGCCAAGTAGGGACTCTAGCACTGTAAATTCGGCTAAGGGAGGAGAAGTGAGGCCATTCTTCCATCTTTTCTAAGTGATTGCGAAAATTCCCTAGCCCACTCTTTCTCCGTCAAATTTTCCTTAAGCAAAATCCATCTTTTCTTCGTCTTTTCTCTTCTATTGTCAAAATCGAAACCTTTTTGATCCTGTCTAAGTCTCCATAGTCAAATCTTTGTGGCTTCAAACAAGGGTGTCATTGATTGTGGTGTTAAGGTAAGAACAATGGATTCTTGTTGTTCAATCTCTTTTAATCAAGATTTAGGAACCGACCCTTTTGGTTGTCTCTTGGCGAATACTAAAGGAGGAATTCGGATTTCGGATCTAAGGAATTTCACTAATCAGAAAGGAATTTCGGGATTCAAGGATTTAAGGTAAGAAACTATAAGATCCAAAGGCTTTGTTTTAAGTGTTAGAAGTGGATCTAATGATATCATGTAGGTTTCAACATCTCCATAGCCAAGGGTACTTTTTGGGATCACAAGGTATGTGTTTAAGACATTCTACCAAAGGCCTATTTTAAATGTTTGGATTTATTATCGAAGTCAAAACTAACCCGTGGAGTAATATAGTGTTTAGCCGATTTCACAAGGGAGGAATATAAAGTTCCAAGATTTGATTCTTAAATTCAATTCGGTAACAAGGTAAGTAATACTAATCCTATTAGGATTTGGATTAGTGGTAGAATGGTCTTTTAAATAGAAAGTGATGAATTTATGTAGTATTTGAGATCTAAATCAGAATCAATTTTCTTCTGGATTTCGAGGACTTCGTTAAGCGAATCGTGTGTACCCACACTACTTTATAATATGTTTCATGGCCTGCTTAATTGAGATATGTGATATTAAGAATATGAAAGTGGCTAAAGTACCATGATATGGTACTAAGTACTCGTGCACGCTTCCTACTTCTACTAGGAATATGAAAAATGTTATTTGTAACATGAGAATATGATAAGAATGTGAACTTTGGCATATTATGCATATTATTATGGGCATATGGGTTTATTTTGAAAGGAGAAGTAAATGTGGTGACCTAAGACCACGAACACGGTGACCTAAGACCGTGATATCTAAAAAGTGGTGACCTAAGACCACAGTAATCTGAAAGTGGTGACCTAAGACCACGAATGCGGTGATCTAAGACTGCGATTTGGTGTGTAGCTGAAGGAGGGTCGACTTAGTAGTCCCCACGGTGTGACTGGCAGGTACGGGGGTGTGTAGCGGATGGATAATTAGGTCAGGTTTGGGAATGCATCATAACTTGTATTTTATGTTTTGAATGCGTAACTATTGTATGCCCGATTCTATTATGATTTAGTGTCGTGTACACATTGAGTCTGTTTGACTCACCCGTTAGGGAATATTTTTTCGGTGATGAATAAAGTGATGGACCGGACGGCGAGAACTTGTGGTGGCCATTCACAACATGAAGTTTAAATTTTCATGGACTCTTAATTTATTTTAGTATTTTAAATTATTTGGAAATTATGATTTGATGTAATAAGGCCACAAGGCCATGATGAACGATTTTATTTCGCTTGTTGTTTAATTGTGTTTTAAAAATTTGATTGAGTTAAAGACTAAGTATTTTATTTTAAAATATACTCTATATGTTTTATCACTTAAAATTAAAAAGGGTTTTCTAATATAAAATTCAAATTGGTTTTCAACACAAGCCCAACCCAAACCAATTTTCTTTAAAATCGCACAAGTTTTTCACAAAGTAACAAAAGAATTTGAACCGGTTTACTTGAGGAACATACCAGATCCAGTCCAGGCTCGTGGGCCGGGTGTGGGGTGTTTCAATTTTGGCTAAATAATAGAAATAAGGTTAGTATTAGTACTTTTAGTTCCTTTGGGTTCAACAATCCGGTCTTGCCTAAGTTATACTATTGTTCGATAGGTGCACTTGCCTTAAGTCATTGTCAGAGTTAGTTTCCAGGTTCGATCATTCTCTTTATAAATTTTAAAACTCGACAAAACAACGATAATGGATCATCTGTGGACAGTACATTACCGTCCAACCTTGGACCAATGAGTTTAGCCTTATGCAGCCGTATCCTAGCGTGGTTCTGGCTTGGATCTGGTTGCCGGGTCTTCCGAGATTTTTGTTTCGATGAAAAATTATGAAGAAAATTGGAGGACTTGTTGGAAAAGTCTCAAATTGGATCTCCAGATCGACAATAGGTCTAGAGGGCGCTTTGCTCGTCTTGTGGTTTACTTAAACCTTGAAAAACCTTTGATTTCTCAGGTCTTGGTTGATGGTTTCGTTCAGAGGGTTGAATACGAGGCTCTTCCCACTGTTTGTTTTGGTTGCGACAAGTATGGGAACGTCAAGGATCTATACTCGACGGTGGTTGCGAATCGGGTTCTTGAAAGACCATCAGATGTGGTGAATGGTGGAGCGGCTGGTGAAGTGAGGCTGGAGTTTGGGCCCTAGATGTTGGTGGAGAGACGGTCTCGGTGAGGCTTGCAGAACAGTTAAGGCAACGCCGGAGTGAGGCACGGAGTGAATACAGGAGCAATCTTTCGGATGGATCCGTTGAACTCCTGATTTTTAGTGTTGATGGAGGGAGGAGAGCTTACCAAAAATCACAAAAATATTAATGATACTGGGTCTGTCGATGGAAGGCAATGAATAAATGCTGAGGGAGTGGGTGGCTCTACTGATCGAGTTAATTGTTTGGGGGGTTTTGGACTCATCTGCTGGTCCAAGCAGCAAGCCCAAGTCGGACAAGGGGGCTACTAAAAGGGTTTGTGTGGCTACAGCTAGGAGAGGCTTAAATGTTACTGATTTGGGCCGACCTGTTAGTGGGCCGACGGTGGAATCTGCTAAGCAAAATTCTTTGGGCCAGAATGAGGTTAAGGAGCTTGGGAAAACTCTAGATAAATGACCTATTTTGGAAAATGAGCTTGAACTGCCCTCGAATAAAAGCCTTAATATTGATAATTTGGTTTTCAATTCTCCTTTAAATTTTGGAGTTGCAGGACCATCAAATCAATTTTCTTTGGACAAGGAAATGGATATGAATAAGGTTGTTTGTGGAGATTTTTCGATAAGGCAAAAGGCGATTTAAACGATGGATCCTTAGTCAATATTAAAGCTCATTTTTATCCGGCCTTCAAAGCTCTGGGGTTCTCTTGTTCCCATTTTTGATGATGTTTTAGACCCCGGAAAACATTTTGCAATTAGTTTTAACGATGCCTCACACAAGAAAGAAAAATTCGTTCTGTCACTTTTTCTCGGGGAAGGTTAGGTGATGGAATTTCTAATTCTAAAGAAATGTATGGAGGCAAAGAGTCTATTGGACGTAGCAACCGAAAAGTTTCTTCCACGTTGCATGGACGGGGTAGTCATTTCAAAGCATTTGGTAATTCCAGAGTTCCATTAGCTGAATCCATAGAGGAAATAGTTAAGTTTATTTCAAATCCGAACCTTAGTAATGATCTCATTTTTGAATCAGACGGTACGACTTCGACTGTGGATAGTGATACTGTCTCTCGACAGTAAAGGTATGTTTTCTAAATTCTATTTTGTTTTATGCATTTAACTATTTTCTCTTGAAATTGCCCGGGCTGTGCCAGTGAAAAGTTTCCTTGTATTTTTGGGAATATAATCGGGAACATAGTCCTGATATTTTTAGTTTACTTGAGACTAGAGTCAGTGGTTCTAAAGCTGATACTATTATTGCTAAGTTGGGTTTTCCCTTTTCTCATCGTGTTGAAGCAATGGGCTTTTCGGGGGGCATTTGGATTGGTTGGAAAAATTCTGTCCGTCTTGAGGTCATTTATAATCAGCCTCAGTTTATTCTGGTACAAGCTAGGTCTATGTCTTCCTCGAATTTTGTGTACATCTCATTCGTTTATGGGAGCCCCAATAGGCAGAAACGTAAGGATATGTGGGATATGTTGAAATGTTTGATTCCTTTGAGGGACTATCCTTGGGTTGCAATTGGTGATTTCAATGTCATTCTTTCATCCTTTGAGAAATCAGGTGGTATGACAAAGGGTAGGCGTTGCCCTTTCTTTGGTGAGTTTGTGGATAAGGTGAACTTCATGATTTAGGGTACAGAGGTCCCCCTTTACTTGGTATAGGGGTATGCTTTTTGAGAGGCTTGATCGAGCTTTGGGAAATGATGCTTGGGTCCAGTATTTTTCGAATAGTTTGGTTACCCATATCTCTAAAATTAAGTCCGATTATAGGCCTTTATTGCTTTTCTTGAATCTGGAGAATATTCTACCCAGAGGCAGACCTTTTCGGTTCTTGGCAGGTTGGGTTGAACATCCGATTTTGGAAAATTTGTGGAAGATTATTTGGGTTACTCTGGAGATATGTCTGATACTTTAAGTACGTTCTCTCGTGAGCTTAAGGACTGGAATAAGTCTGTTTATGGTCACATCACTACTCGAAAAAGGTTTCTTATCAAAGAACTCACTAGAATATAGAAGCTTATGAATTTTTCGTGTTCTAATTGTCTAGCTCAGGTGGAGTTAAAATTTGACAAGAGTTGGAGAATGTTCTTCAACATGAAGAACTCCTTTGGAAACAAAAGGCTCGCTGTGATTGGCTTCTTCTTGGAGATTATAACACTAAGTTCTTTCATGCTCATACCATGCATAAAAGAAAGAGTAATCGTATTACTGTGATCCGTAATGATTGTGGAGACTGGATTTATAATCTAGAGGATATTGAAGCCGAGGCCAACAAATTTTTCCAGAATTTGTATGGGGAACCTCCTGGTTCTATGGGAAGTTTGCCTCCTAGTAATTTTCTGCGCCTTGGTCAGGAGGACATTTCTCTGCTAGAGAAGCATGTTACTAATGAGGAAATTAAGAGGGCTCTTGTTGATATGTCTCCTCTTAAGGCCCCTGGTAGTGATGGTTTTCATGCACTCTTTTTCCAGAAGCAATGGAACACGGTTGGAGATGCTGTCTGCAATTGGGTTAGAAGTATCTTCAATGGTGCCAACATTGATGCAGGGCTGAAAAATACTTTAATTGTCCTCATTCCCAAGGTGGATAGCCCTGAGGATTTTACCCAATACCGTCTGATTAGCCTTTGCTTGGTCTTATACAAACTTGTGATGAAGGTTATTGCAAATCGTTTTAAGATCATCTTTGTAAAGATTATTAGTCTAAAGTAGGCTGGGTTTATTGCAAGGAGGAATATCACTGATAACGTCATTATTTCTCAAGAGGTTATCCATTCGATGAGGAGTTCTCCTAAATATAAGTGGATGACTATCAAGATCGATTTGGAGAAGGCTTACGACAGAGTGAAAACGGACTTCATTAATTCTTCGCTTCAAGCAGTCGGTATCCCTACTTTTCTCATTACTGTTATTATGTCCTCTATCACTAACTCTACGATGCAGTGTTGTAGAATGCAGTCCCTTTTTCTAAGTTCAAGCCAGCTAGGTGAATTCAGCAAGGATGCCCGCTCTCTCTTATCTCTTCATCCTATGTATGAATTGGCTTGGTCAAGCAATTCATTCAGCTATTTTGGAAGGTAAATGGAGTCCTATTTGTTTTCTCGATCTGGTCCTCCTATCTTTCACCTTTTCTTTGTAGATGACTTAGTTATTTTCAGCAAAGCTGATACGAAACATTGTAGACTCATAAAGGCCATCTTGGATAGTTTTTGTGATTTTTCTAGTAACAAAATAAATGCTAGGAAAATAAACATCTTCTTCTCTAAAGGTGTGGACAAGATGGTGGCAGACTCTATTGGTTCTTGGTTTGGTTTCCAAAATTTTCAGAATCTTGGTCATTACCTTGGAGTTCCGCTTTTTTATAAGAGAGTGACTAATAGCACTATGCACTTTGTTGTGGAGAAAGTTAGAGGAAAACTTCAAAGTTGGGAGGCAAAGGGACTTTATATTGCTGCTCGTATAACTTTGGCACAGTTGGTTTTAAGGTTTATCCCTAGCTACTTTATGTAGTCTATGATGATCCCTAGGACGGTTTACGATAAAATTGAAAGTTTGGTGAAGCAGTTTATTTAGGGTTCTTCTGAGCATAAAAAGAAGATGTCTTTGGTGGGATGAGATTCCATTTGCCAACCTAAATATTGTGGTGGCTTTGGTTTATGGAAATTACGAGACCAGAATATCTCCTTTCTACTAAAGCTAGGTTTTAATATAGTGTCTGATAAAGAGGCTCTTTGGTTCGGGTTATCAGAGCTAAATACCGTATGGAAGGTATTCTCCCTGATTCTATTAGGAGGGATAGGAGTTTTTTTATGGAAGTCTCTTACTAAAATTTGGCTGTTGCTCTGAGAAAATTTATGTTGGTCTATTGGAACGAGTGCCAAATTCGCTGTTGGGAAGATGTTTGGATTCCTAGTGTGGGGCAGCTAATCAAGTTTATTCCGACTATTGTTAATTTCGAATTAGGTTGTTGTCTTAAATATATGGTCAATGAGGATGGCTCGTGGAATCTAGACTTGTTCAGAAGTTGGCTTCAAAAAGAGGTGATCGAATTGATTATGGGCATTCCTCCTCCTCTTTCTTCTGAAGGGCCATACAGAATCATTTGGTGTCATACTTCGTCTGGAAATTTCTCGGTCAAGAGTGCTTATGAAGTTTGTGAGGAGATAAGTGGAACGCGAAGGATGAAAAATAGAAGTGTGTCTGGAAGACTCCAGGCCCACAAAGAGTTCGGTTCTTTATTTGGTTGGTTCTTAAGTAGCGTATCCTTAGTAACGTTGAAAGGGCTAAAAAGGGTTAGTAGCTGACCCCTCATACTTTATATGTGGTTCTCCTATAGAAGATATTTTGCATATTCTCAGAGATTGTAATGCAGTTAAGGATGTGTGGAGCCAGGTCATATCAGGTAATCGATTAATAAACTTTTTCTCTTTCAACTTACAAGATTGAATTCTTTCGAATGTGCAGGATGTTTCAGTGATTCTAGAGGGTGGAACTAGCTGGGCTGGGCTTTTTGGAATGTTGATTTGGTGACTTTGGGAGAATCGTAATCTTTTCATTTTCAAGGACAACCATGGAGTTCGAGAGAGATTGTTAACAACTCTTTGTGTTGGGCTACTTAATAGTACTCACCTTCTAGAGTTACTCCCAGTGGAGGACTTGGTCATTTTTTGGAAGAGCAAGTTTATGGATCTGAGATCGTCCTCAACACAGATGGGGCTGTGTGACTGGATAGTGGAAATGCATCTGTGGGGGGTTGCGAGAGATAGAAATGGACAGTGGCTATTTGGTTTTAATCGATATCTTGGAAAGTGCTCGATTTTTGAAGTTGAACTCTAGGGCATCTTTGAAAGACTTAAGCTCGTTCAACGAAGAGGTCATGATTGTGTAATAATCCTTTCGGATAGTATGGACATTATCCGGGCCATTTAAGGAAGTTTTTCAGCTATAACAAATTCTGCTCTGATTAGGCGAATTCAGAATATTCTTTCTCAAGAGAACTTTTGATTTTTATGCTATACCCCTAGGGAGCACAATGCAGTTGTTGATTGCTTGGCAAAAGGAGCTTTATCTTCTAGAGCTGATTTGCAATTTTTTTATTTTCCTCTTAATATGGTTCGGAATCTCTTAAAGGAGGATCAGTCTAGAGGTTTTTGTTTTTGATTGTATGAGTATCACTAATGAGTTGCCTTTTTGTTTCCTTTCACCAAAAAAAAAAAAAAAAAAAAAAAAAGAAAAAAGGTATGACACATTTTATTGTTAAATATTTGTTTGTTTATAAAACTTTAGTCTTTATTGGGTGAAATTATTGAAAAGAAATACTATTACTAATAAATTAAAACATCCATTATAGAATTTAATTAGTGAATATTTTTGAAATTTTAAATAAACAAATTTCTTAACTTCTTTATTTGTAAATATTAATCTTATGAAAATTGATAAATATTAATAGTGTATCAATATAATTGTAAATTATATTTTTAGTGATAATTATGTCATTTTCGTAGTATTTATATTAGTGATAATTATGTCGCACTGAATAAATTCATCAAGTAGCATAATCCAATAAATATAAAATTGCATAAGAAAACATTTTATATAAGTAAATTGAAATTAAATTAAGAGTATATAAATATTCAAGAAATAGATAAATATTAGGCTTGAGAGCATGTGGAAAATGGAGTTATTTTTGAGCAAGCATGATCAAATATATCATTCCACATGTCAATTCCCAATCAACTGTGAAAAAGTTGTCCATTCCTACATTTTTTATTTTGGAGGTTTTAACTCAACAAGCTCATACAAACTTCCATTTATCAAACATTACAATTAGGGGTTTGGCTACCTAATCCTCCATTTGTGCCCAAATAAACTAAAACAAGCTCGAAACTCTATTTACTGAACACTCCCTATATTATGTGATATTTATTTTTGGGTGGAGAAAAATGTAACAACCCATTTTTACTCGGGCCCATGTAAAAACCAGAATAACAAAAAAAAAAAATAAACCAAACTCCAAATTTTATTACAGTCCATTTACAAAACTAAAACCCAATCCATTATAGAAGCCTAATTACAAGCCAACAAACTATCCAGACCTAATCTTAGCCTAACCCAATACCTAAGACAAAACCCGATTAGCCCAAAATTGACCCAACAAATTAAGTTGGCCCAGTGGCCCAAATGGTCTTCAGACGCAGGAAACCCTAGGTTTCCACTGCGCCGCAGAACCCAGCAATACAGCCCTCGTCAAGCCGCGATCCGCGAAATAATGCCCCCACCGCCGAAGTCCGCGCCGTTCACCTGCAAAACAAGGAAAGAAAACGGATAATGACAACAAAATAGGATTCTACATTTATTTTCTTTCTTTTTTGATTTATTTTAGGGTTATAAAAACCCTAACCAAATCTGTAAAATGGACAGAGAGAAATACATACACACAAGATACAGAAATATACAATAAAAAACAGAGAAAACCCAAATACAGAGGTGATTTTCGAATATTTATTTTCGTTTTTCTTTTATTATTCTCCTTCGATTTATGCATTTTTTACAAAAATACTACTAAAATAAAAAAGGGCACAAATATACCTTTTGATTCGCGCGGAGGAAATGAAATTTCTAGCTTCAGGCCGCCGTGTGTGGTGGCACTTGGGATGCACGCGCGGTGGCCTGTCGCCGGAGCCTACACCAGAGTCTGGCCGAAATCGCCAGAGCGGGGAAGCAAAACAGAGAAAAGCTCTCTATTTTTTTTAAAAACAACAGACAAAAATGAATTTTTGGGCAAAAATTTTACTTATATAAATCCTTCATACGACGCCGTTTTGGGTGACCCCTTTAAAGGCCAAAACGACGTCGTTCAGGGGCTAGGATCCGCGCGTTGACCCAATACCCGGGGAGGATCCGCGTGTTTTTATAAAAGGGTCTAATTGTCTCTTTGGTCTTTCTGCAAATTTTAGAATTTTAATTTAGTCCAATTTAAATTTTTATTTTTTTAAATTTAGCCCTAAAACTTAAATTTTGTTACAATCTGGTCCTTGGGCTACTTAAAGGCCAATATTAGAATGACGTCGTTTAGGAGATAAGGCATAATTGTCTAATGGGTCCCTACAGTGTGACGCGCGTATTGATTTAGTCCTTTTACATTTACTTTTATTTCTATTTAATTCCCGCTTCTTTGTTTATTTTTAAACCCATTATTTTATTTTATTTTATTTTATTTTAAATTATTTTAATATTATATTAAATTATTTCATAATATTAAAAATTATATATTATTTTTTACTATTTGTATATAATTTATTAATAGTATAAAGTTTTTATGTATTGTTTTTCTTAAATACGTACTATGTTTATATATATTAAATTATTACTATTTATTATTTATACTAGGTTATTTTATTCAGTTTAATATTATTTATATATTCCATATTATTCTATAATTTATATATTAGTTATTATATTATACATTTTAAAATTTTGTATATTATATGTTATTATATAATTTATATTATTTTGTCCTCTATGTTATATAAATTTTTTTATATATTGTATAATATATATTATTTATATTGTTTATATTAAATATATAGTTTTCATGATTATTGTATTATAAATATTTTTATTTAAAGTTACATAGGTTATTTCTTTATAACTGTTTTTTTATCGTATATTATTTTTATATACTAAATTATTAAATTATACATTTATTATAAGTTATCCTTAATATTTTTTTTATATTCTAAGTTTTTGTATCAATTATTTAAAGTATATTGTTTATACATATTAATCATTTTAGAAATTGTCACATTTTATAATTATTCAATATTCTTAAATATATCATTTATTTTTATATATTCGATCTTGTTTGTAGGGCTTTATATTTATTTCTTAGCTTTTATCTTTCATATAGATTTTTTTTTTATCGTTACTAAATTTTTATATCTTGTATTTGTTTATGTTCTATTTACTTAATATTGTTTTAGTATAATCTTTTTATTGCATGTATCATTTGCTATGTTGCTTTCCTTTTAATTGTCTATATTAATATGAAATGTTAGTTTATCATGTAATTTTATTAATTGCTTTTAGTACTTATGTTTGATGATGTATTAATGTGATATTTTTACTTGGATCATTATTTAAAATAAAAATACATTTTGCAAAATTACCATCCAAAGGTTTTTTTTTTTTTAAATAAGGCAATGTTTTGTGTTTCGAAATTCGAAAAATAGTGCCCTAACGTGCTAGGTTTCAATTTTCCGTTTGACTAAATAACTAAATAACCTCGTAATGAATTTTGGTAAATCATAGGATGATTTTGGTCACGAGGGTTTAAAACATCATGTCCTAACGTGCTGGATGTGATGTTTGTACTCTTTTGGAACAAAAGAATCTCAAGTTCCAACTCAAATTATTCAAGTTTTTTTAGAAATCATATTTTAGGATCTTTTCAAATTTCCGGCATTAAGACAATAACTAATCAATCCGGTACCAATTTTTGGGTGTTACGAGGGTGCTAATCCTTCCTCGTACGTAACCGACTCCCAAACCCGTTTTTTTGAATTTCGTAGGCCAAAATCAATGTTTTGAAGTAAAACGTTTTATAAGGTGATCCGATCACACCTAAGCAAAAAGAAATTGGTGGAGACTCCATTTTCGTTTTAAAGTCGATCCCCATTTTTTTAAAAAATATAAAAATGGTTTCGATAGCTTGGCGACTCCACTGGGGACCAATAAGAGAGTCAAGCCGTAAAATTGATTATTTTCTGTCCTTTTGTCCAAATTTAAAAATCTAATTTGAAAAACAATGATCCTTTTTATTGCATGTGGTTTTAATTTTAATATCTCTGCATTGTATTGCATGATCGTTGTGATCGCACCTTTAAGTGGGAGCGAGAAGCTATGCCTTCGTGAGGTTTTCACCTCAGCATGGGCTAGTGGATTGCTTCCGGGATACATCTGTACCTATGTCTTCGTGAAGTTTTCATTTTCGCATGGCCATAGGGAAATATATTCCCCTGAACTGAACTCAATCTGTATGAACCTACAATGGGTGAAGATTGAGGAATCTACTGGTTCAGGTACCTTTTCTTTAGGACTAAATCGCATATAGAGAGACCTAGGAGCCTATCCTAAGTAGAACTATACTAAACCTTAATGGTCACCCAGATAGGTGTTTGCTTATTTTATTTGTGTTATGTTTTATTTCATGATACTAACTTGTTGTGCTTTATTGTGCATGTCATTTCATATTTTAAAAGGTGTCGATTCACGGTCGATTTCTAAGTTAGAAAGCTGGTTATGGAGAACGAATTCCTTGATAAAGTGGAAGACAATGCAGCCGTCCGCATGTGGTCAGAGCAAATGCAATTAGAGAAAGGGATAGCTTAGCTGAGGGGTATGTGTCGAACTACGGGATTTCGCTCTTATTAGTATAACGCAGAATGAGTTCCAAGAGTTGAAAGAAATATGGACCCAGTAGGATAATGAGGCAAAGCAGCTGTTCTATCATAATTATGGTGATCTACCTTATTTACTCGACATTAAGGTAGATAAGCATCTGTTCTGAGCTATGACTCAGTTTTTGAACTCTACCTATAGCTATTTCACTTTCGGAAAGGTAGATTTGGTGCCCACGGTGGAGGAATATACAACCTTGCTTCGTTGTCCAAGGATCCAAGTCTACAAAGCTTATTTTAGGGGAGCTAATGTCCCAACTTTTGTGAAGAAACTAATGAATATAACGGGGATGAGTGAACAGTGGGTTGCAGCCAGAATTTAAAAGAAAGGTGAGGGTAAATGCATTCCTTGGGTGAGTTTGAGGGACCTGATCTTAGCCCATCCAGATGTAAAGAAGAAGGTTGATGTCTTTACCTTATGTATTTACGGTTTGATGATTTTTCCTAAAGCTCTCAGGCATGTAGATGAAGCAGTCTCTGATTTATTCGGTCAACTCGACAGAGGTGTCATGCCTGTACATGAAATCTTAGTCGAAATATTCAGATCTTTGAATGCATGTTGGAGAACAGGTGAGGGAAGGTTCATTGGATTCGTGTAGTTGTTATTAGATTTGTTTCACAATCATTTCGGAAGGTGGAAAAGTTTTTATCGGGTTTTCTTTGAGAATTATTCTCCATTAAAAGAGATAGTGGCTACACCAAGGAGAGAGGACATGTCCGAGGAAAACTAGATGGCGCTCCTTCAAAACCTTCAAGAGGAAGACATCGAGTAGAGGGCTCCTTGGATGATTCCCGACGAAATTCTTTATCGGCGTGAGAGTTTCGACTGGGCTCTTTTACATGGAATTTGGGGAGCCATTGGATATGCCCATTTTCTCGTACTAAGGCAATACGGATCAAGACAATTCGTACCAGCAACACATAGACTGGCTCAATTTGAGTTCTCATACAGAGGGGATAACTATAAGAAGAAGATCCGCAGGCCCAATGACGACCCCAGAATATAGTGGATGAAAGATTAGAAGGATTAATGATAACATCCCTGAGTTGAATCCAGAAAGTGCCCGATCAAGAGAGGAATACTTGCAACTGGTCTCATCAGAGCTAGAGATCATAAGGCAAGATTTCGAAAGAAGGAATTTGAAGCTCGAGAAGAAGGTAGAACAGTTAGAGGAAGTGAAAATGTATTTGAGGTTAGATGTTGATATTCAAAAGCTGGAAGCCAGAAAATTAAAGAAAAGAAAGAATGAAGTAGAAAAAGACCTGGGTAGCTTGAAAGTGGATTACAAGAAATTGTGTCTATCAGTGAGAAATGCCAGATTGGGAAAGACTTCAGAACAGTGGCAACAGGCGATTCAGGAGGAAAAGACCAAAGCTGACCGATGGGAGAGAAAATTCCATAAAATTCAGGCGCAAAATAAGGTCCTAAAGAGGAGTTTGGCAGAAGCCCAGAAGGAGAAATGTGGATTAAAGGCTTGAGTGGCTGAACTTGGACGGTCTCTTCATCACCATCAAAGTCGTAATTCTGCTATCGAGCTAAAATCAAGTCTGAACAAGATTGAGGAAATGAAGGGCAAGATCAAAAAATTAG